>OX578147.1:43468570-44668570 GCA_951213105.1 Amaurobius ferox | reverse complement strand
ATTTTTGTTATTGTTCTTAATAATTTATGTGATTTTTTTAATTATGACTTATTTGAAATAAACACAATCGAAATGCATGATTTTTCCGTACTCTGTTAAGTTCAAGTAATAGATATGATTCATAGCAAATTATCTTAGTAGTATAAGTTTTAGAGAATAATAACCTTCAAATTATTCCTTTTGTTAAAAGTCTGGAAGATTTACCAAAAGAGTAGAAAAAATTTATTTAAAAACCTAGAAAGAAAAGTTTAGTTTTCACTAAAATTAAGTAGAAACTCTGATTTAAATTATTTATTTATTTTTTTAACTATAAATTTGCTTGTGTTTTGAAGTGGCTAACTTTCATATATGAATTGAAAGATTGAAATTAATGTTTTCATATATTTATTTTTTCAGGTTCTTATCCCAGTTTTTGCTTTGGGCAGAGCTCAGGAGATGTGTATATTATTGGAAACATACTGGGAAAGAATGAATCTGAAAATTCCAATTTATTTTGCAGTTGGCCTAACTGAGAAGGTAAAATGGAAATCATTTTTCAAACTTGTCTGAAACTTAATGCTTGTTTTACTATTTTGAACTTTTATTTACTTATTTAAAAAAAGTCTGTGGAACCCTTTTTAAGCGATTACCCTTCAAATTTAGTTACAGTTAAAATTTTATTATTTTTTGTATTTTCTATTCCATTACCAACCAGTTAGATGAAAAATTATGTAAAAATTTAAATAAAATTGAGGCAATGTATTTTCATTACACATTCATAAATCTAATCTCTAGAATGTCAAAGTAATTACTAAGCAATTATCTTGGAATTTTTTTATTTCTGAAGGTGAAATAAATTCTTTATTTTTATAGGCCATAATTATTATATAGAATGCCATTAAATAATTACTAAGTAATTATCTTGAATTTTTTTTTTATTTCTAAAGGTGAAATAAATGCTATATTTTCTTTTCTATATGCTTTATGCTTTCTATATTTCTTCTATATGCTTTATTCCTTATAGGCCACAACATTTTATAAAATGTTCATCACATGGACAAATCAGAAGATAAAACAGACATTTGTGCATCGCAATATGTTTGATTTTAAGCATATCAAGGTACATTTATCTAATTTTTATCAATCTTTTAAGCATTGTATCATCTGTTGATCTTGGAGTATGTATAGCCGATGCAGAATATTCATATAGGGTAATATTATGTTCCAAATATATTTTAATTCTTCAGTAACAGTAAGAGACAAATTATTATTTTTCAATGCTGCGATACATCAATAAAGCTCTGAATATGCAAAATTGCAAAAGTACATTTCTAGGGCTATAGGAGGAAATGTGCCATATAAGATTAGTGACCATATATGGTATGGTGGAGAAAAAGAGACAATGCTGGCAGTGTTAATATTAGTGGCGTGGGATAGAATTTAATGTAGTTGCAATATGTGCTGGACATGAAATAAGAATTTGGAATAATAATTATGAAAGAAAAGAGCACGTTTGGCAAAGGCTTAAAATTTCTGTATTATATATATATATATATATATATATCCAGAAAAGAATAGAACATTGTAAAATAAAAGGAAAGAAAAGAGAAGCATAATTGACAATAATTGACAAAATTATTGCATGATATGTGTGCCTTACAGTATAATTAATAACTAGTTGTTTTTCTTTTCCTTTTGCTAAAAATTGCAAGCACTTTTTTTAAAATGGAATTTGTTTAATAATTTTTTTTTAACACTTCCCATTCTGGTACTGGTAGTTGCTCAGTAGTGTTGTACAATGTGATTGAAAAAATGTGTACATTAAATTTTAAAATCATATAATATACCGAGAAATTGGAATAGTAGAGTTTTTTTTTTCTGTTAGTTGGTGGCACTAATGTACCCTAAAAATATATTAGAAATACCATCTTGTGGTTTTTAATATGTCAGACCTGCATTTCAGATCGATCTCTTTTTAACACTTTACAACATAGTTGAAAAGTGTTTATGACTTTGTTCATTCTGTCTGTCTGTCCGTTCACACAATAACTGCCGTAAAAATGACTTTATCGAAATGAAATTTTAGTATGTTGTTCAGACGGTCTGTAGGACCTATGGTAATATAAATGAATAATAACATCATATTAGTTTTGGACTGAACCTGGGATGAAAAAATGAAATATATTGAACCCTATGGGACCTAATTTTTCAAACATTTTTTAAGTGAATTTAAAATTCACAAATTGCTTCGAAATTTTTAGGAAATATTCAAATTATCCCATAAAAAATATGAAAAAAATTTCAGCAAAATATATTCGGTAGTTTTTTAATTAAAAATTAAAATAATAATTACACCCATATTATATGAAGAGATCACGTGACCCACTTCGAAGTAAAATATGGCATCCATCTTGTCAAAATCGTGATTTGTAAAGTTCTTTTTAATTGATATTTAGTGTTCTATCTGTCCTAGAACCACTTTAATTTTGCTTAAATTCTGTGCATCTACATTCTGAAACAATACAATTACAATATATTTGAGATTAAATGATCATCAAACTTTGATTATTTCTACAACGAAGCCTAATTTTCACTTATGGAGAATGCAAACACATAAAGATGTTGAATGAGTTGTATAAGAATTGCTACATTTCTTTAACGCAAAATTATTTAGCTCTAGAGTCTGCAATATAGCTGATATGAATAAAACATGCATTGATTTTACATGAAGAAGCAGATGATTTTTTCGATGAAATTTTAAGCATAGAGTTAAATTACTTGTACCTCCATGGTTTTAAGTTTTTAAATAAAATAAATTATTGTAGTATTATGATGAATGAAAGGAATGGAATAAAAGTGCATGAATGAAATATTTACAGCTTTTACATAGCAAGCCAGGTGATTTATATTTCAATGACGTCATTTGAAGAAAGTTATTTTTTTTTATGAAGTTTTAAGTTTTCAAATATTATAAATTATTGTAATATTGTGATAATTTTAAAAATATTACCGCTGAATGTATCACATTTTAGAGATATTTAAATGAAATTGCATTGCAGTTGGAAAGTGTTGCATAATCAATGCTTTATGCATGATTGATTTTTCTTGTTTATTAATAGAAAAACATGGTGTTTTCTCAGAATGAAAGAATTTTTATTGTACAGCAATATTTTTCTAGCCATTCTTACTAGAGTGTCATTGAAGAGTTTCAGAAGAGTTCATTAGCGAGTTTCAGCAATACAGTATTTATTACAGACTGTTTATCTTGATTAAATGGGAGTGTATTCCAAAAGTTTATCTTGAGTTAAAATGGAATGTCTGCATGTTTTTGTTTTTTCTACAAAAGCTATAGTTTCTTGAAAACCCTTTATTAACTGTGTAATTGTTAAATTGTTAAAGGATTTTAAACCATATGTATTTCTTTTGAAACTCTTCAATTGCATTTTCATAAGAATGGCTAGTGAAATGTTGCCATAAAATAAAAAAAATTTCACTCTAGGAAAATACCATGTTCTTTGATTGATAAAAAAAGGTCTATAATTATCATCCAACATATTGAAAACAGCAATTGATATTTCTGATATATTTTTAGGATATATTAATCAGGGCTGTGGAGTTGGTAACAGTTTGGGGTGGAGTCGGAGTCGATAAAAGTATACAGACTACAACTCCTAAATAAAACTATTTAAAAATAATTTTACTTTGAAGTATTTAATTTTTTAATATTTTTAAATAGTTTTTAGGTAATAAATTTAGAAAACATCAAATATTTATCAATTAAAAATATATTGATATGAAAAATGAATCAATATTAGAATACAAGAGGAGTCAGAGTTGGAGTCGAGTGTTTGAGGTACCAACTCCACAGGCTTGAATTTAATGCCACTTTACTGAAAATAGAATCTACTATTTCAATCGATATGAGAATACAAGACTAGTCAGAGTTGGAGTTGAGGGTTTGAGGTACCAACTTCACAGGCCTGAATTTAATGCCACTTTACTGAAAATAAAATCTACTATTTCAATTGATATTAGAATACAAGACTAGTCAGAGTTGGAGTTGAGGGTTTGAGGCAGGGAGGGTCAGAGATCAAGAGACCAGAATGCTGCCGTTGACAGTATTCTAGAAGGCGGACGTTATCGCCGTTCGTGACGTCACTGAGTTAGAAGAAGAAGTGCCAGTTTCTCCGACTAGCATTCATTTCTATGGGAAAACATAGATTGTGTCAGTCTTTGTTTTAATATAATTTGTAATTCTATCGTAAAAGTGAAGCTTAAGTGTAAATTTGTGTATTATAGATGTATATATATTAGTATTTTAACGTATATAAAGTATAATTTTGGTAAGCACAAAAATGCCTGGTTGATGCTTGGTTGCTTTGTGTTCAAATTATTATAAGAAGTCAATGGGATCTATCAGTTTTCATAGATTTCCAAAAGATCCTACACTCCAAAAATTATGGATCGTGAAGTGCAAAAGAGAGGATAAAATAAACTTTGCTAACGCAACTGTCTGTTCAAGTCACTTTTCTGATGAAGATTTTGAAGAAGATTTTCGGGCTAAATTTTGAATTTGAAGCCGGTTAAACGATTAAAGCAAGAAGCCAACGGCACAAAAATCTCACATACCATTAATACCGCAGTTAAAAATAATGTTTTTAATATAGCAGTATAAAAAATACTTATGATTGACATGTTTCATTGATATGTAAAATAGGTGGTCCTCTTAGTAATCGAAAAAACAAAATTAATAAAATAAAAACGACTTCATATGCAGTATCTAAAATATATAAAAATAATTTATATTTCTGATACTAGCAATTATGGAGTTTTTTTTCTTTTGTGGGGGGGGGGGGGGAGATATTAGCATTTTGTAAGCTAATTTACACAGTTTAGTTTATTGCAAAATGTATGTAAAGTTAATTTTAAATACCTTAAGCATTTTACTTTGTTATTAATATACATAATCATAAAACGCAATTCTTTAGTAATCATAATATTGACATTATATTCACATCATCTGAAGTTATGGGACATTTCGTTTTGATATGTAAAAAGCTTAGAATACAAAACTAAAATCATCAAAGTTGAAATATAATGCATAAAAATTTTATTTACAATAAAACTAAAAGCCAGCGGCACATTTTTCAGAAGAAATAAAAAAGTGGGAGGATACTTTCTTAGAAATGCATGGCGCATATATATCAAAGGAGAAATGCGTCATTAAGAACTTGCAATCAAAGTTAGCAAACATTTCACCTTCTATAACACTTTCACCTTCTATACCACTAAAAGCCATAACTTTGTTTTCACGAACCAGGACATTCATTCGCATTAAACACTTAAATAAGACTTTTATGCCACAATTAGTAGAGAGAAAAAAGCAAAGAAAAGCCTCTAAATGGTGTAAAAGCAGTATCATGGCATAAAAATGGTATGTATTGATTTATTATTTATGATCCACGTGAACATTGCTTTAAAATTTTAAAACTGTACATAGTTTATATATTTAAAATGCTATAAAGTTTAATAACATCAATTTGCATGCTTAAAATATCTTTGTGAAACTGACAGATCCAGTGGCTTAACTAAGAGTCATAATACTCTACTAGCTCAGAAAATGCATAGTCTTTTTGTTGGGTAAATAAAATAAATCTACTGCCATTGACCATCCATTCGACCGTCAACTCTCCCCTTTTCCCAAGATTCGATCTACGCTTCTTAATATAATATATAGTTATGTAACTACTAGATTGATGATATTTCATAGTCATCAATATATGTTATATGTATGTGGGACTTTTTACGCAATTAGATATTTTTGAAATACATATTTATATTACATGTAGAAAGTATTATCAATGTTTAAGATAATGGATTATTATTATTATTTTTTTTTAAAAATCCAATGATTAGATATTTATTCATATCATCATATCTGTATTAAAACACTTGAAATGTAATTTTTATATTTACTACACTTTTCACGATATATTTCAGCTTTTATTATAAATAATATATGTATTATAATATTTTAATGATAGCCCTATGCATTTATGAGTAGAATCATTTAATTTCATTCTTCTAAAATTTTATTACGAATGATCTTATCTCCTTTTCGAATGATAAACGCGAACTTTCTAAACTTTATACACGTATCTCTATGTCCCTTCTTCTTGACTTGTAAGTCAATGACGTCACGCTTCAAGTTTCTCTCCCAGTCGAAAAGCAACCCCCTTTCTCTGACCTACCTTATGTTTAAAGTACCTTGGGTTTGAGGTACCAACTTCACAGGCCTGAATTTAATGCCACTTTACTGAAAATAAAATCTACTATTTCAGTTTCTCAGTATATTATATAAGTGTAAAATGTGATGTGCATGACTTTCCAATCCTGTACTGCTCGTTTCCCTCATAAATTTTGTCGAGTAGAATTCTTTGTATTTTTTCTATTGCATTCAATATATGTATTGGTATCACAATATAAAATTTGAGAATACTTATTTCATTTCTATAATTTGTTTATTAGCCATTTGATCGAGCTTATATCGACAATGCTGGGCCTATGGTTGTGTTTGCTACTCCTGGCATGTTGCACTCTGGATTGTCTGTTCAAATATTTAGAAAATGGGCCCCAAATGAAAATAATATGGTAAGCTATAATATTCTTTAAACAGACTGTAAATGAGCTTGTAAATTTATCATTTAATTTTTTTATTGTATTTTTTTGGGTATGATTTGATCTGTTTAAAGATATCCTAAAACTATTTTGAAGGTGTTTTGTCGATCAGTTGTACTATTATTCACTTATGCAATTTACTCTTTGAGTTATATTTGACAAATGAAAGCCACTATAGAGCTGGAAAAATAAAAAAAATTCCACAAGCAAAATATAACTGCATGTAACAGTGGAATGAGAATTTAAACATTTAATAATGAACTAGATTGCAGTGTAAAATGCAGTGCAAATAAAGATAAGTAAAAATACATACATTTTGGAAATCTGTGGAATTTCTTCTTCACTGCAACAAGTCCGGACATGAGCATCCAAATAATGCTGCTCCATTATTTGGACATTTAGGTTCAAGCTTGTTGCACTGAATCAGAAAATCCAAAGATTTCTAAAGAGTACTTTTATTTGTGCTGCATTTTATTTTGTGATCCAGTTCATTTTGTTGTGATCCAATTCATTATGGAGTTTGTGCAAAACTCATGTGCTTAATTAAAACATTTATTTCTGTCTGCCACAACTGTTTATAATTCAAAAACAGTTTTACCAATTTGTTTACTGTTTTCACTGGTTTAAGCATAATTAAGAGCAGGTTTTCTAGCTAAAAATTTAAGATTTTCTAGCATGTTAATAATTTTCTTATAATTTCAGATTAATACTGTAGCAATTCTCTAAATAAAAACTTAATATATGATAAAAATCTATTTGTAGTGTATTTAAACATGAAAACTTGTTTTCTTAAACTTTGTTTTCACAAATTTTATCAAAATTAAAAAATGAATGCCAAACACTGGTCACCACAGCATGATGTATGGTGGCAAGGCAGGGAAATAACAATGTGAAAGAACTGGGACTGTACCTGGTAACTTTATGCTAACAGTGATTTACAGTTTGACAGATAGTCTTCAGTATTTGTGAAAATGAACTATCATATCATATTTAAGTATAAAATATTATTGAAAGCACTTTTTTTTATAAAATGACATTTCATTAAATAAGAAGAGTGATTATTTCTGCATTCACCTATTTTAAATAATGCATTATTCATTTAATGCTAATTTATTTACATCATTATATTTTTAATGTATTTTATTTCATTTTTTTCACTTTTTATCTAATTTTACCTTTTATTCTAGTTGATTATGCCTGGATATTGTGTGGCAGGAACGGTTGGCCACAAAGTTATTAGTGGAGCAAAGAAGATTGAATTTGAGAACCGGCAGATAGTAATATTTTAATTATTATGCTTATAGATGTTTTAAATTATTGTATATGAGAGAGTGTCTACCTGAGTAGTGGGTGAGCCAGCAAACAAGGGGCAGAGCCCCAACACGCATATTACACCTCTGTAGTTAGAGGATCGAAAGGGCTTGCGAAGCGAGCTCTGAAGGTTGGCGAGCATCAGTGAGCAGGGCGTGGAACACCTAGCTTTTTAAACAACTAACACATTCAATAAGTCACTGAATTTAGTAAACATATTGTTTTTTGAAGTGGCAGCTGTAAAGTGTTTTCCAAATCAAAAGTTAGATTTTAAAAAAGGAGTTTGCAAATAATATTACTAAGCAATTTTTTTAAAATCAAATATTGGTCAAAATAAAAATATATACATACTAATCTAATTCAGAACTTATTTCCAATTAGGAAATGATCCCAAATGCCTTTGGATTATTACAATCTAGGAATTTATCTATTCAGCACAATGATACTCAGCTTATAAGATGTGTACAAATACAGTTATTAAATAACTCATGATATAATGTTTGCTGTAAAATAAATATGACCAAATCTAGAAAGTGCTCTATAAAAACAATCTTTTTATTACTTATCATAATTATTTTTCTTTAAAAATATCTTTAATAAATTATGTTGCATTATAATAATATGTTTATTAAATTTTTAAGTTTATCTGGCAGAGCTCACTCTTGGTTTGTACAATTGCAAGTCTGATTAATTTTTATAAATCAAAATATAATTCAAATTTTCAGATTTGTGCGTCATTTTATGTTACTTTTTAACATTTGTAATTTTAATTTAAAAATGGTATTTTGCACATATATACCACACATATATACTGAGAACAGTAGTGCAATACATTTTTAAAACTATGAGCAACTATAATTTTTGTTAAGTTATTGTAATATATAATTATATAATTACTGCACTTTTTAAATATAGATATAAAATAGCCAGACACTGAAAACTATTGAGAAAAAATAGAAAAAAGGAATAATAATAATGGGGGTGAATTTTCAGAGTCATATTTGACTTGCTGTTTTCAAATAGCATGTTAATTTAGTTAAAAAGTGTTGATTGATGTGACTATTGCGAGTAAATGTAAGCTCTATATTGAATAAAAACATTTAAAGCATATTATTTCATTAAACAAACTCATTTAAAGCACATTATTTCATTAAACAAACTCATTTAAAGCACATTATTTCATTAAACAAACTCATTTAAAGCACATTATTTCATTAAACAAACAGTTGCCTTTTGAGTTTGCTTGAATATATAGTATTACTAATACATCAGTACAGCACCTTTCTATATATATCATTAATAAATGTTCATATGTGTATTTTTCAATTTCTTTTTTATTTTAGGTCGAAGTTAAAATGTCTGTTCAATATATGTCATTCAGTGCACATGCAGATGCCAAGGGAATCATGCAACTGATTCAACACTGCGAACCATCTAAAGTTCTCTTGGTACATGGAGAAGCTTCTAAAATGGAATTCCTGAAGAAAAAAATTAATCAAGAACTCGGTAAAGTCATATGTCCTGTTTAAATTGATTCTTGTGATCTTGTAGCTATGAAATATATTTGATGAAAGCTGCTGTTATTTCATCACTTCAAAACATGTATCAAATACAGTAAAAGCTCGATAAGTTGTCACTCAAGGGATCAATAAATTTCGATGACTTAAGCGGAGCGGGGTAATCAGTGTTGTTGTTGCCTGCCCTCCATTGTCTAGTGGCAGCTAGACACTGTCCATAAGCTTGTGTAATCCTTAGGAAATTAAGAACAAGTAAGGGTTTTGGAGTAAAATCATCTCTTATGAGCTGCAGACAGGCGAGTGTGTGTTGCAAGGAAGCTTGCTCGATACTACATCTGCTACAGATAGGGTAAACCTTACTGCCATGATTTTAAGGATATGTAGCAGAAGCTCATTTGCCAGTGGCTACTAGCAAATCTGGATAGCACCGTCTGATCTTTTCTCTCACAAGTAAAACCAAGGGAATCCCCGGGGCGGTCCCTCTAATACCAATCATGAGTTGGGGGGGGGGGGGATGAGCTATGTCTTTATATCCAATGTTTTTCTTCTAGAATAGAGCTCTAAGAAGGTAAGAGAATTAGTGGAAGTCAAAGATTCCCCAGTGCCCCCCCTTTGCTAGGTTATCTGTAATGTCATTACCATAGATGTCCACATGAGAGGGTAGCCACTGCAGGTGCACATCATGAGATGAAGGAAGGCATTTAAGTTTGCTCAATATAGAAATACTGGTCTCACCTCCCACACTGATCCAATTGCTCAAGTGCTGAATTGAGCTTCTGCTATCAGATAAAATCCATACTGCAGGGTAATCAGTGAAAGTAGTACTGAATGTACATTACTGTAACGATAATTTAAATTCATGCTGGTATTCATGACAATTATAAAAATTAACAGTTAGAAGTAGTAATAAATAATGTTAATGGTTACCTTTACCTTTTTTTAGCTTTGATTGAACATTTTTCAAGCTTTATTACTACAATTTTACACACATATTATGATGCCATGTACTTGTCTAAATTTGACTGAAACTTACACCTGTCAGTCAAATTGACTTTTATCTGTAAAATATTTAGAGCTCTAAATTCATCCTATTTAGTATCTCAAACTGACGTAAGGTAATATTGAATGGTTTCTAAAGCTTCAAGAACTTGTGTTTATATAAGTGGTGAAAGTTTGCCCATTTTCACTTTCATCACTTGCACATTCCTGCTTTTCTTCTAAATATTCTGCGGTTAATTTTTTTATGGTTGCTGAGTTAGTATTAGGTTAATGTTAGTGTAACTCATTTTAAATTATTTCTTATATCTCGTGTCATCTCATCGTCTTGTATCGTTTCTACAGTGACAAGTTATCCGATATAAATTAGTGACAAGTAAACGAGGGATTGTTAATTAAAGAAAATGTAATAAAGCAACCTATTTAAACACTAAAATTAAATATGTTAATGCATTAAAAGGAAATGGAAAAAAAAATCATAGTGTCCCTTTCTTTAAGCACTGTTGAGATTTTAAATTTCATTCCAGCCTTTCTTGGATTTTGTTTTTGGCTATGGTCCTTTATAGCACATTTAACTGATTTTGTTACAGTATGGAGTCAAAGTAATATGGAAAATGTGTTGTGCTAAAAGTTATGATTGAGTAGTAAAATAATGGAGTGTAATCCACTAGCTCATATTATAAAAAGGAACTGTGGCTTTATTTCAAATGATTAATATTTTTAATATTGCTTTGAAAATATTTCATACTGTTCTGTGGTTGCAAATAGCTATATGGGTTAGCTTCTGATTGTTTAACATACAAATTTAAAGTTTCTGACTTCATTTTGTGGTAACTGGATTGAATTTTATTTTCTAAAGGTAAAGAATGTTTTATGCCGGCCAATGGAGAAACAATATCTTTTAACACACCCATATCTGTTCCTGTGGATACTTCATTAAGTTTAGTTAAAAAGCAACTATTTGAGAAACCAGGTAAGATTTTTTATAATATAAAGATGAAAATTTTTAGTTGTGGTTGTAAATAGTCTCTTAGCTTTTTCAAATGTAGTTTTTGCTTTTATTGCAACACCTCAGTGTGTAATAAAAGTAATAGGGTCCTTACAAAGATGACATATTGTACACAATTGCAAATTCTAATAGCAAGGTTCATGCACCTCAGGGAAAACCTAGAATTCTCAGGGAAAACCTAGAATTTGCAGGGAAAACTCATGGAAAATTGCAATTTTTCATTAAAAAACCTGGAAATATTCTATTTTAACCTGAAATCAACTATTTTGCCATCTTAAAATTAAAACTGTTTTGAGAAAGATTCCCTTACCGTATTATTAAAACCTTATTAGTTTTGATTATCAAAATGTGATTTCATATTTTTATTATCACATTGACTAATTTTTCATTTTAAATGTTTCGTGTGTTACTAAATTTAAAGTTATTTCACTAAATAAAATCATTGCATACTGCAAAATATCATAATTCAGACTATGGATGTTTGCAAAACATTTTCTGGAAAACTCGGGGAATTTCATTGCTAAGTTTGAGTGCAAACCCTTAATAGTGGGGAATGGGATTTTGGAAGTTTTCGAGTATTAAGTGTGAAGTGGAAAACTGAAATTGCTTAAATTATCCTTTAAATAATTTTCTGGTCACTTAAAGCAGTAGTTAGTAATCTTTTTGATGTGAATAATGGTCAAGGTATCCAGCTGAAATCAGGGTATTATGAAAAATATATATGAAATATATGAATAATATACACATGAAATGCTTATATTTCTGAACCTAATAGATGGAAAAATAAACATACTTGTTCTTTTGGAAATAGGATACCATTTATGAATATATAAAAGTAGTTTCAATATTATAATATTTTGAACTTAAAAAAAAGTTTTTGTTCAAACAAGTTCTTGCTTCACTCATTTAAAACATCTTTTATGCTATAAAAGATGGATATAAATGATAAGCAACAAAAATGTTCCATAGGAAATCCAATTTCCATATCAATAATTTGTTTTCACAAATTATAGTTTTTTAACAACCATCTTATTAAGTTGGTATGGTTTCAATAAAGTGAATGGTAATACGCTGTAGTTGTAATCATTTGAACCGATGATACCGATTTTTTAAATTTTTTCTTATAAAATTAATTCAGATTTGAAAAAAAAAATGAATTCTGGTATTAGAAAGTCGAATTGAGCCACACTCCAGTTAATTTTTATAAAACGCATAGAAAGTAAAATGCATTTATTTATGAACTTCTGTTTTTTATATATGAATTTAGAATGTAATTTGTACATTATTAATAAATTACATTTTTCCAAATATGGCAATGTATACATGCACATATAATGATTATAAAATAACCAGATTTTATCATATATTTTATTTCTTAATTTAAGATATATTACTTCAGATGTTTCACTATTGATTTGTTCAATACTTTTTATGAGCATGGTCAATGTTCATTACAATTATTGTGAAAGATTGCAAAAAAAAAAGATTTTTTTTATAAAAATGTTCATCATACCTAAATGGTCATTGTGTTGAAAGTTTTATAGGAAACAACAGATATTGACATTTAAATATATGTAGTATTTGTAGACAGTTGAAATATTGTTTTTTTAAATTAAGTAAAATGAAATTCTCAATTCTGTTGGATCCTAGGATTGAAAAATTCTTAATCCTGAAATCCCTGGATAATAAAAAATGTCTGTGATTGCAATCCCTAGTTGTACTTTTGTACCCTCTTTGGATATGCGACTGTTCAATGCTTGTAATATCCTTAATTAATGACAGATTCTCTTATATGTATATATTAAGGTTTATGGAGTTTACAGGCATTCTTAAGAAATTTTTCATTAATGTCCATTTTCAATTTTTAAAAAAATCTTAAAATAAATAAATAAATCTACTATCATTGTTTGAATTTTTGTACCACCCCCTTTCTGGATATACTCTATACATCACCAGTTGGGAATCACTGATTTAGAGGAAGTGTGCTTTCTTAATGAATGACACAACCCTGTGAAATATTAAAAAGTTTTAAGGTATGGTTATTTATTAACTTTTAAATGTATAGGCTGTTTTTCTCCTAAAATATCATTTATCGTTAAGCCACAGAGCCTTTGATATAGGCACTACCAAAGCTTGAAATGATTGATACTCCCAGTGTAACGACCACCATTGGTGGAACTAGGTTTCATGCTTTTTATAACTGTACTGGTTGCAAGGAAACTTCCTATATGCCTTAATTTTGTAAACACCCATAATTAATGCATTTTATGGTTATAAATTTATCCACTTCAGTCTTGTGCAGGCCCAGCTTCATTCCAGACCACCATTGAGGGAACTAGGTTTCCTGCTTTTTATAACTGTACTGGTTGCAAGAAAGCTTGCTATATGCCTTAATTTTGTAAGCACCCACAATTAACACATTTTATGGCTATAAATTTATCCACTGCAGCTTTGTGCAAGCTCAGTTTAACTTTTTAGACATTTTAAAATAGATTTATGATGTGACTGATTTTGTTATTCAGTACAGAGATTTGCAAAATTGTAGCTTATAGCAATTTACTTTGCTGCCAGTACAGTTATTGACTGTTCAATGCTGAAGAATGCTATAAGGCCTGAAAATGAGTTTCACCGATGCTGGTTGCTGCACTGGGAGCATACTTCTAGAATTTATTGGATTTGTAGTGTAGGATAGCATATTATTTTAATCTTACCAATAAATTACACCAGATTGATAATTCCACCAATTTTTGATCAAATGTAAGAGTTTTTATACATTTTTCTATTATTCAAGAATATTGAATACATGATGTTGCATTTAGATTTAATTTTTGTGTAGGTCCAAGTGTCGGAGTAAAGAGGAAGAATATATTGCATGGGATGCTTGTTATGAATAACAATGTAAGTGAAACTATGGCTTTTATGTTCATCTCTTTAATTTTGATAATGTTTCTGTATCAGTATAATATGAAACTGTTTTTTATTTAACAACACATGTTTCTTTTCTTGGTTGTTTATGTATACACTTATTTAAAACCATTCTCTCACTGCAGCTGTAAAAGGAGTATAAATAAACTAAATAGTTTTATCCTTGAACCTTATGTTATTGGAAAAGTAAACTAAATAAATCAATTAGGTGTGCTATTTTAGGAACATCACCTTTCTCTCATAGATTCTAATTGATTAGACAAATGTAAACATGATTTCATATTTTAACTAATCTGCACTCACTATATAAATGCATTTGTATATGTGTGTGTGATTTACTTTCATTGGTTGATTATTCTGTCATCCATACTGATGTAAAAATACATGAGCACAATGCTACCAGTTATGCTCATTTACTGCCCTAAGACCACAAAAGTCTGTAATGGAACTGTTATTAATTGATTAGCCTTTAATCATTTTATTAAATAAAATATATATTAATTATTTATTATTTGCCAAATAATTGCACACTAGAAATTCCAATAAACTTACTGTTTTTTTTAAAGGTATTTTTTTTCATATTTGAAATTTTGTTTAGATCTCTTTTTCACATTAGAAAATTTGTGATAGGTCTGAAAAAAATAATCCAGATTTCTACTCAGCAGATCTCTTCCTGTATATCTTTAATTTCTAAAAATGGATTGATTTTTAATTTAAATTAATCATTGAGTTATAATTTAGTTTGCCTTTTAATTGTTTTTATTATGCACTCAATGTATTACTGTTTTTCCTTGTAGAAAATTCGTTTAATGGAGCCAGATGATGCTATGTCTGAACTTGGCTTAGTTCCACATGAAATAAGATTTACTTCAACCATACGCATTGATGATCCTTCTGGAGCACCTGCATCTAGATTAACTGATGTCATTTATGCAAAATTAAAGAAGTTTGTTTCATTTTTTTAATACATCTACTTATAGGGTTCGCACATAGTCTAAGAAACCACATTAGTCTAAGTCCACAAATTCAAAATTTTATATTCAAGGTTTAAAATGTACAGAAAAATGCAGTATTTTGTATTATACCTGCCCCTAGCAATTCCTAGAATTTTAAGTTATTTATTTTTTAATTTATAAAAAGACCATAAATATTTCCTTTTAACTTAAAAAGTATTCAACTTTCTTATATTTTCTTTACTCCATAAAGCATAATTCTTGTCATTCCTCTTAAAGCTTTTCTCTTATCACACAACATATACAAAAAAAAAGTATAAGTTATTGGATATTTATGATGCTGGGTTTATTTGCAGATGTGGAATAATTTGTGTGATGTAGTATGCAGAAATCTGAACTATTTTAGCACTAAAATAATTGCTATTCTATTTACATCAACATTTGACTGCAATTAATACTAAAAATAAATTTGCTAACTAAAAATTATATTTAATATCTATGTACTTTTAATCTTAACTTTAGTGCTATTTATATTCTCATGCTAAAAGTTATGCTAATGCAGATAAGTTTTTCATTAAATCTAAACTGTTTTTCTTCTTCAACTTAGACTGTCGAACCTACCCGAAGGTATAAGGTATCTGTTTGGATGGCCAAGAAGTGCCACTCAATTTAGATTGGAACCCAGTGTGGGGGGGGGGGGGGGGAGGCATCCACAGAGACCAACCTTCCTACCACCAACCTCTTGGAAGGAATTACGGACCCATTTATTTAATGTACCTGTACTCTGTGTGAACAGTGGAACAGTTTGGGCAGAGTCGTAAATCGAACTTGGGTCGTTTTAGTGTAATCCCATCACACTAACCACTGAGCTGTCCCACCCCTTACATTTTTAAACATTTTTTGTATATATAGGCACAATTGTACCGCCTAAACTTTACAAAATTCAAACTCTTAAGAACATTGTCTAGTTCTAAGTATCATTTACAGCTACTTTGCCACTTTGGTGAAGGCCATTTATTGCTTTATTAAGATGACACACATAATTGTTTTTATATTAGTTCATAAAATCCTCTAATTGCTTCATGTATTTTTTTTTTTTTTTTACATACAAGTATGCACATTTAACATTAATTGACAGCATAACCCTTTCGGGACGGCGGCATTCCGGAGCTGTCGCGGCCCAAAGGACGACGCGCTTCGCTTCCGAACTGGTCGAAAAGGACGGCGCATTTTTTGCGCTAAGCCTAACTCTCGAAAAAAATTCACTAAAAATCACCTATTCAACACAGAAATCTACTTTTTGCAGGAATAAAAGAAATATTTATGTTCTATTTGATGTATAATTTTCATACAAATCTGAATACAAAATACTCGTTTGTTGCTCCCATTCTTTTATCCGAAATAAACGAATAATTTCACTGCCTCTAAAACCCAAACAAAAAAAAATACTCTCTTATATTCCTATGATTCACCAATGAAATCATAACGCTGAAATAAAAATAAAAACCGAAACCCAATTATAAAATCGTTGATGCTACGAGAATTGCTCTGTTTGTTTATGTTACAAAATGATTTTCACTGCTCCAAATGGAGAAATAATTCATTCGATCCTCTTCTGCCAAGGTCATGCCTCTGCAAAATGCATTGAAGTTAGTTCCATGGACAAGTAACGCCATCTAGTTCACAAATTAAAACGTTCTGCGTAGTGGCACTTATACGTGCCACTCTCCGCTTGCGGTAAAATTTCCTCTGGCCCGAGTGAGTGCCGCTTGTCCTTGAATGCATGTTCGCATCTGGCACCTATGCGTGCCGTTCGTCGCGAAAGGGTTAACCAACTCAGCATATAAACAAAAATGGTAAGAAAACTCTAACACAGTACATGCTGCTTATTGAATCACATCTGGTCCCTGACTATTTGATAACTTTAACTGAATGATAACATTAAACAGTGGGAAAAAAAATTGCTCCAAAATCATTGATACCATGGAACGAATAGAATGAAAATGCACTAAAAACATTTGAATACATTTTTTTAAATACTTCATTTACAACAAAGGCTAAAAAAAAAAGTATTAATTGTGGATTGCTTGCATATTTTCATAAAATGTGTGTATTCATGTTCAAATGTTTTGGACCTATGTTATGCCCCTAATCTTAATATATGGAGTTCCTCTCTCATTTTTGTATTTGTGGGGACTTTCTTATACATTTCCTCATCTGTCTCTGAATGTTTATCATATATTGTACTTGGATCTGTCTGAGAAAAAATTGGCAGATGTCATCCTCTGTCATTGATGCTGCAATTTGAATGTTTTCATGAATATCCATTCAAGCTTCAAATCCCTCATTACTCAGGTTGAACTTCGATTTTTTATTTATTTTTTTATTTTACTATTTCATCATTTGCCTCAATTCTTTTAAGAAATGAACATGTTTAAAACAGTTCTTACTTGTATTTTCTGAAACTTGGTCATTTGATATATTCAACAGACATAAGGCTTTAATGATGTTAGTTTCCCTTGCCAACTCATTTGCATCTTCATCACATTTTTCCATGTTGTCAAGGATTCTAGTTCTCGT
Organism: Amaurobius ferox; assembly: GCA_951213105.1. Taxonomy (NCBI): domain Eukaryota; kingdom Metazoa; phylum Arthropoda; class Arachnida; order Araneae; family Amaurobiidae; genus Amaurobius; species Amaurobius ferox. The sequence continues at coordinate 44,650,622 of OX578147.1, read as the reverse complement.
TTCTTTGTGATAACATGCTTTCTTTTCTCGAACAACAGAGAAGAAATTGTTTGTGAAATCAGATGGTTCAGTAATGACTGACAATAAACCACTTGCTTCAGAGGAAAAGATTAGATTCCTAGAATGGCTCTCCAGCATTCTTGAACAGGGTGATTTTTGCCTATTGTAGAATCCCGGGCAAGTCTTTTGGACTGTTGTTTATTCACAAATGTTCTTTTTCGATTCCTCCTCTTTTTCATAAGGGTATGTAATCAAGAGGTCTGATGACATGAAGAGTCACGCTTAAAAACTGTTGATGGTGGCATGATTAAATTCTTCAAAAATAATATTTTCGGGTGAGGATACAGACTGTTGGTGGAAGCAAACTTTCTTCTAGGTACTTTGAATTTTTTCTTCCAGAGTATCTTGGCTTTTTATTACAGAACCTGCTATTAATCATGGTGCGATATTCAAGGTATTTGAATTTCTTCTAGGAACATGGTATTCAAGATTTTGAATGCTATCTAGTATTCATGATATTTGAGTAGCCAGGTCATGGTATTTGATCATGGTAGTTAATGGGCCAATAGTATTCGCCCATCTCTAATTTATCATTACATATGGTAAAGCAGTTATTTTCTTTTGCATTCACCCACTGTAGCATGCTCTGCACAAATAATGTAAATTAAGAACATAGCTTATTTTGCTTCTTTTGAAATAAACTTTTATTATTATTATTTTCTTTTTTTTTTCATGTAGCAAGCTTGAAACTCAAAATGTACAGTTAACTCCTGACTGTTCCATTGGTGTTGCATCTGTTCACATCAAAGTAGATGTATGTGAAGATGACTCCAAAAGCATTTGTGTATCATGGGGCTATCAAGTAAGGTTTATATTTTTTTATAAAAAGTGGAATGATTTATTTATTATAATACTATTAATCACAAAATTTACTTATAAAGACTGATCACAACATTTTCAGCCAAAATCATAAAAAAGGGAAAAAAATATAGTTAAAATAGCTAATATATTAAAAAATGTACCAATATTCAAAGCTGTACAACAGTTTTTTCTACCTTAAAAGTAGTCATTGCAGCAGCATGCAGATAAAATTCTTTTTGGGTTGTCGAAAGCCCAGAACACACGACTCACCCAAGGGTATGGACCAGCACAAAGCATGGCCAGGAAGGTCTTTTCGGGTTGTGAAAAATCACATGCTACAATGTTTATTATGATATTTTAATTTATTTTCTGTGTAGTGGGAAATACCGCACTTCTCTTCAATTTAAAATTACAGGGTGGCTACAAAACCTGGAATTCAGGGAAACATCATGGAATATCAACATTCTGAAAAAGTCAGGGAAATATCAGGGAATTCCTTAAAAAAACTGTAAAATCAGGGAAATTGGAATTTATTTTGGTAATCACAGCTTTCTTCTGACTCATGACAATACACATTATAGAATTCTTTATTCGCGTTTCATGTGACGGGAGACAGCCTATTTTGGACATCTCAATAAAAAGAAGAGAGTTTTAAAATTTCAATGGTTTTCAGTGGTCCCCCTCTGATCTAAATTGCTTTGAAAATTGTGAAAATGTTTTATGAGATAGGAAAAGCAGATTTAAAAAAATACTGTTTCTGTTTATACATAATTTCATTGCAATAAGTGATATTAAATTTTATGAATTCTTGACTGGATTTTACATAACACTGCTCAGTTCATAACTAAGTTTTATAGATTATCTAGAATTTTAGTGCTTGAAGGATTATTTGTAATAATACTGTTCTTACATAACTCTTGCATAAATACTATACTTTGATTATCATACTTTTCAATGCTGAAAGTAATTAGTTTTAATTATTTATTGTTAATTATCACTTTCAATTTTATTAATTAACTTTTTATGCTTGTTAAACTGATATTCAGTAAAAGTAGATAGTGATACATATCAGGGAATTTTTGAAGATATTATCTGGAAATCGGGAAAATATCAGGCCATTTTTATCTGAGATCCTGTAGCCATCCTGAATGAGTATTGTGCTGTATATATATATATATATATATATATATATATATATATATATATATATATATATATATATGTGTGTGTGTCTTGCTAATATTATTTATTTATTCATTGTACTAGATATACTTTCAAACTGTTTTTTTCATAGAAAATATTTGTTTTGCTTCATGTAGCCACAAAATATACTTACAAATTTGAGCTTCATGGGATATTGATATTTTGCCTGACTGTTGAATTGATTTTGAGGTTATGTCCAAATATTGCAGACAATGCTCTTTACAAAATGAGATTTAGGTAAAAATTCTGCATAATATTCAATTTTCAAAGAAAAAAATATAAAAAAGAAAGGAAAGCATGAATCAGAGTTCAGGATATTTTTTTAATGTTTGTAAAGGAAATACTAATGTGTAGTGTGGTTTTAATAGAAATGAAAACCATTAATATGTGTTAATATTCTTATCAAAAACTTTGAAGTGCATTTTTTGACATTTCTTTTTTTTTTTACTTCCATTTTTTACATTTATTTTTCTCAGAGATATTTACCCAAAACCCACATATTGAGAAATTCAGCCATACACTAAATTCATGTAAAAAATAGGTGATATGTAGCAAATCCTCTAAATCTTCTGAAAACTCAACTTTAAATTCTAGACCATATTACAATACTTTCCCTATATTTATTTACTATGCATTGTAAGAAAAATTTCATAGAAAAAGCTGTGAATTTTTGAATCAGTTTTCTAAAAATTTATAAAACATTCATTTTGCTTTTGTTTAAAACATAGTTCAAAATTGAGTATATGAAGAGTTTAGTTGTTTAAATCATCATTTTCTGTAAATGAATAAAGATAAAAGTACATTTTTTTTAGGTTCAGAGAGATTGATTTACAATTGTTGTCACATATAAATATCATTCTGCTTATTAAAATAATTAATGCATATACAAAAAGTTTTTTTTTTTTTTTTTTTATTAACAAGTTTTAAACAAGTTTTAAAAAGTTTTTCCTGTTTTTTTTTACATTTTAAAGTGAATATAAAAATTTTAAATAAATATTATTAATTCAAAATGAGTCTGAAATTGGCAACTTTTGAGTCACCGATATTTCTCTGATGAGTGAAGGTTGCGTTTCTTGTGTGCCCTGATGAAGAAGGCTGATTTCACTCTCAAAATCGGTCGATACTATTAAATTTGGTATTGTTTATTGCTCTATTGCTCATGGATTGTAAAAAAAATGTGTTTTGTTAACAGTTGTATAATAATAAAGTCTTGTAAGGGATTGTATAGTAATTAATAATATTGATTGGGAGAGGTAGATGGTTTGTGTGTAGAATAGCAGGTAGGTGAATGAAGGGAAAGGCAATCTTTTACAAAATTTTATGCACACTATCCTATGATGGGCTTAACAAATTGTAATATTATAATTAAATACTTAATAATGGTTTTAATTATGCTACACATATATTAATACATATCAGTCAAATCCATCAACTTTGTCAGCTGGATTGACCTGTTGCCATCTTAAAAAAAAAACATTTTTTTTTAAGTAAATGAAAAAAGAAAACTTGCAAAAAGAACCTTATAAAAAGATATAATTTGTACTGTTTTGATGCTGAGACCATTTTTGATTCATGATTTTTTAATCCATTTGAATGATATTTTATTCTATTGCAAGCATTTGAGGTGATGAGTGAATCAATATGATTTGAATCATTTTGACATAAGTGTAGCTGAACAATATGTAATATGAATGTATGACAAAGTCAAGTGGAGTCTTTTGTTTTAGAAGTTTTTCCTCCAAGTTGACCAATATATGTTGTGGCTCGTTATGAAATTATTATTACTATTATTTAATTTTTAGGATGAAGAACTGGGAAAGCAGTTGTTACCAGCTATTAAAGAGTGGGCTGTGGAAATTAAGTGAATCTGTGATAAAGGTTATTTGTGTACATACATGTAAGAGAACTGAAAAGTTTTAAAATGTTACTTGTTTAATAAATTCATTTTGTACAGTTTTACTTTATTTTGTCATCTGATTTCCTTATACTTAGTCTAGTGTTTAGCTTAGTCTGGTATATAATTAAGCTAATGTTCTAAAATTATTTAGCAATATTCCTAGCTGTAGTAAACAAATCTATATGTAGGATCTATATGTATGTATATGTAGGATCAGATTCTAGCAGGATCTCTAAAAATATTGGCATGGATTAGATGAATGTTGGATACACAAAGGTCTGTGGCAATAGTCTATCACATAGTTTATAATTAAAGCACATAAGAAAGTGCTTAAAATTTGTGTTCCCATATAGGCTTATTAAGGTGTTCAGTTCATCATAGAGAATTTTAATTATTAGATTGCACATTGTGTGATTTCAAAGATATGGAGATCTTTTACTTCCAAACTGATTTAGCGATAATACTGCTAAAAACACAAACATTTTTGGCCCCAATATTTTATTTGAATTTGTATATTCTTATTAACTATATTATAGATATGTCTGTTTTATTGCATAAAATTTAATTTAAAAGTTCATAAATAAGTTAGATTAGGTTTTATTTGCTATCTTTTACAAGTCTGATCTGAGTTTTCAGAGTGAAATTTGGTTTCTACACATAATTTAACATCAATATTGAAACCTTATTTGAATGTCAGCAAGACTCTCAATTTTCTTAAAGGGCTTCACTATGAAAAGGTTGATTGGCAATAATAATTTATGAATTTCATGCCTATTTTTTATATTTTGCTACTTTGTAGGGGTTCCATGGATAACTTGAATTGTGCTTTTTTGCTGGCCATACAAATCTACCATCCTACACTTGTTTTTTTGTTTCTATGGAAATATGTCTCTAGAACATGATAGTGGTTATATTAGTAGTCAGGTTACTTATGATCCTTAAAAGTCTTTCAAAGTTGCTCATTTTTTAATTTAAGCCTTTAAGGACCTTAAAAGTGAGTGAATTTGTACCAAAGGGTTTATTTTTTTGTCATATAACACTGCAAGTGTACAAGGGTGGTTTTGTGTACAAGTACATTAGGTTGCAAACTGTTGGAACAATTTTCCCATCACATAAGGGGCCAAGGTGTTTCACATTTCCTCTTTTTTCCTCCCAGTTTATTTCACTGTCCTGAAAGAAACCCCTCTTTAATATGATTTTTTAATAATGCCGCATAGCCTATTTGTGTAACATTTTATTTAATATTAGTTTGTAATTATATACATAACTGCCAGATCTTCTGATTAGAAAAGGCTCTTCAGATTTTATGAAAAAATTCTCAATATACTTGAAAGGAGTAGTAAAAGAGTAACTTTAGTAAAAAAAGTCTCTAATACACTCAAGAAAAGCTGAATGTTTTTTTTTTTACTTTTGACCATTCACATAAAATATCATCAAAAGTTTTCAAATCAGATAAAAAAAAAATCCTAAATACACAAATTTCGCACATGTCAGGAGATTGTTATCAATGATATCCATTATTTCTATGTGCTAAACTGATATTCAAAAGCAATTGCAATAACCTATTCTATAAATTCATTCAGAAGCATCTGTTCACATTTCAAAGTCCATGTAAACATCTTCACATCAGAAAATGATGATATATTAAACATATGTTAACATTTTTTGCTGTAATTTTTCTGTGTTAACATATTTAATATATATTAGCAGATATACGCGGCATTACTCATTTAAAATATGTGCAAATTCATATAGTATTCTAAATGACATTGCTCTTCAAAACATTCTATTCTAACATTTAATTTCCATAAAACGAAATATAAGAATGTCAGTTCTCACTAGGCAAAATTATCTTCACAGGCATATCTGAAAAATAAAACTTCCTGGTCTTAATTGTAAATAAATTTTCAAAAGTATGAAATTTGATTAATATATGCCAAAATGAAATTGCTAGAAAGGTATTAGACAATATACCTGTACTATTTTTATCCTGTTTTAACAATCAGCTAAACACAATATATGAGTTTCAAATATCATTGCCAAAGTAAAATAAATTATTTAAGAAATTCAAAATATCAATAATTCCTGAAATCTTATATCCCAAAGCTGTAACTTATATAATCCAGTCAAAAATGCAATACTGTTCATTTATGGAAATTCCTGATATAGTGTTGAAATTAAATGATGTTTCTAGAATGTCATATGTATACAACCACATGAATGATATTAGATTATGCAAAATTTAATAAAACTTCATAATTTATAAATGTAATCCACTTTTTAGCAGTACTTACATTTTTTTCTATAGATCTTAAAAGGTGCTTAATATTTTTAATGAAAAATATGCAGATACCCTGGTAGAAGTGCGAGTAGCCATGTATATCTATATATTGAAAATGTACATAGCAATGATTACAGTTGATCACAGGTCATCATTTCAACTGTTTGACCAAGATTTTACATGAGTTTCCATATAAAATAAAGCAAGCTACATCATTTAAAAATAATCATTAGTGAGCAAAAATTTTATAGTATTAAAATCATATTGTAAATTTTTAAATCTTAAATAAATAGAATGATAAATGGATACTACATTATATGCCAACCTATGTATCACAATATATATACAGGGTTCTAGGAAAGCCTGTATCAGAGGAAATTGCTTGAGAACGAAGTAAGTTACCTTTCTTTTTTTAATGCAGTTGCATCGGAAACCCTCACAGTGCTACATGACAAGACAACTTTTGGGAGGGACTGACTCGCCTTCTTATAGATGGTGGCTGTTTTGCTCCCTTTTAGAGATAGAGAAAAAAGTCAATTACAAAGTCGTAGAGTGTTGCCAAATTAGTATAAAAATTTGTTTGTTTGGCAGAAAAAACTGAAATCAACGCTGAAAACTAGGGAATAGACTCTAGATCCTCCCATATAAAAAACATTAACATACTCGGATGATTGGGATGCCTTGTGTTGGAAAACGCTATGCTTATAATCATTCGCCTGCTCTGGCATTCTGATTAGATTTTATAAAAATAAGAATCATTTCGCAATATTCTTCATTAATAAATATTACATAGTAAGCATGGCTCATAAAATCAAAATAGGACGAAGTGACAAACACATAGCATAAAGATACAATACTGCAAATGGAATATTCTTTTAACCTCAAATTAATTTACTTTTTCTAGCTTCGATCACGATGATGTTTACCAACAAATCATCTGTGAAATAAAACAGTTAGCATTCAAACTAACTTTATTAAATCATTTGTTATACAACTGTCTCCTATACAACTCCAGTTTAAAGAATCACATGCGTTTAAAAATATTTTTTTGAACAATTATTTGCAGCTTTTTCTACTGGACAAACACATTTTTATACTAATTTGGCAACACTCTACGACTTTCTAATTGCCTTTTTTCTCTATCTGTAACAGGAAGTGAGATTAAGATAAGCTGACCCCCATAAGAAGGGGGTCAGCCCCCAAAGTTGTCTGTGCAGCACCATAGGGATTTCCTATGCAGCTGCATTAAAAAAAAGGAACAAGAAAGATCAATCATGCTTAAAGCATTGATTATGAAACACTTTCCAACTTCAATGCAATTTTATTTAAACATGTCTAAAATGCAATACATTCCTCGATAATATTTTAAAACTTATCACAATACTACATTAATTTATTATATTTGAAAACTTAAACCTTCATCGAAAAAAATTAACTTCATTCAAATGACGGCATTAAAGTATAAATTGCCTGGTTTAAATATCTCTAAAATGTGATACATTTCTCTGTAATAATTTTAGAATTATCATAATACTACGATAATTTATTATATTTGAAAACTTCATCGAAAACAACTGAAATTCATTCAAATGACGTCATAAAAAAATAACACGCCTGGCTCTCTCTATAAAAGCAACATTTCATTCATAATTAATTCCCCCATTCATGTCATTCATCAAAATACTATAATAATTTATTTTATTTAAAAATTAAGACCATTGAGCTACAAGTAAGTAATTTCTATGCGTAAAACTTCAGCGAAAAATATCGTCCTTCTCTTTCTAATATCAATGAATATTTCATTCATATCAGCTAAGCAGACTCCATGGACTAAATTATTTTGTGTTAAAGAATTACAGCGATTCTAATACAACTCATTCTATATATTTTGCTGTTTACATTTTACATAGGTGAAAAATAGGCTTAATAGTAGAAATAATCATATTTGGATGAGCATTTAAACTGAAATATATTGTCATTGCGTTGTTTTAGTATGTAGATGCACAGAATTTAGGCAAAAATAAAGTAGTTTTAGGACGGATACAACACTCAATATGAATTAAAAAGAACTTTAAAAATCACGATTTTGACACAAGATGGATGCCATATATCATTTTGAAGTGGGTCATGTGATCGTTTCATATCATGGACACGTGATCGCTTCATATAAGAGGTGTTATTATTATTTTAATTTTTATTTAAAAAACTACTGAATATATTTCGCTGAATTTTTTTTTATATATTTTATGGAACAATAATACCTAAAATTTTCGAAGCAATTTGTGAATTTTAAATCCGCTTAAAAAATGCTTGAAAAATTAGGTCCCATAGGGCTCAATGTATTCCATTTTTTCAACCCGGGTTCAATCCAAAACTAATTGGGTGATATTATTCATTTATATTCCCATAGGTCCTATAGACCGTCTGAACAACATACTAAAATTTCATTTTGATTAAGTTATTTTTACGGCAGTTATCGTGCTAACGGACAGACAGACAGACAGACAGACAGAATGAACAAAGTCATAAACACTTTTCAACTTTGTTGTAAAGTGTTAATAACTCTCTTCATTTTCAAGAAATTTCCCCTAATGCTGACTTTCTTAGACGCCCTGTATAGTGTAGCTAATTGTTATTCAGTAAGTGTCAGACATAGATTTCTTTTGTATACAAATATTAAATGGATTTTTTGTATGCAAGTATTAAACATATATTTTTATTTTGTATGCAAGTATTAAACATTTTTTCTCTCAAAGCTTACAGATGATATGCTTCAAAATCATGTTTTAATAAAAATGGCAGGGTATAGTGCCTAGGTGAAATGCACAAAACTTTCATGAAGAAAGCAGCCATATATCAGTTAGGTGACAACAATTGTTTTAACCCCCTTCTTCAGCCCAAAAAACAGTATGCGCCCTTAACAACCACTAAAAATGAACTTTGACAAGGCAGGCAAAAACCAATCCAAACAGAGCTAGAACACCCAAAGCGAAAATTTGCTAGTGGGTAGTATCAGCTATTGAGAAAACAACCATAAACACATCAACACAAGGCTGATTAAGAGTCTTCCCCCCCCCCCCCACCTCACCCATCAGGGGTGGTCAAACATCAAACGCCCGAAAGCCGCTTTTAGGGGTGGGAGGAGTCTTGACTTTTTTGACGTCACAACGGGACAAGCAGAGAGAAAGATATGAAGATTCTATGGAAATTGTAGGCTTTATTTTGTCAAATAATTCTGTTTTTTTTTAGTATTGCCTTAGTCTAAAAGCTTTGATTGAATATATAACAATAATCTACCTTAATATCTTGGAAAAATTAATTGAACTACTATTATTTTCAAGTAATTGATTAGTTTTTATAACAGTTATAATATTGATGGAGCAATGATGAATTATGCGGTACTACTGTTATATAGCTATACGAAAAAAACAAAATAGTGGATGTAAGCTTGAATAAGTTTTTTAAAGCTCCAAAGTTGCAAAATGAATGGATAATTAAGTGCTGAAAGGAAAAATTACTTTTAATCTTACTACAAGGCAATTCAATGCATTTTCCATTCCATGAATAATTTAGCTTTCAAATATGAAATTCTGGTAGGAAAAAAAGGATGATGTAGTCATCACTCTCCCTATATACATAGTATAATGCATTGGGAAGTATTGTGACGGAGTTAAAAATTCGAATTTGAATTTTCGACGGAAAGGCAAGTTTCAATTATTACTGAATTGAACTCGGATCGAACGTTTTTGAGGTGATGTCTGTATGTGTATATCCTTGAGTCTGTGCAATATCTCCCGAAAGAACGGAGCCTTTCGAATGAAATTTGGTACAAATATTAAAATCAGTGAATACTAGAACCCTATTGATTTTAAACGCAATTGTATGTTTAGAACACACAAATTTTCGAATGAAATTTTGAAAGAATCATTTAGAAATTATAATTTTTAATAATGTTACACAAAGGATCATTTCCTATATAATTTTTCATTAGAAAACGAATGACATAAACTTTAAAATTCTAGCAGGAATCGTTCTAAATATATTATACATGTTTCAAATAAATTTATCAAAAATATCCAATAAAATTAAAAAGTGTAAATTATTGTGAAATTTTTCAATTTACATATGTAATAATATGCGATAAAATTGTTAACATTATTCTCGAGAATCTAGTTCGTTCTATTCACTAGAGGAGAAGAGTAATAGTTTTGCATTTTGACATATAACAATTCAACAGAATTTATTTTATTTGTATGTAAGAAATGCTCTTCTCTTCATCTGTTTTAGACACTTGGTGATAAATTTGGCGAACTTGGCCTAATTTGGCGAAATATCGCCATTGTCGTAAAAATTGCAAAAATGATGCCAAATTAATGGATTAATTCTTAAAATATTAAAATATGTAGAGTCCATTGCTTATTGTGGATACCATCAATGTTGATAATTGTTAATTTAGAGTTGTGTGAAATATAAGTTAATTGGGTATTGCGAAATAGCTGTCACCCGGAAAAATGTCAAATGTACAATCCTGTATCAAAAACCCAGTGCCGTGGATCTTATACATAATTTTTTCACTGAAAAAAAAATACATTAATTGCATTATATAGAGCAAGTTGTGTGCTGCCATATCATACTTTTTGATTTAAATAGTTACTGTGATATTCAGAATTTCACTATTGGTTCTGCAGAATTTTAAAGCGCCCACAAATCAATGATATACGGGAATAATACAAATTTATCGGATGCAAATTTATTGCAGTTCGCTTTAGAATCTACATAAACGGTAGCAATATCTAAATATTTAGCCAGTGAAACAATTTTCATTTTAGTAGACGCTCGGGTAATACATAGCTCTTTTAAAAAGTTATCTTTAAACGTTACCTTAATAATAGTTGAATTTATTTTATTTAACAAAACAAAACATAAATATCTTTAAAGGAATAATGAATGAATTGCAGATATAAATCAAAATTATGCATGTTAAAAATGTAGCAACGTCACTTTTTAAAAACTACATGCCTAAAAAAAAAAACAATCATAAATACAAAAAAATCTGATGTGAGCAGCACATGACTTTCCTTATATAATGGAATGAATTTACTACTTTTACAGTAAAGAAAAATAGGTTATTCTTATAGTAGATATTTATATTCTTTCCAAAATATTAAATTTTCATCAATTAGTCGTCATTTTCATTGATTTAGCGTCATTTTTATCCTTTTGGCGAGATTTTCATTAATTTATCAACAATTACAAAAGTCGCCAAGTTGGCGACATTCAGCCAAATTCGTCGCCAAAATCTTAGCAGGCGTTATGGACGGAGAATATGTTTCTCTTATAGCAGATAAATGACTGTTGGCGTTCAAATACAAAAGTATTACTCAAAGTATCTTTTCTCATGAATGGAACGAGCTAAATCTACGAAAATGATGTTACCAAATTTATCGCATGATATTACATATAAAAAGTGAACATGTTTCTCAACAATTAATATATATTTTTTTTAATTTATGGGATTTTTTTATAAATTTATTTGAAAAATGTGCAATATCTCGAGAACGGTTCATGCTAGGGTTCTGAAGCTTATGTCAATCATTTTCTAAGAAAAAATCACATAAGAAATGTCTATTTGCGTAACTTTATTAAAAGTTTTGATATTTTGATGATTTTTTCAAAATTTCACTCGAAAATTTAGGACGGTTCTGAACATTCGATTGTGTTTAAAATCAATAGGCTTCCAGTATTCATGGATTGTAATTTTTTTTTATCAAATTTCATTCGAATCGCTCCATTGGGTCGTAAGATATCGTCTCCACAGACTCACTGACACACACACACACACACAGACATCACATCAAAAATGTTTGATTCGTAATCAGGAATGCTTGAAACGTGCTCTCCCGTCGAAAACTCTAATTTGAATTTTCGGCCCAAACACAATACTTTCCTTATACATTATACTATGCATATAAATAAAATAATAAAACTTTTATTGTAATGCAATATAGGATAGGATTCATTTTACTAATTAATTACAAATTTTCTTGCTATTAAATCGAATGTTAGAAAATGTTGTCCTCATGTTAAGTGTAATTTATAAAAACGCTCAAGCCTCACCAGGGATTCATTCGTGTGACAGATAAGTTACAACATTAATATTAAACAAAAGTTAAAAATAGCCGTATAACAAAAGTTAAAATGAGTCGATGGCCGTATAACGTGCTTTTCATTAAGCTGGTGGGATGATTGTTATGTTCTAATAGGATGTGAACCCTGTACATTCAAAAAGTGACAGCAGAAATTTATATATTAAATACATTATTTTAGTATTAAAACCTGTACTTCAATGAAAATAAGAAATACACGGTAATTCCTCTATTAAAACGTATAATTATTGTTCAATCAATTCCAATTACGGAGAAGTGATTTCTATTTAAGTTTCCTTAGAATTAATTATTTGTGCTCTATAATTTCCAAATAGAGAAATCGCTTTAATTGTATCTTAAACATGCTAGTTTATGATAATTCATTGAAACATAGGTTAAAATTATTCTCAAATCTGTTATAATATAACATCATTTTCTAAAAGATCAATAATAATTTAAATTTGCAATCATTTGAAAAGCGCACCCTCACATAGAAACTACTGAAGAAATTCCCTTCAGTCCCGATATGACGTCAAGGAGCGGGAACCAATCGCTTTCTCCTGGGCTGTTTGACCTACCTTCTTTCTAAATACCTTGCTCACCCATGAAGATGAGGGAAGCTGGTTCTGAAATCTTAAGCACTGATATGAGATTCAAAATAAAACAGAGGAAAAATATATATATGAACTGTTAAATTATTAGTAAAAAAAAAAAATGAATGAGTTTAAAAGGAGGAAAAAATAGACAAACCTTTGTAAAAGAAAAAAGATAAAAAGAAAAATTACAGGGGAATGAAGTAATTATAAAGAAAATAACAACAAGAAGTAACTGGCTTCAAACAATTTTATCAATCAAACTACTATAAAATTAACAGCAGTTGAGACTAGACCAAAACTGGAAAAAGGAGAATATAACACAGAAATAAAGAAACAATTCGTTTCAGAAGTTATATGGGCTAATTTCATCAACTAAATTAAAGTATCAATTGATTAGTCTATTAAAAAATATCAGTGGATGAGACTGGAATTAAGAAAAATATAACCAAATTAAAAGAAAAACAACTGGTTTTGGATGCTATATGAGCTAATTTTTAAAGTCAAAAATGTGTATAAAAATACTTCTCTGGCTATTAAAATATAAGGAACTGCATATTTATCAATTATTAGAATTTGAATAAATAAAAACTCGTTCGGATAAATAAAATCTCGTTCATTGAGAAACATGTACAGAGGTAGTATGGAAAAACAACCAGTTTTGGAGTGGTGCAATAGTAACTTCAACTATATTCAAATAACCAACAAACAAACTACTTTAAAAGTACCAGTGTATGTTACTGAAACTAAGAATATGAACAAAAATTTAGAAAGTAACCAGTTATGGAAGCTATATGAGTCAATATTATTAACTAACTTCCAGTAACAAATGAACAAACAACTTTAAAATGCTAGTGAATGCTATTTGAACTAAGAAGGAACTAATAAAGTAATTGAAAAAGAAAACTATTTCGGAAGCTATATGAACTACTATCTGAAGTCAAGAATGTGTATAGAGGACATTTTTATATGCTACAGAGACTTGGCATGCTTTTTATTTCTTAATCTTTCTTCCTTTATGAGGGTATGTCTATTTTTTCCTACCCTTAAACTCATTCTTTTGAATCTCATATTAATGGTTAAGATTTCATTCTTAAAATTTCAGAACCAGCTTCCCTCATTTTCATGGGAAAGGGGAGACTCTTTATCAGCCCATGCCATTCTTAGTGGTTGTTAAGGGTGCATACTGTTCTTTTGACCTGAAGAAGGAGGCTTATAATGCCCTCGAAACAAGTGTCGTCACCTAATTGACATGCACCTGCTTCCTTCAAGCAGCAGTTTATTTATTGTGAAATACACATATTTAAAGAAAAATAATTTTTTGTGTGCAGTATAGGTTTTTTTCTACATCTGCTGACTGGCTGAAGCCTTGGCAACAATTCATGCAATAATACAGTTTTTTGTATATCTTCAACCTTTTCACAAATTTTGACTTTGATGCATTTAGAATATATTGATGTGCAAAATTATGTTTATATGCATAAATATAAGAGATGCACGAAGTATGTTTCTCTGCGAACTTTTGCAATTCAGGATTTGATTTCGGTGTTTATTGACTCAATTTTCTTTTTGAGGGGGGGGGGGGGGGGCTCTGAAGTATCATTTGGAAAAAAATCTTTGAGGTGGCAAGCTATAGGTCGTTTAGAGACTGAGCAGACATTGATGGAAGTGACAAATTCTTTCATAATTAGCTATGTATCACCATAAAAAAGTTATTCAATTATATTGAACAGTTGTTGAGAAATCTGATTTTATGCATGTAAAGATAATTTTAGATACCAGTGTAGGCAGAACTTCTTGAATACAGATAAGCATTAAATAAAAAATGATTGGGAGGATAGGAGCATTCTCTCTGGTAAATATTTATTTCTCAAAATGAGTGGTTTTTCACAATATTGAAAACTCAAATTTGAAGCTTCAAATTTGAGTTGGTATGAAATACAGTGTAAAAGTACATGCATAACTAGGATTGCTAGATGTTGTATAGCTAATTTGACAATAGTTATAGAATTAAAAAAATGGCTTAGTTAAATATGCATTTAAATTAAAATGTCCTTGATCTAAATATGATCAGTGGGATATTGCTTTTAATAGTTATTTTATTATTGTCATTTTTTTAGTTTGCAACTGCAATGTATACAGATTTAGCCAAAACCTGAGACTGGGCTGACTTTTTTTTAAATACAATTTTCACTGGATAAAAGTTTTACTTGGATTTTAAATTATTAGCTTTGAACCTATTCAGTAAACGTGCTTAATAATTTGAAATCCTTAAATCAAATGTTTTTCACCCAAGAAAACTGCTGATGAAAAAACTGGGTTATGTTTAACTAAGATAATTCCAGTGTTCAAAAGTTGTAAAAAAAAAAAAAAAATAATAATAATAATAAAAAAAAATTAAATAAATCATGTACTTTTTAATTTTATTTTCATTATAAAAATGCAAATATATATATATATATATATATAGTATATGCTTTTGTTAATTATAGCTTAAATATCCAATATAATAAAAGAATAAGATATAACAAAATTTTCACTCTAATAGCTTCATATAAGAACCAGTTTCAGAAGCAAAATGAGTTTATTTCTCATGGTGAAAGAGGCTGTTTTTATTTCAAAAACTAGTTGATGTGAATTGATAATGATAGTTAATTTGAATATGTTGCTTTATTAATAAAATATTATTTCACAGTTAATACAAATATAGTAAACAAATGAACTGTTTATATATTGTAGTTGAAAGTAAAAACCTAGGTAGACTTCTAAATAAAAAAGTCTGATGTGGGCAGCACATGACTTCCCTACAGACTCATATTCACATTCTCTTTATTTCTTCAATAATTTATTAAATTGAGTTTAATTGCACAAAATAGCAGCCATAATTATTTTAAATTACACTGAATTTACACTTTTAATTCAATTTTCGTTTTCATTTGGTAACTGGACTTATTTTCAAAGGTAGTATAGCGACAATGTGAAAAACTAAAATATCCCAAAAACGGCTAGTCCTAGAGTAATGGGGTTGGCCTTATTCTTTTCGTTGCCAAAAATTACGTATAAAATAAGCATTTAATTGATATATTTGAGCATACATAGTCTTTTTTAGATTTAATGATTTTTGCAGGCCATTTCACAAAAACAAAAGCAGGTTCTTTTTTTCTGAATCGTACCAAAATCTAATCAGCACCAGGTTAACCTACAAGTCATTTATTTACCAAATTTTGTGAAATTTGGTCTATTAACTTTTCAGCTAGAGTGGATACAGGCAATTTTTGCAGGCCATTTCATAAAAAAAGACAGGTTCTTTTATCTGGAATCATACCAAAATCTAATCAGCACCAGGGTCACCCCACAAGGGATACTTACCTACTAAATTTTATGAAATTCGGTCAATTAGTTTTTCAGTTAGAGTGGATACAAAATCTGCACAGACAGATAGACACACACACAGACGTCATGCTAAAAATAGTTTTTTTCATGTTCTAGAGGTCCAAAAATGTGTAGGTAGATCCATCGAAAACTCAAGTTGAAATTTTCAGCACGATTTCAATACTTTCCCTATACATTGCCATGTATTGCAAGGAAAGTAAAATGTCTTGTTATTGGCAAATTACAGAAAATAAACTTAAATTCAATGACAAAAATATCTGTCATTCAGTGTTAGAAGAGTTTGGGTTTAATTCCCACTAGTTACTTTTACTATCCCTTGTTTCTTTTTTGACGATTTAGTACCTTTTCATTTAAATTTGGATGTTTTTCCTTGTTATGCCATACCAAAATTCTATTGTATTTTTTAAAGTTATATATAAAAAAAAAATAATGCTCATAATAGAAAGAAAAATAATATTTTGATTTTTAATAAGGAAAAATTAATTTATTTAGTTGCAACCATAATTTTGTTACTTGAGGCATTTCACATGGTTTGACACACACAATAGGACAATATTATTTTAAAATCCTCCAGACACTGAACAGGTTTTCCAAAAAAAAAAAAAAAAAAGGAAAACCTGTTTTTGTCCAACCTGGTCGTGTTTGGCACTATGATTGTTCTGTTTACCAGTTGAAAGAAAATAAAACAGTAAAATAAAAATTTTATAGTTTTTAAATAGCATACAATTAACAACCATAACACAAACTTATTTGAACACTAAAATTATTTAAGTGTTATGGTGGCAAATTTTAGTGGTTAACACTTTCCACTAAAATTAGCTGAATGAAAATTAGCTGGACTATGATTGTTCTGTTTACTTGAGGAGTAAATTAACGTATACCTAAACTGCAAGTGTGAATATTTAACTTCCTCTAACAGTAAATATGGGAGACATATAAAAATTTATTTAAAACAGAAAAATCACCAATTGAAATTTGCTATCATTTAAGTTTGAAGTTTATTTGTTGCTGGTTCTTACAATCGAATGAAAAATACCTAATAACAATAATTGAAGTATCTCAGCAAATTTTCCATCAAAAAGTACCAATTTTTCATCAAAAGATGAAATTATCAGTTTGGGGGGGGGGGGGGGGGAAGAACAACTATCATAGCTAAATTCTCTTCTGTTTTGTTTCCTTTGTTTGATTATTTTTCACTTTACTTCTACAACCAACCACTGATTTTTTTTTTTTCTTTTTCGAACACTCTTCATGAAACACTTAGTATATCTATATATTCTATGGCTTTGGAGATTCATATTAAGTACCCCAGTAGACTGGGTGAATAAAATTAGTCTGTTTATTTAATGTTTGAACTTTCACTGGCTTTGGAATTGCTATTGTAAAAATCTAGCAGAAATACCCAGCACTGCCCAGGATATATGCTGTATAATGAAATAGAAAATATTTCAAATATCTTCTATTGCATTTAAAAAAAAATTGTATATACACAAAAGCTGTTTTATTTTCAATTAAATTATATTGATTTTACAACAAGTAGCGTCTGAAATGCTTCGACAATATACTTTTAAAATACACGCAATGCTGGGTATTCCTATCTATTAGACGTAGGAATATAAATAGTCTGAGAAGAATTATGCCAGATATTTTTGCTGAAAACAATAAATGTCATTAGGGGTAGAAATGTTATAATAGCATTAACACAGAAGGAATATATAAAAAAGATAATAGCATAAATGCCTGGTATTTTTAAATTACATAAATATGACTTTTTGTTTTTACTACACAGAGAATTCCAAACACACCATTTATTGTAAAATTTAATTTAAATATGAAGTACTGCAATGGAAATCAATATTCAATGAAAAATGTCAATAGTGAAAAATTTTTGGACTCCCAAGTCTTCTTTTCTTTGGTTTGAAAATTGAAAAAAAAATTATAAAAAAGTAAAATACAGTATTTTAATATCAAAATTTGTTAGACTAAATATAAATCAAGATCTTTTCTTTGTTAGTACTACAAATAGTTCTTTGAGATTTAAGGAATCAATATTGTGTTTTAATGAATTAAAATAAAAGGATTAATTTGACATTTATTAGAGCTTGTGACCTTTTTAAAACAGTTGTGAACAAAAAGAAATCTGCATTAGTAAGTTGTATACGAGAAATATAAAAAACATAATGCTAGTTCATTACCATTTGAGCATTCAATGCGAAAACAAAATTAAAAAACAAAATTTTGGTATTTTTAGTTTTTAAAACCCCGATACTGGTATTTCTAGATTTTCAAATAATACTGCTCACATAAAAAATTTGAGAAAATTTAAGGAAAAACCACATGTGCACGATAACTTGATTTAAAAGGAAGTTTTAACTCCTATCAAATCAAACATGAACATACGTAAGTAAAAGCAAAAAACGTTTTTTAAAGTACACCCTTTTATTATTTGCATGTAACTTAAATGTCTGGAAAAGTCCAATATTCAGCCTCACTATTATTATCAAATGCTGAAAATTTTCTTTTTAATTCTCTTGTCCAATATTCCAGCATGCTGAATATTGGGGACTCTTGTATGACTTCTCTCTTTCAACAATGGTTATTCCTATCCCCATTGTTGTAAACAGTCACTCAACTAAAAGGGCTTGCAGAGATTTGAAAAATGAGTACATTCTATGGGGGGGGGGGGAGGACACGACGAACTGGCACAATAAGGTTGAAATTCCAAAGAATTTAAACATACCATAAAAAATAACATGCCAAATTTCATGTTGCTACAATTAAAGGCACCTCGTTAAAGCCTCAAAGATTTGATATATGACAAATATATATACTCCATGTGAAGTTAAGTGAAAGGTTGTAAAATGTCAACAATGAAATAAAAAATCAAGATACTAATAACATTAGTATCTGTCTCAACCCTTAAAATAACAAATTATCAAATTAAAACAAATTTATTTTTGTTATTACACTATGGTAAATAATTGTGTATAATAACAATAATTTAAGTAATTTTGTGTGAACACATTTTTTTAAAATAAATATAATAAAACACAAAAATTAATGAAATTGTAATATTTAATTTACAAAACTAAGCTAACATTCACAAACAATCATATGCTTTATTTTATTTTCAGCATTAAGCACTTTCATAAAGAGAAATTTATAAATTGTTATTCTCTAAACAGTTTTGAATCACTAAATATGCAGAAAAATACACTAGTTTTGCTGTTGCAGTTAGAAGCTGTATGAGAGTACTTATCTAGTTTCGCCATAAATATTATCTTTTTTCACAAAATTGTCTTCCACCATTCCAGCTGATAAATTTGATTCAGAATGTCTGATTTAAAAAATATAAAAAAATAAAAAACTCTTAAATATATGATTTGACTGAAATTTCATTAACATAGTAAAAAACTGGTGCTGGTAAGAATTTTTCTTTTGTAAACAGTTATTTTTTTTTCCATATGAAGTTAGTTCTCTTCCGCAACAAGATGGGTCAACTACACAAGTAAGTAAAAAGCATTGGAGTTGGAGGAGAGCTTGGGGCTAAGTACTCCCAAAAGGTACATTAGCATCACAACGTTTTTAAAAATATATACATACTGATAATCTACATTGTAACTAAAATCATTGGTGTTAAAGGGGCTTTAACATTGCCAAACTAAAAACTATAACTTCGCCTATCATAAAAAGATGATTTCAACATTTGAATACAACATATAGAAATGCTTCTTATTATGTCTCAGCTTCTGATATATTTTTAAACATCTGGGCACTGATTACATAATCACTCGTCCATTTTTAACACTGGAACCATTTTTCCAATAAAATGATGTTGCCCTGGCATACCAAGGGGGAGGGGGATCACATTACACCTTAAACAAAGCCACAATATCCATGCTTGCATGTGGGATTCAAACCCACAACCCGGCAGTTGAGAGAACATAAGGAAACATATTCATGTAAGTGATGTTTATTGTATAATTCCTGAATATGACAGCAATTTGCAATAATCCTATTTAGAGGCATTGCTAAAGGTGGGAGGGGTCATAACTCCTAGGAACCCATTAAAATTTGTAGAAATGATATTTGAGGAATAGGGAAACAAAATATTTAACTAATCTCTCCCCCCCCCCCCAAAAAAAAAAAAGTTGTGTTCTGGAAATGCTACTGACTCTTATTGTGTCAAATAAATATCTTCTATAACAGTTTTATTGTCCATTAGTATTAATTAGACAATGCTCTACAACTTTATAATTGCCTTTTTTGCATCTATCTTTGCTGATGAGTTCATTATCTAACTTTTAAATACTCTACTAGGGTCTCTACAATTACTTTTACTCGATCAGGCATGGTAACTTTACTATAGATAGACCTAACATGCACACTCGTGGACTTTTCCTTACAAAATTATTGGAATTTTCCTAGGAACCTTGAATAATCCTATAAGAACATAAAATATTTAATCTATTGTTTTCTCATCACACAAATAGCACTGTTCATCTTGCATATATATTTGCTCAAAGGCATGTACTTGGCTGGCTGTAGTTCATTACTATCCTGTCGCTAGATGAGATGGTATGGGTTCACCCTACTCAACATACACAACTAAAAATTTTTAGGCAAACTCCTTAGGCATTGCCTTGTAAATATGCATTTTTAGTTTATTTTGGCAAATATTAACCCCTTGCCTGTGGAATATATTTCAGGAAAGTGGGTCAAAAATGGAAAAAATTTTTTATGCTTCAGTTTTGTCTATTATAACATTTAAAAAGTTTAGAAAAATTTTATTTTGTAAAAATATAAATTTTTATATGAAATAACTACTATATTTAATATTTTGACATACATGTGGAAAATTAATGGATTATATTCATATTTTACTCAAAATTGTTTAATTATAGCAAAATAAATCAAATAATCTTTTGAATTTCACAAATCATTTCACAGAATCATTTTTCAGAATTTCACAAATCTTTTATAGTATGATAAATACGAAAAATATGACACGGCACACAAGCCGACATCACACTCTTTACAATAAACTCGGTTTATATCCCGCCTAATCAAGCTAGCTGATCCCATCTACTTCCAAAAAAAATGTGGACAAGTATCGCCATCTATTGGAAAAACAATGAATTATATTGTAGAGCATTTGGTAAGGCAAAACGGACTCAATTCGGGATCAACGTAATAGAAACACTGATTTTTCGCATGCCCGAAGTCAGTTCGGGCATTCCAAATTTGGCGCAGAGGGGTTGCCCGAACTGGATTCGGGTGGCACAGGCAAGGAGTTAAAACAGTGACACTAGATAATTTTATTAAGATGGGCAATAATTTTGTTTTCACTAATAATGCAATATGAATATGTTCTCACTAATAATGCAATTACACATGGCACATTGAAGTATCACATACAAAAATAATTATATTTTGTATATTCATAAGAAAGAGGTAAATGAAATGTACAATATTTTAAATATATATGACGAAAGTTAGAATATTAGTTCCATTAAAAGTCCCAGACCTGAATAATAATTTTGAAATCAACATGAGGGAATGATTGGCTCTTTCAACTTCGGCCCATCATACACATTGCTAAGGAAAAAAATTAAATCCAATGAGCTTGGCCCACCAAGAAATCTTTAAAAATCCCACCGGCCGTATTCAGGCCTGAGGAGGTCCTCTCCTGTAACTTCACCTATGCGCTCCCCAAATCTCCTATAAATGTACATATGACAAAACACTGTTAGTGGTATACATCCAAGTGCTTTCCCCACAGGAATCGTCGTAAACAGGTAGATAGCCATAAGCAAAAGTTCATGTGTGTGTAGGAGGGGAGAGGGGGGTTGCAAGTGCCACCTTTTGCCCTTCTAGTGGGCATATGCCCCAATTGCTTGAATTAGGTAATTACATCCTCTGTATTCTATAAATTACATTGTAAAATTTATTATATTTTGCACATAAGTGGCTCAAAAATATGCCTGTTGCTAAATATATATTTTATTTATTATATTTTTCTAAGAAACTGTATGAGACCACTAAACTGTAGCTTATGTATCTTATTTATGAATATGACTCTGATTTAGTTAAGTTGTTTTATGTGAGATAGAGAGTTAACAGCATTTTAACAGACATCATAACACTCTGGGTCCTGGATATTGAAGGCAGCTCAGAGTATATAATAACTACCTTTGAAATGATAGGAAAAGTTTGAATATTCAAACATGAAAACTTATGTAATTGGATAAATACGTGAATCACAGAAGTCTTAGGGCTAGCAATGCCCTAAGAATCAAGTTTTTCATGTTGATATTTTCAAACATTTCCTAAAGAAAACGAATATTTTTCACAGATCGTAGTGAAAAATATTCTATTTCTCATTTGAAATATTTAAACCAATACATTGCACGGACATACCCACAATAAATAACTCAAACATTGTACAAGCATTTAACACGGACATACACACAATAAATCACTGTAACATTGTACAAGCATTTAAATAAAATCATGCAAATATTAAAAGAAAATAACAAAGTGGAAAGTAGCACAAATTGGTCCAAGTTTTATAATTGTAATTTTCATTGCAAGTCATAACTTTTTATTAAAAAGATAATATATTCTAAGGATAATGATCAACAAAAATAGATTTTAGGAGTATACGAAATTTTGAATTGAATTGATGACTACAATTTCGTAAATAAACGTACAGATGATTAATTGCTAACAAATGGTCACATATGCACTTCAATGCGAATTAAAAACTTCCAAGTATCTTTGAATACAATTAAGTAGCTTAATGAATTTTGCTGTACATGGAAGCATTTTATGGAAATTCGTACATTCAAAGCGAAGTACGAAAATAAGCAGACGACAGCGCTTTTTACTAACTCAGTTACGGTTACAATATTATGAATTAGTTTTGTTTCGGGAAAACAAAAATGTTGAAATTCTATATTTACAGTAAACTTTTCCCATCTTGAGTAAATTAAGTTAAATCAAATTCAAATGCTTATAATTTTAAAATACAGCTCTGAACAATATCTATTCTATGGAAATTTCTTCAAAAAATCATGATGTCAATGTATTTTAATATTTCACTGATGAAACACGTTTCGCGGGCTTTTCGGTAGGCAGGGCTAGGTTTCGGTGCTGTGATTCGCTGATGATTTTCAGTCCCTACTTTTTCTATCATGAAAGTTTAGTTTGCTGGCCTTTTAAATTTCTCAATACTGGAGATCCCTATTAATTATCGTAAGTTTCATTAATGATTAATTTTGATTATCTGTATTAGTACTTTTTCTCAAATGAAAATTGATTTATATGGCATCCAAGAAAATTTTCAGTCCTATAAGTATTTACTAACTATTTGGTTAATTTTCTGTTTATATGTACTAAGTATTTGTGCTTATTGCACCTACGCTTTTTGATTATCAGTATTTTCCTTTCACTTACAATTATTTTAGTCTGTTTTAGTATGTTTTCTTGTTTTTTTAATTTATAAAGGGTTGACTCGGCTGCATTACCCGATTTAAACTGAAATTTCGTAACACATGAAGTTTATGAAGATGATTTTTTTGTCTTCATATTGATGGTTTTAAATATTTATTTTACCGGATTATATTTCCTGGTTTAAAATATGAATGTTAGAATAAGTTATGGTTAATCTTTAATTGTTAGAAAACGGATTTTTTGTATTTACATATGTGAAAATAACATTCTCTTACCCTCACAACCTTTCTTGGAAATTTCATTTAATATCAACTTTAAATTATTTTCCTGATTTTTGTATTGTGATTTTTTTGTTGTTGTTGTATATAAGATCTTTACAATGAAAACCTTTATTTCAATAACTCATATCAGATTAAAACTTTATGATTTTGCTATTTTACATTTAAAGAAAAAATATGTTTAATTTCAAATGTTTAGTATCACATGAAAATTTTAAGATGTGATAAATTTTTATGTAATATTATGTATTGTTTATAAGAATATAAAATCATGTGAAACAGATTATGTTGAAATTTTGAACTTTTTTGTACATTTCAGAAAAAATATGGACAATTTGCTGCGTGAGTTCAATTTGTTTGCAGCAGAGTTACAATTACCTCTATCTGTGTCAGAAATGGTCAAAGCATTTCTAACTGATTTAAATGCAGCAGTTTTGGAGCATAAACATAAGGTAAAAAGTATTTAATTTTACTTAAAATATATATTATAAATTTATTTAATTTTTATAATTCTCATGTTTTGTTCTGTTAAAATAAAATATAAAATTAATGTGAATAAAAATATTTTTGAAAAATGTTTAGTTTGTAATAGTTTTACAGTTATTTAAAAAATTCTTGCATCGTAATTTTAGTTTACTTAATTGTAATAGGTAAAACTACTAAATTGAAAGTTAGCACTCTGTAATTATCCTTAAAATTAAAGCTCTGGGCAGATGGCCATCCCTAACTCTTGTCTATTTGAATTCCCATTTTCCTTTAAAATTAAAACTTCAGTTGGCCTTGTTACAAAATCTGATTTAAGAATTATAAATTCTGCTTGAAATATATTTTAAAAAAAATTTGTTTGTGTGTTGTAGGTATTTTATTGTCCATAGTTGAAAGGATAATTTCTTCCATTTTTATACATCTTATTATTAATGACAGATGTGATTTTTTAAACATCATTATACTCCTTATTATTAATGACAGAGATATTTGATTTGACACTTCTGTCACCTAATTTAAGCAATATTACTGTACTGCATTTTCATTGTTAAACGCCTTAGCATTCGCCCCCTGCCTCCACTTCCAGATACATGCCGAAAATGGCCAGCAAAAATCCCATTGTTGTAAGATTCTTAAAAAAAAGTCCAATATTCAGCATTGCTTATATATATATAAATAGTTTATTATAATCCAAAGAAATAAAATAAATTGTAACACCTAGATAAAGCCAAAAATTAATCATTTAAGAAGGTAGCAAAAAATATAAGATTGATATACTTGATATACTTACTAATGGGTTTTAATTACAGAAAAGAAGAAAAATCGGGGAGTAAGCACCATACCTTTCTAATTCATAAAAAATAAAAGATGCAACAATTAAGGAGAGTATAGAATTATAAAAGAGAAAACTTTTAACACTGCTCATTGTGGGTTATAAATTGATGTTTTTAATAAAGAACCTTTATAAATTTATCGCAAAAAGGTTTAGTTTGACATCTGATAAATAATTGATTACAGAAATGTAAAAGACTAAAAAGTATAAAATAAAATATAAGTAAAAAACTTTTTAGGTTACACAGTTGTAGTAAAATACACTAAAAAGTAAAAAATAATTTTTATCACAACATTCTTGGTCCTATGTGACTAAAAATAAAATCATGGACCCATAAAAAAATGTAGGCCATAAAGGAATTGTATATGGACTTTAAAAGAATTTTAAAGAACAATAGAAGTGGTAACATGTAAATGAGATATATATGTAAGAATGGTTACATTCAATTCATTTACATTCCTTTTTGATAATTTTGATTTAAAAATCCATCAGTATATTTATATATATACATATATGTTTTAACTATACATATAGTTCAGAATTATATGTACATATAAATATGCTGACAGATTTATAAATCAAAATTTTCAAAGAGAAATTTAAATAAAATTCAATATAATCATTCTTAGATATGTCATTTCTATGTTATAACTTCTATTGTTTCTTACAATTCTATTAATGTCCAAATACAATTCTTTTATGGGCTTCCCATAATTTTAATGTAGTCACGTATGACCAAGAATGCTGTGATAGCTAAAAATTATATTTTACTTTTTAGTGCATTTTACTAAATCCATGTAACTTAAAAAAAAAAAAATTTATATTTTTTTTTTTACTTTTTACTTTCTCTGCAATTTACTCATGTATATAAAGAATGAAAGTATAATGTGATTGTGTCAGAAATGGAATCTCTGAATTTATGTGCATATCTCAGATATTATGTATTATTTGAAACCTTTTAGTAAATGAATATTTTATTATGTATTGTTTGATATTTTTTAGTAAAGATGTGGGTTTTTAAAAAACATTTGAACTTATTCTTAAATTCTTCTTCCTCGTTTAAGCTAGAATAATATGTCCAGTGGCTTTTAAAAATATTTGTTCTTGCATTAGAGCTTATAAAATTGTTAGAAAAAGGTTTAAATTGAGAAATATATAAAAATATTCTATGCACAAAAATTTCTAATACATATATGTTGCAGTCAGCAGCTGCAATTTAATATTTTCATTGAGTACCTGTGTTTTTGAAAAGTTATAAAGTAATTATGTATATTTTATCTATAACAATAG
Organism: Amaurobius ferox; assembly: GCA_951213105.1. Lineage (NCBI taxonomy): Eukaryota > Metazoa > Arthropoda > Arachnida > Araneae > Amaurobiidae > Amaurobius > Amaurobius ferox. The sequence continues at coordinate 44,623,907 of OX578147.1, read as the reverse complement.
AAAAAAAAATATTTTTTATATCATAAATTTAAAACAATGCACAAAATAAATAAAAATTGCTAAACCCTTTCTGAATCTTAAGTAATTTACTGTTTATTACAGGTGTAAGAAATAAATTATTAAATATATAATTTTCATATGTATGCTTTCGTTAAGGAAAGATTAGAAAGCTCTATTCTCACAAGCAGCAGTTTTATTTATTGCGATATAAAGATATTATAAGAAAAAATAAACATTTCTTATAATTTAAAAATAAGGTATTAAATATTATATTAACAAAATTAACAAAGTTTAAAAAATGCCTGTTAACCACTGTTGGGGGAAAAAGGAGGAGTGGTTCTTTTAAACACCAATGGGTTTGTTTGGCCCAACGCCAATGGGCCAATACTTTAATCAGCCAACACTGCTGTTGATAATTGAAAGTGAAATCTAAAAGACTCCTGTTTATGCCCTGTAGTAGATAAATTAGCCCAGCATGAACCCTGAATCTACCACTTTCTTGAATGACTGCTCTACTACTACTATTACTACTAAGTAATTAATAATAATAATAATAATAAAAGGAAAGATAAATTGCTCAGTTTAATATATCATTAAATATATAAAAACATTTAAAAAATACTTATAATTATAAAAAAATAATTCCTTTATATAATATTAAAAATTGTTTAAAGAATATCTGTTTATTATTGAATGGGTGAGTACCATAAGATAAGAGTCAATTTGGTGGACATTAAGTTAAGCATATATTTAGTGCTGTTAAAGGATTTTCCTTCAGCTGAATCACTTGTAAAAATATTCCATATTTATTATATTTTCATAAATTTTATGGAATTAATTTCTGAAATAAAAGGCTTCTAAAAATATCTGCTGTTTTATTAGAATGAGTACAATGTCACTTGTACCCTTCTAGTTCTTGAAATTAAAGCATTATTCCCTTTCGTCTTCAAAATTAGTAAACTAAATAATCAAAGATTTCTTGTAAAGTTACCTACTTTTCAAAAAGCAGCGTGGAAAGAATATTGCATTTCATTTTAAAATGAATTAGGGAGAAAAAAAAAGTGGAAAATTTTCTATTTCTGAGAAAATTTCCCGATCTGCATCTCTACTTTTTGGTAATAAATAAATATTTTATGACTACTGCACACTTTTTAAAGATTTGTGCAAAAAGAGATATTTTGACTTGTTTTTTAGAAATGAATAACTAATTAAAATATCAAGAAATCCAGTATCTAACCAAATTTTAATATTTTTCCATGTAAGTGGCAGAAATTTTCCTTCTTCTTCTTGAGTTTTTCAGAATTTCTGGTTTTTGTAAGTATTCAAAAAGTTATGAGGATACTTTGACTATTTTTTTATTAAGTAATATTTTGTTCATGATTGTTATCTAGTATTTTTCATAAATTGGTTTAAAATTTTTCTTCATTTACTGTAGATTTCCCACAAGGCATTATTTGCATGCTGCATTTACATTGTAATTCAAGATGGGAGGTAAATATTCAAATTTAAATATATTATTTTTAATGTTTTTTTTTTCTGGATATATATTTCTTTTTAAATTTAAACAATAGTTCATAAATGTTTTGAATAATAAAAGGGTTTCTGAAATTTTGTTTATTTGTTTGTATGTTTGATTCTTAAGCCTTAACATTATCCTTTTCTATTCTTTGTTTCATGATAATATCATTGTCATATTAAATTCCTAATTGCCATTTTAGCCACTAAAAAAGAACACACAATACAGGTGTAGAGATCAATAATCACATAACTAATTTTTATTCAAATTAAATGAATTTATATTTACACATAAACAGGGTTTACTATGTACATTAGCTATTACTTAATATTCATTTCATTAACATAATCATCTTTCAATTATATATCAAATTTAGAGTACGAACCGTGCTCTTAATTTGCTAAAATTAATCATACACTTTGTAATTATTCAAACAGTTGTAAATTCTCAATTAGCTTTTGCACACTGAATATTATAAAAAAAAAAGGTAGCTAGTCTCAAGGGATGACAGCATATCATTTTTTTACTATATTTATATTAATTAAAATGGAATTGCTCACCCCCAATAAGGTAAATTGTTGCTCACAGGATATGGTCAGGGTTATTTGTGCAGTTAGCCTTTGATGCATATCACACTACAGATCAGGGTTCAAAATTAGTGGTCGTTAGTTGTATTTTGCACTTATGAATTTCATTTTGATGACCAAGATTTTAGATCCAGTCGTTATGTTTAACTTTTCTTTCTTTTCACATGTATAACACAAATTCTGATTGTTCAACTGTTTATTTGTTCTCCTAACAATTCAACCAACACACGTCATAGATTGCGTGCACCCATGTAGTAGGTCAAAGGCATTGCCGATAATAAAAAGCGATTACTTTGTAAGCTGCATGACATAAATATAATAATTTTGAAATTGCACCCCCAAGTAAAACATTTCGGCAGCTGAGGAAAAATGGTTAGGTGCCATTGACACCTGACTTTCTGCTCCTAATTTTTAACCCTGCTACAGATAAATTTGTATGATTTTCACTCCTGATCTCTCTGGGGCCATTGCATCACAGGACTTTCTTTTTGGGTTCAGTTGCTTTCCATCTCATTTTAATCCTTTCCGATCATCATGTCAGCAAAGAATATCAAAGTTACTTTTTCTTGTTGAGACTAAAAAATTGGGACTGAATTTACTCCATTTGGATTCTGACTCTGGATTGGTGACTTAACCTTTTTGCCATTGGATGGCAGAATCCTGAAATTTTAGATGTTCATCCTGGCCTCTCCTTAATTTCTCTTGGCTTTGCCTCGATAATGTGTTGAATCATCTCAATCCCTGAAGAGTATAATAAATTTGCGCCATATAACTGCCTGAGTGAAATCCAGTTAGGGCTCAAAATAGAAAATTTCATGAACCTGAATTCCACTTCAAAATTGTATGATTTCAAAAAATGAATATGATAAAAAGAAAATAGATAGGCATCTTGTGTACAATAAAACATATTTCTTTTATCTTGTATATAAGAAAACACTTTTATTTACTTTGCATACAAGAAAACACAATTTTTTTACTGGAGCATTGTTTTCAATAATTTCATGAACCAGAACACAATTCCAGTACATCTTGAGCCTTGAATCCAGTACAGTTGTTAATTTAAAACATCTTGGAATCATGATTTATGTGCTGTCAATCCCCAGATTTTGTCATCCGTATTTCAATGGTATTTTTAATGCATCACTTTTATCTATGTAACTAACTAACATCTGTTTTCATGCAATAATCCCCAAGACCTGTGTCTCTGGATTTATATTCACTCAATGCTGTTTTTCATCTATTGTAATATGATGTTTTTGTGCATGAATCAATTCTATCAGGGACTTAAGAAAGATATTTTTCATATTTAAGCTCTACACAATAGTGTGTTCTATGAATGAGATTAAATAGAAAAGTTGTATCAAGCTATAAAAACCTTTAGGTACTTAGTGTTCTGTCGAAGCAGTATTTTAGTGCAAAGATTCCATTTAACTATGCCTTATTCAGATTTTTATTCTAAATATGGATCATCCAATTTTTAAGATCAGATAATTTGTTTAAAATATTTTTTGGTATTGCTTGACGGATGGGGAAAGTTATGTTGCCAATTATTTTTTAATGGTAAATTTATTTTTTAATAGTTGTGTGCAGATATATTTTATTTTTATAGAGTTCTCGACAAACTTCTAGTAAAGAAACAAAATTATTCATAAAACTTTGTGCCATAATTTCTGAAGTTTACAAAAGTGGTACATAACCAGTTTTTCTCACTGCTATTGCAGGTAACTGCTATACTAAAAAGCAATGGCAGGTAACTGCTATGCTAAACTGGTATGCTAAAAAGCACATGGCATGAAACTAGTCCATGGATGTTGTTATTTGCAATAATCCATTCAGTTATTAATTTCCAAGTGTTTTAATTGATGACAGGCTCTTACAGTTAAATATATTGCATATGTATTGAGCATGTATAAGTTTAGTAAGTGAACATCTGAATGAGAGCTAAATGCCACCAGGTCACCTATAAATCTGGTAATGGCATTTAGCTATTTTAATTAGGCTATTATTATTTACAAAATTTTGTTTGGTTAAAAATTTTGCATTTGCAGAGTTATCAAAACATGATTTCCCATATGAACAGCTAAAAGTCATACTAAGAATTAGAATTGTACTGCATGTAATCACCAGTACGGTGTTTCTAACTCCAAAATGAGTTTTAAACATAAATTGAAGCATGCATCTTGCGACCTCATGGTATGTAGTCTCAAGATATCAGAGTAAAAATAATATCTTCAGTTAATGTTAGTTTACATTTTTATTGAATTAGAAGTAATACCAAAAACAATTTTGGATCTTTTTCTCCCTTTTGTTAGTAAAATAATTTAAATGTTTTCAAGATGTAATGTGATGATATATTAGATTAATACGTTAATTTTTAGCAGGGGTTCTACAAAAGAATTTATTCAGCTCTGATCTAAAATATTAATAATTGGTGATATTAACTTTTTTCTCAGCAAATCTAAAAATCTCTTAAGTTTTAGAAATAAAAAGAATCAGTTATGAGGTATCTCTACTAATACAAGTTCACTTTAAACAGTAAATATAAGCAAAGTATGAGTATATGCTCTGAGGTATTTTCTAGATTGTGTGTTACTCCAAATCACTAGTTTTCTATTTTTAAAAAAATTTGTTGCTTTAAATTACCAATTTACTGCACTAATTTTTGTTAATTTTCTGGTCTGAATTTGTGAATTTTCTACTCCAAAACAGTTTTATAAATCTCCTCATTTAATTTCATTAGGAAAAATCTATTAGTGTGCTCCATACTAATGAAACATGCCCCTTTGTTTCCAAGTGAATATTAGTCTTAATTTTCTCTAAAAATATTGTAAAATGTTAATTAAATAATAAATATATATGTTGTTGCATTTTTATTTTTTATACATTTTACATCCCTTATAATCTAAATAATTGTAAAAATTAATATACAGCAATGTTGCCATATTTCTTAGTGTATTTTCATGATAAATTTTTTGGATTAGAAGTGCTGGTATGCATATTGTCACAACAAGTACAGGCTATAAGATGATAAGAATTATTTATAATTGTTTCAATTCACTATTTAGCTTATCACTGTTAGCTTTCTGCTTGAGGTAACATTGTAACATATGTACTTACAGGTCAACAGAAGAGGTGAAAACCGAGGAAAATATTCTACCATGTCTTACAGTTTCAAAACTTTTAGAAAAGGCTGGAATGAGGTAAATCAATATCTCTATTACTTAAATGGATATTTTCCCTTAGGTAACTTGTTTTAGTTTTCTTCTGCTAACCTATCCAAAAAAGTAAGGATGTGTGACTACTCAAATACCTTGAACACTGGAAAGTATTTGAGATTAGAGATTTCAAATATAATGTCACTATATGAAATTCAAATACCTCGCCATGAATAACAGCCAGTTCTGGAGTAAAATGTTATGATATTCCAGAAAAAGAAATTTGAAAGTACCTAAAAGAAAGCTTGTTTTCACAAAATTAAAACATTTTAGACTACTGAAAAGGATTTGTCTTGAATGAATTATTTTTGAAGTGTTTAATAACGTCGCTGTTAACATTGTTTTAAGAGTGACTCTTCAGCACCTCTGACTTAATTTGTGACAAAGAAAAGCAGACTATACCATGAACATTTTGAAATGGTTGTTTTCTTAAGTAAAAATTTGCAGTAAGTGAAAAACATTTACAATTATTCAGTTATCATAGTTAAAAGTACCTAAAATATAAAACTGTTGTAAAATAATTGAAATTTAAAATTAACTGTTTCATTTTTTAATTAATGTGGGTTTATTACACCTTTTACTTTTTATTTGATTTTATTAATTTATTTACAAATAATTAATTATATTTGATGAATGTGAATATTATTTACTAGAACAAATTACCTGGTATTGCTCGGGTTCTAAATCATTTTCATTCATTTAAGTTTCATTTTTAAATTAATGTAGGTTTATTACACTTTTTACCTTTTTATTTGACTTTATTAATTTATTTACTAATAATTAATTATATTTAATAAATGTGAATATTATTTATTAGAGCAAATTACCAGCATTGCCCAGATCCTAAATAAGCAAATGCTACTTAAGTAATACCAATATAGATAATACCATTCAATTTCAGAATTGTAATAAGCACTCACTACTTAAATAATACATTTGCGTACAAATTCAAATAACTTTGGTCCAGAAATTGCATGCTTTAAAAATCACTTTTCTTCTCAAAAGCAAAGAAAAAATAAATGAGAAGGTAAGGTGTGGCTTAAATTCCTAGAGCATATGCAGTAACATCCACCGGTAGAAGGTGGAATCTGTCGATGTACAAGAATTTTGGGGAAAATTGCTTTGTTATGACTGAATGTGATCACTTAAAAAAATTACAAAAATGAAAATTACTTATGGAATCAAAAATTATTTTGTTAGTGTGCTAACATATATGTGGAACTTTTAACCAAATTATAGAATTGTGCCAATCTTAGTTTTTTGGATGCAACGATATTTAATATATATATATATATATATATATATATATATAAATATAAATTAGTAAATCCAAAGTTAGAATGTATGTAGTAACTCATAATACACTATTCCAAAATTTTCTACAAAATACAAAAAAATATAAGAAATTAAGACATATAGAGGAAATAATAAAGCGTAATGCAGGTCATAAAGACAAAAACAATCAACAATTTTCAAAAATGAGGAATGCAAATAAGAAAACAAAAAAATCAAGCAAAATATCTTGCACATGGAAGAGATTTAGGCTTACGATACGTTCATTTCGAAAAAATTCTCTACGGGTCCATATATCCTCTCGAAATGAACACAAAAATGCTTGTTTCTGAAACACAAGATAGATTTTATCTATAAACTTGTGTTATATGGACGACAAGCATATAGAATGGAACAATAAAGGAAACATAAATACCTCAAAACACATCTCATCATCGCAACCATAACAAGCAAAATATGACTAGAGCAATGTTGCCATATGCCAAAAAGAAAAGATGTGATTTGCTGTTGCCAAAGAGAGTAATAAAAACAGCACTGCGCAAAAGCAATAAAATGAGTTATTCAACAGTTAAAGCTTCAAGATAAAAAGATGAAAATATAATTTCAAGAGAATGAAGAAGTACGGCTAAAATAAGATAATAAGGGGAGAATAAGAGAATTTTAGGCTAATCGAAACTTATTAACTATACTATTTGCTAAATAAGCAGGATATTGATACACTTTACTGGTAATTTTGAGGTTATTAATGTGCAAAGCATGAAATTTTTTATCTGATAATCTATAAATTCTAAAAAGTTGATTAAGTATAATATTTCTAAACAATTGAATCGAGTTGCAGGAATTAAAAGGTAATAATTTATTAATATTAAATTTAAAAAAATCTTTTTTATCATATAAATTAGTAACTATCCCAAGAGCAGGTTCTATAATTAGATTTAAATCCAAATAATAAATATTATTACTAATAGAAGTTTCATTAGGTATTAATTCCAAATTATCCGGATAGAAATCTATATCTATGACATAGTTATCAGTAAATACAAGACAAATCAGATCATCTACATATCTATAAATTTTATAATCTGTTGAAGTAAAGAATTTTTCATATTGATATAGGTATAAATTAGCTAACATACTGCTACTACAGCCACCTTGTGGAACACCTGAGACTTGTAAGTATAATTTATTACCTTGAAAGATATAATTATTGAAAAGAACAAAATGGAGAAGCTTAGGAAAATTGGTAAATTTAGTAAGATTAGAATGATTAGTAATATAAGCATTATATAAAGCTAAAATGGCATCATATAGATCAGTGATCTTAATATTATTAAAAAGATCTTTAAAATCAAAAGTTTGAAATCCTATTATTTTACCAAGCGTTTTTAATTTATTTTTTAATTCTTTACTGTTATTTAGAATGATGTAGCTATCACCAGAATCTCGTAAATTACTATTTAGTACATTTAAATAATTTAGTAATAATTTACTAGCAGTAGTAGAGTATGAATTATGACCACTAGTAACAGTTCTAAATTTAATAGGATTTTTATGAAATTTAGGTATAAGCACAATATATGGAAATGTCAAAAATTTATTATTAATATCTAAATCACTATACATATTGATAATTTTCAATTTGATACTATTGAGAGAGTGTGAATCAATTTTAAATAGACTATTATTTTTTAAATAATCTAGCAGATATTGAATATAGAATTTTTTACAAATAATAGCATAATTATTGGAGGCTTTATCAACATAAGTAACAACAAAAGATCTATGTAAATTATTAACAGATTGCTTTATATTATCCATATTATATATAGATCTAGATAAATTAATACTACAAATGGCATTTTTAATAGATCTCAAAATAGTAAATTTCCACATATTAAATGCCTCTAAAGGCTGAGCATATTTAGAAGCTAATCCATAAATAAATTTATCAAGGTCCAGATTGATTGACTTTAAGACTTGTTTAGAATTATTACATGAAGGTAACCTGAATTTAGTGCCAAATGACATAATAGTTCTTAAAGATTTATCTTTTACAATGGCTAAGTCACCAGTAACTATATGACCCAAGTGTGGATTAATAAATTCAGCATAATTATCTACACTACAAATACATTCACCATCTACATGTGTTGAGGAATCTATGTCGACTGAGAGAGATTTTGAAATTGAATTGTAATTAAAAATGGTTCTTCCAATAGGCTTGTTATATTTAAAAGTTTTAGTAACATTCAAATCCTTTACAGGCAAAAGAAGATGGAAATGATTAAATAAATTCTTAAAGTTTATGGAATTATAAATAGGATGCTTAAATGATATTACACAATAAGAATTAGAACAGTTATTATTATGAAATTGATTAAGTTTTATTTTTAAATATTTTGATCTAGTAATGAGCAAATCATAGAAAATATGATTAAAATGTTCATTAGTAAGATTTAACTTTAAGAAAATAGCATAAACTGTGTTTAATTGTTTTTTCTTAACTGCAAATACCCATGATTTAATAAATTTCCATTGAAATGTGTTATTGAATCGTTGATGCATACTTTTAATCTCCGCTTTAAAATCATGATGGGAGGAGCTTCCTTTACCGCGTTTAAATCTTTTGAGTTTAGCCAATTTACTATTTTGTAAAAGAGGATTAAAAAAAAGGTGATTAAAAATAGAATATTTATTATCTACAAAATTATTTTTAACAATATTACCATTGAGATATAATTGATTTAATCCATATGGAAACAGAGTACAATGTGATTTAATATAGAAGTTTTCAAAGAATAATCTATCAGCAGTATTTGTTTTAATGTCCAAAATATGTATAGTTATATTTTCAAAACCATGATGAGCAAAGTGTTTATATTCGATTTTATTAGATGTAGGAAGAAAATTATTATTTTGGAGATATTTTTTAACATGATCTCTATGTACATTCATACGTAGATGAATAGGATTACTGGTCTGTCCTATATAAGATATATTACAAATATTACAAGATAATTTGTAGATGCAATTAAAAATTTTACAGAAAGTCTTATGACTATTTAGATTAGTAATTTGTGAGTTAGAAGCAAATGGGCAGGTTTTACAATTTTTATTCTTACATTTATTGAAGTTATAATTTTTAGCTGGGCAATTATTAAATCCAAAACAATCCATGGCACACTGTTGGTAAATTGATAACGGTCTAAACAATTCCCAACAAAATTGAAAATACTGAGCAATATTTATCAAATTATATAATAACAAGAATAAATATATTTGCCAGTCACTAAATCAAATAAGATGTATAATTCATAATAGTTTAAGTAATATAAAGAGTATGGCATTAACACATATAAATAATATAAATAAAAATAAAATATTTGCTTATATAAGAATATAAACATCTAAGTCCATGTAAAACCTAATAAAATGTAGTAAGAAGGATATTACAAGATAAAAAGAAATGATTATCAATATAAATATAATCAATTCTAAACTAGATTAAATAAAACACAAGGTATAATAAAATATATACTGTGTAAATCTTGAATTCACATAGAATCCTGTCCAAAAAAGTAATAAAAAGATTGTACTAAAAAGTACAGTTTATAAAAGGTATATATATATATATATATGTCAGATAATTGAAAATATGTAAATTTCGATGTATTTAAAAAAAAATATGAAGAAATTGTTCTACAGATTTGGTTCAAACATTGTTAGAAAGAATATTCTTTGATCTTTCCAGTTATCCAGTTATTCCAAGATAAAAACTATAATAATATTTTCAGTCACTAAAGTACCAATTTGTATAAAAATGCTAAGACATAAAATAACTGAAAAACTAATTCAAAATAAAAATAAATAATGTTGAGGTGCATTGTGCTAGGTTCTGAAGTACCTATGCATCAAATTTCATGGTTGTATGCCAGATTTTCCCCTACAGATAACACAGACGTACAAAAAAACAAACAAACATCTTCTTTTATTATTATAGATTAATAATTTTACATAATAAAGCAAAATGTCTGTCTGTGTGTGTGTGTGTGTGTGCAGTCTGTAGCAAAATACAATTACGAAATGTGGTACATAGGTACTTCAAAATCTGAATAGGTGCACTATAGCACATTATTTTTTAAAATTTCAAATTAGTTATTTAGTTATTTTATGTTTTAGCCCAAATTACATTGATGGTAGACAATATTCACAAAAATCAATTCCTTAATGATCTAAAGTATTATCACAGAGTTTCCATCTTGACACCATTGGAAAGATCGAGAAATGCTCTTTCAAACAAACTGTGAAGGGAATCCATACAATTATTAGATGATTTTTTGTGAATTTTTATGAAATATCTACTTTTCGTGCATTTTAAACCTCTCCGATTTTTATATTAGTATATACAGAAATTGACTTGCCATCCATCATTCATTTTTTTTTTTTTAGCAGCTGCTTAAAATATTACAGGCTATTCCAGAAAAAAAAATCATAAACCTATTTGTTGATTAATTATAAATATTTTATATCCAAGGCATGCCTTTGTTTTTATGAAAAAATCTCGTAGGTTCTCATAAGCTCTCAGACTCCATCAGAGGGGGAAATGTATGGCGTAAGAAACCACTCATTTTGTCATAGGGGAGTGGATATTTTGGGATGGTCTGAGAGGGGGTGCAGGAGAGGGGAGTTCTATTCCAAAGAAAGAATTCTACGGAATTGCCTGTGCAAGGATGGTCAGCCTTTGGTGTTTACATGAGCGGTGTGTCGAATATATGGCCAATTGTGATTCTCATATATTTTGTTTTTTCGGAGAGCATTTGCGATTCAATTCATGTAATTTTTGGATCAAAACCATTTTAAATTATGTTCAAATGCATTATTTAAGCAGTGGATCCTTATATAATTATTTATACATGGTGGATGCTTATTTTATAACACAGGCAATGTTAGGTAATTCACTCTACTTTGAAATAACTATTCTGGATATTCAAATATTCAAAGTAGTTGAATATAGAGATCTGGTTAATATGAGAATATGTGTTGCGTGTTATTCACCCATAGCTAGAAAAGTTATAAACCTCCACTGTTCATTGAGTTTTTGAGATTTTCTTCTGCTGTTATTTGCCAAGCGTAGTTGCTAAGAATAGGAAGATTTGTGCCTTTATAAAAATTCAATAAAAGAATTAGTATTCTAATATGTATTGAAAAATAATGCATTCATTTTATAAAAATTTTTGAAATACTTTTAATTATTTTATTGATTAAAAAAAATATGAACACAATTTTTTTCTTATCAGTATCTATGCAAGTCAAGAAATCAAGGAAAAAATTCTATTAACAGAATGAGTTAGAGGTTTAGAACTATATTCTTTAGATTAATACAGGAAAATGGAAACAAGTAAATTAAGGGGGGAAATGTTCCTCCTAAAGATTTTAGAAATGCTTAAACTTCACATTTATCAATGAAAATTGAATAGAATACAGGGTGAGTCAGAATTGTTTTTACAAAAGCAGAGGGGTGATAGTACCCCACCAGACGAGAAATAATTACAATGGAACATAGGGTCGCATTGCACTCAGAGAGGCAGAAAAGAGTAGAATTAGAGTACGAACCTGCACGTACACCAGTGTTGGGAAAGCGAATGAACGATATCAAACGTTGCACAAACAGATTTATTGTGCAGCGACAAACTCACAGCAAGTGCTCAAAGGGGCGACCATGCGTGTCGTTGCACCATTCACACCGACGAAGACGCACCCTCTTGAAGATTCCGGGTGTTATGTTAATGTGGTCTGCGGCAACATTGATGCGTGTGACGAGATCTTCCGCCGAGTCCACAGGTGTCTCGTACACTAAAGATTTCATGTAGCCCCAGAAGAAAAAGTCCAGTGGGTTGAGGTCTGGTGAGCGAGGATGCCACGCCACAGGTCCGCCGCATCCAATCCAGCATGCGAGATATGTGGTATTCAAGAAGTTCTGGACCGTGATGGAAAAGTGTGCCAGGGCTCCATCGTGCATAAACCATATGTCACTCTGGATGGGGAGCGGAACGGCCTGCTTTAAACTGGGCAGCACGTGTTCCAAAAAGATATGGTATGTTGCGCCGAACAAACTGTCTGGCAGGACAGGGCCGACCAGGTAATCACCAAGGCTACCTGTCCAGATGTTCACGGTAAATCGGTGCGGGTGTTTACGATGGGTTGTGCAGTGGGGATTACAGGCAGACCACACATGTTGATTGTGCATGTTGAAAATGCCTTCTCTGCTGAACGTTGCCTCATCACTAAATAAAACTAATGCAGGCAATCGTGGATCGGTATTACTCATACCGAGCATCTACTGCACAAAGGCTCCCCTGTGGGGATAATCATCTGAGTGCAAAGATTGCACCTGTTACACGTGGTAGGGGTGCATGCGTTCCTCGTGTAAAATACGCCAAACCACTTTCTGAGAAACACCCATTTCATCTGCCACCGCTCGCGTACTGGTGGACGGAGCTGCTGCAAATCTCATCAGGACTCGCTCTTCCAGTTCAGGCGTTCGTGCAATTCGCGAGCGCCCTGCATTGCTGTTAGCGATGGCAAATGACCCGGTTTTTCGCAGTCGTCGATCGACACTGGCAAAGGTAGGATGACTGGGAATACGACGTGTTGGGAACCGCTACTCGTACAATCTTCGTGCTGCGCCTCCATTCCCTTTGGCTTCACCGTATGTGAGGTGCATGTCGGCTAATTCCTCGTAGGTGTACTCTGCCATAGCATTCACGCAACGTGTTGGACGATGTTATCACGGGAATAACTTGCAGCGTTAAAGTTGTGCCATTTTTTAAAGGGCAACATGTGCTCTGATTGGCTATCGCCGGAAACTATTAGGAGCCAGTTATCCTGATTCTGCTCCCTGGACATTTGCATACGGCAACTGCGTTCGTGTCTGGCGTAGGAGATATTACATAGGCAGGTACACAATGACGTCCGAGGCACTGACTGCTTCATGCTCGATGCGGTTCGACGTGCCTCTTTTCTGCCTCTCAGAGTGCAATGCGACCCTATGTTCCATGGTAATTATTGCTCATCTGGTCGGGTACTATCACCCCTCTGCTTTTGTAAAAACAATTCCGACTCACCCTGTAGAAATCAAGTTAACTACAAAGTTATGGAGATAGCAATATAGTAACCTTAGATACTAGATACAATCTAATTTTATTAATAAAATTTCAACTACTATAAGATTTGAGTTGCTTTAAGGTAATAACAGCAAATTCAGTCATTCTCTAATTAAAAGAAAATGTTAGTCTAACATGCTGTTTGTTCAAAACAGTGTTCACTGAATTTAAAAATAATGTATTTGTTTCATGTAAAATTCTGGTGTGGACAGCACATAAATTTCCCTACAGACTCAAATTCATTTTTTCTCTATTTCTTTCATAATGCATTAAAATGAGTATAATTGTGCAAAATAATACAGATAATTATTTGAAATTACACTAAATTTGCAGTTGTATCTCAATTTTTGTTTTCATTTTGCAACTAGACATATTTTCAAAGACAATTATGTAAAAAGGGTAAAAAAAAAATGAAATGACATCATACACAGACATTATGCTAAAATAGATTTTTTGGTTTATAAAGTACCTGAAACATATAAATCCGTCAAAAACTCGAATTACGATTTTTGACATGATTCCTATTCTTTTCCTATACATTACCATGTATTGTAGTGAAAAGTAAAAATGTGGCATTACTAAAAAATGAAAATTAAAAGATAAACAATCGGGATTCCAACTTCTGTCTATAAAGATTGCAGCATATTTAAAAGTGTCATCTTAACCATATCTAAAAGTTTGATATAAATGGTTAGAAATATGTGAGCTAATCTGTATATGTCTTTGAAATCTCACCAAACTGAATCTTTCTTTGTAAACACTCTTATTCTGAAAACTGAAATTTTAGCTGTAGAATCCATGCATCTACAATGCATCGGCAGACCATATTCAAAATCTTCTTAATGCCAATGCAGGTTTAAGAAACAAATAAAAATCTCATTCGACTCTTTATGTTGCATTAAAATCTTCACCAACTGTTTCATGTAGCAGAATGTACAATATATATATTTTTTTTTGTAGTTTATTTATGTTTTGACAGGCATAAGAATTATTTTTCTCTTGTCAAAAAATTTGTGATATAATAGATATTTTTTTTTTTAGAATTTTCTGAATTTTTATTCATAATTTTTTGAAAAACAACAACACAAATCTGTCAAAGCAAATAGTGTCAAAACTGTACTATAATTTTTCTGCACTATTCATTGGTATCATCGTGAGTCTAACAAAAGAAACAAATAAAATCCTATCTGAAGAAAGACTTGAATTTCTAAACTCAACATCTCATGATCAGTTCTTTTAGAGAATGTGAGCAGAGAAGAGAGTTAAGAGGGAGAATCATAAACTGTGATATAATATTTGTCATTCAAACTTTATAAATAAATGATTCAATAATTTTGCAGTCCAACATTTATTTTCCTTTTAATTCAAAGCAGACAGGCATAGACACATTTACATGTATGATTTTATATATGTATATTTTTTGAAATGTATAAATGTGAAGGTTAAGAGATTGCTTGCTATTGGTACTTTTCTGTAAATACTTAAAAAATTCAGCATTTTATATTTTGTAGTTTTATTTTGAAATTGTATAATTTGTTTCCATTATTTTTTTTTAAATATTATGTTCCAACAACTTCCTTTTTTAGTATTATGGATTTTTTTGCTGTCACTTGTTTTCTTAAGACAAATCACCATATAAGTAATTCCAGTAAGCAGAATCTGATAGCCTTAGAGAGGAAATATCTAATTGTATCAGCTCTTTATGATAAATTTGAAAGGTAAGCTTCTAAGTATTGTTTATTTTATTGTTTATATTATAGTAATACCTTTCTAAAATGTATAACTAATTATGATTCCTCAAATTATGCTGGAACTGCTGTATAAATAAAGTAATAAATAAATCTGTATTAAGTACAGCACTGATGTATATCAAACTGTTTTGGATGTAAAAACTTCCTTTAGGATAAAAAGACAAAGCAATCATCTCGCTCAAAGAAAGGGAGGTTTCTGTGCAACAAAACCAGAAGAAAAAAAAAACTTTATTAAGTATGGTACCAGTTGATAAAAGGTATCAACCAAGGTATATAAATAAATCTGCATTAAGTACAGCACTTAATTGATTAAGTGTATCAAGAAGTTTCGGAGGCAAAAACCTCCTTCATGATAATAAGACAAAGCAACTGCATCTGTCAAAGAGATGTTTCTGTACAACAAAAAAAAAAAAAAAAAAAAACAGTAAAATTACATTTTATTAAGTATGGCGTCACTTGATAAAAGGTATCAACCAAGGTATAAGTATGGCACCAGTTGATAAAAGGTATCAACTGGTTTCAGAAGCAAAAATCCTCTTTCTTCAGGATGATAAGGAAAGCAATCACCTCAGTCGAATGAAGAGAGACTTCTGTCAAATCTTTGATACTTTTTATCAATTAATTATTTTGTTACCTTTTATCAGATAGTTAATACCTTTTATCTATTTAGTGAAACAAAGTTCTATATATTTTTGTAATTGTGACCAGTGAACCCATTTGTTAAGTGAATGTACAGTAATTAAATATTACACTATTTGTACAGGTTGTAGGCATGATACTTCATGTAACTAACATTAAAAACATCAGAAAATAGTCAATTTCCTCATTTTTTTTCTATCAAATAATCTACCTTGAGACAAAATTTCAAGTCTGTCTCACCAAAAAAAGTTTTGTAATCAGTCCACATTTTGAACATTTTCATAAAATTTAAAGTGTATGAGAGAATCTATCTGATATGCTGATAACTTTTTTGTACCCAAAGCAACAACCACACTCCCTGCTCTTCATTGATTACATTACTACTAATTCATTGCTACTAATTCAGTTATGCAATGTGAAAAATGACAATGTGCACAACTCGGTCTGTTTTTTATAGCCTGTAGAGTATCTGATGCAATCCTTAGTTACATGTTGTCAATAACTAACCTTTGTAAACATGCAGTGTAGTACATGTGAAAGACCCAGGTCACCCAACTCACCCTAGGGTATGAGCAGCTGGTTGGGTGGCCGGAGTGTAGTACATGTGTCTAATTGCAATTTACATTTATTGTACATTTGTAGAATGCTGTGAAAATGTAGTTTTGTGAAGTGCAGTTTTGTTTAGTAGTACTGTGCATATTAAGGAAATACAGCGAAAGCTTGATATAGCGTGGTTGTTGGGAGCTGTACTGCACCCATGTTATAGTTTACCACAGTATATCAGAAACAGGTGTCAAATGTAACAAAGATATATGATACTGTATTTAAACTGTCAATGCTTTTTAAATTTTGATACTTAAATAATAGTATAGTACATCAGTGAACAAGAAATTATTTTTGTACAAGATACCAGTAGTGTGTACAGAAATTTCTACAATGAGGAACTTTTGAGTAGGGGAAGTAAGGTTTAAGTGTGACACATATTTTTGAGTTCATTCATAATGATTTTTAGTACTTCAAAAAATCAGTAGGGGGCCCTCATATATGCCATGTGCATGGCATTGTAGTGTATACAGTACACATTTTTTATAATTATAATTAAAAATAAACTCTTAAGGACCTTATTTTGCAAAATATATTTTATTTCAACATTCAACTAAAAAACAATATATAATCAGAAGCCCCAAATTCACTAAAAATCCAAATTTAGAATTTTGTGTTAAACACTTAAAATAAAATAAAAATTTATTTAAAAAATATTTATTTAAAAAAAATAATTTTCTAGCTTTGTAATATATTCAAGCTCATACATCCCCCCCTTTACCTTTCTGGTATGTCGGACGGTCTGGGTTTCAACAACAACACCCCCCCCCCCTTTGTTTTTGTTAACTCTAATGATTGTAATTGAGAGATTGTAGGGTTCACTTCAAATATAGAAGGAAAGGGAATTTTATTTCAGTACCTTGGATAGAGCAAACAGCACTAGTTAGCTGAAGATTGGTGGTTTAATTTCCCTCTGACAGTTATTTACAGACTATATTTCAGCTGTTTTGTTACATATATGTTATTAACTACACTGGAGTCCAAAATTATCTTTACATGCACTAAAATACTGATTTCTCAACAACTGTTCAATATAATTGAATGATATTTTTTTGGAGTGATACATAGCATCATAACACATAAATACAAACTGAAAACTTAAATAAGAGTGAACCATTACAAAACTAATCATGAAACAATTTGCCATTTACATCAATGTCTTCTGTCCAGCCTTTAAACGCCTGACAGTTCACCACCTCAAAGTTTCTATCCAAAAGATACTTTGGAGCCATAAAAAACTGTTTTGAGTTGATAAACACCAAAATCAATTCCTGAATTGCAAAAGTTTGCAGGGAAACATACTTTGTGCTCAGCTCTTGCACCACAGAATGTAAAGAAAATTTAAGACACCAGTGTATTTTTGTATTAATTTGATATTTGTCTTACCTGTATCAATTGATACAATTGGTTTAAAATTAATATGAGAAACAACTTCTATATATATATATATATATATATATATTAAGAAAAGTACTTTGGAGGGTCCTTTCAAATTAAAGTTTATATAAATTCTGAACTGTATTGTCTTTCTTCTATTTTCATAGTATTTCTATAGTTTTATTAAAGAAATTTCGGTAGCGTTATAGAAGTTCTGTAGATAAGATTCAATATTATTGTTATACTTGTAATATATGACTCCAAGGCTCCAAAATATCTAGGACTCCCATGACCTAGATCATCTAGGCTTACTTGGTAATTTGGCTCTGTATATATGGTTACTTAATCACAAGTTTTATACTTGAAAGAAAGAGCTATACATTAGCATTGTACTTTGGGACAAATCAAATGAAAAATTCAGAATGCATGTTATGAAATCCAAACTTTTTGCTAATAAACTTTTTTATGTGTGTGCTTATTTAGTACCTAATTCTATTGCAGAAATATGGCTGCAAAAGCTTTTTAATTTTTGACCAATCTTGCTTAAATATTTATTTTCAGCATGACTGGAGAAATTTTTTGTGCTGAATACAATGCAACAGGGCAAAGAAACATGTCCGGCACAAACTATGAGTTGAATGAACTTCTCAAATATCACAAAGCTCTGTGCTGGATGCTCTTCATTGTTGCCAAAGCCAAAGTAATGTGGCATCGCCAAGAACTTTTAGCTACTTTCCATCTTCTACTGTGTTGTATTGCTGAAGTTATTAAAGCAACTCCAACATTTCTACTTCTCCCACCTTTCGGTAAGTCAAGATCTTGATTATAATATTGAAAATAATAGATGGTTTTGACCTGTGTCAACAAAACAATCATTGGATATATTATAGGGTCTTCCAACATATATGGTAGTAAGCATTACTAAACAATTGACTTTTGTAAGTACAGTGGAACACTTTTTAACTACCCTCTATTTAACCCAATCTCTGCTTAAGCTGGCTCCAATTTGATCTGCAAAAGTTAAAAATCACCCCTTTTTTAAACTACCCCTTTCAATGGGAGTGTTTTGCCATATGATCTGCAGATTAGTAGACTATAGTGATATTACAGAAGTAGATGTGGGAGAGTGGTTTAAATTTGACATTTCCTTAAAATCTGCTCAATGCGTTATTTCGATTTTTAAGGACCTTAAAGCTGCAAATTTTAAATATTGATATTTATAGAAGACATTAATCTCTGTCAAATGATATCTTCCATTTTGTTCTGTGGTATAAATTATGCAATTGCGGTCGGGTGTTTCTTTTTTTTTTTTTGGCTGTACATCTGTACACTGAACATGCATACTTTTCAAAGTTTAGTTAATTTTGCAGATAATTTTCAAACAAAGCACACAGCCTGTCCATTCCTAGCTAATATATACTATCATATATAATCATAAAATATTTATTTTTTCATGGTTAAAATATATAATGTCAAATAATTATTTATTTTCTTATTGATAATTAGTATTTAAAACAAAACACCATGTTTAATTGCTGAAGCTTTTTAAATAAATTGCTGTTTTTAGTTCATCATTTCAACCAATTTATATTAATATATTCAGTGTCTATTTATCCTTCTTGTTATTTGAAACTATTATCCTTATATATTTTTTCTCCATGCCACAATCCAACCCATACGACTCACCTGAAGGTTTCTAGGCCAGGGGGTTCACCAAAAATGACTTAGAGCAGCAGATTCCCCATTACCTGAAGGTTTGTTTGTTCAACCCAGACTGTCCGATCTACCCAAAGGTGTACGGTATCTGTTTGAACGGCTGGGACTGTGCCACCCAATTTAGACAGAAACCCAATGGGATCACCTGATGGTTTAGAGTACTTCGATGTGTAGATGGGCCTTATATTATTCTTGAATGTTTTTTATGTCCCAGTCAAGATTTCAACAAAAACCACAAGACCAAATTAAAGGCAAGGCTCATAGGCTACAACCTAAGGTCTACCAAGGGAGCCTTCACTACAAAAAGGATAATGCAGTAAATTAGTTTTTGTGATAGTATACAATCATTAGAAAATTTGTTCATTTATTTATAAATTTGATCAGTTTCTGGTCTTGTTGACTCAGATTTACTGCATGTGAATTAGTTTCTTCCAGTTTTTAGATTTCTGGTCAATCCAGATCATCTCAACCAAAAAAAAAGAAAAAAAAATTACAGCTGAAGCCACCAATCTCTCACCTCTACAAAAATAACCTAGATGGCAATATTTCCATTAAACTAATACATTTTTAGTCATTTTGCAAAGAATTTAAAAAAACCGAAGAGAAGGATAAGAAGGAGATAACTCAAGAGTGGTGGATATAGATTGTTATTTCAAAAACAAGTCAAAGATTATTTTCCCTAATATAAAAATAGCCATATAGAATTTATTTCTTCCTTATAATTACAAGTTGTACTTGCAAAAAATCTTTTAAGCTAAAATTGTTCAAAAATAGACTAAGAACCACTATGAATAATGACTGACTGAACTACCTAGCACTTATGAGCTTGGAAAATGATATTTTGATAGAGATTGAATTTAATGATATACTGACGTGGTGGTTGAGTGGTCAAGTTAACTGGCAGTGTGTCTATTCTTCATATGGAATATGTAATATAAAGAAACTTAAAATTCACAATTTGTGGTGAGCTTTTAATATTTTGAAATTTTAAAATAATTCTAGTAAAAGGAAAGAGGTATATTCTCCTGTTCTGAGATAATAAATAAACAGATAGAAGCACAACTTGCAATTTTTTTAAAATCAGATATACTTGACATTGCTTGTGATAAATATAGGTGCAAATTCTATAGTATTCTAAATTACATTGTTATTCAAAACCTTCTATTAAAATATTTAATTTTATTCTCCTAAAATTAAGTATAAGTATCTATGTTCTTACTATATAAAATTATCTTCACAACAGATCTGTAAAATACAAACAGAAATACATCTTAGTTCCATTTGTAAATAGATTTTCAAAATATATGAAATTGGGTCAATATATGTCAAAATTGAACCAATAAGAGAGTATTAGGAGATATCCCCTTACCATTTTTATTCTATTTTGGCAATTGGCTAAACACAATATATGAGTTTAAAATCTTTTTACCAAAATAAAGCAGGTGATGTAAGAATTTGAAAATAATAATAATTCTCATAATCTGTGACCAGAAGGCCATAATTGATATTATCCAGTCAAAAATGCAATACTGTTCGTTTATAAAATTTCTTTTTTATATACATTTTTTTATTCTTTAAATTGAAAAAAAAAATGTCTGCCATATAAACACATTTGATTTAATCTTATTGCTAAACAAATGATATACTTTTCTTGAATAAATTTGTGAAAAAAATATCTTCTGCATAATGCAATGTTTATGGAAGGTTTAATTGTGCATTTTTTATTAATATTTCAACAATCCCAGGTCCTAGAAACTCAGAACATAGACTAAATTTAAAATGGGGCTATTCCAAAGCTATGTACAAAATTTCATAAAATTTCATGCAGCCTTTGTCCTGTGATGATGAGGCAAGCAGGCAGGCATACAGACAGATAGATGAATTTTCAATTTTATTTATATAGATATTAATTTAAAAGTATTTTAAAAACGGTTTTTACCTTGCAGATTCCATTTCCAAAACCGAAGATTCATTAGCTGTTTTGAAAATGTTAAGCAGTCATGTAAAAACAAAATTTGAAGAGGTACGTATGTTGTCAAAAATTAAATGATGAATTGAAATATATGAATTTTATAATAAGAGAATAGTGATGTAATTTCTTGAGACATCTACCAGATGACCTCCTCCTATGATCTGTTCTCAGTTTTATGCTGAAAACTTCTGTATTTCACTGTGTTTTTATTATGAGGAGAAGTATCGTAGCGAATGTTCATAAGGCAGTATTAAATGCCTGAGCAGGAGATGTCTTTAGCCCAACACTAATCTAATCATTCCAATGCTCACATATCCAGCTATTCACATTTAAGAGTTAAAAATGTTTCTGTTCTTATGCTTCCTTAGTAATAATGCATTTGTATTAAATCAAAGTTTTCTTCACAGGTAACTGCTGTTCATGATGGTTGGCTACATGTAGCTAATGAATTGATAATTGAATCAAAATTACCAGAGGTATGGACTTTATAAGAATTTAATTTTTAAAAATTGGGGAGCATTTCTTTCAAAAAAGGTTTAAAAGTAGCAATTTACTATGAAACTGTTATGCCGTTTTTGCATAACAAAGAAAGAAAGCTTTACATTCTTATATAAGTGACTTATTTAAGAAACTTGCTAAATATTTAAACTTTAAGTGATGCCGTTTTCAGCTCACAAGGGAATTACATTAGATCTTAAACTATTAAATGGAATCTTACTTTTAAATCTTTATATTCTTAAACTAATTACTCTTAATTTATTAAAACATTTTTAAGCGTTTACTCTTAATTTTAATATGTGTTGTGTTTTAGATATATAAATTTAAATCCAACAATTTATACAATCCCCCCAGGTAAAAAGATGTGGACGTTGGAGAGCTGGACTAAGAAATGACCACAGAGGCAGTCTAAACTTTAAAAGAAAAATTATTTATTCAACATTAGAATTTTCCCACCCTGTTACAATTTACCCCACAGCTGCAGGGAAATCCAAATTGGATTCCCTGAATTAAAACATGATCTTCTGCTGTATAAATTTAAATATAAGGGAAAAAAATAAAAGTTAATTGGAAGGAAAGTCTTCAGGGCCTGTCGACCCAACAAGTTTAAAAATAAAAATTAGAGCTCTAAGGAAAAATTCAAAAACCTGGTACCAGGGGCCCAACACGAACTTCCAGAACACTACTGCTGAAATCTTGCAGAACAATTGGAGGAAAGGTGTTCTCTTGCATGCGAAAAGGACAATCCCAACAGGACGTCTTGCTGACATCCGAGGAGGCTCAAGGGCGAGTTTGTGGCCCAACAGGTCGTCTTGCTGACATTTCAGGAGGCTAAAGGGTGAGTTTGTGACCCAACAGGTCCGGGAAAACAGAAGATGAAGGAAATCATCAACCCAACGGACCCCCTGCTCACTGGGAACTCTGATAAAGAAATTTACAGAAATCCCTGCATAAGAGGGAGCCATGGCTTTTCTCCGCAACGCTTCTTTCTTTTCAAAACTTGCCGCGCCATTTTAGTCAGTGGGCCGGGCCTCCGAATTCAGAAGCCTGCCTGCAACCAACCTCCTCTTCTGTCAACTCCTTCCCAACTGTCTTCTCCGACAAAAAAAAAAACTCAATTAGCAACCCTTCCCCGGGAGTCGCCGAGCATGAGCATTTCCGCGCCAAGGTTCATAAAAACATAAACAATGCGCGCTGCTGTAACGAAATAAAAAAAAAAAAACACTCCAACCGCAGCGATAAATCGGAGCGCTAGGGAACCCCTTCCCTGCGCACGCAAGTGCCCACGTACGTAAAATAACGACCACGTGAGGCACCGAAGAAATTACTTAAAAAAAAACAAGATGGCAGTCCTAGAACAAAGGAAAGACGCGCCACAAAATGGCGGTTTTTCAAGTGATGTTTGAAAAAAAAGTTTACCAGAAAGGAATGAATTTTGCTAGCCACCGGCCTAAAAGGAATTAAAACACATGATTTAAATGCCAAATGATGGGAAAATGAAACTTAAATAACAAAAAAAACCGAAACCAATTAAGAATTTTGAAAATAAAAGGGAAGAATTAATAAAAATAACATCTTAGAAATTTTGAAGAAAAACGTAAAATTTGGAAGAAAATGCAGATTTAGCTGCAAAATAAAACACGGCACAACAAAACCTTAGTATGGAAAATTTTATTCCATTCAAAGTTCAGTCTTTTTAAACATATTTCAAAGTTTTTTATTAGTATATTACTCCCTTGTTTCAAAAGTGATAACTTCAAAAGATACAACTTGCCAAAAATAAAAATAAAAAACTATTTTCAGAAGTGAGAGTAATTTTAAAATGTTGAAATTCTTTATATTAATTGATAGGAAGTGGAAAAATATGTGAAATCTCAGAAGGCATTTATCACATACTTTTGAAATCCAGCACTTTTAATTTCAATTTTCTTGTGAATATGCTAATAAATGTTTTCTGCATAATACAATGCTTTATATGTAATTACATTGTTTTTTTTTTACAAGTTCATAACAATACATGAAAATAAAGTGGTTTTATGATGGATGCAACACTAAATATAAATTTAAACGATCTTTAAAGATCTACGGTACATAGTGTAAAAAAAAATGGAAGCCATATTTTATTTTGCAATGAGTTTCATGATCTCTTCATATATTGGTTCATATAATATGGGTGTAGTTATTATTATAATTTCTATTTCAAAAACTATCAGACATATTTTGCTGAAATCTTTTACATATTTTATGTAATATTTTGGACATTTCCTAAAATTTTTGAAGCAATTTGTGAATTTTAACTCCGCTTAAAAAATGTTTGAAAAATTAAGTCCCATAGGATTCAATGTATTTAATTTTTGTAATCCGAATTAAATCCGAAACTAATTGGAGGATATTATTCATTTTCATTCCCAAACATCCCACAGAGCATTTCAACAGTATTCTAAAATGCCATTTTGATAAAGTCATTTTAATGGAAGTTATCATGTGAATGGACAGAGGAACAGAATGACCAAAGTCATAAACGCTTTTCAACTATGTTGAAAAGTGTTAAAAATTGAAATTATCATGTAATTGCAAGTAAATTTCCTAGTTGGCCCTCCTAATGAAAATGTCTAGAATTGTCACTAGATACGTATCAATTATGATAATTTTGGCTTACATTTTTCTATGATCACAATGTTAATTTTTTTATTTTGGTCATCCCTTTTTTAATTTTTAGTGGACCAAATAAAGCTACACTTTTGCAAGTCGGTGGATTAATATTTACCTAACTTAACCATAGCAACTGCACCAAACTTATAAATTTTGAGTTGCATCACTTTAGAAGTAAAGATATGATATACTTCTAGTTAATTTGGGCATAAGATGAGGTTGTATTTACTAGTTGGGTTTTTACGGGTTGGTATTTACTAGTCGGTAATGGCAAAACTGCTATTTCTGTGCACTTATTTTCTGTAATTTTTTTCAGAAAGGCATTGCATATTTCACTTACTATAGTAAATATTCAAGGAGAGTGACTGGGTGAAATCAAAAAGGAAAGTAATAAAATTTTAGAGATAGTGAAGCAATCAAAGATAAGAATTGAGATTTTTGAAACATATTTCATAACAAGGGGTTGAGTTCTTTCTGTAAGCTAGTTTTCTGGAATTGGATTTACTGTTGGCATATTGAAATTAAGGATGTATTTTTAACATTGAATGAATCTTTTTATTATATAATGTTATTTTTATATAATTTTACTACATTTGTATGCTTAATGCATCTCTAATATGCTATTTGTTTTAAAAACTAAAATTTTCTAATATAGCTGGTTTGAATTATAAATACATTGGGGAGTTTCTGCCCAATTACTAGCAATAATCAGTTTCCTTCACATTACTGATAGGATATTGTATTTTGTTAATTTTCATGAATTTTCATAAAAATGGACAATGCTATTCTGTCGTGGTACTCAAGTAAGCATGTCTGGAACTAGACATTTTGAAATTTGGGATTAATATTCAAAATAATTTTCTTATGCAGTCAAACCTCGATAACATGAACCTCAAAGAGAATGAAAATTTGTTCATGTTAAAAGTAGTTTGTGTTATCCGTTATTGATTGCTAATTTAGAACTTGTCAGAAAATTAAAATCTGTTCATGTTAAAAGTAATTCATGTTAAGTGTGTTAAATAGGTACGACTGTGCTCTCAAGTTATATATAGAATTACTTTTATCCCTTCAAATTGTATATACAATTGTATGTATTCAAAGTTTTTATAGCTTTTTCAAAACTTTGAAGTTTGACATTCAGAAACTCTGAACCTTCAAATGTTTAGCATGATTTTATTTCCTAACTTCAATTTTTTTTTAAAACCAGTGAACTTTGCCACCCCCTGTTCCCTTCCCGGCCGTCCAAACAGTTACCTTACACCTTTCTGGTAGGTCGGACGGTCTGGGTCTCAACAACAACAACAACAACAACAACCCCCTGTTCCCTACTCTCACCAAGCAATTCAGCAATTCAAACAAAAGAAATAAATATATTTTATTCTAGTTTTCAATTATCCAGATAGAATTAGAGCTCTATAAACCAGATTGCCTGGTCTTAATGCACTACAAATATAACACCTAGTTTTATGTCCTCAAAATACCACACAATGTGTATTCTGATAGTTAAGATCACAGTGATTTTAACAATGTATGACCATAACATTATATATATATCCTAAACACATATATTTTTATAAGTAAATTGCAAATGATATTAAATATAATTTAAAATTTTGTTATTAGTATTTTAATAATTTAATTTCTTTTAGCTTACTAGTTTACAGTCTGTGTACTCTCAATTGTACATGCAAAGTGGAGACATAGATGAATCATTATTTTTAAACCATGACTGGCATCTCTTGCCTAATAACTCTGAGCAAAGGTTTGTATTTCGTATATTTATAGCTTTTTAACCACTGACTGAAATTTATAAAGAGCTTGAAAATATGCATTGAGAGGTCAAATTATTATGAATACATAGTACTGCTTATGTAGTATATATTGTAACATACGAAAACTGAAACATACTACGTTATATTTAAAAGCAGATTGTAAAACAATTATGAGTTTCCTCCTTGGTGAAACAATTAATAGCGTGTATTGATAGCTTTTTAACCACTGACTGAAATTTATAAAGAGCTTGAAAATATGCATTGGGAGGTCAAATTATTATGAATACATAGTACTGCTTATGTAGTACATATTGTAACATACAAAAACTGAAACATACTACGTTATATTTAAAATGCAGATTGTACAACAATTATGAGTTTCTTCCTTGGTGAAACAATTAATAGCATATATTGATAGCTTTTTAACCACTGACTGAAATTTATAAAGAGCTTGAAAATATGCATTGAGAGGTTAAATTATTATGAATACTTAGTACTGCTTATGTAGTACATATTGTAACATACGAAAACTGAAACATAATACGTTATATTTAAAATGTAGATTGTGCAACAATTATAGTTTCCTCTTTGGTGAAACAATTAATGCACATGCAAAATAAATTGTTTGATTTTTAAAAAGAAGTTAGGAAGAAAAGTGAACTGGGAGTTATTCTGTAAATTGGCTTTTTAGAAATGTGGATGGATGAGAATGATGGGAGAGAATGGTTGTATTAGTAGGATGCTGCCATGCAAATCAATAAAATAATTTTATGTTATCTTTGTGTACTACGTTACATATTATTTTTGGTGGCAGCGGTGAAAGGATATTTAATTACTAGATTTCTAAAAGTTGACACATAGTACTCTTATATTTTTCTTGAATTTCCGTTAAAAGTACGTCAGTGCCATAAAGTACGCCAGGTGCTTTGGAACTTTCTTTACCCTTTTCAGAACTTTGTATTGGCTAAAAGTACGCTAAAGTTTATTGGAGCGCCAAGTTCTTATAATCTAAAATCATTGTTTTAACAAACTGTCGACAACCTTGTTTAGTATTTAGCTTTTATCAGACGTGGTACAAAATATTAGGAAATTGTTTTAACTATGGCTTTTCTTGGAAAAGCGAAAAAATGCGATCTCTTACTCTTAGCAGAAGAGTTAATGCAAGATATAAATAAAAACTTAGAAGTTATAGAACTGAAAAATATCATTTTAAAAAGTAAAGAATGTGAAGAGAGTTTTGTGTAAAATCTTCTAGAAACTATTGTGAATTTTAGAAAAAGAGAAGATGAAAGGTTAGAAAAAATTAGAGAGGAAGAATGGTTAGAGAAAATGAGAAAAGGAAAGGTTAGAGAAAATTAGAGAGGAAGAACTATTAGAGAAAATTAGAGAGAAGGAATAGTTAGAGAAAATTAGAGAGGAAGAACGGTTGGAGAAAATTAGAGCAGAAGAACAGTTAGAGAAAATTAGAGAAGAGGAAAGGTTAGAGAAAATTAGAGAGGAAAAAAAGATTAGAAAGAATTCGTTTAGAAGAGAGGGAGTTTGAGCTACAAAAGTTAAAATTAGAAATGTTGGGTAGATCTAACTCAGGGGAATTGCATGATAAGAAAGAAAAAAGAAAATTTTATGATTTGCAAAATCTTATGCAAAAGTTTAATCCTAAAATAAATGACATTAGTTTATATTTAGGTATATTTAAAAGACAAGCTAAACACACTAATGTTGAGAAAACAGATTGGGTTTCGCACTTGATAGCACTTTTTACTCCTGAAATTGTTCAATTAATTGCTAGGGAACCGGAAGAAAAAATTGATGATTATGACTACATAAAAGATTTATTGTTGAAAAGATTTAAATTTAGTTCCAAAAAATTTTGAATAAAATTTTCGCATCAACAGTATGAAGATAATTCTTAGCATGATTTTGTATATGAACTGAAAAATTCATTTAATGAATGGATTGAAGGCTTACACATTACAAATTATGATAAATTAAAAGACCTTATAGTTACAGATTAATTGAAACTGTGTGTACCTACTGAGGTCCGAGAACATATAGATATATGGCCAAATCTCACTTCATCATCAAAACTAGCTGATATGCTTGATAAATATGAAACTGTAAGAGAAAGTTGGGAAGTAATTTCAGGTGAAAATCAAAAATGGGGGAAGAACAAAGAACAGTGTGATTGTGACACATATCAAAATAGCATTAAAAATTCTCAATATGATTTTGGTAAGACACGAAGTTTTCAAAACAGCAATCTAACTGAACACAACTATGGTACGAAGTTTGAAAAGAGAAAAAAAATAATTCGTTGTTTTGAATGTGGATCCTCTAATCATTTAAGATCACAATGTCCAAATTTAGAGAAAAATCAAAATCCAATCAGAATAGTAAATAGAATCATCTAGAAAACAGATAATGAATTGTTGTCTCAATATATAACAAATGGAAGTATAAATGGATTTTCTATGCTAATATTGAGAGAGATTGGGTCTACTGTAGATATTATTAACAGAAAATACATTACTCCAGCGATGATGACAGGTAAAACAGTTTGGGTACAGCAAACTCTTGATACGGAACCTACTTGTTTACCAATTGCACATCTAAACTTGTCTGGAACATTTGAAAACATAGTTACTCAAGCTGCTGTTGTTAAGAGTGGATTGGATGAAGGACAATATTTGCTTGGAAATTGGACTGCAAAGATGCTGGTGAATTCTGATCAATCAAGTTCACATCATAAAACTTTAAGTGCAGCACAAAGTAAACTGAAAAAAGCAGAGATACAGAAAATTTCAAATTATCAAAGATCTTTAGAATATGTTAATGATAACTTCCAACAACTTGTCCATACAAAAAAAAAAGAACTTTAAGCCCTATGAAATTTCGTACAATAAAAAGTAGAACCATCCAAACTTTCTTAGTAAAGTTCCATCACTAAGAAAACCTAGAGCTGGGAAGATTTTCATTAAGAATTGGATAAAAGTATTGACAACAAAGCCATTTATGATGTATTCTCTTCATTTGGTCTGATTTTCTCATGTAAGATTGCAACCGATGAAGAATGCATATCAAAAGGGTATGGATTTGTGACTTTCGAAACTAAAGAAGCTGCTAATCATGCTATTATGAAAGTAAATGGTATGCTTCTAAATGGACGAAAAATATTTGTTGGTAAATTTATTCCTTGTAAAGAACTGGAAAAGATGTTAAGAGAAAATACTTACCAATTTTCAAATATCTACATACGGAACTTGGGAGATACCCATGATGATGAAGCACTTGAGACAATATTCGGAAATTACGAAAAAGTTAGGAGTGCCAAAGTTATGACTAATAAACTTAGAAAGTCTAAAGGATTTTGATTTGTGTGTTTTGAAGAACCTAAAAATGCAGAAAGAGCTGCTTATAACTTAAATGGAAAAGAGCTTAATGGAAAAATCTTATATGTTGAATGTGCATGAAAAGAATTCAAAGGCTAAAATAAAACAAAAAACTATTGAATTTTGAGATATATGAAATAGTAGTGACTCTTATGCAAAATGACGAAGATGGAACAGAACATATAATCTTGTATCTTAGTAAGAAATTTTCGAACATAAAAAAAATAAACATTATTCTACAACTCAATAGGAATATGCAATCATCATATTTGCTGTAAAACAAAAATACACTATTACTAATATGGACAAAATTTTATTATTCAAACATATCACAATTCCCTTGTGTGGTTGCAAACAAATGTGAGTTCTAATCCAAGACTAATGTGATGGGCATTAGTTCTGCAACAATACAACTACAAAATAGTTCATCGTCCTAGAAAATTGCCCCAGAATGTCGATAGTTTAAGAAGACTGTCTAAATAAGTTTTGGGATTAAAGTTACTATAATGGGTTTTTTTTATTACACCTAAATATATTTTTGGAGGCAGTATAAAAGCCTACTAAATTCTTATAGAAAAATTCATGTAGGTCACAACATATTATAGCCCGGCTGCCCAGTGGCGGCTCAAGTCAAGTGGAGGCCCCCAGCGGTAAAAATTTTGGAGCCCTCAAACTCAAGTTTGAAATAGAAGTTGTAAGAAAACTTTCATAAACTTATTAACAAAAAAGAAAAGTAATGAAAAAGTTCATACCGTTACACATTAAATAAATTTATTTAAAAAATATTTTTACATGAATTTCCGTCTTGCTTTATTTCTTGCAAAATCATCAATTATTTTGGCAGTGTCAATGTGGTTTAAAATTTCCTGCTCTATATACAAAATGGCCAAGTTATTTAGTCTTTCTTCTTCCATTGTATTCCTTAAATAATTTTTTACTCTCTTTAAAACAGAAAATGATCTTTCTCCGGACGCATTAGATAAGGGAATTGTTAGAAAAATCTTCAATAATATTTCAATATTCGGAAATGTGCAAGACATTTCTTTGGCGGCTCGATAGATGTGATATCTATCGACACCACTATCACAGGAGAAATCTAAAATGTGTGGATTGTCTGGTGTGGTTTTTATGGTGTCCTCGTTTTCTTTTAGAAATATTAAGAAATGGTCCAATTCATCTTCCAAAGTACAAACATCAATGTCATTTTTGTACATATCCTTCAACATTTTTAACGCTTTCTTTCTTTCTTCTGTTGACAATTTCCAATCAAAAAATATACGAAAAGGCTCTAGAACAACTTCATACTTCTGAGCTCTTTGAGATAGTTGTGCCGCAATGTTATCACATATGACATGAAATGAATTGACTTTAAAATCTCTAATTGTGAATTCATGTCCGACTTCTTTGTTTTCATCAAAAAACACGTTTCTTTTTCGTCGTCTGTGAGTTTGTTCATCTTCCACACTAAATGATAGCCCTGATAAATCAGTTGCCTCTTTTTCAACTTTTTCATATCCTTCTCGGAAATTATTGATAAAATTTTCTAATGACTTCAGTAGGATAGATCCTT
The DNA here is from genome assembly GCA_951213105.1 of Amaurobius ferox. Classification (NCBI taxonomy): domain Eukaryota; kingdom Metazoa; phylum Arthropoda; class Arachnida; order Araneae; family Amaurobiidae; genus Amaurobius; species Amaurobius ferox. The sequence goes on along the minus strand of OX578147.1, from coordinate 44,592,194 downwards.
TGAATAGTTCGCATTCTACTGATTGCAATGATTTACTAGTAGCATTTATTCTTTGCAAAATAGTATTCCAAATCACTGTCATTAGGGCGGTTTCATATTTGTCCATTTTCTTCAGAAGTGAAGTCGGCTCCACTATCGTAACTTGTTTTTCTTCTTCTGCATTACAAGTTTCATTTAAAGCCTCTTTTATATGGGCGAATCCAAGTTTTATAGCTAATACAGCGTCTGCTCTTGCTGACCATCTTGTATCAGAAACTCTTTTCAGTGAGACGGATTGTTTACTTTACACATTTCTAGTTTACTCGTTAAAATTTTCCAGCGATGAGTTGACGCAGAGAAAAATGTTAATAACTTCTGCACAAACATAAAATATTGAACTGCAGAGCTACAACTTTCTGCAGCGAAATTTCCAATTACATTTAAAGAATGGTTAGCACATGGAATAAAAGCCACACTTGGACTATGTTCTTTAATGCGTGCCTGCAAACCTGAGTACTTTCCTGACATATTTGAAGCATTATCAAAAGATTGTCCTCGACAGTTTTTAATATCCACTCTTAATTTTGTTAAAGTTTCCAAAACTTCTTGTTCCAAGTATGAAGAGTTGTGTTTATCTATAGGAATGAATCCCACAAATCTTTCCTTTATATTACCAGAGGATGAAACATATCTTATCACAAAAGTAAGTTGGTCGACATGAGAAATATCGGGAGTGGAGTCAGCAATTTTACTATAATAAGTCGCAGATTTGATTTCCTCAATTATTTCAGCTCTTACTTGATTGCCTATAAGGCCTACAAATTCGTCACATATAGTGTGAAATAAATAGCTCACATTTCCTCGTCCTTGGTTGGCATATTTTTGTAGATGTAATTTCAAGAACTCATCGTATTCGCTTAGGTATTCCAAGCAGGTTAAATAATTTCCTTTCCTATTGGAATCTTTGCCCTCATCGTGACCTCTAAATCCTAATCCTAAGCGACTCAATAATTTTATTGTTGACACAATTCTTTTCAACACTTCTCTCCAGTAACATTGTTCTTTTTCCTTTTCCCGTAATAGTTGAGTATCAATTCTATTGAATTTGGTTGATCTTTTGTACAAAGTACACATGGCTGACATGTGTTCTTTTGAAACTTCGTGGTCCGATAAAATAACAGTAATTGATCTCCAATTTTGCAAACCAGTTATTAATTTAGATTTTGATTTTGAAAAGAGCTTGCAAGGGTAGCAATAAACACTGTTGCTTGTTTCTGAAAATATCAGCCAAGTTCTCTTTTCCATAATTCCATTTGATTTCTTTCTGTAAAAATGATTATAAGAAAGTCCTCTGTAATAAACTTCATCTCTGTCTTTATACACAGATTTCAAATTCTCTATATTCCCGATATTTTTTGGTTTGTGTTTAAGAATATGGTCAATAATAGCATCTGAAAAAATTGTTGGCCATGAAGCTATATCATTTATTACTTCGATGTCTATATTCAAGAGTTTGTAGCATTTTCAACCTCTTGATGCTCAACTTGTTCTTTTTTCTCTTCTTCACTTATAGGCCTGTGTGGTTCAGAAGAAGTTTCGAACGCAGACAATTTATCTGAAGTAGATGTTGATGGCAACTCTGTCTCTGAATTTACTCTTAAAAACTTATGCAATGCATTTTTTTGGCTGTCAACAATTTCCAGGTTTTTCTTAATTTTTTTTCGCTTTTCTGCCCCACTTTGATGTTTCTTCATTTTTTCCTGTGAAGAAAAAAGTTGTTTTAATTTTTTGTAAAAAAATTGAATGCTGCGAAATTCGGGGCCCTATGGTATCCCGGGGGCCCCACGCGGTCGCTTAGTCCGCTTACCGTTAAACCCGCCACTGCGGCTGCCCATCTTGCTGCTCCATGTCCTAGGATGAGCCGGACGGTCTGGGCTTTCGACAACATATTATAGCACCACTTAACATCAAATACTGAACATGTTTCTGTCCTTTTTCACGATCCTCCATTTGTTTTTTTTATTCTTTTATTTGAATAATGAACCAAAACTTTAGATTACTTTTAACAACTTGCAGCAGAAACAACACATACTTGCAAGAAATGTATAATAATATAACATGAAATACAACATACCAAAATTATTAAATTTATGGAAAACAGTTATAAAATTGAGCATGTTCTACTTTTAAAGGCAGACATTACTCTTAATAATAAAAAGTTTGTAATTTACCAATTATTGGTAATTTACCAATATGATAGAGGTCCCCTTAAAGTTTAGGGGCTCCTTGCAATCACCGGATATCCATGTGGATCTGACTGATACTGTGTATGAGTACCAATGATTAATTTCTACAAAATTTCTTGAGTGTTTGATTTTCTAATTAATTTTACATACCTAAATGTTGTATAGTCATGTAACTACTAACTAATTTTAATTCTAAAAGTCACCATTGTTCACTATGCTTGTAGTTTTTAGATCTGATTGCTGGTTGCTATTTTTTAATGGACATTTTTGTTTTTTATATTACATTTTTCAAAATAGCATTTTTTGGTCAATCTTTTATACTTATTTTTACAAGCATTATCAAATGAAAATATAATTTTTACATAATTATCAAAAATGAATTGCAGGTGAGCAGATATTATGCATTGTTAAAATATGTCAGTGAGAGCAAATTACTAAAATAAGTCATACATAGTAGTTGTGAAATTAAGTAACCTAGTTATAAGGATCTTTAATTCTAATATGCAGTTTATTTAAATCATGACAATGGAGACACTCATACTATGTTATTAAAGTAATTTAATATTAGTGATTTAAAATATACCAAGTTTCACAATTTCTAGTACAAATGTTTTATTAGGGGTCTAGGGGGTTGTAAATTGTATTTTGTTGTGGAGTGGTATCATAAATATGTTTTGTTATAGAGTGGTATCATAAATATGTTTTGTTATGGAGTGGTATCATAAATATGTTTTGTTATGGGATTATATAATAATTAATAATATTGGTCAGGAGAGGTGCATGGTCCTTATTTGTCCCTGGATATTAGGAGCACAAGGGCTGCGGGTGGGTGTATAGGAAGAAATTTTTGACATAATTTTATACACCTCATCAAATAATGGGCTTCACATTTAGTTGCATAGAATGAACTGATGTCAATTAAGTGTTGGTGGGAATGAAAAGGAATGTTTAGTAATTTTGAAATTTTGGTGTGTAGACATTAATATTGGTGCTTGAACAGTATATTAAACAGAGGATAAAATTCTATAATAGTGTAAAAATTGGAAAAAGTGCGATTTTGTAATTTTCAAGACTACTTTTTTCTAATTTTAAAAATGTTGTATATTGTTGTCAAAAAAGGTCAAAATACTAGATATGTTGTTTTTATTTGTAGTTTCATATTATTATTTTTAAAAATATTTTAATCCACAGTTGAAAAACTTACTGAATATGTTTATATTCAGATATGTTTGTTCCAGGTTAAGTTCCTAGGTGTGCATCAATTGCTTGTTGTGCTTTAGAATCTGCTTGAAGTATGGATCTAGTTAAACTAACCATGTTAAATATAGAAGTAAAATTAGTTTATTGCCAACCATTTAGGATATTTCAAATCAAACTCATATAGTAAAATTCATATAAAATTAATAATTAATAAAATATTAAAAACGATTATGGATATCAATAATTTTTATTTTAATTCAGTTATTACCTCCAAAATGTTTTATTATTCTATCTTTTCTCTTGCAGCTCATCTCCTCGGAAGCAGCATTTTACATTAGTTCGTCGCACCCTTGATACAGCTGAAGCATTAAATAAAATTTTGCTGTCTACATCTGATAATTTATCACAATGTCTTAAGTCTTGTTTGCAGGTATGTCTACTATTTAACTATTTTAAGTTTCTTTTGAACAACTTCGTCAGTGCAAGAGAACCAACAAACCTGGTTGGGGTTTAGTTGGTTTTCTTACACTGACAAAAGGAATCCAGCATATCCTTGAAACAGCTGTGTGTTACAATATTATTTTTAAGTACATTGCTTAAGATTTCCTTATCCTTTGCACAAAGTGTTTTTTACTTGTTATTAGAAATTTTTTTTCCCTGTAGAAATCATATCTCTCGAAAGAATAAAATGTTTTCCATAAAATTTGGTATGTTTTTCTTAATCAGTTACAATAATAAACCTATTTATTTTGAATGAGATTTAAGTCAAAATAGCTCTGATTTTTGTTTTCCCAGAATATTTGAAATGCAATAAATTGTAAAGTTATATGTTGCAGATGATAATTTATCACAATGCCTTAGGTCTTGTTTGCAGGTAAGTCTACTATTTAACTATTTTAAGTTTCTTTTGAACAACTTCGTCAATGCAAGAGAACCAACAAACCTGGTTGGGGTTTAGTTGGTTTTCTTACACTGACAAAAGGGATCCAGTATATCCTTAAAACAGCTGTGTGTTACAATATTATTTTTAAGTACATTGCTTAAGATTTCCTTATCCTTTGCACAGAGTGTTTTTTACTTGTCATTAGAATTTTTTTTTTCCCTGTAGAAATCATGATATCTCTTGAAAGAATAAAATGTTTTCCATAAAATTTGGTATGCTTTTCTTAATCAGTTACAATAATAAACCTATTTATTTTGAATGAGATTTAAGTCAAAATAGCTCTGATTTTTGTTTTCCCAGAATATTTGAAATGTAATAAATTGTAAAGTTATATGTTGCAGATAGAACTGTGGATTTTCCAAAAAATTTTGAAACTATTTTCTATATTACATTTTAGCTGGAATAATATGTTCAGTGACTTTTAAAAGTATTAATTCATATACTACAGCTACAGTCAAACATATATTATATAACAAGATTAAAAAAGGTTCAAATCTAGAAATATATAAAAAGTTCTATGCATAAAAATTTCTTATATCTGTATAATGCAGTTAGCAGCTACAATTTATTATTTCCCTTAAATATTCTTTCTTTTGAAAAAATTCTACTTCATCTATAATAATGTTTTATTATCTTCAAAATTCCAATTTTAAGGCATTGCACAAAAGGAATAGCATGTGAAATAATTAAAAATTGTTAAACCTTATCAGAATCATTAATAATTTACTGTTTATTATAGATATAAAAAATAGATTATAAAATATAATATTCTAAAAAAAGTTAAAAACTGTTTATAATTGAAAAATGCATTAAATATTATATTGCATTTCTTTTAATACTGATAATTCTAAGGGAAATATTCTACCATCTTCTTAAAAAAATAACAAAAAAAAAAGTTTATCATATGTATAAAAGTAAATTATTAAATATATAAACATAAGACAAAAATAAATTAAAAAATGCTTGTAACTAAGCATTTTTAAAAATAAATTATTTTATATAATATAAAAATTTGTTTAAAAATTACCTGCTTGTAAATTGAACAAGTGGGTATCACATGAAAGAAGAGACAATTTGCAAGAGGAGTTAAACATATATTTAGTGCTATTAAAGCCTTTTCCCTCAGCAAACTTTCCAAAACATTCCTTTTTATTAATATTTTTTTATAAATTTTTAGAATTTAATACTGAAAGAGTAGGCATTTTATAACTTTATTTGCCCTTTGGTTGTCACCCATTTTTTTTCTATAAAATAAAGCTCGCATATTCACATTTACCCACCTATCCTCCATTATTTTCCCTTTCAATATAACTTAATGATCGAAAACTTCTTGTAAAGTTACTTGCCTTACAAAAAAAAACAATTTGGAAAGAGTGCTACATTCTATTATTCTATTTTCAAATTAATTAAAAAGAAAAAAGACTGGATAATTTTCCGAAAATTTTTCCATTTTCGAAAAATTTTCAGCAATTTTCAGCAGAAATTTTTTCAATCCACATCTCTAGCTGTAGACATTGTATTTTTTCCACTGGAAAAGAAATTTGATTTACTTCCAAAAGCTGTCGACTCAATTGTATTTTTGTTTAATATTATTTACTAACAGTTATTTTATTCACTGTATAGTGATGCTGGTAAGTATAGATATTATTTTAAAATAAACACTGTATATATTTGGTAGAATATATGATAATTGTCAATTTTGTGTTCCTTGAGTTTTATAAAAATAATAATAAATAGGATAAATATTTTTTGCAGTATTTGTTAAGAAAATAATCTGTTCACCATAGTTTTAACAAAAAAGTATTTTTCTATAATATTAAATGTAGTTTTGATTTCATAAAAATTCAAATTTCTCATTTCTGTCACTTCCCTTAGTGAAGAGTTTTCATCTCCTAATTATATCAATAAAATCATAAATAATAGAAATAAATGGGTGAAGCTTAAAATATGACTTTTGTAAAGAAAACCCTTATTCATAAAAATTTTAAAAATATTATTTTGTGAAATTGCTGATACTCATTTGTTCCTGAGAATCTGTGTCATAATGTTGTGCAAAGAATCCATCCACCAAATAGCAAAAGCATAAGTCAGTTGAAAGATACTCTTTAGTTTCATTTGAAGTTTTGTTTGACATCTGTTTGAAGTTTACAAACTTGGCTACAAGTGAAAATCACAATTTTATTACTCATTTTGGATGAGTATATTTATTGTTTATCATTCGTGATATATACTTAATTATTATTAATATGAATGAAAATTTATAAATAGTGTTGTTATTAGTGTATAAAAGTTATTTATGCATAGTGCATACTTTGTTTTCCAGCATTAGTTTCAATTACCATTAGGAACAAAAGCAACCCAATGTCATTCCTGTCATGGTTAATTTTGATACGGGAACTTAATGATTATGCATTAAAATTTCATTAATTACTTTTAACAGCTCTGTCATGCATTAGAAATCTTAAAAGACATTTCCAAGAACTTATTTCAAATAAATGTTTCTTGAATTATTTTTTAACTTGAATATTGACAATTATCAGATATTCAGCCAGATAAATTCTTTATTTCCCAGATTATCCTAATTTTCATTAAGGTGTAATATTTTTAATTCACTTTGGTCTGTCAAGGTTATATAATAGTTGATAAAATGTATGTGTGTGTTTGTTTCTTTGTGTGTCAACAAAGCATTAATTTGTTTTTACTTTGTCCAGAAATGTACTTTAGATGGTATTAAAATCATTCAAGATTTTATATCGGAATCCGAAACTACTTTTGTGAATGCTTATGTTGATGCCCAAGAAGGTGGTGATAAAACTTTAGCTGAAAGGAGATTTAGGCTTGCTGCAAGATATTATTATATTATGCTGGACACATTCCTTAAAAAGGCAAGGCATCTAATTTTTTTTGTAATTTAATATGCTTGTTAACTGTTGTATTGATAATTTATGTTAGTACTATATTGTTTTAAATAGAACTTTGGAGAATATAGAGTGCTGGTGGGAACATCGGGTATAACGGGAAAAAAAAATAATTTTATGAGGGGTAGAGTGTATTTTATTATTCTACTTGTTGCATTGAAGCTAATTTTTTGCAATTTTGTGAATTCTTTAAAGATTTCATAAAGATTGTAACAATTATTTTTGGTGATTTCAGGACTATTTTTCTAAAAAAAAATAGTTAGTTGATATTCTATTAAAATATTGTGCTAGATTCAAATTTGTAAATATATACAATAAGTGGAAAAATGATGGGAGGGGGATAATCATGTTTAATTTTTACTTGATTTGTACTTTGATAAATAATTTTACTCATTTACATATAAATAAATAAATATCTTGCATATTAAATAACATTCTAAATTTTAGATATGCTGCTGAAATCTTCTTTGCATCAATTTCTTTCTTTGCTTTTCATATTAGTAGCAAGATACATACAGCGTACCTATAAATTTTCATTTACCGGGTATAATTTGATATTCAAGTTTTAACTAGTACACATACTGCATTAGCCAGTATAAGTACCGGCTTGTACCAACTGAAATATAAAGCCCTGGTGATGTCCAAATCAAAAACTATAAGTTTGCACTATGTTGTGAATAGCTTTTTACTAATAATCATTCTCTCTTCTGTAAACATAAGTATATAAAAATTTGCAGTGGTTTCATTCTGATGGAGCTGAAGTGATTTAGCATGAATAGTATTTTGTAAAATAATAATAGTAAATAAATGTGGGAGAGTCAGGAAAATATGAGTGGTTGTGGAATGTGTGTTACCTTCGATCGACTGTTATGATAGTAATATAAAAAAGATGAATCATGCACAAAGTATTGATTATGAAACACTTTCCAAGTGAAATGAAATTTTAGTTAAATATCTCTAAAATGTGATACATTCAGAGGTGATATTTTTTTAATTATCACAGAACTACAATAATTTATTTTACTTGAAAAACTTAAAACTTCATCGAATAAAATAAACTTTATTCAAATGACGTTATCGAAATATAAATCAGTTCTCTATGTAAAAGCAATGAATATTTCATTCATATCACTTATATTCCAGACTCCGAGTTAAACAATTTTGCTGAAAAAAAATTCAGTAATTTTTATACAACTCATCTTACAATCACTTGTTTACTCTGCATCCATTAAAATTAGGCTTTGTTGTAGAAATAATCAAAGTTTGATGATCATTTAAACTCAAAAATATTGTAATAGTGTCCAGTGGGGGGAAAAGAAGCATGATTTTATGAAAACATTCTAATAAGCATTCTAAAATTCCAAAGTTCTAAAGTCCCTAAAAACTGTCTGAAATATATCTGAAATAAACTGAAAAGAGTGGCAGTTGACCAGTAACCCTAAGTGCTTAAAAATCTGCTAACCTGTAAAATATAAAATGTTACTTTCCTAAAAATAGAATACATTAAAAGAAAAAAGGGGAGAGAATACAGATTTCAAATCTAATGTTTATTAAAATTTTAACTTCACTTTTAAAGAACCATTAAAATTTACATCTCATTAACTAAACAAATTAAATTAAACTTCATAAATAAATAAATAAATTTGGCCAATCGTATAGTGGTATACTAAAGATTAGAATACTAAAAGTTAAAGAAAACGGCATTTAATATTTAAATTAAGTTATGTTAAAATTATAAAATTATTTGTCAAACTAGAATTTAGAATAAAAAGGAACATCAGTTAGACAAAAGGAAATTTAAAACATAATAAGCATCCCAACTGAAAGTTAAAAACCCAAAGAATAATCCAGGTTCTGGAGAGAGACATACAATTTATAAGTTAAGTATTCATACCAAATTAGCAAAATAAAATACTTATTTAACTGAGGAATAGAATTGAAAAGGTTTCACAAAAAGTTCCAAGATAAACAGCAGAAATTAGCAGGAGAGGACTTCCCTGCAAAATGTCACCAAAGCTCTTAGAGAACAAGCACCTCCTGAAGGGCAAACTCGGCATAGGAGAGGTATGTCCATCAAAAATCAGGAAAACAATTTCCGGTCGGATCCAATTCTCAAAAGGGTACTCAAGATAATCAGGACTCAAACCATTCATTTCTCCCAACAAGTGCCGCAGTCTTCTAGCATCAGAATAGAACCCAAGGCATATGCCCGTTTAACAAATTATGGAAATGATGAATTCACTTCTTCATATTAAGAGCAGAGCAGCCCAGCCATGGAGAAACAAACACTTAGTTGATGGATTAAATCATCTCTGCAGACATTGCAAAAACATTACTTAGAGGACGGGAAACCAGCTAACAAAATCTTCAATTGTTCCGTCCGTCTAGACACAACAAACTTCCGGCTCTCGCACCATCCAGACGAAACCATTTTTAGAATGAGCTCGAAAGGAGGATTCAATTAAAAAGCTGCAAAGAAATGCTGGCCATAAACTAAACACAGCCGCCTTTAGCTCTGAGCAGACACTTCACAGGCTTAGTTGGGAATAAAAGAATGTTTCGTACCTAATTTGAACTTCGTTCGGCTCGCACGGAAGTGCTGAAAATAACAACTTAACAGGACTACATATTTTAGCTCTAATCAAAGAAAAAACGTGCGAATCGCAATTATATACTGTCAACAATCGCTGCTACACATCGTGAACAAAACTGCAGATGAACGATAAAAGAATTAATGACAGACTATTTTGATATTACGATTATGGTCAACCAATCAAAAACTCAAAGTTTTTAAGAAGAGAACAGAAATTTTAAAGCAGACGGAAATTAAAAAGAAATGAAGTGAAACGATTTGGAATATATGAATTCGGCAATAATTTAATAATGGACGATTATGAAAAATTTAAATAGCTGAAAATAGAATAGAAATGAAAAATCGCGAGGATTACAAATTTAGCCGAGGATTACAATTAACCGAGGATTACAAATTTAGAATCAAATCAAAGGGAATAAAAGGGGAATTAATGGAACCACAAATTAGCCAATTTAAATAGATTTAAATTGCTAAAACCTAAAAAGAACAAACTTTCGCCATTTGGAACACAATAACTGTGGAATAGAATACATTTGGAACAAAAGAATATCAAAAACTTAAACAAATGGATAATGGATAACTAAATTAAAAAAAACATAATAATTATGTAAATAAGACTCCTGAACCCATTTAGATTAAAAACAAAATTCCTAAAATTATTAAATAACCAAAAGCAACCCAACAATTAATTGCTTTGGCACAGAATATTTTTTTATTTCCAATGGCGTGTACAAAAGACAAACTGAAGCTAAACAATAGAACAAGAGAACAGTAACAAAAGGCAACAGAAGAAAGTCTATGGACCCATTCGGTCCCTTGCTTCTCAGTAGCGCTCCTACATAGGTGAAGCGGAGAGCGCAGGACAATGTTGCAGGTGAGAATAGTTCATGGGTTCCTGAAGGCTGCAGAGCATGCAACAACGGTTCATCAAGTATATTTATGCGATGTAAATACCCGGCAAGGCAGTCATGACCAATAGCGAGATGGAATTCTGCTATGGCTTTCTTCTTAGGCCAGTCAGAAAGATTTGAGGTGTTTTTCCACCAATATAGATGCACAGAAAATATGCAAAAATAAAGTGGTTTTAGGATAGATGCAACATTAAATATAAATTTAAAAGAAATTTTAAAATCATGATTTTTACACTGTGAAAAAAGATGGATGCCATATTTTATTTTGAAGTGGGTCGCGTGATCTCTTCAGATAATATGGGTGTAATTATTATTTTAATTTTTATTTAAAAACTACCGAACATATTTTGCTGAAATTTTTTTTATATATTTTATGGGATAATTTGAATATTTTCTACAATTTTTGAAGCAATTTATGAATTTTAACTTTGCTTAAAAAATGTTTGAAAAATTATGTCCCATAGGGTTCAATGTATTTCACTTTTTCAACCTGGGTTCAATCCAAAACTTTCACTATTGGTGACACTATTCATTTGCATTCCTATATGTCCCACAGACTGTCTCAACATACTAAAATTTCATTTTGATAAAGTAATTTTTATGGCAGTTATCGTGTGAATGGACAGACAGACAGAATGAACAAAGTTTAACTATGTTGGAAGGTGTTAAAAACTGTACTAATTTCCTACACATTTTGCTATCCTGCTAACATTCTTATCTATGTGGGTGGATTGCCCTCTTTGGACCTTTTTAAACCAGTTCAAAATATTGAAATTAGAACCCCCACATTTTGAAAATCTAGAACCCTATCTGAAATCCTATTATATGTCCTTGTAGAGTTTTCAAATAGCTGCAAATTACTCTTTTACTGTTTGTTCATAACTAGCTAAAATATCAAAATTGGAACCTCTTTTTTAAAATAGTTCAGAATATCTATATTATAAAAGCTATATTTCAAAAACTAAGGACCCAATTCGAAATTCCAATTGTATATCTTTATAGGGCTTTCAAAGGTATATAAATTGCTTGTTTTATGTTTATAGCTAGTACTTTTAATTTTAGAGATATAAGCATTAAAAAGCATTAAAAAAATGGGACATTTTCAATCCTCTCCAACTTAACAAGGTGATTGCTCAAAAACTATAAGATCTATGCAAATAAATAAATAAATAAAACATATTGATCTTTAAACTGGATTTTTTATTGAACATTTTTGTTGTTTACTGTTGTTGTGATGAAAAAGAAAGGTTTATTTTATTTTCTCATATTTTAGATTTCATTTTCACTTCTAAAGTCTATATAAGTTAATTTATTTTTCTCTTTATATAATTTAATAAAGGTTTCTTTTTCTAATTAAGATAATAGAGGTTTCTTTTTGCTATTACATTGCTCATTACACTTCAATATTAGAGAGTTTAACTTATTTTAATGTTTCTTTTATTATTTGCTTTTCCTAATGTTTGGCCTGTGCATATTTCTTGGTTGTTTACCTTTTATAATTATCATCAACAATCAACAAATTCTCTCAAAACTTCACTTACCTTTAACCCAGAATTAAATAGAGCACAGCCAACAAGGAAACTCAACTCATTTATATGTTAAACTAAAACTTGCTTTATTAACAACTTTCAAAAACAAACAAAAGTTACAAAATTTAAACACCTTCCAATTTGCTAAATTTAAAGTATCGTATAGTGGAAAATTAAAGTTAGTACATTGCGATAAGAAAAGAAATATTAAAACCCAAATTAAATTAACCCAGTTATCCATTTAAATCCCAGTTATTAATATAATTCCCAGTTATCAGATTAATTCCCAGGTTCAGATTCCACTCTGGTCTGAAGACCAGAGTTTGGTCTGTCTGAGCTGTCCACCACTAAAAATGTTAAATGAATAATTCAAAATAATAAAACGAAACACAAATGGTGAATGACAAAATTACAAATGGTTAAAATCCAGAACAACAAAAGTCATCACCAAATAGAAAAATGTAAAATTCCTGTTTGTTCACACATCATGTCACACTCTAAAAACATGTAACAGTTTGATAAAAATGTAGATATGAAACGGCTTGTTGTGATCAATGGTACTCTTTGACAAACACTTGTGATAAAAATGCAAATTTAAAAGGCCCTGCCTAGGTCAACGATTCACTTTGAAAAAAAAAAACACTTTTGACAAAGATGTAGATTTGAAAGGGCTGTTATGAACACTGGTACTCTTGGACACACACTTGCAGTAGGCACCTTGTTGGATGTGACACTACTCTTTAGAACAAACACTTGCAGAAAAAGAACATCATCTGTAGTACTGGCAATTAAAACAGAAAACACTTGCAGTAGGCATATTGGTGGATGTGACACTCGCAGAAAAACGAACACCACTGTGTCATCAATAGCACATTTTTAAGATCTTAGCCGTACCTCCCAGAGTCATCCCGACCGCAGGATTTTCTGTTGCATCGGGATTTATTAAAGCCAACAGTTCGTAAAATCGAAGGATTTTCTGTTGCATCGGGATTTATTAAAGCCAACAGTTCGTAAATTCAAAGAAACTAAACTTGCGTGAGAATTTTTCGCGGTCTTCAAAACCTCTTTCGGGCGAGCCCGGGCGCTCAGCATGAGCCCCGGCTCGGCACTTCAAATTTCCTTCCAACCTCTCTAATCTGCTCTTAGAATCCAACTCAAAACATTCTTACGGCGACCGCGGCCCCTCCGCGTGAGGTCCGGCCGCGGCCCCAAAATCTTTTTCCAACCTCTCTGCTCTAATCTCAGAGACCGAACTCCAAACATGCCAACCAAATTTCGCTTCCCAGGAGACGCCAATCTTGGCGAGTGAAAAAACTTGCGCCGCACACAGAGCGCCTCACATACGCTGGGGAATTAAAAAATGGGACACTTCGCAACGAACCGCGCGGCACGAAAATGCCGCCAAGCTAGCTACCCCGTTTTTCCCGCCAAAGTTCATTGCTCCGCGGCGCCAACCCTACGGAATTTTAGGCACCCCAAAAGATCTGGAATAAGCATCAACTCAACTGATAAGCAATGAAATGGTCAAAAAGGAGCGTTATTTTTCGCTTTCAGAGTAATATAATTGCTGTTCGAAAAGTGAAGGCGTAAGGCCGAAAAGGAAAATTACAGGGGCACAGGCGAATAAGTAAAGGATTCTATGAATACTTTTAGCGTTTGTAGATACTTCGTGTGCGTAATTTGGAATATAAAAATGTATGAAAGGGATAATAAATAAACGTTAATACGAGATAAATCGTCGAAATATTCAATAACCATAAATTAATTTTGAATTTTGAAGGGAAGGGGGAAAATCATGAATTTTGAACCTTAAAAACCTTAGATAATGAAAATCTCTGAATCTAAGCACAACAAATACCATTACGCCTCGGGAAAAAAAATTTTAGAATAAAATTTTTTAAATAAAAGCCCCAAAACAGCCAAAAAGAAAAACTCTCCCCGAGCGGGGTGAATCTGAAACCAGACGGTAAATGCTCACTTGCCTGACGACTCCTGGGATCACATGTTGAAAATGTTGGCAAACCATATTGTTACTCAAGGAAGGCACACTGATCTGGAATAAAACCATTCTAAACTTAAGTATCATAAAAAGTAAGAAAAATAATAATGTAAACCTTATAAAAACAAATTCCATGTAATATTAAACCTCACAGTAAATGTCAGGGACTTTTCCCCCCAAAAAAATTCTATCCAAATTTGAGACTCAATAAGATGCAAGTCAAATTTATCAACAGGGAAAACACCCTGTAAGGAAAAAAAAATTTCATTTAAACCTCAACTTTAAATAAAATTACTGAACATATCAAACTAAACTTTCGAAAGGAAAAAAAATTTTTTTCTCATAAAAACTGCTATCTTAAGTATCTAAAAAATTTCAAATCATACCCTTAAAATTGTTGAACCAATAAAACTGAACTTTTCCAAAAAGAAAATTCACAAAAACTGCAGTCTTAAGCACACTAACATTTAAATCATCATACCTTAAAACCGGGAAGTACACCGCTCACCAAAGAAAATTTTTTTAACCTCATTCCCCCAAAGAAGAAAACCCTTAAACATTTCAAACTCTCTTAGTGTAAAGTTATTACACACCAAAAATACACTAAATAAACCCTTTCTGAGGATAACTGTCCATCTGTGGGAATACCCTATCTTATACCTGTGCGCCAACTTTCAGGCCGCACTACCAACACTACTCTGGGGTCTGCTACCTACTACATATTAATATAAATCAAACTTCCCTGTCTTTCCTTGTGAAAGAATCCTCAATATAACTAATGCCTGGTATAATGAATGTTCCAATCCCCTAATTACATATAAATACAATAACTCATCTCTGCCACAAGGAAAACTACCATAACTGCTTGTGGAATACTCAAACTGAACCAAACTGTAGTGAACCGGAACTCCTATATACCAGCGCAGACTCCCCTAATTTTCTTGGAGCCTATTAATTAAACAAATACTTCCCCAAAATAATAAAACATTTCTAATCATCTTTTCTAAGAACAGGTGCACTCCCTTTTTCCAAACAAAAGAATAAACCCAAACATTATTTACTAAACAATTTCCGAAAAAAAAAAAAATTATATACTCAACTTAAAATTTAAATTAATTGAAAAACTTCGAGTAGTTAAAAATTCTGAATATGAATTACTGAAATCTAAATAAAGCTAACCTCAATCACTTCATAAAAGAAACCCAAAATTTAGTATCCGTTTCATCCAAACATAACTTTTCTTATTCATTTAACTATAAATTATAAAAATCATTCAACTGTAAATTACAAATATAATATCTATTTCTCATTTAAATAATTTCGACTAGATTTGCCGGTGACATGTGCAACTAGTAAGCAGCACAGAAGAAAAAAAAATTGAGTTTCATATCACTAACCATTATATAAAATTTATGTTAAAGAATGCATGTCCCACCATCACGCTCTAAATCCAAACAGGCTGGAATGCGCAGTTTCGAAATAAACGTAAAAGAGTTCAAAATTTAGCAAATAGAACAAATAAGGTGAAGTACCCAACAAGCAAATAAATGAGGAAAATTAACTTTTAAAAGCTGAAGGATTCGAACCAGCGAAATCCTAACAGAACTATTGTAGTGCTGTTGCAGTACACTTCCCTACATGAAACTATTAAAGGTCTCGAAAAGAAAAATTTTACTGCTGGAAAAGATAAACAACAATGGCACAGAAGTTCAACACAACATGCATAAAGTAAGAAATCTTCCTGTGGAATATTTACCCCCCCATAAAAATCAAAAATTCCTAACAAGTAGGACTATATGCAGATCTCTTTGGCTTTTAGATCATTTACACACAATAAAGTACACTCAAAACGACATTATGCATCGTTTAAAAATAATAATCGCGTCTTTGCTATACTCAGCATTCTCTTATCTCTCGTTGCAACCTTTTCCTTTCATTACTCTCTATATCTCTTTGCAACCTTTATTATTCATGTCTCTCTTTGCAACCTTTATTCCTTATCGTCAATACAAAAGAAAAAAAAATCTGACAGTGGTTAAAGGGTCGTGAATCCTTTAATCTGACAGTGGTGGGCAAGTAATTTTCCCATAAAGGAAAAGGTGCATTCCCCACTGAACACCTTGAAATGTGAAGCATCAAAGCGAAGTAGCAGCCATGGGCAGATGGAAAAAATTTTTTTTACCACACTAAAAAGGTGAGAAGGAAATTTTTAGCTTTCAGCAAGGTTTCCCTAATGTACCTGAAATTCCCAGACTCCCCATAACAGACAACTAACTTATCAGCTCCCCATTTGAAAATCACTAAGAGCCAATAGATCAAAAATTTGTAAACAAAGTCTCAGAGGAGAACCAAAAATTTAGTACGTAAATTCCCATTAAAATTTTTCCCAAACTAAACTGGGGCAAAACACCAAAAATCAATAAAAACATTCCCCAAAAAAAATTTAGCTCCTAACAAACCAAGTTATTTCATAACTAAACGAGAACTTTCTCAAGAGTATGTGATTCAGTTTAATAATTTTGTTACTACTCCAAATGAGTGTAAAAATTTGACCTGAACCCGAATTCTGAAACAATCCCCGTAAATCATGATTACAACTTATCATAAAAAATTTAAACATTCAAAGTACCTAGCAAAGGGCAAGCCGCAGTTGCATCCAATGTGAAAATTCCTTTACAGCTCAATGGAACTGAAGGTAAATTTAGACTATTTCAGGTCAAGGCATACCTAATGCCTAAATGATTTTCTCACTGCATACCCCCGATAACCATACCTTTACACAATACATTAATTTCACACAAAAAAATACTAGATGTAACGGAAACTTTAAAATTTCAAATAATTTTAACAAAAATCACTCTTAATAAAAAACAAATTACCTCTAAACAGCAGGTTATTACTTTCACAACAAAAAAATCTAGATGAAACAGAAACCTTAAAATTTACTCTTATTAAAATAAATTACCTATGCATCAAGTAAAAAAAAATCAAGACACTGTTAATTTCACTTAAAAAAATACAAGATGAAAATAAAACATTAAATTTACTCATAAAAAACAAATTACCTTTACACATTGTTACTTACGCACAAAAGAAAAATACTAGGTGAAATAAAACCCTTAAAATTTCAAACAATTTTAACACTCCCCAAACAGAAAAAAAATTTTCTTAACCAAGTAAATTTTCCCCAGATCAGGTGCCAACCTCCACACTACCAATATAAAATACACAAAAACTTATCACATATAAAAGTAATAAAATGTAAATAAAAATTTTTTGTTAAAATTATGGGTGGACAGCCCATATAAAACTACAGTGGACAACCCAGACAGAACCAAAAAGGTGAACGGCACCAAATGTTGTGATGAAAAAGAAAGGTTTATTTTATTTTCTCATATTTTAGATTTCATTTTCACTTCTAAAGTCTATATAAGTTAATTTATTTTTCTCTTTATATAATTTAATAAAGGTTTCTTTTTCTAATTAAGATAATAGAGGTTTCTTTTTGCTATTACATTGCTCATTACACTTCAATATTAGAGAGTTTAACTTATTTTAATGTTTCTTTTATTATTTGCTTTTCCTAATGTTTGGCCTGTGCATATTTCTTGGTTGTTTACCTTTTATAATTATCATCAACAATCAACAAATTCTCTCAAAACTTCACTTACCTTTAACCCAGAATTAAATAGAGCACAGCCAACAAGGAAACTCAACTCATTTATATGTTAAACTAAAACTTGCTTTATTAACAACTTTCAAAAACAAACAAAAGTTACAAAATTTAAACACCTTCCAATTTGCTAAATTTAAAGTATCGTATAGTGGAAAATTAAAGTTAGTACATTGCGATAAGAAAAGAAATATTAAAACCCAAATTAAATTAACCCAGTTATCCATTTAAATCCCAGTTATTAATATAATTCCCAGTTATCAGATTAATTCCCAGGTTCAGATTCCACTCTGGTCTGAAGACCAGAGTTTGGTCTGTCTGAGCTGTCCACCACTAAAAATGTTAAATGAATAATTCAAAATAATAAAACGAAACACAAATGGTGAATGACAAAATTACAAATGGTTAAAATCCAGAACAACAAAAGTCATCACCAAATAGAAAAATGTAAAATTCCTGTTTGTTCACACATCATGTCACACTCTAAAAACATGTAACAGTTTGATAAAAATGTAGATATGAAACGGCTTGTTGTGATCAATGGTACTCTTTGACAAACACTTGTGATAAAAATGCAAATTTAAAAGGCCCTGCCTAGGTCAACGATTCACTTTGAAAAAAAAAAAACACTTTTGACGAAGATGTAGATTTGAAAGGGCTGTTATGAACACTGGTACTCTTGGACACACACTTGCAGTAGGCACCTTGTTGGATGTGACACTACTCTTTAGAACAAACACTTGCAGAAAAAGAACATCATCTGTAGTACTGGCAATTAAAACAGAAAACACTTGCAGTAGGCATATTGGTGGATGTGACACTCGCAGAAAAACGAACACCACTGTGTCATCAATAGCACATTTTTAAGATCTTAGCCGTACCTCCCAGAGTCATCCCGACCGCAGGATTTTCTGTTGCATCGGGATTTATTAAAGCCAACAGTTCGTAAAATCGAAGGATTTTCTGTTGCATCGGGATTTATTAAAGCCAACAGTTCGTAAATTCAAAGAAACTAAACTTGCGTGAGAATTTTTCGCGGTCTTCAAAACCTCTTTCGGGCGAGCCCGGGCGCTCAGCATGAGCCCCGGCTCGGCACTTCAAATTTCCTTCCAACCTCTCTAATCTGCTCTTAGAATCCAACTCAAAACATTCTTACGGCGACCGCGGCCCCTCCGCGTGAGGTCCGGCCGCGGCCCCAAAATCTTTTTCCAACCTCTCTGCTCTAATCTCAGAGACCGAACTCCAAACATGCCAACCAAATTTCGCCTCCCAGGAGACGCCAATCTTGGCGAGTGAAAAAACTTGCGCCGCACACAGAGCGCCTCACATACGCTGGGGAATTAAAAAATGGGACACTTCGCAACGAACCGCGCGGCACGAAATGCCGCCAAGCTAGCTACCCCGTTTTTCCCGCCAAAGTTCATTGCTCCGCGGCGCCAACCCTACGGAATTTTAGGCACCCCAAAAGATCTGGAATAAGCATCAACTCAACTGATAAGCAATGAAATGGTCAAAAAGGAGCGTTATTTTTCGCTTTCAGAGTAATATAATTGCTGTTCGAAAAGTGAAGGCGTAAGGCCGAAAAGGAAAATTACAGGGGCACAGGCGAATAAGTAAAGGATTCTATGAATACTTTTAGCGTTTGTAGATACTTCGTGTGCGTAATTTGGAATATAAAAATGTATGAAAGGGATAATAAATAAACGTTAATACGAGATAAATCGTCGAAATATTCAATAACCATAAATTAATTTTGAATTTTGAAGGGAAGGGGGAAAATCATGAATTTTGAACCTTAAAAACCTTAGATAATGAAAATCTCTGAATCTAAGCACAACACTGTATATACCTATTTTTAAAAGCACACTCAGAAAAAATTAAAATATTAAAGTATTGAAATTTTTTTATATATTCATAAATGGTACTCTATTTCCAACAAAAAAGTATAAATTGTTTATACTTTTATGTATGAGGTTCAGAGTTATAAGTGTCCAAATTGTTTACATTTTTTGTAATGGTCCAACTTCAGCTGGATACTTGGATCGTAGATGTTATTCGCAAAAAAACTATAATTTCACTTAATATACACCTGCAATAATTGCTCTGCATCTTTCATGCTAGTTTTATTCAGATTGTTGTAAATTAATATGTGGAATTTTAAAAATTTATATGAAAAATCACTACTTTCGAGTAAAACAACGTTTAATGCAAACAGGATCTTTAGATATTTCTATTAAATTTCATTTCTTAAATTTGTTACAGGAATCTGAGCGATTATCTGTATCTGCATCAGAACTTACATTATTCATACAGAATAAAGTCTTCCATAGATCATTACTGTCATGCTGTTTAGAAGTAACACTTATGTCTTGTGGAAATGTTGGTAAGCAGTATTTATAAATTTATTTGAGCCGTTTAATTTTTGTTTTTAGATTATTTCCTGTAGATGCTACATTTCCTGTAATGCTTTATGTTTTTAAAGAAAAATACAATGTTGAATTTTTGGTACTTGAGTATTATAACTGATCTTCATCTTAAAATGTTTATCTTTGGCTTTTTTCTTTTTCTCCTTTGCTTTTCATATTGGTAGCAAGATGCTTACAGTGTACCTATAAATTTTCATGTACTGTGTACAATTTGATATTCAAGTTTTAATTAGTACACAGCCTACATTAGTCTGTATGAGTACCGGCTTTTACCAGCTGATAATAAAAGCCTTGTTGATGGCCAAATCGAAAACCATAAATTATCACCATGTTGAATTCAAAATTACATGGTTACTGCCAAATGTCAAAATGCAGTGCAAACATTGAATTTCTGGTGATGCTACTGCTTGTATTGATATTTTAAATTAGTGTATGAGTTTGTTATACTAAAAATGATCCATATACACTATCAGCATGCTATTTTTAAATAGGAATAAAGCAACTATATGAAGGACACATCTTTTTAGCAAAAGATTTCCTTTCCTTCATTTTTCCATTAAACTGGTATTGTTTCACTCTCTTTCAAAGGGGCCATTACTGTATGGTATTTCCTTTGATTGAATACACAGTTTCTATTTACCATATGTGGACAGTCCTCATATTTCCATTAAACTGATATCGTTTTACCCTCTTTAAAATGAGTCATCACTGTATGGTATTTTCTTCAAACAAAGTTTCTATGTACCATGTGTGGACAGTCTCCCATCTTTCCATTAAGCTGATATTATTTCACTCTCTTTCAAAGAGGCCATCACTGTATGTTATTTCCTTTAATTGAATACAGAGTTTCTATGTACCATGTGTAGACAGTATCCCATCTTTCCATTAAGCTGATATTGTTTCACTCTCATTCAAAGAGGCCATCACTGTATGGTATTTCCTTTAAATACAAAGTTTCTATGTACCATGTGTGAACAGTCTCCCAT
Source organism: Amaurobius ferox (assembly GCA_951213105.1). NCBI lineage: Eukaryota > Metazoa > Arthropoda > Arachnida > Araneae > Amaurobiidae > Amaurobius > Amaurobius ferox. Next base: position 44,570,791 of record OX578147.1, on the reverse strand, counting down.
CTTTCCATTAAACTGATATTGTTTCACTCTCTTTCAAAAGAGCCATCACTGTATGGTATTTTCTTCAAAGTTTCTATGTACCATGTGTGGACAGTCTCCCATCTTTCCATTAAGCTGATATTGTTTCACTCTTTTTCAATGAGGCCATCACTGTATAGTATTTCCTTTAATTGAATACAAAGATTCTATGTACCATATGTGGACAGTCTCCTATCTTTCCGTTAAACTGATATTGTGTCACTCTCTTTCAAAGAGGTCATCACTGTATGGTATTTTCGTTAATTGAATACAAAGTTTCTATGTACCATTTGCAGAAAGTCTCCATCTTTCCACTAAACTGATATTGTTCACTCTCTTTCAAAGAGGTGATTACTGTATAGTATTTCCTTTAATTTAATACAAAGTTTTTATGCACCATATGTGGACAGTCTCCATCTTTCCATTAAACTGATAACGTCTCACCCTCTATGGTATGTTCATTCTTTCACTGTATGGTATTTTCTTCAAACAAAGTTTTTATGTACCATTTGCAGAAAGTCACCACCTTTCCACTAAACTGATATTGTTTCACTCTCTTTCAAAGATGCGATCACTGTATGGTATTTCCTTTAATTTAATACAAAGTTTCTATGCACCATATGTGGGCAGTCCCCATATTTAAATCAAACTGATATCGTTTCACCCTCTGTATGGTGTATATTCTTTGTACCATTTGTGGAAAGTCACCACTTTTCCATTAAACTGATATTGTTTCACTCTTTCAAAGACGCCATCACTGTATGGTATTTCCTTCAAATGAATACAAAGTTTCTATGTACCATGTGTGAACAATAGAGTTACTATAATTACCATAAGGTTCTCATTGGTTGTTCAATAACTTGAATTTATCAACGATCATATATCAGCAAAACACAATTTAGAACTTCTTTTGAATTTTACACAGAACTGGAACCTTTCTCTCTGTCTGCACAGCCAGCTGTGCACCCTCATACATTTTAGATAAGTTACCCTCAGTTATTTGTATGGGTGTCCCAGAGTTTCAGTTCATAGAAATATGTTGTTAGCATATATGTGGTGTGCCACAGCTGATAATTTAATTGTGTCAACAATTTTCAGGTTTGATCATTGACTATTTGAACTGTGATTAGATTGGATATACTTGGTTTTCCAAGTATTTTAATTTTTTGTTTTTTAAATTTTAGGCAAAAATTCTCTCTAAATGTGGTCTGGCAGTTATATTGAAGTTGAACAGTATTGGTTGAGTTTAATGTGTTTATTCAATTTTAAATAATTTTTGTGATATGTTGAAAAAGCATTTGCATATTTAAAATTTGTTTCAATTTTTCTGTTGATGAAGAATTTATATATTTTATTATGTGAATTTATACATTTTATTAAGTTTCATACTGTGTTTTAAATATCTCCATTTAATATTTGTGCACCATGTTTTCAATTTTTATTTGTACATTGCCAGTGTTATACTAGAGCATCTTTTATCCGATAATAGAGCATTGCATAAAAGCAAGAAAGTGCTCCACTGTTCATCCATAAACCATTGTTTCATGATTGTTGTCATTCGCTAATACAGGTCAAGTGATGAGATGATTAATTATCACAAAATTCCTTGAAGCAAGAATTTTAGAATTTTTTCTGGTATGAGTATTTACTTCATATTCAATAATGTTAAGGACATTATTTTAGCCCCATCCACTGTTAACAAAATTCTGAGCTCTCTGGATTACAGTAAATCAACTTTTGCTCTATATAAATTTGGGTGAAAGCAAGAAAGTGACCAAAAAACAATGGTTCATGGGCGGTGAAGAAGCAATTTCTTGTTTTTATTTAATGCCATGCTATAAGGTAGAATTTGTTTCATTGTAATACTAAACGCTTGTTAACAGTGGATGGAGCTAAATTAATGCCCAATGTTATTGAGTTCAAAGTAAATATTTCTACTAAATTTTTAAAATCCTTGCTATAAAGAATTTTGTGACATGGATAATCTTAAATCACCTGCCTCATGACGCCGAGCAACAATGACCATGGAACTATGGCCCACGGGTGGTGAGGGGTGATCAAGGGATCCCTCTCGTGTATCAGTGTGTTTAAAACTGCCAGAATTTGTTATTACAGTTATAATATACATGTCTTTTCTTTTTAGGTTCTGTTAATTTTACCCCTTTAGTCCATGGAGGAAATACCCAAGCTCAAGGTATTGCATTTCCATGGATTTTAAAAGTGTTCGACTTAGAGCCCTTTCAGTTTTTTAAAATCATTGAAAGCTTCATTAGGGCTGCACCAACCATCACCCAACAAATTATAAAAGTGAGGCTCATGGTCTTATTTTTAATTTTTCAGCATACTTTTATATGTATGTTAAACATTATTTATCTGGTTAGGTTAGTAAGTGTGAACATTTATGATTTTTTTAGAATATTTGTTAAACTTTTAAGATTGAGCAGTTATTTTATTATAGAAATTAGTTCTTTTATGTTTTAGTAGAGTTTAAAGTTGAGAATTTTAAATGTGGATATTTTAGTTATTTATAAACAAGTTATAAAATAATGTTTAGTTTTAGGTGTAACTAATTGTGCTTTATTTTAATACTATATTGACCATATTGCTTCTTCAATTGCTTGGTAGTAGTAATGTATTTCTGTATTACAGCAACTTAAATTTTGTTTTATTTCTTTAAAATCTTATGTTTGATAATAAAGTTTTTCGCATATCAATAAATAATTATATCATAGCCATACAATGATAATAATTTTAAGTACTTGTTTTTAAAATTCACTATGTTTACCAAACTTTTTTTTATTTGCTTAAAGACATCAAATTATCAAAATTAATGTCCTTGTCTTTCATTTACACACCATTAGATTTGTCTGAGCAAAGTTATTCCCTATAATAGTAAATTTAGATATTTTAGTTATTTATAAACAGGTTATAAATTGATGTTTATTTTTAGTTGTAATTGTGCTTTACTTTAATACCATATAGTTTTTGCAATTGCTTTGGTAGTAGTAATGCATTTCTGTATTACAGCTCCTTAAATATATTCTTATGTTTGATGATAAAGTTTTTCACAGATTGATAATTAATTATATCATAGCCATACAATATTAATAACTTTAAGTACTTGTTTTTAAAACTCACTATGTTTTTAAAACTTTTTTTTTATTTGCTTAAAAACATTAAGTTATCAAAATTAATTGTAATTGTGCTTTACTTTAATACCATATAGTTTTTGCAATTGCTTTGGTAGTAGTAATGCATTTCTGTATTACAGCTCCTTAAATATATTCTTATGTTTGATGATAAAGTTTTTCACAGATTGATAATTAATTATATCATAGCCATACAATATTAATAACTTTAAGTACTTGTTTTTAAAACTCACTATGTTTTTAAAACTTTTTTTTTTATTTGCTTAAAAACATTAAGTTATCAAAATTAATGTACTTGCTTTTCATTTACACTATTAGATTTATCTAAGCAAAGTTATTCCTTATAATAGTAAATTTCTTCAGTATACTGATTCAAATAAAAGGTATATTGTAATATAAAATATCTTAATTATCTTCATATTATATTTCAGTAGTTTGATATTATTGGTCCATTTCTACAATGAACAATACAACTAATTTTTAATTACACAAAAATTAACTCTTTTCATTTGCCAAGTATGTGCAGAATGAACATTGAATTCCTTTTCAAAAGGTTACTATTCACAGGAAAACTATTGTAAAATCACAATTGTTGGATTTAATAAATAAAAGTACAGTGCATAGTTATAAGGGACTTTTATAGTGCTTAAAAATTTCAAAATATTATCTTCAATAGCATAGATTAATTGCCTCATTCTTTGAAAAATTACTTTTTCTAAATATATAAACAAATATGTTACTTATCTTCTACTCTACATTTGGCCACAAATATAGATTAATAGATATTGCCTCATTCTTTGAAAAATTACTTTTTCTAAATATATAAACAAATATGTTACTTACCTTCTACTCTACATTTGGCCTCAAAAAGTAGATTAATAGATATTGCCTCATTCTTTGAAAAATTACTTTTTCTAAATATATAAACAAATATGTTACTTACCTTCCACTCTACATTTGGCCACAAAAAATAAATGAATGTAAACTGCTTGACTAGCTTGACTGTAAGCAGCATTTAACTCCAGATATGTAAAATTAGAATTAATAAAAATTTTCTCATATAACATATATGTTTTGACAATGTATGATGCAAGTAAATCTAAAATTCCATTAGTAATGGAAGTTTGCTTGATTTTTTTTTTATAGGATAAATAACTTTTTTTTTTTTTTTTTGCTTTGAAATGTTAAACATTTAAAAAGTTTTAATGTTTATTTTTAGAAATCTGCAACCTTTGTTTGAATGTTATATTCTCCTTGTAATTGGTGGGGTTTAAATGTTACATTTCTACTTCTTTTTTTTTTCTTAATTGTGCATTCATTTTTGAGTGTTTCATATAGAATAATATAGAGTTATGTTATTAATTCTAGCATCTTAAAGAAATTGAAGACAAGATTCTTGAATCTCTAGCATGGCAATCTGTAAGTATAATTCAAAATTATTACTCTGTTCACTTTCTAATTTTATTATGAACAATGATTTACTAATGAAAGTAATTAAATGGTTTCTGTACCAAGGCACGTTTTATGTGGTTAAGAGGTTTAGTATGTATTTCTTATTTAAATCATATTATTGATTATGGTTGTTATGTAGTCTGTCATTTAGAACTATGATAGTATGCATAGAGTAATTATCTAAATGCAGAAATCTGTTTTCATTCATATTACTAACAATTTTCTGTAAATCTCTGTTAACAGCATATAGAAGAAATAACTTTCTTATTATTTCAAAACTGAAAGTAGGTTTCCTTATTGGAGGAATTTGAAATAATTATGTGGTGATATGTTTTATAATTGGTCGTTAAAAGTAAAAATAAGAACTCATATACTTAGAACAAAACTACTGTACTGCTGGTAAATATTTCACCAAATTTGTAAATCTCTTTTCTTAGCTTTCATGAGTTTTTCTATTTTTTTTTTTTATAATAATAATTTCACCCCCATTGCTGTGGGCGCGGTAGCCCATTGGTTAGCACGCTGGAGCAAATAGAATGTGATGATAAAGGACACACAGACAAAGATGGCATATGTAAATAAGTGATGTTAATTCCAGAAATATAATGCAATATGTAATGACATGGACAAGGTGATCAGTAGGCAGTAGAACCACCTCTTGCGGTGATACAAGCAGCAACCCTTCGAGGAACAGATTCAATGTAGCATACGGAAAGTTTCCTGAGGTATGGATGACCATATGCCTTCAACTATTCTCTGCAGGTTGTCTTCTGTTTGAGGCGGGGGTAAAGCAGTTAAATGATATCTAATTCCTCCCATACATGCCCAAGGGGGTGAGAGATCTGGTGACAGCATTGACCAAGGAAGCACCTGGATACCTTGCAAGGCTTGTCTGTTGATGGTTGCCATGTGCGATCACACATTATCTTGCTGGAAAACAGCATTTTGCAACCACTGAAGGTAGGGCATTGCAACCGGTCACAACACCTCATCCATATATTGTCGTGCTGTTATTGTGCCTCTGATAGAAACCAGAAGTGACTTGCTAAAGAAGTCGACTGGCACCCCAAACCATGATGTCGTGTTGTCGAGCAGTATACTGTTCAAAAGTCGTAGCAGGATTAAATCTGTTTCCACGTCACTTCCAGACTCTCACACGTCGACTGCCATTCAACAAACAGAACCGAGGCACATCGCTGAACACTACCCTGTCCCATTCAGTCGTCCAAGAGGCTCGGGCCCAACACCATTGCAATCTCCCACGTCGGTGTCTTGTCATCAATGGCAGTCTTTGTAAAGGACAGTTTGAGTGCAAGCTGCTTTCGGCCAATCGTCGAGAAACTATTCTCACTGGTATTGGAACATCCAATGTGCCCTACAAATTCTTCAGAATGTCGACAGTCATCATTTGTTTTGCTACCACTGCATGCCTTTGAATGTGTCGATCAACACATGTAGATGTTTATCTGGATGGATCTGTACCACTGCCATGATTCACATGCCCTTCTTCAATCCATATTCTTCAAATCCTTTGCACGGTGGACCCATCTACACATGTTTAATTGGCGATATGCGATACGACCACCTAGCTGTATGTAAGCCTAAAACAAATCCCCTCACACGATCGTTCGGAAATGGATCGACAACCAGGCATCTCTTCAACAACACATGTTTTATGAAATGAAAAACAGCTTGGAAAATGGGTTTTCTTAGATGACAGACAGTAATAACTGTTGCTTCATCTGCCATTTCCATCACTTTTATTTCGTGCTCAAATCACATGACTTACTTGTATTTCAGATCATTTGCATACATCGGACAGCTGCGTTTGTCTTGCAATTTGCATAATTATACAGCCGAAGCTTCATGGCATTGCATTTTCTATGTTAAGTAGTATATGTCCATGTCAAATTTCATCAGATTGCGTCCATTAGTTTGAAAGTTATAAAGAAAAATCACAGTCGAGAGTGAGTGAAACACTCTGTACAAAACGGAATTTTTTAATACTACTTCTATGTTAAATATATTCTAATATCTCCTGAACCAAACTATCAATTTTGATGAATTTGTTTTCAGGTAATTAGGTTAAGTTCAAAGAATAATCTGATGTAAGTTTTATCACCCTACAGTGAAGTATGGTATAACGAGAATTAAAAGCCTGTTTTTTTTCATCTCATCATGACTACTTCATACCTGCCAACCTGGGAAAATTGGAATGTGTAAAATTTTGTGTGAATAACATTTATAATGATTTTTTTTTTTAAACTACATGCGCAAACGACATTTCTAATAAATTTAACTATGTAGAAGTACCTGCATTAAAAAAATACTGCATTAAATATCAGGCATAGTGCTGGTAGAATATGAAAATTTAGGACACCAATTTCATAAAATTTCAGGACAATAAATTATAAAACAAGAAATATATAAAGGTTTTATCTGCTGAGAATTACTTTATAATGAAAACAAATATTTATGTTTGGCAAAACACAGGTTTTCACTAAAGAGAGTAACAAATATTGATCTCTAATTAAAAAAGACAAAAACAAAATATAGCACTGAATTATATTCCTGCCAAAATGGTTTCCTTTTTATTTGCCTAAATCATTGCTTTGATACCAATTTTTGGAAAATAGCCCTTCACAGAGTTCATACCCATTTTTTAAATAGAAAAATTTATATCATGCAAATATAAAAAATTAACCTTAATAATTAGCCATAATATGAAAATAAGCTAGTTTAGTCGATTTAATATGCAACATTTAAATGATGGAGATGGATGGAAAAAGATACTAACGTACTCTCTGCACTTCATGCGAAGTAACTGAATTGCGCAATCGCACTGTTTATGCGAAAATAATTAAGAAATTAACCATAGTAATTAATCAGAATATGAAAATAAGCTAGTTTAGTCGATCTAATATGCAACATTTAAATGATGGAGATGGATGGAAAAAGATACTATTGTACTCTCGGCGATTTATGATAACAAACTGAATCAATCTCAGTGTTTATGCGAAATTAATGAACAAAATAACATTTTAGCGATTTATGCTGAGTTAGACAACCTTTAAAGAAGTATATTTAGTACTTTCATAAAATAAGGTATCGATATCTTAATTTACATTACACGCAGCCGTAAATCTCCGTTAATTTGATTGGCATTACCCTGGATTTTATTATGGATTTGCTGCGATCCCGGGAATGGTAGATATCAGTGCTAAAAAAGTGGAAAATTGGTGTTTACGAGGAATTATACTATATCTGGTTATTGATAAATTTAAAAAAAAAAAGCCGGAGAATTTCGCCGGAGATTGATTTCCTAGTAATGCTAAAAAATTCAAATAAATGCGGAAATGCGTAAAATATAGCAATATATGCGTAAAAGCGTAAAGAGCAGTTTAAAATGCCTAAATTTTACGCATAATGCGTAAAAGTTGGCAGGTATGCTACTTATAACTCTAGAACAGATAAATTTACAGACTTTTGACTGGATTGTTAGGATTAACAAGGAGCAGGTTTATTGCTAAAAATATTTTTAATTTTATAAGTGGTTAATAATCGTATATAAAAGTGAAAATTTAAAAATATGCATTCTGTCTAAGTATCTCTTAAAATAAGGGATCGATTTAGAAGAAACTTTTCAATAAATGAGACTGTCAAGAAAATATTTTTAATTTAGGTTTTATTCTTCTACACCAAGCAGTTTGCCAAATTTATTCAACTTATTTTTTTCTTTTAATTTCCATGTATAAAATATTTGTTTTCTTTGTAAGGGTTCACCAATATTTAGAGGACTCTCAGGACAAGGCTGTTCTCCAACTTGCAAAGCTAAGTCTGATTCTCCCAAATCCCCAACTAGGTATATTTTTTATCTTTATTCCTTAGATATTTTTAGCTTATATTTTAATTTAAAAATATAATATTGTGTTCTGTTTGTTTCTTACATTTAATGAATGTATGAACTGCTTTATTCTAATGATTTAGAATGGGGATTTCCAAACTAAGTTTTTAGGCATCTTGGTGCTTTCAGGTACTTGCCAAAGAGAATATTTAGGTGTGAAGAACATCCACATTTTAAAATATGAGCAAGCATAAATTTAAAGAATTTATTAAACTCCATTATACATCTGTTTATAATAAAATTGAGGGAACTGTGAAAAAATGTCTAGCTATCTTGCTTTTTATCAGTCAGGTAATTAAGTAAACACTGTTTCTTTTGGTTACTTAATACATTTATATATACATTCTATTTACTCTGTTTTGAAAATCATGTATGAAATTACCTTTCTGCTATCCAGTTATTCAATAATGGTCTTATTTCATTACAGTTGTTAGCATTATCTTTTAGAATAAAATGAATTTATTTAGGCAAAAGCCATCAACATGATTTCATCAAGGAAAAACATGAGTCTTATAAAATTCTCATCATTGTTTTCTTAAATTGATGAATGATGTACCTGTTTATAGTTACATGCTCACAATTTAACCTGTTATATCTCATTCTAACATAAATTAGATTCTAATTGAACTATAGAAAACAGATCGTCAGATAAATACATAAAAAAGAATAGAATCAAGTTCGCCCACCTTTGCAGTAGGGGATTAAAAATTTCGATCCAGGTTGAAACATTAACATCTCAAGAAATCATTGAGATGCTAATGTTTCAACCAGGATCGAAATGTTTGATCCCGTTTGTAGAAGGAGGTTGCATTTGATCCCCTACCTTCTATTGTAACTTTCCTCCAATCTTATTCCTCTGGTTCAATTGAGATCCAAATTCCTAGTGCGAACAGGTTAAAAGAATGCAAGTTAATATCTTAGAAGTTAGATCATTTCAAAATCAACTTAATAAAATTATAGCCTTGGAATTTTTCATTGTTAATGTACTAATTTAATTTGAGAATTTTTTTTTTTTTTTTTTTTTTTTTTTTTTTTGTAACATATGTACCCCGTGTTGTTCTTAATTTAAAACATCTGCTAATTCTAAAAGCATTCTAAATTATATTGTTATTCAAGGAGTTTGCTTATATGTATAATACTTACTATTATTGACTAACTTCACTTTTAAACAATGAAATTTAATAAAAATATTTCTCTCAATATGCAATGAGATTCCTCATTCAGTATTACACAGATAGATGGCAAGGGCACGGTAGCCCATTGGTTAGCGCGCTGGAGTTGCACTCGGTAGGCCCGGGTTCGATTCCAGCCACTGCCAAAACTGCCGCCATGTTCATGCGGAGTACGATCACGTTAAACATGTGGGTCCGAAAGTCCTTCCGAGAGGTTGGTGGTAGGGGAAGGAGGGTACGGTCCCTGTGGATGCCTCCCCTACTGGGTTCCGGTCTAAATTGGGTGGCACTTCCCGACCGTCCAAACAGTTACCTTACGCCTTTCTGGTAGGTCGGACGGTCTGGGTTTCAACAACAACAACAGATAGATGGCAAACTATATGTAAGATTAAAGAATGTAGTGTGTGATGGTTTAACAGTATGGCTTGATCTAAATTGGGTAGAAGCTTGAGCCTCGAATCAGAATAAGAATGTATAGTTTCTTCATATGTATAAGTAGCTCAGTTCGTAATGTACGTCTTTCAAAATCATGAGGTAGTGATTTTGAGTTTTGTCTTAAATGTTTTCAGGTTTCAAAATTGAATGTATATGTTTATGTAAATTAGAACCTTTTGCAAGAAATAAGTTCTGCTTTTTTAGATATTATCCTACTACCTTGATAGTATTTTTTGTTAAAGGAGTCACACAATTAGTATTTGTCAATCAGTTTAGGTCATTTTCTTAATTTTTATTTCTTTAAATGTTACCTATCGATGTTGGGTTGCTTTGGAATTTTTATAAGTTTAGAAATACCTTAATTTACTTTCTATTTACCGTGCCTCATGAATTTCAATTTAACAATATTTTTAGTTAATATTTATTTTATTTATTTTATCATTTATCTGCTAATTAGTTGGGAGGGAGGTGCAAAAAAATTGGGATGGAATCCAAGAATTCTTCTATGAAGGAGGCACTTTTAAATTACTCATAAGTTAAATATGATGTTGTGGAAGGATCAAGTTATTATATTTGTTTTAACATTTGCATTTGAATAATTTGCATCATTTTGTTTCATTGCATGAGTATCATTTTGAGATTGACTCAACATTGTCTCCATTAGCGGCTGCACTTTTTGACTGATTTTCTTTTCTCACAGTAGTATTTGATGTTGTAGACGGATTATTCCCCACCGCCTTTAAATTTAAAAGAAAATAACATACAGATGGTAAATAAATATTAATTGAAAATATTATTAAATTAAAATTTACTAGTGAGGGAAAGCAAATAGAGTAAATTGAATTATTTTTAACATTATAAAAAATTTCAAAACAACCCAACATTGAAAGTTAGACTCAAAAGTAAAGACTGAAAATGATTTTCAGTGAATTTATTAATTATTATTATTTTTTTTTTTTTACAGCTTTTGGTCTCCTAATAAAGATGCATCTCAAAGTTCTCCTAGCACCCCTCACCTGTGCCATGCTGTTAACTTGTTTCTAAACAAAGGTATGCTCAGTTCTATAGAATTTAGATATACACTTGTATAATATACATGGATGGTTTTCATGTTTTAGATAATTTTTCAAAAACTATTCAGAAAAATGCAAAATCTAGCCCCTTCATTTCTGCATATGCAATCACAATATTGATACAGCATATCCTCTGGAATAGTGAGTGTGCATGCAGGACACAAGAATGAGTTCAAATTTCTGGATAACAAACATGTTTATTCACAAACGCAACATAAACAGGAGCAATATACAGTCAAATAGCACTTAAATGATTAATGATTTGTCAACTGCATCATAGGGAGCTGTACCTGGAAGTTTATAGATGTCAGAGCTCTGCTTTTTTTTTTATATTAAATACTTATTTATTTTATTGACTTACTTCAATTGCTGTTAGCAGCAATCCCATGCTTTTTTTAGCCAATAAATCTGATAACTTGTGTCATTGGAAGATAATGCTGAAATATGTAATTAGAATTTTAGCACTGTTTGATTTAGGGTTTAATGCATTTTTTAAAAGCTGTGTCTGTTATTGAAGACTTTATGATAGAAGCATGTTATTTTTTATTATTATATTTTTATGTATTTCATATATATATATTATGTTATTTACTTTGAATTTTTGTTGTCATTAACTTTTTTTTATTGTAGTGAGTAGATTAGCTCATCAACGTCTTGAAAAACTCTGTTTACTACTTAAGATATCAAAAGAAGTTGTAAGTATACTTATTTATTTGTAATTGTTTTATTATTTTCCCTATAATACACATAGTATAAGAATGCATTGTATTTTCCAATAGTATTGTATTGCATATGCAATAAATAGTATTGTATTTCCCTAAGTTTTCAGGGTGCCTTTTTGCAATAGCATATCAATTATTTCAGTTAAAGGTTTTGGTGGGTTTATAAGTTTGGGGTACCTTAAATTACCTTTATATATATATTTTTTTGTGTGTTTGTGTCCATCTGCTATATATATACTAACTCTAGCTCAAAATTTCTTTGTCAGCTTTGCATGAAATTTGGCAGTCTGATGACTTATGCATTAACCTTGTGCTTGTTAGACTTTAGTTCCATTTAAAATAAAATTGACTTTTGTTTTAAAAAGCATCAAAAGAAAAGAAAAGAATAAATATGCTTAAATCTATAACAGTAAAAGAAGGTGTCATTCTGTGATTGAGTGTATGCATGCATGCATTTTCTGGCAATGTAGCAAAAATCCAAGTGACTCACATATGAAATTTGGTACGGAGATCCCCGGGCCTGAATGCACCTTATAGCAATTTAAAAAAAAAATTATAATTATTTTTCAGTTATTTAATAATGTAGTGGAATTTCGTGCCTGAAAAAAAATGAAACTTCTTTTGTTTGGAATCATGGAATTTCTTTTCTCCGGAAATGTGCCATCACAAAATAACTATTAGGTTACACCATAATTTAATGTGCACATTGTTTGGATTTTGGCATTTGAATAACTCCCTTAACCTCTATAATGTAGGTTATCGCCCCCTGAACTATCTTTTCATCTATTTCAACCCCTGTTGTTCTGATTAACATACAATATTCGTTAGCATAGTCATCTCCCTTTTATTAATTTTTTTAACTCATTCTGCATAACTACTTACAATTTTTGATTTCTAATTTCAACAACTCTTCTGAACCCCCATTTGTTTATTCGACCCAGACCGTCCGACCTACTAGAAGGTATAAGGTATCTGTTTAGGTGGCCATGACAGTGCCACACAATTTAAACCAAAACCCAGTGGGGGTGGCATCTACAAGGACCATACCCTCCTTCCCCCCTAACACCAACTTCTTAAAAAAACTTACAAACCAACATATTTAACTTGTGCTCACTCTGGATCCTCGTTGTGCAGAAAGTTCAGAAGAGTTAAAAATGCTGAATTTTGGGGAATGGAATTCTTGGGAATCTCGGACACAGATACTTCTTGGTTGGCTGGATAGCATTTCTGGGAATACTAGAAATAATAAAAGGAGTTAAAAGTTACCTAGCATCTGTTTCCCATAACATCATCCCCCCCCCCCTAAAAAAACATAAGAGGGCCCCTGATTTAAAAGCATTGCATTTTATTTGCAAGTGCAGTGTATTTTTTTCTCTTCTGGTGAGTTTAAAAAATATTTCACAAATTCACTGCAATTTAAGTAGGGGATTGTGCCACCAAATAAAATTTTACATGTATACAGGGTATCAAGGAATGTTGTGGATGAGGCATATAACTCAAGAAGTATTAGGATTATTGCAAATTTTTTTTATACATGTGTATAGGAAATCCTAATGATCCAACACAAAGAAACAAATTTAGGGTTGACCCCTTCTTTAACAGGGTATGGGTACTATCTCTCTTCCTGTTAGAAATAAAGGGGAAGTCAATTACAAAGCTGTAGAGTATTGCAAAATTAGTACAACACATTTTTGTTCCCCTTGCAAAAATGGAAATACTGAAAAGAAGTATATGAAATTTACGCCCCCCCTCCCCCCCCCAAAAAAAAATCAAACATTTAAACAATGTAGCAGAATAAAATTGAATTATACATAAAATACAAAATGTCCACTTTCAGCAGTAATGCATGCTTGCACATGTATAATTAGATGTCTTCAAGTGTTTTCTGATGCCTCTACGTTTACATGCAGAATAATAAAGTGGTCTCTTTTAAAGTTGCTTTTGTGGGGAGACCAAATTGCTTAGTACTAATTTTGCAGCACTTTACAACTTTGTAATTGACTTTCCCCTCTCTCTCTCAAACAAGAAGCAAGATTACTCTCGTAACTGGCTAAGGAAGCCCACTAAAGTTGGCTCACCACGTAGTGTCATTAGAGTTTCCTATGCATGAACTATAAAAATACATGATAATCCTAATTCTTCTTGAGTTGTTTTGTCTGATCCATGACTTTCATTGACACCTAATATATTTGGGGGGGGGTCTCTCATGGTTGTGGTGGCCCAGGCTCACCAGGTAAGATGGCATTGACTCTTTTCATATAATCTAATCTAAAACTAAAAATACTTATAGAATTTTAAAAAAATTGTAAATAAAAACAGTAAGAATATTGCAATATAACAGATATTTTTTATGTATTCCTAACGTATGATGTACATTGGCCATAGTTTAACATATTGGTAGGCTATGTTAGCATGTTCACCAACTTATTTTTTGGTGCTGTGAGGTAGGGGAGGGGGCAGCACCAAAATCATGCTTAACCTTGGATAAAAAATATTTTTGAGATTGCTCTGTTGATAGGTTAGAAAGTTCGAATGAAAATGTTATTAGATTAGCTTAAAGAGAGTTGATTTGGGCTATCAAAGAGATTATCGTAATGCAGATGTCGATGAAAATAAGAAAACAATTTAGATGACTCTCTCAAAATGGCATGAGAGAAAGATGAGTTGGAATTAAATTTAAAATGTGTCAGTTCATGGCCTGAGTATAGACATTTGAAGTTTTATCAAAAGGGGCAATTTTTACATGGGGGTTGAAATTTCTGTATCATAAATAAAGTTTATTTGGATGTTAGTCTGCAGGTGTGCCATATTTATAAACTACCATGGTAACAACTGTTGTTTAATATTTCAAATCTAAGTTTATTGCACTGACAATGATTAAGGTAAAAATAGTACCGTTAACATTACTCTTTTATGGATATACATGCATTTACCTGCCTCTATTTTTATGTAAGTGCTGCATAAAGTTTCGTTAGTTATTTTCAGAAATTAATAACTTCTACATCAGAAGATTTCTGATTTGTATAGAAGATTTTGTTTTCTTATTTTACTGTATATTAGGTGTTAAATTTCGTATTTTCATATTTCTTGTTTATCTTTCTAGCAAAACAATATTTGGATATGCATAGAACATGTGATTTATAAAAAGACTCATCTATTGAAAGATAGGCATTTAGATCAGGTTTGTTAAACTTGATATGTTTTATTTCTTTCACTAGGGGGCTCAGCCCATTGCTCATTGATTCTCACTCAATGTCAGAGCTTGTTTTGCAAGCTATTTTGATTCACCTGCTCTGCTAGTATAATATTCCCATTGGGACTCCTGCCCTTGTTGAATGATGTTTACCAACCCCATGAGTTTATTTCCCAAACTCTTTCACTCTATTCATATAGTGGGTGTGTACCCCCCCCCCCCTCTGTTGGCCACTTCATGGGTGCATGTACCCATCCCTAAACCTGATGGCCTACCATGAGCTCCAGAACATTTTTGATTGACATTTCTAGTGTGATAAGATTGGTTTCACTTTTGTGAAAATTTATAATAATGTAAGGAACTGAATCTGATCTGTAATTATAACCTGGTAAATATTTAATTCAAGATTTTACTAATTGTACAATGTACACAGTTTAAAATGTAAGCAAATTAAATGTTTTCAATTAAACAGACAGCATGCTTAAAGTTCTAACAATTGTGATCATGATTTCATAATTCTTTTGTTTAATTATTTATAAGCCTTAACAAAGACAATTGAAAACCTATTACTTGAAAACTATATAAGCTTTTTTTAAAAATGAATATAGAATTAAAAACTAAATTTCCTCATACATATTTTGTCTATTTATATCTATCTTTTATAGTTTCGAAGGTATTTTGAGTGAAAGTATGAAAAATAAAAAATAAAAAATACTTGTTCAGACAGACTGTTTTTTATTTTTTAAATAAAGCTCAATCCAAAATCCAATTATATATATTTGTAGGGCTTTCAAAGAGCTACAAATCCTTGCTTATTGTTCAAAGCTAGCTCTTTCAGTTTTTGAGATATATGCATTACAAATTTGAAAAATGCAAAATTTTCAATCTTCTTTAATTTGACAAGACAGACGATTACTCAAAAACTGTAAGAGCTGTTTTTAATAATAAATATAGATTTGAATACTACATTTTCTAGTACACATTTTTGTCATTTACTGTTTATATGTATCTGTTATAGTTTCAAAGATATTTCGAGTGAAAGTTAGGAAAATGAATAAAACACTTGCTTGAAGAACTACTTTTTTAAATGTTTTTTTTTTCTTTTTTTTTAAACTTGTTTTAAAAAGAAGTTATTCAAATTATTAAAATATTGAAATTATTTTTATATATTCATAATCTGGACCCTATTTCTGACAAATCAAGAAAAATGATTTACGTTCTTATCTATTAGGTTCACGGAATATAAGCATCCGAAGTGTTTTCATTTTTCATAATGCTTTGTTTTTTCCACTAGAGAAACCCTAATCATAGATGTTATTCACATCAAAACTTGGTACATAGTTATGTCTATGAGTATTGATGGTTAAGTTGATTTTTATCATATGGGAAATCTAGACAGGTGTGTGTCAGTGAGTGTTACTGCATTTGGTGATCTCGAACCTACCTCAAGATTTGAAAAGGGTTCCAACACAAAGAAATTCTAAGATTTTTACAAATTTGTTGCAGCTGTTTTAGTTTTAACATGCCCTAAAAATATATTAATCCTGATAAAATTCCTCCCAAAATTAACTTTAAAAATGATATTTAAAAAGTTGAAACTATATTTTGCAAATATAAAACTGTAATGTGTGGAACTAAAGTATCATTTATCCATGCATTGTCTTGGATTAAGCTCTTGCCAGTCCACTAAATCTGATTAGCATCAGATCATTCCAGTTTTTCACTTTAGATTGATGCAAAACTTAATAGTATTTATGATGCTGAAGCCCCTCATGTTTATAATCATTGATTATTTTTTTTTTCAAAGAAAAGCAGTCAATACAAAATTTGTTGTGTTTCATGCAGTAGCGGCTCATCAGTTTGGAATGTGGTAGTGCTGCTAATGAATTGTAAAAAAAGAGCATGGGTTAAACCAGTTTACCCTGCTTTAAATGAAACTAGATTTAACACAACAATATAAATCAAAGTCAAAAACATAGTTTAAACCAAAAAAATATTTTAAACCAAAATATTGGTTTAAAAAAAGGCTTTAAACCAAAAAACCATAGTTATAAAAATAGTATTTAAACCAATGTAGTTAACCCAGCCAACCCTGTTTTAAACTAAACTAGATTTTTAACACAATGTAAAGAAAAATTACATAGCTATAAATGTTCCATTTATTTGTACACAAAGAACATTCTTTTCTCTTAAACAGTCATTTATTGATAAAGAAACAAACAAGCAATAAAAACGAATGGCTTCTGACTTAAAACAAAAAATCAACTGAAACAGAATTGCACATGCAATGCGAATAAAGCATTCTTCTATAAACTCGAGGTGCAATTATTGCAACACAATGCAGAATTAAAACTACTCACTCACTTCTCTCCTAGACATCACTCGGAGCATGCTCACTTAGTATTGTAATTGTGAAAAGGATCAAGTGTTGTAGCTTGAAAGATGCCTTTTTGCACACTTTGAGTACACACATAAGAAAATCAACCTTCCCACTTACATTGTGGCAGCAAGAATTTATTTAAGGGCATTCAGATCTGTATAAAGTGTAGACTTAGTGCGGGAAAATTGTGTAGCGATGAATAAATAAAAATATATATTTTGAAATAAATTACAGGGGTTGCTGCAGCTCTGCAGCACTTATACATGAGCCGCTACTGATTTTGTGTAACTTTCTACATAGCTATGTGTTGAGCTGTGCCAGTTAGCTTCTAGTGTTGTCAGGTATGGCAGAATTTCAGTTTCATACATGCTGTTTTTCTTTTTGAAATTATTATGGAGGAATGAATTAGGAAGAAAATATTCACAATAGATACACTTTTATAATAGCTACAGAACTTGTGGATGATTTTTTGGGGGAAAAATGTATAATATTTTATAAATTTTAAATTGAAGTTAAAAAAAGAAGTTGCCAGTTCCAAATTTTTAGCAACAAATTTTTAGCAGGGCACACCCTGATTTAGGGTGTTATGTTGTATTTCATTTTTTAAACTCATAACGCATTTTAAAAATATATCTTGTTTAATATTTTTATCATAGGAGTTGGAGATAAGCATGCCTGAAAGGAACATTTTTACTCTCTTTATATATTTCATGCTCGTAAGTAGTTGTTTATCTATGTAGGGAAAGTCTTGATGCTCAGTTTGATCTATTTATATAAATGCTTACACTGCTGTCAATTTCAATGATATGTTATAACTTGACTGAAGTGACTTATATTCCAGGCTAGCATGCCAGGGAAAGCTGTCTTGGTACAGAAATAAGTTTTATAGATGTTAATGCTCCATGACTTGCAGTTTAATCTGACGGTGTCCACACGCTGTATTACAGATGTGAAAAGTTAATACTTTAGAGTTTTGTGTTATATATCACTTTAAGAAGCCATTAATAAGTACAATTTAAGAATAACATACTTTTATTTGTACCTTATTGAAAGTAAAAGTCATCCAAAATAATGTTTTTGCAGTATTTGATATCTTTGTCTTTTTTTCATCAGATTTAAAATGGCATTTAAATTAGCAGTCTTATGCAAAAAATATAGGTATGATATAAATATGAGGAGGCATATTACTTTATTTTCTTATGCAATTTTTAATGCTTATAACCAGTAAAGTTAAAAAGTAATGTATGCACCATACAAAGGAAGAGAACTTCCCCAGATCGAAGAAAATTTCACCTAATAAATAGAAATGCAGCTTCAGCTATTTTGTGTTGGAAGTGGTTTGAAATCAAATGTAAAAGTATACTTGTGCTTTTTTCTGCTTATATTTTACATTTTATGGGTTTTTAATTTAACTAATTGTGTTTTATTTTAGATAATTATGTGCTGCATCTTTGCCATTTGTAAAGTACTAGAAAAAGATGTCAGGTTCAAAACCATTGTCTCATGTTATGATCAACTTCCTAAAACTTCTGTTTCAGTAAGATCTGTATTTTACTTTTGCTTCAAATCAAACTATTTTTATTTTAAAAATATATGATTATGTACAACAATCCAAAATATAATACCATTTGTTTATTAAATTTCTATTTCTATTGATTTCTTTATTACTTGAATATGATAATTTGGATCAAAATTATTTGCCGTATAAATACATTCTACTTTTTTTGCACAGTGAAAACAATTTTATTCTGTAGCTAAGCAATATAATATAATTTTCTCTCAACTAAAGTTTTAGAAGAAAATTATAAAAATTATATTTTTATAATTGAGTTTGTAATAGTGTTACCGATTACATTTTATTTTGTAGGCTTTATAATATCTTAACTATTGATGTTATAATATTTTTTAATATCAAAATAAAAATAGCATCCTATTCAAACATAATTTATAAATCAGTTTCATATTTAAGCATATAATCTGTTTATAACATGGTATAGGCATAGCCTAAATCTTTGAAAAAGAGAAGTTGATGACCAAATCTAAAACATGAAACAGAAACTTTATTTCCCATTGCTGTTCTCCCCCCCCTTCCCCATTCTCCTGGTAGTGAGCACATTGCTCAATTAGATAAAATTCTGAACTAACCAGACATCCATGACTTGTGTCTGAACTTATTGCCAGTCATGTAACAAGGACCTGGATAATAGCCCAAGTTCAAATCATAGTATCATCTCTGGTTGATGGTTGTAGATACTATGTAGCTGATGGGAATCTAATAGGTTTTGTCAGCTAATGAGGGTATAACACACCTAACTCTCCTTGGCTACCCCCACTGCTATACAGATGGAGGGGAGGAAGTAGAGTTTATGTTCGGCAAGATATGTTGCCAAAGAGATGCTTTTCTTCTAAAATTAAGTTATCACAAGAAGAAAAGAAATAAAAAATTAGTGAACAGACATTCTATTATTAAATCATATTTTTGTGGTTATTTTCCTAAAATAATTATTAATAATATTTATAAATTATTTACTGTTATGCAGAAAAAAGAAATAAATTCAATAATGGTGCTTTTATAGGTTTACAAGTATGTCTTATCAGAAAGTAAGAAAGAATTCATCATTGTTTTCTACAACAAAGAATTTTACAAGGAAATGAAGGATTATATTATTAGTTATTTTGGAAATAAAAATAAGGTTTGCTACTCTAGATTTTATTATCTAAAACATGGTGTGGAATTTAATGTTTTTATTACTGTATGATATTGAAATTCTGTTTTCTACAATATATTTTCCTAACTTTTTAAATGATTAAAAATAATGTTTTTCATACTTACATATTAAAACAAAATTACAATATTTGAAATAACATTTATATTTCTTTAATACAGCCTGTCTCAAACTTTGCAGTTATAGAACATATTGATATTATGAAATTTTATATGTAGTTCACCTAAAACACATGCATTGTTAGCAGGTACGCAAGATAACTGAAATATGCATAGAGATAGAGGTCAATCTGATTATGACAAAATTATAAATAGTAAATTTGTGGAAATTGAGAAAATAAAGTTCTCATGTATTAAAAAATGTTTTTTGTACAAATTTATGATGTTAATGAAATTTTTCATTAGTCGATTTAGTTATAAATGAATTTGATAGTATTTATAAACTTTTTTAAAAAGAAATCTTATGTATTTAGATTTTAATAATTATTTTAAACAGCTACTCTGGCATAAATACTGTATTCTGTAACAAGCAAAGGTAAAAATAACATACCAAATTTGGGCTTTCTAGTTGCTCCTGTTCTTGAGCTATTCCCCCAAAAATAATGCATTCATATAGTGAGCTCAGAACAGAATGGATGGTAAGGTTAAAAATCCAAGAAATTAAAATATACTACAAAAGACAGTGATATGCTAAATATGATCTTTCTAGCTACACCAGATCTTGAGTTATTCCCATAAAACAGGTACATTTGTATGGACAGCTCAGGATGGGCTAGTTTGATAAAATTTTAAATCCCCAGAGTTAAAATATATCACAGAAAACAATGACATACTGAATTTGGATTTTCTTGCTACTTCAGTTTTTGAGTTATTCCCTCAAAACGAGTACATTCCTATGGTGGATCCAGAATGATTTAACCTGATAAGGTTCAAGACTGGTTTATATTTTAATGAGGCTCACTATCGCATCAGATACGAACAACCATTGTTGTACAAAAGTTAAAAAAGAGTCTAATATTGAACTTCACTTGATTTGTTAGGGCTTTAAAAAGATGTGAAAAATGAGTACATTAGTGCATTCTATGGCAGTCCTAGAATGGGCTGACCCGATAAGGTTGAAAATCTAAAGAATTAAAATGTATCACAAAAAACAATGATATGCTACATTTTATATCACTACGATTAGTGGAACCTGGTTAGTTGACGATTTGGAATATGGTTCAACATGCAAAAACAATAATAAAAAGTAAATTAATTATTTTTTGTTGATATGTGTTTTTATTTGTTTTCCCTTAAAATTAAATAGGACTTGAGTAAACAGCTTGGCAAAAATACATTTGATCATCCAAGCTATTTGCAAGGAAATTTTGGCAGAAAAAATAGATACTCAGAATTTGTACAATGATAGTCTAATGTAATTTCACATAGCAATTTTTTATTTGAATTTGCAACAATTTTATGTTGTTTTTTTTTAAACATGATATATTTTTATTGCATTTTTACAGATTGGTGCATCTCCAACTTTGAATAGTCTGCAGTCACCTTTTACATTGTCCCCATCATATAGGTAACAAAGAATAAGTTATGAATAGTTGCTTTCTATTGCCAGGGTTGCTATGCTATTTGGAAAATTTAGGAAATATAAAAATGGTAGAAAAAATCAAATTATGCAAAAGTCTAAAAATAAGGAAAAAATTGATTTTATTATTGTGCAGTTACAATGATTCTATACAATGCCCAATCCAAATTTTGTGCATAATTATCATTCCTAATTACATTAATTTTGCTTCTTCCCACCCCCTCTGGGAAAAAACAGAAGCATTTTTGCTAAATATTTTATTTGTTTTGAATGTTACTTCATGCTAAAAAGGTTTGAAACTTGAAAACTTTTTCTTGATGTCTTGTATAGTAACCCTGATTGTATATATAGTTTAAATGCTTGATTTTCATATATAAAATCACTGAATAATGCTAAAAATAGCTGAGTAACACAATTTGCTAAAACATATTGTTTCTTTATGTATTATGTATATTATTAATTGCTTGTGTACTTAGAATCTTAAGCAAAGCCTGCACAATGATTACCATAGCATCATTTTAAGAGAAACTAGACTGATATGATGATGATCCAGACAGGAGAAAATAAAAGTACAAATTCTACTAAACATAAAATTTATTAAAATCCACATTTAGAATGTACCATATCAAACTGCAGAAATATGTGCTCAGTTGATGCTTATGAATGAAAGTCCAAATGAAATAAATCATTATAAAACAATAATAAAGTAAATTATAGTTCATAGCACAAATTCACAAGATCTGGACATTGGGGTGTGGTAGCCCAGTGGTTAGTGTGCAGGAATTGCACTCAGTAGGCCTCGGTTCGATTTCCGCCACTGTCAAAATTGCTGCCATGTTCATACAGAGTACGATCACATTAAACATGTTGGTCCGTAAGTCCTTCCGACATGTTGGTGGTAGGGGAAGGAGGGTACGGTCCCTGTGGATGCCTCCCCCACTGGGTTCCTGTCTGAATTGGGTGGCACTTCCCGGCCATCCAAACAGTTACCTTACACCTTTCTGGTAGGTCAGATGGTATGGGTTTCAACAACAACAAGATCTGGCCAAAACTGTACTTACACAATATAGATTTCATCATCTCTGTTGCACTGTATGATCAGATTATTCCATCTTGGGAATTTTGATGGGGTTACACTTTATCCCACAATCATTGAGCTATTCTTTGTGTTCAATTTTCCGAACCAATTTGTTTCATTTGTAGATGGCAAAATGCTAAATTAAATGGGCACTATATGTATCTGAATTGTCTTATGTTGTGAACCATTATCTGATGGTGCACCCAGGAGGGTTTTGCTTATCAAAAGCAAACTACCATGATTTTTTTTCTATTTATCAATATCGAATGTGTAACCGTAACACTTAAATAACTGAGTTAATATATTTATTCTTGTATTTTCCATAATTTTTTTTGTGCATATTTTGTGTACCTTTTCTTGTTTATTATAATTAGCCAATTAGATCATAACAAATGAATGCTTTAAATTGAGTAGCATATGTCTGAATTTCATTAACAATATGCAATCCTATAACATGCCACATGCATTATTTGTTTTCAAAATTAAAGAAGAAATGAAGGAAGTAGTTAATGTAATGTCATATTTGAGGTTTAAAAAAATCCACATGTCTATTCACATGGGCGCGGTAGCCCATTGGTTAGCGCGCTGGAGTTGCACTCGGTAGGCCCGGGTTCGATTCCAGCCACTGCCAAAACTGCCGCCGTGTTCACGCGGAGTACAATCACGTTAAACATGTGGGTCCGTAAGTCCTTCCGAGAGGTTGGTGGTAGGGGAAGGAGGGTACGGTCCCTGTGGATGCCTCCCCCACTGGGTTCCGGTCTAAATTGGGTGGCACTTCCCGGCCGTCCAAACAGTTACCTTACACCTTTCTGGTAGGTCGGACGGTCTGGGTCTCAACAACAACAACATGTCTATTCACCACTTGTGAGTAGATTTTCAAACAAGCAACTAAAATGATCTTGAAGTAACTTAAACAGGTTTTACCTTAAAGATGTTTAGTGAGAGATTTCCCAATTGAAATTTATTTTATACCAGAAAAAGGAATAAAAATGTGAAATGAACATAGTACATGGATGTTTATTCATGTCTTATGATTCATTAATATGGTCTAATTTTCAATTGAACTAAGCTGTCTATGAAATCATCTCATATTGTACCATCAAAATTCAACTCTTGCAGCATGTAGCAGTGTGGGTCTAATATCAAAACTTGTGTAACAGTAGGGGTCTAATTCTTATTTATTGCAGCAATAACAAACCTATATAGTTTTTCATGGTTAGCTTGCAATGAAGTCACTCTTGGACCAAAAATAAGTTGTACTTGATATCTGTAAATTGTTTCTAATTTTGTAGTATGAATATTTCTTATTTTAATGATTTCATTTTCTTTTCATAATTTTTTAGTTTTTGTTTTAAATATACTGAAGGTATATTAAAAATAAATAATAGTTTTTACAATTGATGATATTTGAGTTCTCCATTTTTTTTTTTTTTAGCACCTCTATGCAATTGCATAGGTTTTCTTGTTAGAGCTGACTCATAATTTTGAGATTGATACTATCATTTGAGCTCAGTGAATCAACCCATATTTCTCTTATACTTTTTCATTTTTTTTTTTCATTCACGGTCATCAGTTTTTGTACCACGATCATATTTTAGACACTAGTTTTGCTTCTAGCAAGAATCACAATTGAAATCTCCTGAATTTTAAACACACTCATCCAAATGATTTATTTTAATTCTCAAAATATATGTATAACCCCAGTGCTTAATCAACCCATATTTCTCTTATACTTTATCATTTTTTTTTTCATTCACGGTCATCAGTTTTTGTACCAGGATCATATTTTAGACACAAGTTTTGCTTCTAGCAAGAATCACAATTGAAATCTCCTGAATTTTAAACACACTCATCCAAATGATTTATTTTAATTCTCAAAATATATGTATAACCCCAGTGCTTAGGCTGAAATATTGTGTCTGAAAAATGATCTGGATCTTAGTGTTGGAAATAATCAGGGATGATATTAAAAATAATTTAAAAGTAAATGAGGTGGATTAATTAATTTTCATAATGTCTTATCTTTAAAATTAAGAGATAAATATGGAGTTCTCTCACAAGCTAAATTAGCCAAGATTGGTGGTATGCTTGCTCCAAGATCAAAATTTCCTACATTGAGACGGTTTGAGTATATTCTCTTAACGTTATAGAAAGTTGAAATATGTGAATAATACCCATTGCAGATATCAAAATCTATGAACTGGTTTCACATGTAATATGCACTCATCAGCATGGAATAGCTTATATCTGCAATAGTAGCCAGAAACTTTTTATAAGCCACAATTTTGTGAACTTCAGTGGGAGCTGATAAATTCAGTCTTATCATATAGTCAGATTCAAATTTTAATACAATTTAGCTTGTTCTACTTGAAACTGCAAAGGCCAAGTTTGAAGTCACAGAACCCATTTGTAGGGGACTGTATATTTGAGAATGCCCCTACAGATGGGCTCTGTGACTAGGTGAATAATATTTAAATTACTGAAATTGTGCAAATTGATCTCTTGTATAAACTCTTCAAATTATTTTCTTATTTACCTTTGTGCAGTTTTTCATTCTTTCATCTCATTACTTCCAGTCTCCCTGGTAGAAAGAACATATTCATATCGCCTTTGAAGCAGTCTCCATTTAAGAATCCTAATGAAGTAATTAGTCAACTGTTTCCTTCCTATTCCGTTGGCTCTCTTACACAGGTGGGTTGGAATTTAGCTTGTATTGTTAAATACTATAATGTTAAGCATGCAAAATTAGAGCATACTAATATATGCTTTGTACAGGGTAGACCAAAAGCCATGTACTATTTTAATGAAGCACATTGAAATCATAAATAATTTATTTACAAAATAGAATATTAGTAGCAAACTTACAAAGGATATATCTTTTTATGTAAATTAATTTTAAGAATTCTGCACACTGATGTTTTTGGGAAGTTGAATCTGTGTGCTGCTGCATGAAGAGACATACATGGATTTTCATTGATGATGCACACTGTCTTCTGACATACATGATTGTCCATTTCCTATTTTTACATGTACAAAATCCATTCATTTAAATTTGATCAGTAGTTTATGTGTGTTGTCTTATCTGCTGATCCTGCTTTCAAGAATTTCCTTTAAAAAAATTTTCATTGCACTTCTTTTCTTGGATTCAGCAGATAACCATTTCTGCACACTCCTCTGTATTCATCTGAAAAATTGAACCATTTTCATAAAAATATTTCCTGACTTTTGGTCCAACCTGTATATAGTCAAACCTGTTAATAAATTAGTAAATAATATATGGAGTAGGATTCAAAAGTTCACGGACTGAGTCTATAACCTAAAAAATATTATCAATTAAAATGCTGAAACACATTCTCCTTCGAAATAAGACCCTTGCGCAACAACACACTTTTTCCATTGCTTGTAAAGGTCATTGAAACACTTCTGGAATCCATTTTTAGCCATGTCTTTTAATTCAGCTTGCAATGCACTTTTAACTTCATCTGCAGATTGAAATCGACGACCCTGCAAGTGACTTGCCAGTTCAGGAAATAGACTGAAGTCGCAGGGTACGAGATCAAGGGAGTAAGGAGGATGTGGCAAAACAGTTGTTTGCGTTTTCACAAGAAAGTTAGCGATGAGGAGGGATCGGTGCGCAGGAGCATTGTCATGCAAAAGCACCCATGATCTGACCCCTTTTGGTCTTCGGTTAACATGCAGGGAACGATGTGTTGACACACCCTATGCATGTTAAGATCCTTTGACATGTAGCCTCGGATATCCCAACTGATTCTGCTATTTCCGCTATTGTTTGCTGACTGTTCCCATGTACCTTCGAAGAAACCTGTTTTCAACAGTGCAGGAAGTGCAGCCGGATAATGCATTCATCATCATTGGCACTTTCCCTACCTTCTCTGAAACATCGATATCACTCAAAAGCTTGCGTTTGCGATAATGTATCACTGCCGTACACATGCTTCAACATTTCGTAAACTTCCGTAGCACTCTTTCCCAAGCGAACACGAAGTTTGATATTAATTCTCTGCTCAACAAACACCATTTCTTTCGATCACCGGTTACTAAGTGCATCCGTCTACAAATTACGACACTGCGGCGGGCTACTGACCACGTGATTTGGGTCAAACCACTTTTAGAAGAGGGGGAGAACGTAGTAACACAGAAACGTTATTGTAGTCGCTCTACTACAAATATTTTTTAAGTTGTAGACTCAGTCCAGGAACTTTTGAATCCTACCTCGTATTTATGGTTATAAGAAATTAAATGAAACTCCCATGAAATTGGAAAATAAAATCTATTAAATTTTGATTCCATAGCGAACTAGCTACTAATTTTTCTGCAGTTTAATTTTCAGCATTAAATGATATAAAACTTAAATATAATTTGGTGAAGTAAAAGGATAAACAAGACTAAACTACTTACGCAAAAATCGTGTTTGTATAGCTGATTGCAAAGATGATCCAATTTTGTTAGAAATTCCCATTTTGTGTGCTAAATTGTGATTAGCATAAAATGCCCCCATACAAATATTTTGGGGGCATTTTATGCAAATTTTGTAAAGCTGGTGACAGTCTAGCTGTTAGTTACATGCCTTTCTGATTCTGAATTACCATATTGTTAGTTTTCGGATCAAACTATGTTAATTATTTTTTTAATGAAAACTACCTCATTTCTATTAAAATGAAACCATTAAATGTTAATGCTGTTTCCTATTTGGATAAGTTATGTGGATTTTTAATATCTGAAAGCACATATTTTCAGAATTAAATTTCTTTAAAAATTATATTCTACAGCTTTAATGTTATCTTGTAATGAAAAGAAACGAGGTCATTTAATAACTAGATGGATATAAAATGAATGTTATGATATAAAGTAATCTAATCAAAATGTTTATCCAAGTTTATTTAATCAAAATGCATGTTTCCTTTCATATTTTACATTTCATGGTCATATTTTCAGCCTCTTGTCATATTTTGAGGCCTCTAGAATACAAAAAGACTATTTTTAGCATGACGTGTGTGTGTCTGTCTGTCTGTGCAATGTATGTATCCACTCTAACTCAAAAACTAATTGACCAAATTTCATAAAATTTTATCAGTATAATATCACTTGTAGGTTAATCACTTGTTACCCTGGTGCTGATTAAATTTTGGTATGATTTGGGATAAAAGAACTTGCCATTTTTTGCTAAATGGCCCACAAAAATCATCAAAATCTAAAATAAAAGGCTATGTATATTCAAATGTATCCATTAAATGCTTTTTTTATACATAATTTCTGATGATGAAAAGAATACGATCAACCCCATTACTCTAGGGTTAGCCATTCTTGAGATGTTTTTTTTTTTTATGTGTTTACTACACTGTAAAAATACATCCAGTTACCAAATGAAAACGAAAATTGAATTAAAAGTGCTAATTCAGTATAATTCCAAATAATTATGTGTGTTATTTTGTGCAATTAAACTCAGTTTAACGAATTATTAAAGACATAAAAAGAAAATGTATTTGAGTCTGTAGGGAAAGTCATGTACTGTCCACATCAGATTTTTTATTTCAATTTATTGCTTTTATTTTACTTTTATTTTCACTACAAGGGGGACAAAGTTTTAGATATTTTTAAAGTTTCTACAATTTATACATAGTTTACTACTTTTAAATTTTTTTATTTAAACTTCTAATATGAATTGTACAATTTTGAAATAATAGTTTGAGGAATATATATATATTAGAATATGTAAGAAGAATATTTTCAAGCACAAAATGTATGTTCTTTGATCCCTAAACTTTTGTGATCATTTTAGTTCTAATTGATTATACCTTAAAAATTATCTAAAAAGAGCAGAGTTATCAACTATTTCACAGATAAGCAGCTCTCTCCTGTATTTTTATTAAACAGTATATTCTTTCCCAAATTAACCATTTTAAAATTTTAGCATTCCCACTTTTCTTTCCAATATATTTTGAGTTCATAACGATAACAGTCATTGTTCTATGCAGTGAATTCATTGAGATATGTGTTGAAAAACTGACATTGAAAAAGTATCATTTTGTGCAATCACAGTACTTAAAATAGAATACAAATTTAGATCAGGCAGAGCATATTCTTTCAGACCTTTCAGAGTGCTATCTTTACAAATTTAGATCAGACAGAGTATATTGTTCTTTCAGACCTTTTAGAAAGCTAGTTTACAAATTTAGATCAGGCAGAGTATATTGTTCTTTCAGACCTTTCAGAAAGCTAGTTTACAAATTTAGATACAAATTTAGAATACAAATTTAGATCATGCAGAGTATATTGTTCTTTCAGAAAGCTAGTTTACAAATTTAGATCAGGCAGAGTATATTGTTCTTTCAGACCTTTCAGAAAGCTAGTTTCCTAGCATAGGATAAAGTTCAGAGTTACCATTAGGTTTGTGAACATATTACACTTCATTCCTGTATATGTTACTATAGATTGGAAGGTACAGTTAAAAGTCCATTCACTGATAAGTGATAATTTAGAATACAATACTATTGTTCATACATTCCAAAAATATTTTGCTGGTGATGTGAAAAATCAGGCTCTGTTATCGAAGAAAATTATCTATTTTATTGAAGCACCTAGAGAATAAGAAAATAGGAAAATATCGTTAAAAATTTACATTATTTTAATAGTTTTGTTCTTTAGTAAAGTGTAATTTGATTTTCTTATTCTCATGGTGAGAGTGCTTGCGAGAGTGACGAGGTACAACAAATATAGCAGTTGCTAAAGTGAGTCTACATTAAACATATGAAAACACATTTTGTTTATAGAAGGGATGTATACAGATTATTCTGAAAGAATTAAAGGCATTTTTCACATTTTCACAGTATTGAAGTCTTGCAAAATATCCTTTTATTAAAGAAATATTGGAAATATAATTTTTTTAAAAGAAATATTGGAAAGCTTTAAAACTCATATGAATGAGAAACAAGTTTCTTCCAATACATATTAGCATCATTAGATTCTACAAAACTTTGTAGAAGAAGGATGTGTGTAAAATAAATACAATACATTTGTTCATATCAGACAAAAACATTTGTCTGATACGAACAAATGACAAATAGTTTGCGGGAATGTTTTAACACATCATTCCTTTAGAGCTGATATTGACTATAGAACTGTTTTACAGTATCCCTGAAGGTTTGAGAAATGAGATTTCATAACTTTTGAACTATTACTTAAAGTAAAAGGAAATCAGAAAAGCCATTCGATATTGCTTGATTAATTTTCTCTGTAGTTCAATTATTCGTAATTTTTTACCCATTGAATATCAGACTCCAAAGTTTAATTAAATGTTTACTACTGTAGCATTATGTTTGTTCCCAGCTTGTTTTAGAATTTTATGACATGCCCCACAAGGAACATATTTGATTTTAAAATTAGTCAATTTTGAGAAAACTGACAGATTTGTCTGTTTTTAGAAAAATAGAAAAATACTTCTATAAAATTTCATATAGGAAATTTTATAAAGCTAGTCAATGATTAAATAAAAATAAAGTATATATCCATGGTTTAACTGCTTTTTTGATTTTAATATTTCGTAATTACTTGATAATTATATCTTTCTAATATATATATATATATATATATATATATATATATATATATATATATATATATATATATATAGCTAAAAATATTTTTTGAGAACATATTTTATAAATTTCTAATTCAAGTTTAGATATGAAATTTTGATTCTTATAATATTTTGAAATTTAGAAGTTTTATCATGTTTAATAGAGTAAACAACACAGTTACTAATGTGTTTAACATAGTTTCTCAGATAAAGGGAACTTCTGTTTAATTTGTCAAAAATTGTGTGTGCTATTTTGCTGTAAGAATATTATGAACTGGTTGCTGTAAGAATATTATGAACATGAAATTTAAAAAAAGGTCCTATTGAGCTGTTAAAGCATGTAGTGAAACATGTAGTTTTACAAGTGCAAAAATTAAAACTTTTTAAAATGTTCATACAACCACTTGGTTTTAATTTGTGTGATTTGATATTTTGATATAGAATGACCCTGTATGGGTTAGCTTCTGTCTAGTAAACTGTGGAGGTGAGGTTTTCCCCTTGTTTATGCTTCTGGCTTAATTACTTGATAAGTGTGTAATTTCAATATCATAGTCCATCCATTCAGTTAATGTTGTTTACCATAATTGATCCTTTCAGCCAATGTTGTTTATAATTTTACAGCCCAGAAGATTTCTTTCACTTAAGCTGATTATTTATTGCTATTTTTATTGCACAGATGATTTCTTCTACTTAATCAGATAATTTATTGCTATTATTATTGGGGATTGTTCTAGAAGGTTGTGGAAGTTAACAGTCAGCATAGAAGGTGATAAAAAGAGGTGGTAGATTAAGCAAAAGGAGAGAGTGGGAAAACTCCAGGAGACACACTGAGAGCAGAGGAGCAGGGAGTTGGGAGAGATTTCCTGATGGATTTAAAACATATTTTTGCTCCTGGATGATTAATAATATTATTGGCTTATGTTTTCTTACAAATTTGCTTAAATAGTCCTAATTTGCATATTGTGGATTTTAACATTGTGCACACAAAGGTCCATGGAAGGATTCCACATTTATGCCATATATCCATCCCTTCCCCTCGGAGTGGTCCTGTGGTTTCAACTTGCATAATAATATGTTTTAAGATATATATTAATGCCGGAAGTCTACTGTAAGTACATTCTTACCTATTTTAGTTTGATGGAGCCGATTTTTGATTCAAGGTTACATCTGAAAGTAACTATAACATCTTGCAGAAATACAAACTCTCAAGCTCCAGTAATTGATTGCATGAAATTAATTAATGTGTAACGGCATGTTTTCCTCTGCTAATATCAGAGAGATATTTTGATTGATCTCACCTTTTAATGTTTGTGTGAAATGAAAAATATATATATTACTTAAATAAAATTGTGTCATGCAAAAATTCTCAGGAGTAGTTAATTTTTCTCCATTACATTAATGATTACCAGTTTTGTTCTTTAGTTTAATTATTATTGTTTGTGTGGGTCCATGTTTTGGGTATATCCCCAAGCACAGAGCGTGAACGTGGAAGTATCACTATACTTAATCACGTGCCATGTTTCATAATTATAAATAAATGTTTAAAACTCTTCTACCTATGCAATATTCATCTGATACAATATTCATATAATTATTCTACGATATGTGTTCTGATGAACCCTCTTCACCACACTGTGGAGGTGTGGACAAAACATTCTAAACTTATTCTTTTTTTCAGTCTCCCAAAACACTGCAGACAATAAATGACACTCTGAATGTTTTACACCCCACATGGAAAAAACCTGAAGAAGTCAGGGGTAAAAAACGATTGCAATTTATTGATGAAGAATCCGGAAATTCCAAAGAATGTTCTAGGTATGTTGCCCATTTACATCTTTGTTTATACATATCAAAAACCTTATCAGGTTTAAGCATGGAAATGATGTGCCTTTTATAATTCTGTTACCATGCTGAATAGTAAAATATATTGATTCTTATTTCCACACTGAAAAAGTATTTAATTATTGTGAAACAATTTCTGTGAAAAATTATACCGCATCATTTTTATAAAGTCATTTCTTTTTTCCAGTTTTAATTGTTTCCAGTGAAAGGATTTCAAATAGCTTTTTCATTATTTCTGAGAGACAAAGTGGTGTAAGATTTTTGAAAATCCTTTTGTATCATTACCCCTAATTCAAATTTTTGAAATTTTCAATTTTTCTGTGTATCTAAAAGCTGAAATGGATCGAATAAGACCAAAACTGAAATTCTATCCAGTGTGTAAATAGTAAATCATTTTGAAATATTTTTAATGTCTCATCGCATCATCCCTCTTATTTAAATTTTTGAAATGCTTGATTTTTCTGTTGATTTGGAAGTTAAGATGGATTGAATTAGACCAATACCAAAATTATAGAGTAGAAGCACTCAATAATTAAGAAAAATGGTTTTGAGTTTTTTTTTTTATTATTACTTAACACCATCACCCCTAATTCAAATTTTTTAAATTTTAGATTTTTCCCTTGGTCTTGAAACTCCAAAATCAAGATTCTAGCTATAGTGGAAGTGCTTGGTAATTTTAATACATTACCCCTCTCACTCAGACAATAAGTTCAGTGTATATTATAGAGATATTGTGCATTCTAGTCAAAGTAGCTTTTGACACAGAAAATTTATACCCTTCACATTGTCGAATTCAAAGGTGCTCTTGATTTGATTAAAGCATTGACTTTAATAATAATTGGTTACTGCATCACTGTTTTTACCTATTATGATAAAGAATATCAACCACTTGTATGAATAAGTTGTACAACTAAATTTAAATGTTCAAATTTTGCAAAATGACATAATGCAAATGATATAATGTATCAAAAAATTGAATAAGAGAATTTTTTTTTCAGTTAGGTCGCTCAAATATACTCTAAAAAAAATAAATATCTGAAATATTATTTGTTGTTATGTCAGATGACAATTTCTGGGTTCTTTTTTATAAATGGAAGAACATTTTCCAGAGTAAAAGAATTTTTTTTCTTATCATTAATTTTCTCTGCACATTGTTTTACAAATGTGCAGCAACAAACATTTTACCTAAAAATACATGTTAGAGGCAATACAAATGCATAAAAATAAAATTGCACTATTAGAATTGTCATATTACATAAATAAATCTGCTAAATTAAGACTTTGTTAATTTAACAGCATGCTAGGTTAATTAAATGTATTAACTGGTTTTAGAGGCAAAGAACAATTTCCTTTATCAGGATTAAAGGACAGAGCACCAGCAAAGGTAAGGATTTACATGTTTCAAGATAGATATGTTCTTGCCTTTGTCGGTGTTGAGTGTCTGTCTTTTTATCAGAAGCCTCCAAAACTGGTTAATAATCTGGCTTTATACCAACCTGCATGCTGTTAATCAACCTTGTATGTTGTTAAACTAATAAAGCATTTAATTTCCAGATTGATCAGACTGCAATTTAGTTGAATTTTTTATACATAAAGACTATGTTCAGATTTGTAAAGATAGTAGCTATATAAATGGCTAATTCTGCCTGTTAAAATAGATTTTTATTAATGTTATGGTTAAATTTTCTATTGCATCTAATAATTTGAGTACAGCATTCTGATTATTGGAGTTTTACAGCTAATTTTTAAAAATTGTATATGTAGTCATATTTACTTAATACAAGATATTGGTGAAAAATCAGACACATTGTTAGAATTACTATATTTAGGATTTTATTTTGATTCTGTTCTGAGTGGGTGTTTTGTTACTGTTGTATGAGGTGAAGTTATTTTTATGTGACATCACAACTGGTAAATTTACTTTCTGTCATTCTAGCATTGGTCTGAAAATTCCCCTTTTCATTTCATGTTAGAGGATGATTTTCTTGCTGTTCGAAGTTTCTGTTATTACAATTGTGTATCTTTTCGAAGGATACAATGATTATAAATTGTTGTGCTTACAATATTTGGTACAGTTTCTTAATATACCATATTTAAAAGTGTACATTTATGTTTCTTACCATATATGATATGATGTGATATCATGGCTGGATTCATTTCCACATCTGCATTTATGCCGTCCGTCATAGCAGCACAAGCAATCATGGTGTCACATTAACATACAAATAATCAATTGCATATAGTTTCACTTTCAATTGTGTCTGTTGTGAATATGACCAGTTTCAATTTAAAATAGGGTGCGTATTTAAGACGTATTTTGTCTATGAGAAAGTTCTCTTTTAGTGTGTTTAAAAGAAGTAATTGCTGAAGAAGTAACTATAAGCGGCCA
Organism: Amaurobius ferox; assembly: GCA_951213105.1. Taxonomy (NCBI): domain Eukaryota; kingdom Metazoa; phylum Arthropoda; class Arachnida; order Araneae; family Amaurobiidae; genus Amaurobius; species Amaurobius ferox. The sequence goes on along the minus strand of OX578147.1, from coordinate 44,536,083 downwards.
TGCCTACAGCTATTTGTCCACGGAGGAGGTGTTTATTTAAGGTGTATGCAAGTTATGAGGCTGAATATTGGGCACATATTTTTAGTTTGAATAAGTCATGCTTCCTTTTAGTTAGCACATAGGCTGTGTAGAGGATGTTTATTTAGGATGTATGTGTTGGATGCATTCTTTTAGTTCACATAGGTCATTTAGTGGACACATTTTTAGTTCATTTGTTTAAAAATAGTGGTTGCTAATATAATGACTGAAATGAGGGCATCACCGTTAGTTACATCTATAATTTACTACATTTTTAAGTAAAATGTTGCAATTTTAAAAATTACTCATTTTGAATGAAAAGTTGACTTATGACTTAGAGGTGGGTGGCTCAAAAAGAGCCTAGCACAGCGACCCGACCAGAGATCTATTATACTGTAGAATGAAAACTTACAAAATACATTATATACATTTAAGAAATCACTATTGAGTTGTAAAAAATTTATCAGAAATAGCTTTTCTAATTTTTGTGTTAAGATATTTTGTGTGGACTCATATTGTGTAGTTATTGATTCTTAACACTTCATCTACCGCAAGCCTAAAAATAAGCTTTTTGATGTCAACACTTATCAACCACGAGCCGATTAATAGGCTTTTGCAAGTGCTGTTTTTTGCAGTAACTTTTAAAACATAGATGTGCAATTTTATTAGTGGATTCAAGACAAAATGAGTGTTGGCCACGTGTCCTTGTGGATTTAAATAATTTTTAGTCTTCATGATCCAAAACCCAGACAAAATGAATCCTGATATTGAAAGCAAAGAAATTTTTTTAAATTCTTTGTCAGAGTGTTCTAATTGTTCTTTGAGCAATGATAGCAGCGATTACAGTGACCATTGTGATAGTATTATAGGGTATACAAAACATTATTCGGGATTATCGTTGCAATATCTCACACAATGATCAAAACCGAGCCGGTATTAGGTGAGAATATGCACTTAAGTTAACCTGTCTTTCCAATGCAGGCAAATGAAACTGCAGTTGGTAGATTAAGTGTTAATCATTCTACGTTATATGGTAAGATGATGTAGTAGATTTGCATTACATCCAGAACATTGGGAAATAAACTGTCCCATTTTTTAAAGATTCTAGTATAATAATTTTATTTACTTATTTTTATGATTCATGCACATAAGCTTTTTAGCTGAAATTTTATCATACATTTTTGTTTATATTTTAAAATGGTTCTCTCTTTACAGTGCTAAAAAATTCCTGAAGTTTGATCAGCCTGTTAGTAGCAATAACACTGAAAACTCTAAGTCAGAAAAACCAGACATAAATAGTAAGTGCGAATTAAAATTTTAACACCTTGTATGGCAAATACTGATTCTTGAAAATCTTTTGGAAGGAAAAACATCCTTCAGGATAAGACATTGCTTCGTCTTATCATGCTGAAGAAGGCGATTTTATCTCTGAAGCTGATTGATACATTTATTGATTAAGTTCTGTACTTAATGAAGTTTTATTTATTTTCTGGGTTTTTTAACAGTATAAGCATATTTTTTTTAATATATAAGTTCATTTAGCATTGTAAATTCAAAATAGCATTAAATACCTTATAAAGTACCTTTTTGAAAAATGTAATAATAACTTGTAACTGTAATGTTCAGTTACTCAATTTTTCTTGAGTAACTGTAGTGGTATCTTAGTTATTTATTGTCAAGTAACAGTAATTTTTTCATTAAGTTTTAAAAGTGATTTTTGCTATCTCTATGCAAATGCCTAATTTTGAATAATTATCATTCTTACTCATGACTATTCCATGCATAAAATATCAAGTCTGTGAATTCTAATACGGAAGAATTTTGAAATTAACATTGTTTTTTTATTCTCTTGAAAACAATTTTGATTTTGAAATGAACTGTTTTTGAAAATAAATTTCACTTTGAAATGATCATTGTTTTTTATTCTTTTGAAAACAAATTTCATTTTAAAATGAGCTTCGTTTATATATATTTTTTTTTTAACAAATTTCATTTTGAAATGAACTAATGAACTTTGTTTTTTAATTCTTTTGAAAACAAATTTCATTTTTAAATGAGTTTTTTTTTTTTTTATTCATTTGAAAACAAATTTCATTTTAAATTGAGCTTTATTTTTTTTATTCATTTGAAAATAAATTTCAATTTGAAATGAACTTTTTTATTATTCTTTTGAGAACAAATTTTATTTTGAAATGAGTGTTTTTTTTAAATCTAGTTTTAATTTTTTTTTTTTTTTTTTTTTTTTCATTTTTAGGTGCCTAATGAAAGAACTGTTTACATTCTTCATAGAGATGGATATTTTGTTTTTAGACAGTACAATTAATCTTCATATATTTTTCTGTGATTTAGCATGCAATAATGAATAAGTGTAAAATTCTATGTGTATGAATGATTCTTAAACAGGGTTGTTACCCAATCTGGGTCATCTGTAATTGTCAGAAAGTGAAAAAATTTTCCGAAGTCAGAGACTTCTAATGAAAAAAAAAATTGCAAAGTAAAATATTATAAGAAAAACATAAAAAATTTAAAAATCAATATTAATTAAAGAATTTTGAGATAGAACATGTTTTATTTTTTTCAAATGTATAATATTTCTCATTCACAAAAAATATATATGTGTTAATAAATAAATCATATACAATAGCTTTGAATTCATTAAATAGTTTTAGAAATATGTTTCTGTGTAGGATTGTCAGAAATGAAATTAGGGAAAATTTAAAATTTCAATCAAAAGCTTTATTAGCATAGGAAAAATTGTAACTCTTTCAAATTTTTAATTAATTATATATATATATATATATATCATGTTAAAACGGACAAAGAGAAATTTCACTGATGTTCATAAATGATTTTTCATACTATTCCTAAGCAAAGTATCGCTTTATTAATGTAAAATGATCATTTCCAGAGCCTTATTGTTGGGGATGGTACTGATTATGTAAATAAATTACACAAAAAGATCCTTTTATAGGGAAAACTTTCTCACATTTTTTTGTTTTTATTTTTTTTCCACTATGCTATTAATTTACTGACCAAACATTTTCCCATATGTATGAAATTTCTCACAATCTATTAGCTCTATTATGCTGAGAATTGTTAAAGCATCAATTTGAGAATGCTCAGCAATATTTTTTTCTTTTAATTGCAAGCTTTGAATTTAGATTAAATATAAACCTATGAGATGCTAAAAATTTAAGGCAGAAATTTTGTTTACTTATATTTTTAAAATTAAGCCCAAATTTCACTGTTTTTAAATAATGAATTATTAAATATAAAATTTACTTTTATGTATTTAATTATAATATTACTTTACATTCATGGAAATTTGAAAAATTTGCCTAGTAAACATGAAAAGATCAGGGAATTTATTTTTCCTATTTGGGTGGCAACTCTGTTAAAGTTTAAAATGAACTAATACCCTGCTTTGCATTACTATTGCATTTAATAAAAACCCGACACTGAAAACTAAAATAACACAAAATGGAAAAATATTCGATAAGAACCAAATGAAATCTGGAAAATTAATATCAGTATTCAATTTAACAAATATTATCTTTCAGAAATGTGTAAATTCAACTTTCATATATTTTTTGAATTATAAAATAAAAAAACTGTAACGATGCGACAAAAAAATTTAATTCATTTTCTTATTCAATATAAGTGTATTTTATCAAACAATATAATTTTAAGTGTGAGTAATTTATGCACATTATTATTTGCTGAATGGCAACAAACATATGCATTGGTTTGATGATTTGGGTTTGTTTACATTACTCGATTTTAATAAAGTAAGAAATTATATAATTTTAAAATACATTTTTGCAATAATAATACTTTATACAAAATATTTTTATCTTTTTTTATAACATTTAGCTGATTAATTAAATCTTATACTATATTTACTTGCTAAGTTCCATATACTCACCAAAGTTTCTTTGTAAGCACACAGTTAGGCCTAACTGACACTTAGTGCTTGTGCTATCATTTTCCCGTCACTTATGTAAAATAATATCGAAACTGATGTAATGAAATAATTTTGAGATATTTTACTAAGGTAAATAATAATATATATCATTTATACTAAAAATATTCTTTTAGATAATATCTTTGACATAAAAAAAAATCCAATTTAATGATCTTTTACATTTATTTATATTTAGTGAATAAAAATTTTCTCATGATTTTTCACTGGTACTCCCTTATTTTGTATATAAATGAAAAAACACTACATAATTTTTTTATGAAAAATTAATAATTTTTCTTATATTCTGTTCTTTTCTGCTATTCGTTGCTTTTCCTGATTTTTTACTTTAATGTTTATCTTAATATACTTAACATATTTATTTTTTTTTTATTCATAAAAAAAATGTATCTAGTAAAAGATACCTGCTATAGCTTGATGTAGTTTTCAGCATAATTCTCTATCTACATCAGCATTTTTAAATTTTTCTTCCTTAAATTTTATTTAAGGTAAAATAATAAAATTGTGGTTTTTATTAATTGGATCTCATACTAAAACTGACAAAAAGTCAAATCTGAGTAATGGACTGGGGAATTTCTCATGTTTCACGATATGCCTAACATAGCTTCAAATCAACATTATTAAAAATATTCATTTTTATTGCTATTTACATTGCTACCTTTTATTTTACAAGACTTTGAAAATATATTCAAAAGCTGAATTTCATTACTTGTTTAAAACAGAAATCTCACAAAAAATGTTTTCCCATTTAAACACAAAATGCATTGCAATAGGCCAATGAAGGTAATGAACCTTTTTTGAAAAGCAGAATTTTGAAATTCCATGATTCAAAGCAAATATTTTAGTGTCTTTTGCTTGACAATACACAACACAACTACAAAAATATGCAATGCAGGGTCTGGGTTTATTTAAAATAATTTGTTTCTTATATATATTTTTTTATATATTGTGTAGAATGTGAGGATATGTGAATATTTACCATCTGAGAGGGTATAGCTCAAACTATCATAGATTTATTTCAGAAGTCATCATTTGTGAATGCATTTAAATTCATTTAGTTTATAGTCATTCATAATTTTAGTTCTCATAATGGAATAAATATGCAGTAAGTTACTGTCTATTGTTTATTCCTTTATTGAAATTAGTTATGACAAAGTAATAAAATTATGATATTTAAAAATCATTCGTGTCTTGTGCTATATAGAAGACTGTCAAAAAGATGAATCTGAATAATAGATTGTGAAAAAATTGTTGTTCTCTAGCAAATACTATTATTTTTTATAAAATTAATTATAAAATAAAATCAATAATGTTATGAAAAATGCCTTAATCCTAGCTCATAAAATTTCAGATATGAAATATTGTTATTCAAGTATTCAGTTTCTTTGTTATGCTATGTATAATTATGCAATATTTGACTGTTTATAAATTTCTCATTTGTGAATGTTACATTTTTTTTTTGCATGCTATATACGTATTTCATTTGTTCAAATAGTTCTTATTTAGAGCAGTTTTTTGGTAAACACTGAAAATTAATTATAAAACTTATTTTGTTAGTTTTCAAGTTGATTTTGTTTTAGGTTTCAAATCAGTGAATTCAAGGATTGTTTTAGCTTCTGACAAATAAAAAAAATGTTAAACTCAGTTGAATTTTAAGAGTTTTATTAAACCTGGATTTTATTATATTTGGATGAAGGGGTGGTGTGGGGAGTAATTTTAAAAATACCTATAGAACTAGAATGCTTTTTTTTATATAAATGCAATCAGATTAAACTGCAGCAAACCAAAATATTGTTCCTAATTAACAATCTTAAAGAGATAACATTAAAAAAAAGGTTGAGTCTGCTATTTTCTTGTAAAGCTAGTTATTTTTTTTTTACAAAAAATAATTTCATTATGTCTTTCTGTAAAACTTTTGAATCAAGAAAATTAAATTAATGATTCCCACTAAGCAATTGTGATAGTATGATAATATTTATCAAAGTTCATTTTCTGAGAAATTGAATTATCATATTTTTTGAAAAAATCAATTAAAGTTGGTTGTATTTTACAAAACTTGCCATCAAGGTTGCCAAATTTGTTGTGAAATGGAGTGCGCACACAGACAGACAGACAGAGAAGAGGCTTTTTTTTATATATGATATATGGAAATGGTTTCACAATTACCAGACAGTTTGTCAGGTAATTGGCAGCAAAATTATATAGAATTAAATGCATCTGCATACACTATCACTAAGCAATTTTCTACAAACCGGCCCTAATGGTAGTGATAAGAGGACCAAGTCATGGATTTGAATTTGTATTTTATTGCTAAATCCGAATATAATATAATACTTTATAATTTGACCTTTAACTGCATCAAAGTTCCTATTTGTAGTCAAGGATATGAAGGGGGAAAAAAAATATTTTCTGAAAGGAATTTTTGTATTGTCTCAAAAAATATAGGAAAATTTTCTTTTCGTGATACATCATAGACATTTCTAATTGTTAAAAATATGTCAGTATTAAAAACAAACCACACAAATTATGCATGCCAATTATGAAACTATCACAACTGAAATGTTATTTATTTATCAATAAATAGATGGTGCACTTTGAACAGGCATTTTGCCATATTGGTGAGATTTGCTTGAAAAAATTTCTGCTCAGGGGGTTAAATACATCCTTGTACTTAAAAGTATCTATTCTTATGCCAGTTTTCATAATATAGTCAAATTTCTGTTTAATAAAGTTCTATTTAACAAATATTATAATTAATGTTGTTATATATGATTTTGCAACTGCTTCTTATTATAGGTTTGACTGTGAAAATCACTTAAAGTTTTACTGCTGAGTCATTCAGTTTTCATAATACAGTCAAATTTCTGTTTAATAAACTTCTATTTAACAAATATTCTAATTAATGTTGTTATATATGATTTTGCAACTGTTAGCCATAGGTTTGACTGTGAAAATCACTTATAGTTTGTTTTCTTGATAGGTCATTCAATCTTGTAAGGTGATAAATTTTTCGTTTATATATATTTTTATATTTGTACTTAGTGCAGCAACTTATGAATTGCTTAAATATAGAATTTTATGTATTATTTTTTTATTTTTATTAGTTGAAAGGCCATCGAGGGAAAAAATAAATAAACAAGTGCCTAAATAATTCATATTAGTAAATTATATATTTTTGTGAATTTTATTAGGAAATTTATGTATATTTTAAATATTGAAAAGCATTTTTTTTTTTAAACAGTGACATACACGGGAGGAAGGGTCATACCCACAATTGGGGAAAATATAACTATAATCCTCCATAGGGTCCATTGTGGGAAATGAAATTTAACCTTTTTGAGATCTTGGCTTTTACTTTTTTAAGTTCGGATCGGAGTTGAAAGTAGGAAATCTGCTGCAATTGAAACACTATTTGGATTTCTGATCCATAGGTACCAGATTCAAATCTCGCATATGACAAAGTGTGAGTATTTATGTCCATAGTAGTTCATGATCCACTTTAAACTGTAGGTTCCCATCAATTTAGCCATTTTTATGCAAAACAACTGTAGGATGTTAAAATGACCCAAAACAGCTTTTAAATTGGACAAAGCTTGTAGTAAAGTTAAAAGTCATCCATTGGTTGTATGATTGATTTGCGTAAAAATTAGAAGTTTAAATTAAATATATGGATCAGCAAATATTTCGAAAGCAACTATTATGTGTTAAGTTAGACATAATAGTGAGGAATATCTGTTTTATTTTATTTAAAGATTTAAAGATTCATTTCAATATGCGCCATCTCCATTAGAAAACCATTAGCATCATTTTTGCATGTAACAATTTATTCATAATTTTATATGCTCAAACTTTGGTAAAGGGAAATAATTATTATTGCACTCAATTTTGGGTAAACTAAACTTGAATCAAAAACTTGAACCAGATACACAAATTAAAAATAGGGAAATTGTTGTTTATGAAAATCAAAACAGTATAAATATCAAGAGCAAATTTTATGTGTGCAGTACATGGTTGTTTTGAAAAAATAAAAAAATAAAAAACAAGAAAATTTTACAAAAAGCACTAATTTGAGGTAACATTGCATGGAAGAATGAAAATTTTTTAATTATAAAAATATTTATGTTAAAAAAATTGTTTTTCTCTGGATGTATTTTTTAGCAATTTATTTGTAAGCAATATACTTAGAATGGTGAGCAAAACTTTAAAATTATGGAAGTACAGTAAAAATCTGAATCAAAGTACATTAAAAAGAATCTCTAGTGGTAATTTTAAAATTCAAATTTAAGGAGCAATGTAGATAAAGAGCATATTCAAATTATAATAGTTCATTTGTTTTTATATAATGTGTTTAATTCTTGAAATTGTTCATTAAAAATAAACATTTTAATAGAAAAATACACTGAATAAAAATTGATAAAAAATGAAAGTAGAAAATTCTCACTAAAATACATTAATTCTTAAAATAATTTTTTAAAACTAGAATTTTTGTATACTAAATAATTGACAAAAATAAAAGAATGGATATTCATCCTTGCGAATATAAAATATATTAACATTTTTATATAAAAATTATGTACAAAAAATTGGTCATTTATAAAAGCAAAAAAAAACCACACAAATGTTAAAATAGATAAAAAAAAGATATTAAATTCATTGAGTGTGATTTAAGTCCGGATTCTTAGGTTATCTAGATTTCTGGGATTTGGATTATCAGACTTTTGCTGTAATTTGATTAAGTGGTTGAAATCTATATGTACATATTCAGAGTACAAATAAGCTCTGATTTACAACTTTAAAAGTGAAAATTTTTAAACTTGCATTTGTAGGATTTTTTTAATTGATAAAAACTTGTTTATAGTTCTTATTTGCAATTAACATGAAAGGTGTCACCTTTTATTATGGTTTTATAGTATGTAATGATACAAACCTTCTATAAAATGAAGTATTGTATCAGATTTGTTGAAAATTATGAATTTTATCTGCATGAGTTAATTGTTTTGTAATTTGTTTGTTTTAACATTAAAATATTTTATTAAAGTAGTAAGAACCGACATATATGAGTGCCATATATTACTATAGAGATCATCTAAGTAAAACTTCATAGTTTGTAGCCGAGGAGAATGCATAAAAAACAAAATTGGTTTCATGCTGTTAAATTAACTATTTAAAATGATTTATTTTTTTGTACACTAGTAGTCACTTATTTGAATCGCATTGGTGTGGAGTGCTGCTTTTGTGTCAATTAGCTGATCGATGCAAAAAAAAATCCTGTGAAAATAACATTATAAATTACAAATTTTTATTATATTTAAAATAAAATTCATTATGCTATGTGTAATATGCACACAACCATTAAAAGTGAGATAAGCAGTTATGACATTTTTTTTTAATTTCATAGTTGGTTATATTTATAGCTGTTTTTTCTTTTCATTTGTGGCATTTTGGAAAATGGTAATACATTTTCAGTTTTTTTAGTACATTTAGATTATTTAATGTGATGTTTAAAAAATAAATAATACAATTAAATAAATTTAAGGAAATTAATTCTTGGTTATAATTCTCTGAAAACAAACACAGCGATTATCACAAAGAAGACAGAAAGGAATGGAAGTAGCTCAAGTCCTATTAAACTACTTTTTATTATCAAGGGGTAAAGGAGTAAAGAACACTTATTAGTTAGAAATTTTTGTATTATTTGTACAGTCAGTTCCATTTTTACATTTTTAATACATCAAAAAATACATTGGATGGCTTTTATAAATTTTTTGGTAAGTCAACTCAGTTAAGTATGAATTTATAAACTATTTCTGTAAACTATTAAATTAAAGACAACCAATCATAGATTTAAAATGTCATTTAATAAAACCACTTCATCACTGATGAAGAGCATGGTGATGCCCGAAGGCACTTTGGCTTTGTAAACTTATGCACATCGAGAAAGGTGGTTTTATTAAATTATCTATGATTGGTTGTCTTTAATTTAATAGTTTATTAAAATTGATGTGTATCCATTCTAATTATTTCTGCAAATTTTATGGTTTTTATTCAATTAAGTGGCTGAGTTAATTAACCAGTGAATTTGTAATAAGCGGTCACTGTATTCCTAATGTTTGTCCTCACTTATTATTTGCACAGACATTACAGTTTATTCTTGTTTTTGTTTCACCAATGTTACTTGTATCTTTTCTTGTTTTCAGTGTAAGATTTTCTTGTATTTGAGTTATTCTATATCAAATCAACACAAAAATGTGGCATTTTCAACTTAACCGACACTATTTTTTTTTTTTAAGCTTGGCTATTTTGTTGTCTACTCATATATAAGATGCTATGTAGCAATTTAGCCCACAATCTTCATTAGTTTTTTTTATTTATGAAAAGTTTTAAATTTCGAAAATCTGGTAATTTTTCGCGATTCTTGACATATTCAAATATCTGTATATTTTGATCTAATCAATGGATTACGTTGAAATAAGGCTTATTTCGTAGCTTAAGGGATGACTTTTCATGTCATATATCACATGCCTCTCAGAATGATAATTTTCATTTCAAGATCACTTGATTTGACATTTTACTCTGAATTGCAAAAAAAGTGTATCTATTTTTATTTTTAAAAAATAAATAAAAAAATACATATATATTTTTGATACACTATTTATCTTTATTATACAAAAGTTTCAAATAGGGAAAATCAGAAGATCATAATGAAAAAAAAAATTCTAAATAAATATATGTTATATTAGCAGCTATTCGAAAAACTTTGGTGTAATTCAAGAGATGTTTAACTTAAAGCGTCTTTTAATCATATAACCTATATTTAGTTAAAAAAAATTTCCACTATGAGTCCCTGGTTTCTTTCCCAACTTAAAATTTTCATATAGAGATAAATTTCATATCAACAATATATATATATATATATATATATATATATATATATATATATATATAAATAAATTATTAAATCCAAAGTTAGAATGTATGTAGTAACTCATAATACACTATTCCAAAATTTTCTACAAATACAAAGAAATTAAGACAAAAAGAGGAAATAATAAAACATAATGCAAGTCATAAGGACAAAGACAATCAACAAATTTCAAAAATGAGGAATGCAAATAAGAAAACAAAAAAATCAAGCAAAAAAACTTGCACATGGAGGAGATTTAGGCTTACGAGATTAGGCTTACGAAAAGTTCATTTCGAAAAAATTCTCATCGGGTCCATATATCTTTTCGAAATGAACACAAAAATGCTTGTTTCTGAAACACAAGATAGATTTTATCTATAAACTTGTGTTATATGGACGACAAGCATAAAGATTGGAACAATAAAGGAAACATAAATACCTCAAAACGCACCTCTTCAGCGCAACCATGACGAGCAAAATATGACTGGATCATCATTGCCATATGCCAAAATGAAAAGATGTGATTTGCTGTTGCCAAAGAGAGTAATAAAAACAGTACTGCGCAAAAGCAATAAAATGAGTTATTCAACTGTTAAAGCTTCGAGATAAAAAGATGAAAATATAATTGCAGGAGAATGAAGAAGTACGGCTAAAATAAGATAATAAGGGGAGAATTTTAGGCTAATCGAAACTTATTAACTATACTATTGACTAAATATGCAGGATATTGATACATTTTACTGGTAATTTTGAGGTTATTAATGTGCAAAGCATGAAATTTTTTATCTGATAATCTATAAATTCTAAAAAGTTGATTAAGTATAATATTTCTAAACAATTGAATCGAGTTGCAGGAATTAAAAGGTAATAATTTATTAATATTAAATTTAAAAAAATCTTTTTTATCATATAATTTAGTAACTATCCCATGAGCAGGTTCTATAATTAGATTTAAATCCAAATAATAAACATTATTACTAATAGAAGTTTCATTAGGTATTAATTCCAAATTATCCGGATAGAAATCTATATCTATGACATAGTTATCAGTAAATACAAGACAAATCAGATCATCTACATATCTATAAATTTTATAATCAGTTGAAGTAAAGAATTTTTCATAATGATATAGGTATAAATTAGCTAACATACTGCTACTACAGCCACCTTGTTGTTGTTGTTGTTGAAACCCAGACCGTCCGACCTACCAGAAAGGTGTAAGGTAACTGTTTGGACGGTCGGGAAGTGCCACCCAATTTAGACCGGAACCCAGTGGGGGAGGCATCCACAGGGACCGTACCCTCCTTCCCCTACCACCAACCTCTCGGAAGGACTTTCGGAACCACATGTTTAACGTGATCGTACTCCGCATGAACACGGCGGCAGTTTTGGCAGTGGCTGGAATCGAACCCGGGCCTACCGAGTGCAACTCCAGCGCGCTAACCAATGGGCTACCGCGCCCTTACAGCCACCTTGTGGAACACCTGAGACTTGTAAGTATAATTTATTACCTTGAAAGATATAATTATTGAAAAGAACAAAATGGAGAAGCTTAGGAAAATTGGTAAATTTTGTAAGATTAGAATGTTTAGTAATATAAGCATTATATAAAGCTAAAATGACATCATATAGATCAGTGATCTTAATATTATTAAATAGATCTTTAAAATCAAAAGTTTGAAATCCTATTATTTTACCATGCGTTTTTAATTTATTTTTTAATTCCTTACTGTTATTTAGAATAATGTAGCTATCACCAGAATCTCGTAAATTGCTATTTAGTACATTAAATATACATATATATATATATATATTAAATATACATGCATATATATATATATATATATATATATATATATATATATATATATATTAAATATACACTCGTTTCCAATATTAGGTCACAGGACAAATCAAGTGACCTTGAAATGAAAAATATCATTTACAGGGTTATGCAACATATCTCAAAAAAGGCCGTAGCTTAAGCTACAAAATAAGCCTTATTTTAATGCAATTCGTAGATTAGATCAAAATATACAGATGCTCAAATATGTCAAGAATCATGAAACTTGGGGCTAAGATTTTGCATAGAGTCATATATGAGTGGATAACAAAAAAGCAAAAAAGAATGTCTGCGTTGGTTGGGTTGTGGACTGTGTTGATTTGGCAAGGAATGACATATTTATCATTTGACTTTATCATCTAAATTTCTTATTGTTTCTGATATATGTATTCCATAATGTATAGTCATGAATTTGTTGCGTAAGTTGTATGACTAACTATTGTTGTATTTTCTGTAAAATAAATCTTTATAAATTTTATTTTGCTGTATTGATTTGGTGGAACAAAATAAACTCACCATACTAACAGAACCAACCTGCCTTATAGATAGTATTCCCAAAGTTAGGATTGCTCCCATTGCATATAATAACATCCATGGACCGGTTTCCTGCTTATTTTGCAATTATTAGTATAGAATGACTGATTTTAGACTTATAACTGTTGGAGCTGGCGTTACCCCTCTATCACTGCTATGGAGATTCAAACGAATATTGAACCTTTGAAGTTAAGAAGGGAGAAACAACTCTTGAAGCTTTATGGAAAATGCAAGGGCCTTGACCTAATAATTTTATGATGAATTGAGAACTGAAGATGATTTTACGATGATTGTAGGACTGAATTATGACAAATTCAGTCCTACAATGCAGATAGCTGCATAACCAAGCTGGTTTTATATTTTTTAATTAAGGGTGAGCGTCAGTAAATCTGCCCTATCCGCGCTTTGTTAATTTTCGCGGCACGCGTTTTTTATATGTATAGATGATCTGTTGTTGTATTTAATACTGTATTAGAAGGAATAGATATTTAAAAATGTTTATTAAAAAATGAAAATAATCAGTATGAATTAAATTACGACAACATATGACAGCACCAAAAATATTTTGAATTAAAATAAAAAATATATTTTATGTTTTATTGGGTATTAAATTTATTTTAATATAATCTAAGCATTGCATTTTATCTATCAGAAAATATTTCTCAACTGTTTGAGCAGAATTTCGACGAAAGTAAACAAAGCGCGGATAGGGCAGAAGATTTGCTGACGTTCACCCTTAAAACCTAGATGAATTGACTTACAAACAAAACAACTGCTTATCATAAAACAAACAAAAAAAAATACGTTTAAAAAAATGTGAGGTGAACTTTCAAAGTACTTCAACATGGTTGCTTGGACATGTGTTTTACTAATGAAGCGACTTTCGGTTAAAATTCGTGTATTGATTAATATTTCTAGCATTTCAGAGTCTCCCTGATTAATGGAAAATTCTTGAGGTTCTGAAATGACTTTCAGAAAGTCATAATATAATTTAATAGAAAGTTCTGTGAAAAATGGTTCTCATGGAAATAAATGGCTAAAATAGTTGGATGGTGTTTCCATTCTCTGTTCATTTAAAACATGTGCTTTTTATTAATAAAATATTTTAAATTGGCCGTCCGTTTCCTCGTTGTGTAGCTTCCGTTTCACACAGGGGAAAATAACACGAATTTTCTATATTTTTGGACGGGGCTAAAAATATTTTCCGCTTATTACAGAGTTCCATTTCCTACAGGTTCCTTTTCAAACAGGTTCGACCGTGTTTCTTTCTGCCTGAGCGAGCCTTTATCATTATTTGTTTTGTTGCGGACATTTATGACATATATTCTCGGACAGGATTTTTACTTTCCTTATATACATAATGTATAAGGAAAGTATTGTGACGGGGTCGAGAATTCGAGTTTTCGACGGGAGAGCACGTTTCAAGCATCCCTGATCACGAATCAAACATTTTTGAAGTGATGTCTGTGTGTGTGTGTGGGTCAGTGAGTCTGTGGAGACATTAACTGACGAACGAATGGACCGATTCGAAAGAAATTTGGTACAAAATTCACAATCCGTAAATGCTGGAAGCCTATTGTTTTTATACGCAATCGAATATTCAGAACTCCCCTAAATTTTCGAGTGAAATTTTGAAAAAACCCAAACCGCTAATAAAGTTACGCAAATAGATATTTCGTATGTAATTTTCCATTAGAAAACGATTGGCATGAATTTTAGAACGCTAACATGAACCGTTCTCGAGATATTGCACATTTTTCAAAAAAATTATCAAAAAGTCATAAAATAAAAAAAAAGAATATTTCCTATTGAGAAACATGTTCACTTTTCATATGTAATACCATGCGATAAATTTGGTGACATTATTCTCGTGGATCTAGCTCGTTCCATTCATGAAAAAAGATACTTTGAGTAATACTTTTGTATTTGAACGCCAATAGTCATTTATCTGCTATAAGAATAACTTATTTCTTCGTCCATAACGCTTGGCGAGATTTTGGCGACGAATTTGGTGGAATGTCGCCAACTTGGCGACTTTTTTAAATGTTGCTAAATTAACGAAAAACTCGCCAAATGGATAAAAATGACGCTAAATCAATGAAAATGACGACTCATTGACGAAAAACTTCAATATCTTGGAAAGAATACAAATAACTACTATAAAAATAATTTATTTTTTTTACTGTAAATGTAGTAAATTCATTGCATTATATAAGGAAAGTCATGTGCTGTCCACATCAGATTTTTTTATGAACACATGGATTTGATCTAGACTTCAAAAACAACGAATTAAGCACAGCTACCGAAGAGATTCTTTTATTTGGAACAGAAACAGGAAACAAAATCAGCGACTAGCCCAAAATACTAAGGGGAGCAGTTAGCTTCATGCTCTGCGGTAACCAGCGTAAATCGCGGTTGTCTAAAAAAACAGAACATATGCCACTGATGGCCGTGCCATTGCTAAATAATGGCATGCAACACTTTGTAGTTTCCAATTGTGGTTAACTGATGGTCCACTACCAGTTGTTGAATGCTGAAGGTCTGTCATGATACCAGAAACTTCTGACAGTTAACTAGCGGTTTGAATGTTGGTCATAACTGTTGGCCAACCCGATTACCGGCGATCCATTTTTTGTAGTTTTGGTTAATTCTGCAACCAATGGCCCGTTTGTGGGCAATTCAGATGACTACAAGTGGGCCATCACGTTTGCGCCAATCACAGTTTTGTTGGAATTCCTAATTAACATTTTTTTTACTTTCCCTGCAATACATGGTAATGTATAGGGAAAGTATTGGAATCATGTCGAAAATCGCAACTCGAGTTTTCGACGGATCTACACGTTTCGAGACCTCTAGAATACGAAAAACTATTTTTAGCGTAACGTCTGTGTGTGTGTCTGTATGTCTGTCTGTGCAATGTATGTATCCACTCTAACTCAAAAACTAATCGACCGAATTTCATAAAATTTGGTAGGTAAGTCACTTGGATGTGACCCTGGTGCTGATTAGTTTTTGGTACGCTTTGTAAAAACAGAACCCGCCTTTTTTTGCGAAATGGCCCTTAAAAATTTCATTTATCCGCTCTAGCTAAAATACTAATTGACCAAATTTCATAATATTTAGTAGATAAGTTACTTGTGGGACACTCTGGTGCTGATTAGATTTTGGTACGATTCGGAAAAGAACAACCTGCCTTTTTTCTACTAAATGGCCCGCAAAAATCTAAAAAAAAAAGAAGACTACGTATGCTGAAATGTATTCTTGTATTAAATTATTGTTTTATACGCAATGTTTGACGAGAAAAAGAATATAACACACTCCATTATAGTTTAGGACTAACCGTTCTCAAGATATTTGAGATTTCGTGCATTTTTGTTACGCCGCTATAGGAAAAATATCCAATTACCAAATAAAAACAAAAGTTGAATTAAAAGTACAAATTTCGTGTTATTTGGTGCAATTAAACTCAATCTAATGAATTATTAAAGAAATAAAGAAAATATGAATTTGAGTCTGCAGGGAAAGTCATGTGCTTCTCACATCAGATTTTTTTTATCACGTATGACATGTGAGTCATCTGCGCTTCTCTTACTTCTATCCTCTATTACTGAAAATAAACATTATGCTCCATTACCTTACCACAGCTTCTATGGGAGATATCTCCTTGAAAATGTTATTGTATATTTTTCATGTGTAAATTAATACTGTAACACAGCAATGTTGAAAATAAAGTATTACAATTTGAAAAAAATCTATTGTGGGCAGCACATGACTTTCCCTGCAGACCTATATCCACGTTCTTTCCAGTTTAATTAAATTTAATTCACTCTTAATTCAATTTTCGTTCTCATTTGATAACTGGACTTATTTTCAAAGGTGGCGTAGAGAAAATACGAAAAAACTAAAATATCTCGAGAACGGTTAGTCCTAGTGTAATGGGTTCGTCTTATTCTTTTCTTCGTTAAACATGAAGCATAAAACAAACATTTAATGGATACATTTGAGCATACGCAGGTTTTTTATTTTAGATTTTGACGATTTTTGCCAGCCATTTTGCCAAAAAAAAAAAAAAGGCAGGTTATTTTTTTCCGAATCGTACCAAAATCTAATCAGCACCAGGGTAACCCGCAAGCGACTTATCTACCGAATTTTGTGAAATTCGGTCCATTAGTTTTTCAGCTAGAGTGGATGCAGGCAATTTTTGCTGGCCATCTCGCAAAAAGAGGTGGGTTCTGTCTTTGCGAATCCTACCCAAAAACTAATTAGCACCAGGATCCTACCCAAGTGACTTACCTACCAAATTTTATGAAATTTGGTCTAGTAGTTTTTTAGATAGAGTGGATACATACATTGCACAGACAGACACACACACAGACATCCCGCTAAAAATAGATTTTTCGTATTCTAGAGGTCTCGAAACGTGTAGATCCGTCGAAAAACTCGAGTTGCGATTTTCGACATGATTCCAATATTTCCCTATATATTACCATGTATTGCAGGGAAAGTAAAAATGATTAAAATAAAAAAATTACATTTCTTTGTGGAATATTTCTTGAAAATTTCTCAAAAATTCCAAAATAGAAATTTATTGAAAATCCTGTGTAAAAATATGTATCAAAGACAAAGTTAGTGTGTGTGTGTTGGGGGGGGGGGCAACAAAAGGATTTCTTCTAGTTACTGAGAAAAATGAGCAAACGTTAACATTGACGGAGATATCCGTCGGTGCATCCTTGTTTTAATTACAATAGAAATCTATAGTATTATCAATGCAAATAAGTTACAGATTTGAAACTCCACTTTTGCACGACACCACTGTAAGTATAATAGAGTACCACGCAATATATAAAATTAAGTATCTTCCATTTTTTCCCTGTTAACAGAAAAGTACCAAAGTAATTAATTGAAGTGTCGAATGTCGAAAGCCCAGACCGTCCGGCTCATCCTAAGACATAGAGCAGCAAGGTGTGTGTGTGTGGGGGGGGGGGGGGGGGGGGGGGGACTGAAGT
This sequence comes from Amaurobius ferox, assembly GCA_951213105.1. Taxonomy (NCBI): domain Eukaryota; kingdom Metazoa; phylum Arthropoda; class Arachnida; order Araneae; family Amaurobiidae; genus Amaurobius; species Amaurobius ferox. The sequence goes on along the minus strand of OX578147.1, from coordinate 44,517,796 downwards.
GTGACCCAACTCGACTTCTTCATTCCAAAATTCATTTTTAGTAGCTATTTTTTTTTTTTTTGACAAATATTACAAAAGAATTTTTGAAAAGTTGTTTCAAAAGTTATCATGGGTCAAATGATTACAATTATAGCGTGTTACCTTTCGCTTTAAAGGGCTTGATAATATCTTTCGACTGATACCATACTTGATAATGTGCACCATCGAGAGGAGGGTAACTTACCCCCCCCCCCCCCCGAGGGGGCTAATAATGTGACGAATAAAAATTTTTATCGCGGCTATTTTTCACAACAATGATTGAAACTATTAGGCTTCCTCATCATTCAGCCATAACCCTTTTCATGCATGATTATGTCAAATTTTGTTCTATGCTGCCATGTTAAAAAAATATAAAATTTCGAAGTTTTCGCTCGAATTTAAAGAAAAAGTCTTTCTAGTTTTCGCTAACAAGGCCGGATAGAAAGTTTCGTGAAAACCCATTAATATTTATAACTGCTGTCGTGTACACACAAGAAGTCGATCACAGATATACATACAGACAGACAAACGAACATCACTTGAAAAATAGTCCAAACGTGTTCAGAAATCTTAAGGGTGATCTTATCCGAGCTTTGTTAACTTTAGCAGAACACATTTTTCGCCGAAATTCTGCTCAAACAGTTCCGAAATATTTTCTGAAAAATAAAATGCAATGCTTAGACTATATTAAAACTAAATTTCATACTCAATAAAATATATAATATATATTTCTTATTTTAATCCAAAATATTTTTGGTGCTGCCAACTGTTGTCTTAATTTAATTCATACCGATAATTTTTATTTTTTAATGAACATTTTCAAATGTCTATTCTTTCTAATACAGTATTAAATACAACAACAGATCATATATAATAATGCCACAATCACGGAAAGGTAATTTTTCAGTCTATAAATTTAAAAATCTGATGTGGGCAACACATGACTTTCCTTATATAATGTAATGAATTTACTACTTTTACAGTAAAAAAATAGGTTTTTCTTATAGTAGATACGAATATTCTTTCCAAGACATTGAATTTTCGACAATTAGTCGTTATTTTCATTGATTTAGCGTCATTTTTATCCATTTGGCGAGATTTTCGTTAATTTGGCAACATTTCAAAAATGTCACCCAATTCGTCGCCAAAATCTCGCCAAGCGTTATGCACTAAGAAATAAGTTATTCTTACAGCCGATAAATGACTATTGGCGTCCAAATACAAAAGTGTTAGTCAGAGTATCTTTTTTCATGAATGGAACGAGCTAGATCCACGAGAATGATGTCACCCAATTTATCGCTTGGTATTACATATGAAAAGTGAACATGTTTATCAATAGAAATTTTTTTTTTTATTTTATATGACTTTTTGATATTTTTTTTAAAAAATGTACAATATCTCAAAAACGGCTCGTGTTAGCGTTCTAAAATTTATGTCAATCGTTTTCTAATGAAAAATTACATAAGAAATGTCTATTTGCGTAACTTTATTAGTGGTTTTGATTTTTTGACGATTTTTTCAAAATTTCATTCGAAAATTTAGGGGGGGGTTCTGAACATTCGATTGCGTATAAGAGCAATAGGCTTCCAGTGTTTACGGATTGTGATTTTTGTACCAAATTTGGTTCAAATCGGTCCATTCGTTCGTCAGTTATCGTCTCCACAGACCCACTGACACACACACATACTTTCACACATACACACACAGACATCACTTCAAAAATGTTTGATTCGTGATCAGGGATGCTTGAAACGTGCTCTCCCGTCGAAAACTCGAATTCGAATTTTCGACCCCGTCACAATACTTTCCTTATACATTATGTATATAAGGAAAGTAATAAGGGCATCTGAATGTACATGACTGAGGCCTGCAGCCTTATCTTCAAGTTCCTTTGTCTTCAAGTCCAAGTTCAATTACCTTTTCGTGATTGTGGTATTATTGTGGCATATATATGATCTGTTATATATATAATCTGTTATATTTAATACCGTATTAGAAGGAATTGACATTTAAAAATGTTCATTAAAAAATAAAAATAGTCTGTATGAATTAAATTACGACAACAGATGGCAGCACCAAAAATATGTTGGATTACAATAAAAAATATATTCTATATTTTATTTAGTATTAAATTTAGTTTTAATATAATCTAAACATTGCATTTTATTCTTCAGAAAATATTTCGCAACTGTTTGAGCAGAATTTCGGCGAAAAACGTGTTCTGCGAAAGTTAACAAAGCGCTCGCCCTTAAGACATATATTGGCATCAAAATCTCGAATTCGAAAATTTTCGTGAAAACAATACTTTCTCTTTCCTGTATTACATAGTATGATAAAGTAAAAATTCGTACGCTAGCAGAACGGATCACAATGCCGTAAAATAAAAATTTAGATTTTATGTAATATCGCTTTATATAAGACTTGTTCTATTGTTGGTTCAGACCGTACAATGCAAACAAATACAATGCGAATAAAGTGACTCTCTATTGAATCACGAATAACCCGACCGTGACCGACTATCACTACTCATAAATCTTCTAAACCTGACCTTCGCTATTTCGAGAAGAGCTAGAGGAAATGAAAGATTCACTGGGCTGAAGAGTAAGTAGATTCCCCACCTGCTGTCAAGATTCTTTTATGTAATCAGGAGCATATTTTTAAGTAGACACAGAGCTTCTTGAAAGTCATGATAAAAAACAAAGTATTTTATTCAATATATCGGTTCAGTTGTTTCCATGAAATGAAAACAAAATATTTTTCACTATATCAATTATTTTTGATTCCTAGGTATAGGAGAACTGCAAAAGAGTGAAAAATACATAAAAAAAAAAAAAAAAAATCTGAAGTGGGGCAGCACATGACTTTCCCTGCAGACTTATATACACGTTCTCTTTATTTTAATTAAATTTATTTCACTTTTAATTCAACTTTCGTTCTCATTTGGTAACTGGACTTATTTTCAAATGGTGGCGTAGAGAAAATACGAAAAACTAAAATATCTCGAGAACGGCCAGTCCTAATGTAATGGGGTTGGTCTTATTCTTTTCTTCGTTAAACATTACGTATAAAGCAAGCATTTAATGTTTATATTTGAGCATAGGTAGTTTTTTATTTTAGATTTTGACAATTTTTGAGGACCATTTTGCAAAAAAAAGGCAGGTTATTTTTTTCCGAATAGTACCAAAATCTAATCAGAACCAGGGTGACTCACAAGCGACTTATATACCGAATTTTGTGAAATTCGGTCCATTAGTTTTTCAGCTAGAGTGGATACAGGCTTTTGCGGGCCATTTCGCAAAAAAAAGGCGGGTTCTTTTATCCTGAATCGTACCCAAAACTAATCAGCACCAGATTCGCCCACAAGTGACTTACCTACCAAATTTTATGAAATTCGGTCAATTAGTTTTTTTTAGTTAGAATGGATACAAAATCTGTACAGACAGACAGACAGACACACAGACACACACACAGACGTCACGCTAAAAATAGTTTTTTTGTATTCTAGAGGTCTCGAAACGTGTATATCCGTCGAAAACTCGAGTTCGGTTTTCGGCATGATTCCAATACTTTCCCTATACTTTACCATGTATTGCAGGGAAAGTAAAAATACGGCTTTCTAGATCTTGATCTAGAAAACCCTGGGAAGTAGAGAAAGATCGTCACTGAATATTAGTGACGTAAAAGGGTGTGTGTGTGTCATAATTTCTCATTCGCGGTAAAATTAAAATATGTCTGAACATTCTTGAAACTCTAATCATGTTTTTAATTTTTCGGAAACTAACATCATTTTTACCCCTAAATCTATTTTTGAATATGGCTACCTCAAAAGGTTCGCTATTGTTTCCCAAACTCCTTTATTAATGATAATCCAGAGATTTCCAAGAAGAATAGAACACAGGACAATAAATTGACCTTTTATCTCTTTTGTTTGGAAATCTCTGGTATTTTATTTTTCGATTGATTTCGTTAGCTAATTTCTTCATCTTTCGGTAATTTTCTTTCTGTTTCCTGAATTGCTGTTATTTCCGAAATATTTTTAGCTTCCTCTTTTAGCTTCCAAAAGCAGTTAGTTCTTTCATTTTCTATTCTACTTAGTTTTCTTATTTGTTTAGAAATTTTTACGTTTAGACGACTTATGTAGCTTCCGAAACCGGTTCGTTGCCTTTTTATAAATTTAGTATGACATTTATGTTCGCAGTTTTACTCACTGAACAAGTGCTTCGGATCCTTTGTTGAACGTTAACTTTTCTCTTTGGTATTTGCTGTTTATTCATAGTGTCATACCTCTTGTTTCTCCTGTCTTAATTTATCTTCTATTTTTGCTTATCTCGCCATTGGCAACCCTCTTTCGCTGCTTCAACCTTATTTCCTGTTCTAACATCAGTTGCCCATCGAGATCCCACAAGTAAAGGTTTCGCTGATTGTGTGTCATGACATCCTTCGAAACCGGCCGACACTTAGTTTTGTGTTGTATGTTACTTACGCTTTTACCGAAGTTTGTTGAGCTTTATTACATTAGCAGCAGTTTGAGCTGTACGTATGAAATTATACAGTAATTCTCTATAGGGTTCATATTGGAAAATGATACGCTCTAAGTGAGCGCTAGTAGCAGTTGACACAGTAAATCGTCTATTAGTATTCCTTATTTAAAATATTTGTTTAAATATAACTCACTTCCTTCGAAAAATAGAACAAAAAATCAGAATAAAATTTTAACATATCCAATTTGAAGAATTCTAAAATAAAATTAAGGTTGAATTTTGTATTTTTAACCCCTTGTTGATTAAACATTCCCTACTGTTTACTGTTACCTACTGTTTACTGATTGTCTGATGCATGGAGGTAAAAGCGGTTAAAACATCATATAAAGACAAGAAAGATCAGTCATGCATAAAGCATTGATTATGAAACACTTTCCAACTTCAATGCAATTTTATATAAACATCTCTAAAATGCGGTACATTCCTCGGTAATATTTTTAAAATTATCACAATACTACATTAATTTATCATATTTGAAAACTTAAAACTTCATCGAAAAAAAATGAACTTCATTCAAATGACGGCATTGAAATATAAATTGCCTGGTTTAAACATCTCTAAAATGCGATACATTCCTCGGTAATATTTTTAAAATTACCATAATAATACAATAATTTATTATATTTGAAAACTTCATCGAAAACAAATGAATTTTATTCAAATGGCGTCATCGAAATATAAATCGCCTCTATATAAAAGCAGCATTCCATTCATTAATATTTTTCCATTCATTTCATTCATCACTATAATAATTTATTTTATTAAAACCCTTAAAACCATGGAGGTACAAGTTATTAAACTCTATGCTTAAAATTTCATCGAAAAAATCGTCTGCTTCTCTGTGTAAAATCAATGAATATTTCATTCTTTTCAGCTATATTGCAGACTCCATGAGCTAAATAATTTTGCGTTAAAGGAGTGCAGCATTCTTATACAACTCATTCTACATCTTTTGGTATTTACATTCTCCATAAGTGAAAATTAGGCTTCGTCGTAGAAATAAGCAAAGTTTGATGATCATTTAAACTCAAATATATTGTAATTGCATTGTTTCAGTATGTAGATGCACAGAATTTAAGAAAAAATAAAGCGGTTTTAGGACGGATGCAACACTGAATATGAATTAAAAAGAACTTAAAAATCACGATTTTGACACAAGATGGATGCCATATTTTATTTTGAAGTGGGTCACTTGATCTCTTCATATAATGGTCACGTAATCTTTTCATATAAAAGGTGTAATTATTATTTTAAATTTTATTTAAAAAACTACTAAATATATTTTGCTGAATTTTTTTTTATATATTTTATGGGATAATTTAAATTTTTCCTAACACTTTCGAAGCAATTTGTGAATTTTAAATCCGATTAAAAAATATTTGAAAAATGAGGTCTCATAGGGTTCAATGTATTTCATCTTTTCAACCGGGGTTCAATCCAAAACTTTTTGAGTGATATTATTCATTTATATTCCCATAGGTCCCACAGACCGCCTGAACAACATACTAAAATTTCATTTTGATAAAGTCATTTTTACAAAGGCAGTTATCGTGCAAACGGACAGACTGACAGAATGAACAAAGTCAAACACTTTTCAACTATGTTGCAAAGTGTTAAAAACGCCAATATCGTTTGAGACATTAATTCAGGTGGCGCTGGGATAAGTAGTCATGCTTTATATGTATTTCTATGGCGAAAGGTCTTAAATATTTATGTAAACTGGGAATTTTGTGAAAATAAATTATTAGCGCAATGCAAATTAGAACTGAAACAATAAAGAATATTCCTACGTACTCAAAATTATTTCACCTTTCAATTTATTTTTATCTTCATATATTCTGTACTCTATCTTACAAGTATAAAAATATACTGGTTAATTCTACTCATAATTAGTGGAACCCTTAATTTAAAAATAATAAAAAAAAATCTGATGTGGGCAGCACATGACTTTCCTTATATACTGCAATGAATTTACTACTTTTACAGTTGAAAAAAAATTTATTCTTATAGTAGATACTTATATTCTTTCCAAGATATTGAATTTTCTTCAATTAGTAGCCATTGTCATTGATGTAGCGACATTTTTATTCGTTTAGCGAGATTTTCGTTAATTTTGCAACATTTTAAGAAGTCGCCAAGTTGGCGACATTCCGCCAAATCGTCACCAAAATCTCGCCAAGCGTTATGGACAAGAACCAAGTTATTCTTACACCAGATAAATGACTATTGGCGTTCAAATATAAAAGTATTACTCAAAGTATCTTTTCTCGTGAATGGAACGAGTTAGATCCACGAGAATGCTATCACCAAATTTATCGCATGATATTACATATGAAAAGTAAACATGTTTCTCAAGAGTTAATATTTTTTTTATTTTACTTGATTTTTTGATAGATTTAATTTAAAAATGTACAATATCTCGAGAACAGTTAATGCTAGAGTCCTACAGTTGTGTCTGAGAAATGTCTATTTGCGTAACTTTATTAAAGGTTTTGAGTTTTTGATGATTTTTTCAAAATTTCACTCGAAAATTTAGGCGGGTTCTGAACATTCAATTGTATTTAAAAACATTAGGCTTCCAGTATTCATGGATTGTGATTTTTGTACCAAATTTCATTCCAATCGCTCTATTCGTTCGTGAGATATCGTCTCCACAGACTCACTGACACACACACACACACACACACACACACACACACACACACACACACACCACATACACACACAGAGAGAGAGAGAGAGAGACATCACCTTAAAAATGTTCGATTCGTTATCAGGGATGCTTGAAACGTGACCTCCCGTCGAAAACTTGAATTCGAATTTTCGACTCCGTCACAATACTTTCCTTATACATTATGTATATAAGGAAAGTAATACATATACTAAAAAATCTGATGTGGGCAACACATGACTTTCCTTATATAATGTAATGAATTTACTACATTTACAGTAAAAAAAATCTGATGTGGGCAACACATGACTTTCCTTATATAGTGTAATGAATTTACTACTTTTACAGTAAAAAAATAGGTTTTTCTTATAGTAGATACTAATAGTCTTTCCAAGATATTGAATTTTCGACAATTAGTCGTCATTTTCATTGATTTAGCGTCATTTTTATCCATTTGGCGAGATTTTCGTTAATTTGGCAACATTTCAAAAAGTCGCCAAGTTGGCGACATTCCGCCAAATTCGTCGCCAAAATCTCGCCAAGCGTTAGGAACGGAGAAATAAGTTATTCTTACAGCAGATAAATGACTATTGGCGTTCAAATACAAAAGTATTATTCAAAGAATCTTTATTCATGAATGGAACGAGCTAGATCCACGAGAATGATGTCACCCAATTTATCGCAATTTATTACATATGAAAAGTGAACATGTTTTTCAACAGGAAATATTTTTTTTTATTTTATATGACTTTTTGATAATGTTTTTGAAAAATGTACAATATCTCGAGAACGGTTCATGTTAGCGTTCTAAAATTGATGTCAATCGTTTTCTAATGAAACATTACATAAGAAATGTCTATTTGCGTAACTTTAATAGTGGTTTTGATTTTTTGACGATTTTTTCAAAATTTTATTCGAAAATTTAGGGGGTTCTGAACATTCGATTACGTATAAAAACAATAGGCTTCCAGTGTTTACGGATTGTGATTTTTGTACCAAATTTGGTTCGAATCGGTCCATTCGTTAGTCAGTTATCGTCTCCACAGACTTCCTGACACACACACACACACATACTTTCACTCACACACACACACATACTTTCACTCACACACACACACACACACACACAGACATCACTTCAAAAATGTTTGATTCGTGATAAGGGATGCTTGAAACGTGCTCTCCCGTCGAAAACTCGATTTCGAATTTTCGACCCCGTCACAATACTTTCCTTATACATTATGTATATAAGGAAAGTAAAAATAGGTTTTCCTTATAGTAGATACTAATATTCTTTTCAAGATATTGAATTTTCGACAATTAGTCGTCATTTTCATTGATTTAGCGCCATTTTTATCCATTTGGCGAGATTTTCGTTAATTTGGCAACATTTCAAAAAGTCGCCAAATTAGCGACATTCTGCCAAATTCGTCGCCAAAATCTCGTCAAGCGTTATGGATGAAGAAATAAGTTATTCTTACAGCAGATATACGACTATTGGCGTTCAAATACAAAAGTATTACTTAAAGTATCTTTTTTCATGAATGGAACGAGCTAGATCCACAAGAATGATGTCACCCAATTTATCGCATGGTATTACATATGAAAAGCGAACATGTTTCTCAATAGGAAATATTTTTATTTTATGACTTTTTGATAATTTTTTTGAAAAATTGTACAATATCTCGAGAACGGTTTATGTTAGCGTTCTAAAATTTATGTCAATCGTTTTCTAATGAAAAATTACATAAGAAATGTCTATTTGCGTAACTTTATTAGTGGTTTTGATTTTTTGACGATTTTTTCAATATTTCATTCGAAAATTTAGGAGGGTTCTGGACATTCGATTGCGTATAAAAACAATAGGCTTCCAGTGTTTATGGATTGTGACTTTTGTACCAAATTTTGTTCGAATCGGTCCATTCGTTCGTCAGTTATCGTCTCCACAGACTCACTGACACACACACACACACACACACACACACACATACTTTCACACACACACACACACACACACACACACACACACACACAGACATCACTCCAAAAATGTTTGATTCGTGATCAGGGATGCTTGAAACGTGCTCTCCCGTCGAAAACTCGAATTCGAATTTTCGACCCCGTTACAATACTTTCCTTATACATTATGTATATAAGGAAAGTAAAAATCTGATGTGGGCAACACATGACTTTCCTTATATAATGTAATGAATTTACTACTTTTACAGTAAAACAGTAGGTAGGTTAGGTAAAAAAGTAGGCAGATAAATGACTATTGGCGACCAAATACAAAAGTATTACTCAAAGTATCTTTTTCATGAATGGAACAAGCTAGATCCACGAGAATGATGTCACCCAATTTATCGCACGGTATTACATATGAAAAGTGAACATGTTTCTCAATAGGAAATATATTTTTTTTATTTTATATGACTTTTTGATAATTTTTTTGAAAAATTGTACAATATCTCGAGAACGGTTCATGTTAGCGTTCTAAAATTTATGTCAATCGTTTTCTAATGAAAAATTACATAAGAAATGTCTATTTGCGTAACTTTATTACCAGTTTTGATTTTTTGACGATTTTTTTAAAATTTCACTCGAAAATTTAGGGGAGTTCTGAACATTCAATTGCGTATAAAAACAATAGGCTTCCAGTGTTTACGAATTGTGATTTTTGTACCAAATTTGGTTCGAATCGGTTCATTCGCTCGTCAGTTATCGTCTCCACAGACTCACTGACACACACAAGCACACATACACACACACACACATACTTTCACACACACATACACACACACACACACACAGACATCACCTCAAAAATGTTTGATTCGTGATCAGGGATGCTTGAAACGTGCTCTCCCGTCGAAAACTCGAATTCGAATTTTCGACCCCGTCACAATACTTTCCTTATACATTATGTATATAAGGAAAGTAATTAATATTTCAGAATGGGAATTTTTTAATAATATCTATAACGTGTTCTTAACAAAACTACATAAAATATTTTAAAAACATAATAAAACTATTTTTTTCAAAAATTAATAATCAAAAAGTAACTAAAAAGTTTCGTCACAAAAGTCTTCCTACAATTTAAAAACATCTCTACGTACAGTAAATTGTACAGTATATTGTAATATTTCGATAAATTTGTATTTAGTAGGATATCCTTTAGCATCCACAACAGTTTTTAAACGTCTGTGAATAGAGTTTACCTGTCTTTTTAACACTTTACAACAAAGTTGAAAAGTTTTTATGACTTTTCAACACTTTACAACAAAGTGGAAAAGTGTTTATGACTTTGTTCATTCTGTCTGTCTGTCTGTCCGTTAGCACGATAACTGCCGTAAAAATGACTTAATCAAAATGAAATTTTAGTATGTTGTTCAGACGGTCTGTAGGACCTATGGGAATATAAATAAATAATATCACCCAATTAGTTTTGGATTGAACCCGGGTTGAAAAAATGAAATACATTGAGCCCTATGATACCTAATTTTTCAAACATTTTTTAAGCGGATTTAAAATTCACAAATTGCTTCCAAAATTTTAGGTAACATTCAAATTGTTCCATAAAATATATAAAAAAAATTCAGCGAAATATATTCATTAGTTTTTTAAATAAAAATTAAAATAATAATAACACCTCTTATATGAAGCGATCACGTGACCATGATATGAAAAGATCACGTGACCCACTTCAAAATGATATATGGCATCCATCTTGTCTCAAAATCGTGATTTTTAAAGTTCTTTTTAATTCATATTGAGTCTTGTATCCGTCCTAAAACCACTCTATTTTTGCTTAAATTCTGTGCTTCTACATACTGAAACAGCACAATTACAATATATTTGAGTTTAAATGCTCATGCAAATTTGATTATTTCTACAACGAAGCCTATTTTTCACCTATGTAAAATGTAAACAGGTGAATATGTAGAATGAGTTCTAATTAATTGCTGTATTTGTTTAACACAAAATCATTTAGTTCATGGAGTCTGCGTAGCTGATATGATTGATTTTACAAAGAGAAGGACGATTTTTTTCGATGAAGTTTTACGCATAGAGTTTAATTACTTGTAGCTCCATGGTCTAAATTTTTAAATAAAATAAATTGTTATAGTATTCTGATGAATGACATGAATGGGAAATTATTTATGAATGAAATGCTGCTTTTATAGAGAGAGCCAGGCGTGTTATTTTTTCTATGACGTCATTTGAATGAATTTCAGTTGTTTTCGATGAAGTTTTCAAATATAATAAATTATCGTAGAATTATGATTATTCTAAAATTATTACCGAGGAATGTATCACATTTTAGAGATGGCACTTAGACCAGGCAATTTATATTTCAATGCCGTCATTTGGATGACGTTCATTTTTTTCGGTGAATGTTTAAGTTTTCAAATATAATAAATTAATGTAGTATTGTTGAGACCCAGACCGTCCGACCTACCAGAAAGGTGTAAGGTAACTGTATGGACGGCCGGTAATGTAGTATTGTGATAAGTTTTAAAATATTACCGAGGAATGTATTGCATTTCAGACATGTTTAAATAAAATTGCATTGAAGTTGGAAAGTGTTTCATAATCAATGCTTTAAGCATGATTGATCTTTCTTGTTTTTTCTTTGACGTCATTTGAATGAATTTCAGTTGTTTTCGATAAAGTTTTCAAATATAATAAATTATCGTAGTATTATGATAATTCTAAAATTATTACCGAGGAATGTATCACATTTTAGAGATGTTTAAACCAGGCAATTTATATTTCAATACCGTCATTTGAATGAAGTTCATTTTTTTCCATGAAGGTTTAAGTTTTCCTTAGGGTTAAGGATACGAAGTGGTGCAGTCGTATCTCCTCGGTGATTTTTATGTTACCAGGGTGCGCCCTGCTTCACAAAATGGCTCTAAATATCCATTTTTAACACCTTACAACATAGGTGAAAAGTGTTTATGACTTTGTTCATTCATTCTGTCTGTGTGTCTGTCTGTCTGTCTGTCTGTTAGCACGATAACTGCCGTAAAAATGACTTTATCAAAATGAAATTTTAGTATGTTGTTCAGACGGTCTGTGGGACGTATGGAAATATAAATGAATAATATCACCCAATTAGTTTTGGATTGGACCCGGGATGAAAAACTGAAAGGCATTGAACCCTATAAGGCCTAATTTTTCAAACATTTCTTAAGCGAATTTAAAATTCACAAATTGTTTCGAAAGTTTTAGGAAATATTCGAATTATCCTATAAAATATAACAAAAAAAATTCAGCACAATATATTCAGTAATTTTTTAAATAAAAATTAAAATAATAATTACACCCTTTATATGAAAAGATCACGTGATCATTATACGAAGGGATCACGTGACCCACTTCAAAATAAAATATGGCATCCATCTTGCCTCAAAATCGTGATTTTTAAAGCTCTTTTTAATTCATATTTAGTGTTGTATCCGTCCTAAAACAGCTTTATTTTTACTTAAATTCTGTGCATCTTCATTTTGAAACAACACAATTACAATATATTTGAGTTTAAATGATCATCAAACTTTGATTATTTCTAAAACGAAGCCTAATTTTCACTTATCGAGAATGAAAATACCAAAAAATGTAGAATGAGTTGTATAAGAATTGCTGCATTTCTTAAGCGCACAATTATTTAACTCATGGAATCTGCAATATAGCTGATATGAATGAAACATTCATATCAGGTTTTCCATAGAGAACGACGATTTTTTCGATGAAGTTTTAAGCATAGAGTTAAATTACTTGTACCTCCATGGTTTTAAGTCTTTAAATAAAATAAATTATTGTAGTATTGTGATGAATGAAAGAAATAGAAAACAGTTTATGAATAAAATGCTGCTTTTATAGAGCGAGCCCGGCGATTTATATTTCAATGACGTCATTTGAATATAGTTCATTTGTTTTCAATGAAGTTTTCAAATATAATGAATTATTGTAGTATTATGATAATTTTAAAAACATGTATCGCATTTTAGAGATGTTTAAATCAGGCAATTTATATTTCAATGCCGTCATTTGAATAAAGTTCATTTTTTTTTTCGATGAAGTTTTAAGTTTTCAAATATAATAAATTAATGCAGTATTGTGATGATTTTAAAAATATTACCGAGGAGGAATGTATCGCATTTTAGAGATGTTTAAATAAAATTGCTTAAATCAATGCTTGTTTGAATCAATGCTTTATGCATAATTGAACATCAATTTGTTATGTGTCTATCTAAACAAAACCTAACGTCGCACAAGGATTTATTTGTTGCGTCTCAACAAGATAATAATTATTTTATTAGTAGATATTTCAGATTTCAGATGAAATTATGCTACCGCACTACCGCCTTCGATTTGTCAACACAGAGCGCAAAATACCAATAATAATTTAGTTTAAACTTTGTTCAATAGATGTCGCTAGTACCTTGGATTAAACAAGGTTCTTCTGTAGTTTCGGTTTCAATGGAGCGACATTAAAAAAATCGAAACCTATGAGCGAGTTTTTTTTTTTTTTTTTTTTTTTTTTTTTTTGAATAACCGATTTTAATTTGTACTTACGTGTTAGAGTGCTAGTTGCATAGCAATACAGACAAAGAATTTTAATTTTTCAAAATTAAAATATAACAAGAAAGATCAATCATGCATAAGCATTGATTATGAAACACTTTCCAGCTGAAATGCAATTTCATTTAAAAATTTCTAAAATGTGATATATTCAGTGGTGATATCTTTTACATTATCACAGCACTGCAGTAATTTATTATACTTAAATATTTAAAACTGTATCGAAATATAAATCATCTGATTCTCTATGCAAAATCAATGAATATTTCATTCATATAACTTGTATTCCAGACTCCAGAGCTAAATAATTTTGTGTGAAAAAAATTCAGCGATTCTTATGTAACTCACCTTACAATCGCTTGAGTTATTTGCATTCTGCATGAGTTGAAATTGGGCTTCGTTGAAGAAATAATGAAAGTTTAGGGATCATTTAAAATCACAACTATTGTAATTGCATAGGCACGGAATTTAGATACACAGATAATACACAGATAATATATGTGTGTGTGTGTGTGTGTGTGTGTGTATTCAAAGTATTGGAATCGTGCCGAAGATCGGAACTCGAATTTTCGAAGGATCTACACTTTTTGGAATTTCTAGAACACGAAAAAACTATTTTTAGGAAGACTTCTGTGTGTGTAAGAGTGTATCTGTGTATGTTTCTGTGTATCTCTGAGGATATTACATCCACTCTAATTGAAAAACTAATGGACCTAATTTCATAAAATTTGGTAGGTATGTTTTTTGTGGGAAATCCTGATGTTCATTAGATTATAGTACGATTCGTAATAAAAGAATCAGCCTTCTTTGCGAAATGGCCGGCAGAAATTGCCTTTATCCACTCTAGCTAAAAACTAATGGAACAAATTTAACAAAATTTGGTGTAAAATATTTCAATATCCTACAAGTGATTTATATACCAAATTTAACAAAATTTGTTATATAAATCACTTGTAGGTTATTGTAGTACGATTCGGGAAAAAGGAACGGGCTGTTTTTTCGAAATGACCCGCAAAACTCGTTAAATATAAAAACAAGAAAGATCAATCATGCAGTGTTTATGTGTTTATGATTTGAAAAGTGTTTATGATTTTGTTCATTCTGTCTGTCTGTCTGTCTGTCTGTCCGTTAGCACGATAACTGCCGTAAAAATGACTTTATCAAAATGAAATTTTAGTATGTTGTTCAGACGGTCTGTGGGACCTATGGGAATATAAACAAGAAAGATCAATCATGCATAAGCATTGATTATGAAACACTTTCCAACTGCAATGCAATTAAATTTAAAAATTTTAAAAATGTGATACATTCAGTGGTGATATCTTTTACATTATCACAGTACTACAGTAATTTATTATACTTAAATATTTAAAACTGTATCGAAATATAAATCATCTGATTATCCATGCAAAGTCAATGAATATTTCATTCATATAACTTGTATTCCAGACTCCAGAGCTAAATAATTTTGTCTGAAAAAAATTCAGCAATTCTTATGTAACTCACCTTACAATCGCTTCAGATATTTGCATTCTGCATAAGGAAAATTAGGTTTCGTTGAAAAAATAATAAAAGTTTAGGAATTATTTAAAGTCACAACTATTGTAATTGCATAGGCACGGAATTTAGATACACAGATAATACATAGATACGCAGATAATATATGTGTGTGTGTGTGTATTCAAAGTATTGGAATCGTGCCGACGATCGGAACTCGAATTTTCGAAGGACCTACACGTTTTGGGACTTCTAGAACACGAAAAAACTATTTTTAGGAAGACGTCTGTGTGTGTAAGAGTGTATCTGTGTATGTTTCTGTGTGTCTGTGAGGATATTACATCCACTCTAATTGAAAAAATAATGGACCGAATTTCATCAAATTTGGTAGGTATGTTTTTTGTGGGAAATCCTGATGTTCATTAGATTATAATACGATTCGTAATAAAAGAATCTCCCTTCTTTGCGAAATGGCCGGCAGAAATTGCCTTTATCCACTCTAGCTAAAACTAATGGAATAAATTTAACAGACTGTGGTGTATAATATTTTAATGACCTACAAGTGATTTATATACCAAATTTAACAAATTTTAGTACATAAATCATTTGTAGGTTATTCTAGTACGATTCAGGAAAAAGGAACGGGCTATTTTTGCGAAATGGCCCGCCAAAATCGTTAAATATAAAAATAAAGGACTACGTGTGCTCAATTATATCAATTAAATTCCTATTTTATACGTGATTTTTGACAACAAAAAGAATAAGACTAACCCCATTACTCTAAAACTAGCCATTCTTGAGATATTCTAGTTTTTTCAAAATACTTATGGCTGTTATTTAGTGCAGATAAACTCAAATTATTATTGAAGAAATAAAGAGAACGTGAATATGAGTCTGCAGGGAAAGACATATGCTGCCCACATCAGAATTTTTAACAATATTACAACAATGATTTATAGAAGTGAACGGGGATTATTTGCAGGCCATTTCGAAAAAATGTATGATCTATATTTAAAAATCCACCAAATTTTTGTGGAATAAAATGTTCAACAAATTTAAGCTGTGTACCAAATTTTAACTCTCTAGGACGTAGGAAAGTGCATTAAAAACGCCATCAAATAAGTATTTCACGAAGAGTTATATAAAATTAAAAAAAAAAATTGAAAAATTGTTATCTACCAAATTTATCTTAAAATGTGAAGCCTCTCTCATATACAAAACGATTAAACTCTTGGAAAGATATTTATTATATAATATATCTCTTTTTTCTTTCTGGAGGATATCCTAAAAGTCAGAATTTAATTGAATTTGTTTTCTTCCCTATATTAAATAATTTTTAATTAAAAAACTACTTAATATATTTTACTGAAATTTTTTTTATAAATTTTATGGGATAATGTGAATATTTCCTAAAACTTTCGAAGTAATTTGTGAATTTTAAATTTTCTTAAAAAATGTTTGAAAAATTAGGTCCCATAGGGTTCAATGTATTTCATTTTTTCGACCCGGGTTTAATAAAAAACTAATTGGGTGATATTATTTATTAACACTTTACAACATAGTTGAAAAGTGTTTATGACTTTGTTCATTCTGTCTGTCTGTCTGTCCGTTAGCACGATAACTGCCGTAAAAATGACTTTATCAAAATGAAATATTAGTATATTTTTCAGACGGTCTGTGGGACCTATGGGAATATGAATAAATAATATCACCCAATTAGTTTTTTATTGAACCCGGGTTGAAAAAATGAAATACATTGAACCCTATGGGACCTAATTTTTCAAACATTTTTTAAGCAAATTTAAAATTCACAAATTGCTTCGAAATTTTTAGGAAATATTCACAGTATCTCATAAAATATATATAAAAAATTTCAGTAAAATAAGTTAAGTAGTTTTTTAATAAAAATTATGTAATATACGTAAAAGAACAAATTCAATTAAATTCTGACTTTTGGGATATGCTCCAGAAAGAAAAAAGAGATATATTATATAATAAATATCTTTCCAAGAGTTTAATCATTTTGTATATGAGAGAGGCTTCATATTTTAAAATGAATTTGGTAGATAAACATTTTTCAAATTTTATTTTTATTTTATACAACTCTTCATGATATACTTATTTGATGACATTTTTAATGCACTTTCCTACGTCCTAGAGAGTTGAAATTTGGTACACAGCTTAAATTTGTTGAACATTTTATTCTACAAAAATTTGGTGGATCTTTAAATATAGATCATACATTTTTTTTCGAAATGGCCTGCAAATAATCCCCGTTCACTTCTATAAATCATTGTTGTAATATTGTTAAAAATTCTGATGTGAGCAGCAAATGTCTTTCCCTGCAGACTCATATTCACGTTCTCTTTATTTCTTCAATAATAATTTGAGTTTATCTGCACAAAATAACAGCCATAAGTATCTTAAATGACATTGAATTTGCACGTTAAGCTTATATTTGGTTCTCATTTGATAGCTGGACTTATTGTCAAAGGTGTCGCAGCGAAAACGCGAAAAAACTAGAATATCTCAAGAACGGCTAGTCTTAGAGTAATGGGGTTAGTTTTATTCTTTTTGTTGTCAAAAATCATGTATAAAATAGGAATTTAATTGATATAATTGAGCACACGTAGCCCTTTATTTTTATATTTAACAATTTTTGCGGGCCATTTTGCAAAAATAGCCCGTTCCTTTTTCCTGAATCGTACTAGAATAACCTACAAATGATTTATGTACCAAATTTTGTTAAATTTGGTATATAAATCACTTGTAGGTCATTAAAATAATATACACCAAATTTTGTTAAATTTCTTCAATTAGTTTTTAGCTAGAGTGGATAAAGGCAATTTCTGCCGGCCATTTCGCAAAGAAGGCAGATTCTTTTATTACGAATCGTACTATAATCTAATGAACATCAGGATTTCCCACAAAAAACATACCTACCAAAATTTATGAAATTCGGTCCATTAGTTTTTCAATTAGTGGTGGATGTAATATCCTCACAGACACACAGAAACATACACAGATGCACTCTTACACACACAGACGTCTTCCTAAAAATAGTTTTTTCGTGTTCTAGAAGTCCCAATACGTGCAGATCCTTCGAAAATTCGAGTTCCGATCTTCGGCACGATTCCAATACTTTGAATGCACACACACACACACACACACACACACACACATATATTATCTGCGTATCTGTGCATTATATGTGTATCTAAATTCCCTGCCTATGCAATTACAATAGTTGTGATTTTAAATGATCCCTAAACTTTTATTATTTCTTCAACGAAGTCTATTTTTAACTTATGCAGAATGCAAATATCTGAAGCAATTGTAAGGTGAGTTACATAAGAATTGCTGAATTTTTTTCACACAAAATTATTTAGCTCTGGAGTCTGGAATACAAGTTATATGAATGAAATATTCATTGATTTTGCATAGATAATCAGATGATTTATATTTCGATACAGTTTTAAATATTTAAGTATAATAAATTACTGTAGTACTGTGATAATGTAAAAGATATCACCACTGAATGTATCACATTTTTAAAATTTTTAAATTAAATTGCATTACAGTTGGAAAGTGTTTCATAATCAATGCTTATGCATGATTGATCTTTCTTGTTTATATTCCCATAGGTCCCACAGACCGTCTGAACAACATACTAAAATTTCATTTTGATAAAGTCATTTTTACGGCAGTTATCGTGCTAACGGACAGACAGACAGACAGACAGACAGACAGACAGAATGAACAAAATCATAAACACTTTTCAACTATGTTGTAAAGTGTTAAAAATTAGTTAAAATTTTGTAAAAATTCAAAAGATATATTTTTTTACAATTAGTTTTTTTCTTTTAAAATATCGAATTTTAATTTTTACTTTCCCAATAATGCACGGTAATGTATAGGAAAAGTATTGGATGCGTGTCGAAAAACTGGAACTCGTGTTTTCTACAGGTCTGGACGTTTCGCACACTCTAGAACACGAAAATACCATTTTCAGTGTGGTGTCTGGAGTGTGTCTGTCTGCAAGTCTATGTGTTTGAGCAATGTTTGTATCCACTCCAGCTGAAAAACTATTCTATAAAATTTCTCAAAATTTGATAGGTAAGTAAGTCACTTGTTGGCTACCCTGGTGCTGATTAGATTTTGGTACGATTCGAAAAATCGTAACATCTCTGTTTTTGTTAAATAGCTCTTAACAAAACGTCAAAATGTGTAATTCAAAAACAAATATGGTAAATTGTATTGATTAAATAGTTGTTCCGTAAGTAATTTTTGACGGTAAAAATAATAAGGCCAGCCTCATTTTTCTTGGATCAACCATTCTTAGATATTAATTTTTTTTTTATAATTTTTGCAAGCTGCGGACATTCCATAATATAATAAGTCACCAGATGAAACCAAAAATGTTTTAAAACTATAAATATAATTAAATATTATTTCAAATATATATACGTGTCCTTTTGTGCAATTAAATTAAATTCAATGGATTATGAAAAAACAAGAAAGATCAATCATGCATAAAGCATTGGTTTTGAAACACTTTTTAACTTCAATGCAATTTTATTTAAACATCTCTAAAATGCGATACATTCCTCGGCAATATTTTTAAAAATATCACAATACTACATTCATTTATTATCTTTGAAAACTTAAAACTTCATCGAAAAAAATTAACTTCATCCAAATGACGGCATTGAAATATAAATTGCCTGGTTAAACATCTCTAAAATGCGATACATTCCTCGGTAAAATTTTTAAAATTGTCATAATACGACAAAAATTTATTATATTTAAAAACTTCATCGAAAACAAATGAATTTTATTCAAATGACGTCATCGAAATATAAATCGCCTTGCTCTCTCTATAAAAGCAGCATTTCTTTCATAAACTTTTTTCATTCCTTTCATTCATCAGAAAATTATAATAATTTATTTTATTTAAAAACTTAAAACCATGAAGGTACAAGTAATTAAACTCTATGCTTAAAACTTTATCGAAAAAATCGTCTTCTTCTCTGTGTAAAATCAATGAATGTTTCATTCCTATCAGCTATATTGCAGACTCCATGAGCAAAATAATTTTGCGTTAAAGAAATGCTGCAATTCTTACACAACTCATTCTATATCTTTCAGTGTTTACATAAGTGAAAATTAGGCTTCGTTGTAGAAATAATCAAAGTTTGATATTCATTTAAACTCAAATATATTGTAATTGCGTTGTTTCAGTATGTAGATGCACAGAATTTAAGCAAAAATAAAGCGGTTTTAGAACGGATACAACACTAAATATGAATTAAAAAGAACTTTAAAAATCATGATTTTGAAACAAGATGGATGCCATATTTTATGAAGTGGGTCACGTGATCTCTTCATATAATGGCCACGTGATCTCTTCATGTAAAGGGTGTAATTATTATTTTAATTTTTATTTAAAAACTACGGAATATATTTTGCTGAAATTTGTTTTATATATTCTATGGGATAATTTGAATATTTCCTAAAACTTTCGAAGCAGTTTGTGAATTTTAAATTCGTTTAAAAAATATTTGAAAAATTAGATCCCATAGGGTTCAAGGTTCAATATATTTCATTTTTTTTCAACCCGGGTTCAATCCAAAACTAATTGGGTGATATTATTCATTTATATACCCATAGGTCCCACAAACCGTCTGAACAACATACTAAAATTTCATTTTGATAAAGTCATTTTTACGGCAGTTATCTTGCTAACGGACAGACACACAGACAGACAGACAGACAGAATAAACAAAGTCATAAACACTTTTCAACTATGTTGTAAAGTGTTAATAATACAAACGACTTTGATACCATCTTCAACATCTATTGCGTGCCCCCATGGGTGCATCTTGAAAGAGTTTGATCAAACGAAGAATTTTATTAAATTAAAAAAAGTATCTGAAATGATTCAACTCTGTTGGCTCAAAACATGTCTTTGACATTGTAACAGGTGGTGAAACGTTGGTTTATTCCTATGAACCCGAAACAAAAGAATAATTTACTGTTTGGTTGTTTCAAAGTGAACTAAATCCCACAAAAGTTGTTCGTACATGAAGTGTTTCAAAGAAAATGATTGCTTCTTTTATTCGTAAATTCGGCAACGTTGCAAATGTTGCTTTGGAACAGTAAATGCTGATTGGTATGACAATTTTTTTTGCCAGAAATAGCTACTCAAATCACAACAAATAATGCGAAACGTCGCATTATTCTTCATCATGACAATTCAAGCTCACATTCTGAATTTCAAACTATCAATTATTTGAAGCATGAAAAAATAAATTTAATGAGCCATTGTCCTTATTCGCCTGATTCATCACCCAATGATTTATTTTTTGTTTCCAACAACCAAAACTAAGATGCGTGGTCAACGATTTAAACAGCCCAGAAGAAGCAGTTGAAGCTAATAAATCAGGCATTTCTGCTATACGAACTTCTGAATGGCATAACTGTTTTAAAAATTAGTTTATTCGAATGAAAAAATATATTGATGCTAATTGCGAATATTTTGAAAAGCAATCAAATGATTTATTTCCATACAAAAATATTTTGCGTATTATTTTCTAAAAACTTTAATATTAGCCTACGTATTAGTTTCAAAACCTCAAAATATGTCTTGAAATATTATTCATGAAGCATAACCTTATTTGAACTCTTTAAAATGTGTATAAGACCTTCAACATAAGATAAGTTTTCTTATTAGAACTCTTACATCAGAATTTTAGAATATTCTATCAAGATGATAAGTTAAGAGATAAGGGGTATTCCCGAAGGTGTTCCTGCGTACTTAAGTTGTGATTGGACGATTATTTTGCAAGATAACAAGGTTATCTCGAATAATTCAGCCTATCAACGACAGTTTAGAGTGGGGTTTGACAGTTGTGATAAAACTGACGTTTTTGTCAGATAAAAACTTATTGAGTTTGTGCTGATATTCCCCTATATACCTCATAATTATAATTTATATTTAATAACATCTGTTTATAAGTAGTGCTAGATTTTCTATGCAAAACATCTGTTTTGAAAAGTTTAACAAAACTTCAAAATGGAAGGATGTATTTGTAGTTACGTGCAAAGTTTGACACAATAACGTTGTTTTGGTTATATCCGAATTAAATAATAATTCTTTTGTTGACTTTTGTCTAGCACCAGTATTAAAACGTTATATCGAGAATGGTTAGTGAAAGCTCAAAGAAGGTAAAATTCCTGCAATTTTCCATACAAAGTTGTCTATGGGCAACATATTTAATTACTACTCAGAAGGGGTAAAAATAGTGGTCTACATGCGTTTGGGCCTGACCCGTGGGCTGAACAAAAATAGTTTTAAAAAATTCGTAATCGGATTCAGTGTTTGAAGAATTTATAAATGAAATTTAATAGTATGCATGAAACTATTTTTTTGATTTCAATAATGTAATGATAAATATTTAAATACCACCCCAAATTTTACGCTAATCCTTTGCATAAAACTTGCACATATTTATATCGATTTTCTTCGGGTTCAAACACTGGGACTGTTTTACTAAAATTTCGACCTTTAGTGCAAATAAACCTCTAGTGCCAACACCTTAACAAATAACTTGTACTTTTATTCTTGAAACATTGCCCTATACAGATTTTTAATTTTACGGGTAGGTAATTAACAGCATAATTATGTTACTATTAAAATGGATATTGTTACGACGGGTCTTTAAGTAAGGGGGTTAAAAATTATATTTAAATATACATTTTTAAAAAGGCATAAATATACATTTTTAAAAAGGCATTTATTTTAGATTTGCCAATATCAGTAATTTATAGCAGTTAAAAATGTTAAAATGTTCCACCCAGCTAGAATTTTTTCCCCAATGCAGTAAATCTTCTGCCCTATCCGCTCTTTGTTAACTTTCGCGGCACACGTTTTTCGCTGAAATTCTGCTCAAACAGTTGCGAAATATTTTCTGATAGATAAAATGCAATGCTTAGATTATATTTAAACTAAATTTAATACCCAATAAAACATACAATATGTTTTTCATTTTAATCCAAAATATTTTTGGTGCTGCCATCTGTTGTCGTAATTTAATTTCGATAATTATTATTTTTTAATGAACATTTTAAAATGTCCATTCCTTCTAATACGCTATTAAATACAACAACAGATCATATATAATAATGCCACAATCACGGAAACGTAGTTGAACTTGGACTTGAAGACAAAGGAACTTGAAGACAAACCTGCAGTCCTCAGTGACGTACATTCAGTTCCCCTTATCAAATTTATAGAATGAGAAATTACCTTTCCGTGATTGCGACATTACTTTATATGATCTGTTGTTGTATTTAATACTGTATTAGAAGGAATAGATATTTATAAATGTTCCTTAAAAAATAAAAATTATCGGTATGAATTAAATTACGACAACAGACGGCAGCACCAAAAATACTTTGGATTAAAATAAAAAATATATTGTATGTTTTATTGGCTATTAAATTTAGTTTTGATATATTCTAAGCATTGCATTTTATCTTTCAGAAAATATTTCGCAACTATTTGAGCAGAATTTCGGCGAAAAACGTGTGCCGCGAAAGTTAACAAAGCGCGGATGAGGCACAAGATTTACTGACGCTCACCCTTAAATTATAACATTTGCTTATTGCAGCCGAAGCGTGATCCATTTTGTCGGTTGTGTATATGTATATTCTTTGGTTTGTGGTTGCCCCGGCGCGCCACAGGCAGTAGATCACACAGAGTTCTTAAGACATCCACACGGACCGTTCTTTCCCCTGCTACCAACCTTTCGGAAGGAATTTTTGGACCCACAAATTTAAGATGCGGGCACGTTGTGGGCTGTAATGTAGTCACGCAAATTTTGAAAGTTCTTAACAGCAATTTCTGGTTTTATATTCCCTTGTTTTAAATAAATTTCGGAGTCGAATTCATCAGATGCATTATCAGCAACTGTATCAGTATTTGCATTATCGGCGTTATAGGGCATCTGTGTCCACACAACCATTGCATGCAGCATAATCGTCAAAAGTAAGATCGCCTGACAAAATCCCTTTTTCTTGTAATCTATTCCACATGAATTATTTTCATGTACAGGATCGGACATGATGAATTGTTGGAGTTTTCTTAAAAATCTAGTATGTTTCCATCAGTTTTTCTCTGTTTGCGGATGAACATTACGTCAGGCATCGTCCAAAAAATTATCGGGCAATCTTCATGTGTTTAGGTGTTTGGGTATATCTAAGGTATCTTCATCTTCTGGGTATATCTTATATCTAGATATCTTATATATAATATATACCCAGATATCTTAAATATGCTTATATATATATATATATATATATATATATATATATATATATATATAAGAAAAATGTAATAATAAAAATAATAAATTCAAGTAATCGTGAAATATTAACATCACCATAGAAGCAAAAACACGGCCATAATGCCGATAATAGTAAAGAATAGCACCGGCCCAAATTTTCGAAGATAAACCAGAATTAAATTCATCTTCAGGTCTGAGTATTTAATTTTAATTAACCCAAACGAATGCCTGTTCATATATATATATATATATATATATATATATATATATATATATATATATATATATATATATATATATATATATATATATATATATATATATATATATATATAATATGATAAATATATATATATATATAATATGAAAAAATGAGATTGAAATTGGATTAATAATAGTATTTGATAGTACTTGAGGAATATATATATATATATATATATATATATATATATATTCCTATGGTTTTTGTGTTTCAATAGGCTATATGTTGTTGGTATTGGGACCATCCTTTGATACGTATCGGCTTCCGGGAGTATTGCCATGGCGTGAAGCATTCTAAACCGGAGAGTGGGGGTCACAGCTCCCCCCGGTCAGTTATTGATACTTTTCATTTCTTTGCATTCTTTATAGAATTTTTAAATGTTTCATCTTTGGATTTTATATTGGTAAATTATGTACTGTGGCAGCATTGCGCCTGGTAGTTCAATTTACATTCGGTATTTTCTGCTTCTATACCTGCTCAATTTTTTAAAAAAATTTTAAACTATATATATAGTTTAAAAGTTTATAGTATAAAAGATATATATATATATATATATATATATATATATATATATATATATATATATATGGCACAAGGTATCTTCATATTTTTTTAGGTAACTGGCGTGGGCGTATTTCGGGGGGTAAACATAAAACAACGATCAATTTATTAATTATTACATAAAAAGAAAATTCTTAATTTATTAAATAAAAATCCTTATCTAAAATGTATAAGCACTGAGAACTTCCATAACAAGATTAGAAAGAGGTGGAATTATAAACAGATTTTATGCGCAAAGGCTCCAAAATTGGTATTTTCTCCCATGTTACAATGCGCCCTTTAGTTTGATATCCTGCTCTATTTGTCTAAACGTATTTTACTTTTTGACCGACTTATTCAACTAATCTGCCTCTATGTGCCAATTTTTAAGGTTTTCGAACGACCAGGTCAGATTTAAAACATGGAAGGGGGGACAGATGGATAAACAAAGTTCTATCCCGTTTTTCAACTGCGGAATTAAAAAAATAAAAAGATTACATGAATCTCTAGATATTGAATGCAATCAATTTTAGCACACCCCTGCAAAAGATCCTGTATACGCTTGTGGTATCTGGAGATATGTTTTGTGAAGTTTTTAAGGTCGACCTATACGGAGATGAATATTTGTTACTAAATTTAGTTGTTGCAACTCTGGGATTTTGCTTTTACTACAAGAAATTCCGTGAAAACATTTTTTTTCTTTATCTCTTTCACACTACAAACTTCGCAATATCCAATGTATGGGTATCTAATTGCTCGCTATAAGCGATACGTTTAACATTACGAAAGTATTGCAGATCCAGGGTGGCAGAAAAAAAATCGTAATTGTCGCATGATCCAATATTTTCGGGGTTGCGATTTAGAGTTTACTTATTTATTTTGGGGGTCAGCCTTTTCGTTTGACCAGCTGCTCTCCTCGGAATAGGAAACAGGAAGTAGGTTAGTTGTCTTTAGATATCATTTTCATCGAAAGAGGTAAGGGTTGTCCGTTTCCGGACGGATCATAGGGTTTTCGGCCGGCTTTGAATTAGTGCCCGAAAGCATATCAGTTTCGCAGGGGCTTGAGAAGGGGCTTTTTGTTTCTGGAAGGCCTAAAGCCAATGGCGATGCTTTGGGGTCAAGGGGTTAAGACCCAGAATCCAATAAGATAATTGTGTGCGCCTCAGGGGCGTGTTTTAAAATCTTGGAGAGAGAGAGTTTTTGAGAAATTGCAAAAAGGAGCGAGGAGAAGGAACTGTGTGGTGTTTGAGAAAAGTCGGCTCCCAATCATGGTCCTCTGTAAAGAGAGATGCTGTTCAACTGCCAGTAATGTTGGTGAGTTCCACATTTAAGGGCCTGTGCCTGATTTGTATCTTTTGTCTCTCTCTCCCTCTCCAATTAAATAACTACTTATTAACGCCAATTAAATATCTACTTGTTAACTCCAAATAAATTATTTAATAGTAAAAGTCAGATGTTTTCATGATAGATTACCGTCTTTCACATTTTAGTCTATGAGACTATATACACTTTTGTATATGTTTATTTGTTTATCTTAAATTTGGTTTTCATCCCATTTGGAATATGGGAAGTTGTGTTTTAAATAATTTAAATCAATAATGTTGTAAATATTTATATAGCGTAAATAAATTAATGTTTGTAAACACTCACGGCCTGTTTCTTCTTCGCGCTCTAACCGGGCGTGTCCTAAAAGAGGTAGTTACCTTAGGACAGTAATAACCGATACATCGCCACATCTGAGCTCGCTATATGTGGGTTCCACTCCATTGTAAATATAGTTTATATCAATGCATACAAGCCAAATGTGTAAAATTTAGTGGCGCAGCTAATTTGTTGCCAACTTGAAAAACAAAAACGGGGGGGGGGGGGGCGTTTTTGACCATAGGCAATTAAGCAAGTTCTTACGTCCCATCTTCCGTGTTCAATGTACTTTTTTTTTCCACTATAAAAGTTTTATATAGCCCTAGAATTTAATTTTACTTAGGGGCCCGAGAAAGGGTTAAGGCGGCTATATAAAAGAAAAAGAAACTTTTGAAGAATTTTTACGAAATATTTTGAAACAATAACCTAGGTATGAGATAGGAAAAATATGTCTCTTTTCTTAGTCTAATTCAGATACAAGTGGAGCCAAACAGAATAGGGCCGCCCATACAAATTGTGGGACCCCCCTCCCCCTTCTAAAACTTATCGCCCGGCCTCCAAACTTAATTCCCTTCTTACATCTTTCCCTCCATTAAACGTCGTAGATAACCTCTTTAGAATATCTACGTTCTCTGTGAGCGGTTCTGAATGAAATATGAATATATGAGAAAGTCGAACGGAGATTCACACTCCAGACGTATTTTCATATGAGTTTTGCTCTTCAAATCCCGAAATGAGTAAGTAGATCCGGCCATGGCTGGATTGAATTGAAAACGGAATAGATGTGCCTTTCAAACTTTCCATTTTTTTTTTTTTTTATATATGCAGCATTCATTCTAAATAAAGTATGTC
This sequence comes from Amaurobius ferox, assembly GCA_951213105.1. NCBI lineage: Eukaryota > Metazoa > Arthropoda > Arachnida > Araneae > Amaurobiidae > Amaurobius > Amaurobius ferox. The sequence goes on along the minus strand of OX578147.1, from coordinate 44,489,842 downwards.
TACTGATCCTATTCATAAAGAAAAAGTAAACAAAAGTCTGGTTAATTTCGAAATAGCCCGTTGACACCCTACACACGCTGAACACTTTTTTTTTTTTTTTTCCATTTTTACAGACACAAGAGCTATGTGCAACTCAAAATATCCCACACGCTTGAAAAAATTTCGGTATGATCCGGTGCAAACCGAACTCGTTCCTAGTCAAGGCCAATCCACCCAAGAGTGTGCTCAACACTTTGTCTGCATACAATGTAGATAACAAAATTGCCCGCGATGATTTTTTTTTTCTTCTTTCTTTCTTTCTTTTTTTAAATTCATTATATGCACCAGACACAGTTATCATCACAAATATAAACTAGAGCGATTAACACTTTTCACCAATACCGAATTTTAATATTAGCCGGATCTCGAATATTTTAATACACTGAATTGTTATTTCAAATTGTTAATAAAAAATCTGATGTGGACAGCACATGACTTTCCTCATATAATGCAATGTATTTACTTCTTTTACAGTAAAAATAAAATAGATTATTCTTATAGTACTATATTTTTTCAAGATATTGAATTTTCGTCAAATAGTCGTTATTTTCATTGATTGAGCGTCATTTTTATCCATTTGGCGAGATTTCCTTTGATTTGATAACATTTAAAAAGTCGCCACGTTGGCGACATTCCGCCAGATTCGTCTCCAAAATCTCGCCAAGCGTTATAGACGGAGAAATAATTTATTATTATAGCAGATAAGTGACTATTGGCGTTCAAATACAAAATTATTACTCAATGCATCTTTTCTCATGAATGGAATGAGCTAGGAACCACGAGAATGATGTCACCAAATGTATCGCATGAAATGTATCGCATGTATCGCATGAATGTATCGCACATATGAAAAGTGCCACCCAGGCGGTGAAGTGGATAGCGTCTTCGACTGCTGTCTAGTGGGCTTGGGTTCGAATCCCGAGTAAGGCATGGTTGTTTTCTTGAGGATGAAGACAGTCTTCCGTCCTCTGGGTCCTCGCTAAATGAGAAGCTGCACCCCCTTTGACCTTCTTCAATGATGTTGTTTGTGTTAATAAACTTTGTGATACTACAATAATTTATACACACACAATACACACACTACATCGCAATACTACAATAATTTATTTTATTTAAAAACTTAAAGCCATGGAGGTTAAAGTAATTTAATTCTATGCTTAAAACTTCATCGAAAAAGTCTGTTATGAAATCGTCTGCTTCTCTATGTATAATCAATGAATGTTTCATTCATATCAGCTATATTGCAGATCCTAGAGCTAAATAATTTTGCGTTAAAGAAATTCAGCAATTCTTATACAACTCATCCTACATCTTGATGTGTTTACATTCTCCATAAGTGAAAATTAGGCTTCGTTGTAGAAATAGTCAAAGTTTGATAATCATTTACACTCAAATATAATATCCGGCCACACAGAAAGCTACCATTAGCCTATGGGTTGGTCGTGTGGTCTGGGTTTTCTACTCAAATATATTGTAATTGCGTTGTTTCAGAATGTAGACTCACAGGAATTACGCAAAAATAAAACGGTTTTAGGACGTATACGATCCTAAATATAAATTAAAAAGAATGTTAAAAATCACAATTTTGACACAAGATGGACGGCATTGATAATTTAAAATCAAATATATTATAATTTCGTTGTTTCAGAATATAGATGCATAGAAATTAAGCAAAAATAAAGCGGTTTTAGGACGGATACAACACTAAATGTAAATTAAAAAGAACTTTAAAAATCACGATTTTGACACAAGATGGATGTCGTATTTTATTTGAAGTGGGTCACGTGATCTCTTCATATAAAGGGTGTAATTATTATTTTAATTTTTCTTTAAAAAAACAACTGAATATATTTTGCTGAAAATTTTTTTATATACTTTATGGGATAATTTAAATATTTCCTAAAACCTTCGAAACAATTTGTGAATTTTAAATTCGCTTAAAAAATGTTTGAAGAATTAGATCCCATAGGGTTCAATGTATTTCCCTTCTTCAACCCTGGTTCAGTTCAAAACTAATTCGGTGATATTATTCATTTCTATTCCCATAGGTCCCACAGATCGTCTGAACAACATACTAAAATTTCAGTTTGATAAAGTCATTTTTACGGCAGTTGTCGCGCGAACGGACAGACAGACAGAATGAACAAAGTCATAAACACTTTTCAACTATGTTGTAAAGTGTTAAAAATGAATTCTGGTATGAGAAAGTTGAGGTGAGTCACACCTCAGTTAATATTTTTCAGGTACTCTTATCTACAATAAGTGAATAGTTGTAAATATTTATCACCTTCTGCAAAGTGTATTCAAACACGTTCAGGATCTAGTCTGCTTCTGAACCAAGTCAGAGGTTCTAAAGTGTTGCTCTGATAAAAACCTTTTGACTGCATCGCGATTAAATACTTCGCACATCTCTAATATAAACGTTCGAGTTTCTATCGGAAAGTGAAGAATATATACGTTCTTTTGTTCCAAATTTCGAATTTTTTCTACTTTTTGGGGTATTCAAATATTATCGCTAATATAACATTTGCGCATCTCTATAAACGTTCAAATTTCTATCGGAAAGTGAAGAATATATACATTCTCTTGTTCCGAATCTCGAATATTTTCTAGTACTTGGGGTATTGAATATTCTCACTAATATAGCATTCGCGCATCTCTAACATAAACGTTCGAATTTCTATCGGAAAGTGAAGAATATATACGCTCTTTTGTTTCAAATTTCGAATTTTTTCTAGTATTTGGGGTATTCAAATATTATCGTAAGTATAGCATTTGCGCATCTCTATAAACGTTCGAATTTCTATCGGAAAGTGAAGAATATATACATTCTTTTGTTCCGAATCTCGATATTTTCTAGTACTTGGGGTATTGAATATTCTCGCTAACATAGCATTCGCGCATCTCTAACATAAACGTTCGAGTTTCTATCGGAAAGAGAAGAATATATATGTTATCGTTAAAGTATAAAATCCGTTATTTCGTAGAATACCTAGTTATTTCATAAAATAATTGATCAAGCCAGTTAAAGTGTAAAACTCACTTGTATTCTATGGTTTAACTAGTTATTTCATAGAATAACGATCTACACCTCGTTAAAGTGTAAAACAACCGATGTGGATTAGTAATCGTAATGTTTTAATGAACTGAATGTTCAGAGGGAAAAGAAAACTCTGAAAAATGTTTGGAAATTCAAGCTATGATAACGAAATTAATGTCAGATAAATCTCATTCTGAAGCCTCTGTGGGACTTACAGTCCGCATCCCACTACCTGATGTTGACAGAGGAAAAGGTAACGCCAAATCTCTTTTAGATATTATCATGAAAATAACCGAAGAAAGTTTTTACTTTCCTTATACATACATAGTATAATGTATTACTTTTCTTATATACCGGGTGGTCAGAATTAAAACACCACTACTCTGAGCTCTCTATACATCGAACTACTCAGTGTAAAGGCTCCAAAATTGTTGAACCTACTATTCAAGACATAAGGAGAGGGATTAGGCGAAAAAAAAAATTAGTTCCAGAAACACCGATAGGTGGCGCTGTACAACAGAAAATATGGTGTAAAGACATAAAATAATCACAAAAAAAAACAAAAAAAACATGCGATATGGAATTTTTCCTTTTCAATTTCTTTTGCTGATATGAAAGAAAAAAGAAGATAAAAAAGTGAAGAAACTTAAACTGTCATTGTAACTGCAATTTCGCACTGTAAGCACAAAAATTTGCATAAACCTTTGGTTTGCAGCTACTATGTTCTGGGCATAAAAGGGGATAAAACTGGGAAATTTTCATTCTTATCAGCGATGACTGTCACACTGCCAGAACGCGCTTTGCTTGTGAAGCTGTTTTATGAAAACAAAGGACATGCTGCAGCTGCACTTCGAGAGTTTCGTCGACTTAAGAATTTGCGCAAAGGACCATTACTTTCATAAGCTCTCAGGAGAAGGATCGCTCGATTCGAGAAAACTGGACATCTTGGAGTTCAACCCGGTCGAGGAAGCAAATCGACTAGTTCGGATGTCGTTGACGATGTTGCCACCGCTATTGTTGAACAATCAATGGATAACGTTATAGGTTGTAGTAGTGCACGGGGAGTGTCACGACACTTGGGTGTCCCCTTCAGCACAGTGCGGAACGTACTGAGAAACATAGTGCATTTTTTCCCGTACAAAATTAGTCACAATCACCACTTGCTGACCATCGACAGGGAGAAGCGACTGACCTTTGTATTGACATTTCTGGCTAGAGTTGAAGTGGATGCATCGTGGCCATGGCAGATTCTATGGAGCGATGAAGCGCATTTCCATCTAAGTGGAACAGTCAACACCCATAACTGTCGCATTTGGAACACGGAAAACCCTCGTACCTTCCAAAAGATTCCACTCCACTCACCGAAAGTTACAGTCTGGTGTGGATTCACAGCCGCATTCATTCTTGGACCTTTCTTTTTCGAAGAGGGTACTCCCAATGGCCCTGTGACATGCACAGTGACGGCCAGGAGGTACAAAAACGTGCTCGAAAATTTTGTTGTACCCCAACTGCAACAGCACCAATGTCTTGATTCAATTACCTTTATGCAAGATAGAGCGCCTCCACACATTGGACTCTGTGTACAGCAGTTTCTTCGGCAACATTTTACTAATGGTAGAGTAATTCTCGTGCGTTTCTGACAACCTGGCCATCTCGTTCTCCAGATCTTAATTCCTGTGATTTTTGGCTGTGGGGATATTTAAAAAGTCTTGTTTATCGAGGACGTCTGGTAACCTTGGCAGATTTGAAAGACAGCATCACTCTGCATGTGAGAAGCATCTCAATCGACCAATTACGATCCGCAGTTGAACAAGCTGTCCACAGACTGCAGATTTTACATCTTGAAGAAGGGAACCATATTGAGCAGCATTCCCTGCATCGATCAGGTCCTTGTGATATGAATGTTTGGTACGTTCGAATAAAATGTGTTACAAATGTGTATTTTGTGTCTTTTCAGCATATTTTCTGTTGTACAGCGCCACCTATCGGTGTTTCTGAAACTATTTTTTTTTCGCGCAATCCCTTTTCCCATGTCTTGAATAGTATGTTCAACAATTTTGGAGCCTTTACACTGAGTAGCTCGATCTATAGAGAGCTCAGAGTAGGGGTGTTTTAATTTTGACCACCCGGTATATATATATATATATATATATATATATATATATGTATGTATATATATATATATATATATATGTATATATATATATATATATGTATGTATATATATATATATATATATGTATGTATATATATATATATATGTATGTATATATATATATATATATATGTATGTATATATATATATATATGTATGTATATATATATATGTATATATATATATATATGTATGTATATATATATATGTATATATATATATATATGTATATATATATATACTTATATGCACATATAGGCACACACATGTACATACATACATATATATATATATATATATATATATATATATATGTATGTATATATATATATGTATATATATATATATATGTATATATATATATATTATAGTGATAAAAATTATGTTAATTTATCCGACATCATACAATACAACTCAACTCTTACCTAGGATTATCTGATTGATGCACATCCAGATGGCTCTATAAGTTAGACGCGACTTTTTTATGTATGCTTTCCTATTCGAAGTTTATACGCTTTATGCAACTCTTCCATGATTCTCGTCTTGCTGGTTAGTAAAATTTCCAATTTTTGTTATTTTGATCATTTTTATGTTGTCTGGGATTCGGCCATTTTTTCCCCACGGGCATGATCGATTGCTGTTTCGGGCGTGCAGAGTCTCTGGGAGCGTTTTCATGAAGTCAAAGCTAGCTTCTAACCAGGAAATAGGGGTCGCAATCCCCCTTGACCTTTCTGCAACCCTGTAAACACAATCATTCCACCTATATATTTTCCTTTTTCATTTTAAATCTTATATATATATATATATATATATATATATATATATATATATATATACATATATACACATACACACATAGTTATACACGCACATGTACATACATATATATATACACATATATATACATACGCACATAGGTATACACACATACACACAAGCACAGATCACACTAAAATATCTGATTCGTGTTCCAGAGCACTCAAATTGTGTAAATCCATCGAAAACTCGAATTCCAAGTTTCGATTCCATTTCAACATTTTCCTTAATCATGTAGTGCAGAGAAAGTATGAAAGAAAACAAAGTGTATTTAGGGTCTTCTGGGGTCGGTGAAAAAGTGGAGGAGGGGAACAAAGGCTTTCAAACTTTTTATGTTGCACGCTAGGTGAAGTAATTCCTCGCACGTCAAATAACAGTGATTATCGGATAAACTCGGGAGAAAATACTGTATGGGTTACGCATGGGTAAATATAGACAGAAGACGAATTAACGGTCGAATCGGTATAACTAGGTAGAAAATAGAAAAGATAATAGGCAAGAATAATAAGTTTTGAACCGATAGCTGTGACCGTTGTGTTGTTAGACAAGGAACTTTTTGGTGATTGTGATTGGCTATTTTATTTTGTAGTTGGTTAAAGTTGCCTGAGGAATGTTAAAGCTATAGAAAAACGGCGATCGTGTGGGATGGGTAATAAATATTGTTTTAAGACTGAAAGGCTTCATATAATAATTTAAAAATTTGCACCTATTTTTTACTTTTCATGTTAATGTATAGAGAAAATATTGTTCCCGAAAATTTTCGAATTCGAGATTTTGACGGAAAAGCAAGTTTCGGGACCTTCCTAAACCTATTTCTTCTAAAAAGACGTACGTCTTTTAGAGTTTTACTAGCCAAATACCCGTTGAAAATCAACGGTCTCGCAAGCAACCGCAGCAACCTATAAGCAATCCCTGTATAATGTAAATTTTTGAATAATTCGCATTTCACATTTTTAGCAAATCGAATATTTTGGTGTGCAGGACCCCCTAAAGAAGAAAATATTGGAAAATTTAAATTGCACACTTTCTTCCTTTCAAACTATCTACGAGCACACCAAATTTGAAGTCTCTATCCTATTGTGAAGCATGTTTTTTTCTATCACTTCACCTTTCGAACATTTTTCTGTGTAGTATCCCCTTAAATGAAAATTTTTGAAAAACTGTATTCATCTTGGATTTTTTATCAAATGATTAGACCATATACTAAATTTCAAGCCTCTATCCCATAGTAAAGGAGGCGATTTTCATTTGTTCGTCAAATCGAATATTTTAGTGAGGTTGAGGGGCACCCGCCTATAATAGCAAATGTTGGAAAACTGAAATTGCACACTTTCTTCCTTTCCAACTGTTTACCCGTACACCAAATTTAAAGTCTCTATTTCATCGCGGAACATGCATTTTCTATAATTTCACCTTTCGAATGATTTTGTGTAGTGTACCCACCCCTTAAATACACATTTTTGAATAACTCCATTTTTGTATTTTTTATCAAATGACTCGCCCATACACCAAATATCAAGCCTCAATCACTTTTAAAAAGGGGCGTTTCTCTTTTATTCCGAAAATCGAACATTTTGGTGTGCGACACCCTCTAAAGTAAAAAATATTGGAAAACTGAAATTGTACACTTTCTTCCCTCTAAACTATTTACCTTTACACTAAATTTGAAATCTCTATCTCAGCCTGAAGCAGGTTCTTATCAATTCACCTTTCGAAAGTTTTTCTCTGGAGCACCCCCTTAAACGGACATTTCTAAAAATCTATATTCGTCTTAGGTGTTTTCATCAAATGATTATCCCATATACCCAATTTCAAGCCTCTACCAAATTTTCAAGGAGCCGTTTCTCATTTATTCGGAAAATCGAATATTTTAGTGTGCGGCACCCCTTTCAGTAGAAAATATTGGAAATCTGAAATTGCAAACTTTCTTCCTTTCGAACGATTTACCCATACACCAAATTTGAAGTCGCTATCTTTTCGCAAATTATGCTTTTCTATCATTTCACTTTTCGAACGTTTTGGTGTGGAGCACCCTCTTTTCAGAACATTTTCGGAAAATATGAATTTTCCACGGGTTTTTATCGAACGATCGACTCGTGTACTAAATTGCAAGTCTGTATCTATTCGGGAAGTGCCTTAAAAAAACGTGGCAGGCAGACAGCCAGACGGACGGACACTTGGCAATTAGTATATACTAGCCGAATACCCGTTGAAAATAAACGGTCTCACAATAGGCAACTTCTGAATAATGTAAATTTTTGAATAATTCACTTTTCACATTTATTCGACAAATCGAATATTTTTGGTGTGCAGAACCCCCTAAAAAAGAAAATATTGGACAACTTAAATTACGCACTTCTTCCTTTCACGCTATCTACATGTACACCAAGTCTCTCTCTCATTCCGAAGCATACTATTTTATCATTTCCCCTTTCGTACGTTTTTCTGTGGAGCACACCCATAAATGAACATTTTTGAAAAACTTTGTTCATCTTGGTTTTTTTATCAGATTATTGGCCCATATACTAAATTTCAAGCCTCTATCACAATTGAAAAGAAACGTGTCTCATTTAATCTCTGTTATATCATGAAGCATGTTTTTTCTCACTTTACCTTTCGAACGTTTTTCTATGTAGCACCCCCCCCCCTTAAATGAACATTTTTGAGAAACCGTATTCATCTTGGTTTTTTATCAAATGATTAGTCCATATACTAAATTTCAAGCTTTTATCATATTGTGAAGGAGGCGTTTTTCATTAGTTCGCGAAATCGAATATTTTAGTGAGCGGCACCCCCTGCAATAGCAAATGTTGAAAATCTGAAATCGCACACTTTCCTCCTTTTTAACTACCTATTCGTACCCCAAATTTGAAGTCTCTATCTCACCGTGAAGCATGTTTTTTCTATCATTTCACCTTTCGAATTCTTGGGTTTTTATCAGATGAGATTGGTCCAAAACTAAATCTCTATCACATTTTACAGGAGGCGTTCCTCATTTATTCGGAAAATTGAACATTTTGATGTGCGGCACCCCCTAACATTGCAAAAATTGGAAAACTCCAATTGCACACTTTCTTCCTTTCAAACTATATACACCAAGTCTATATTCCATCGTAAAGCATGTTTTTTCTATCATTTCACATTTCGAACGTTTCTGTGTGGAGTACCCAACCCCCTTAAATATACATTTTTTAAAAACACCATTTTTCTTGGGTTTTCTAAAAGATGATTCGCCCATATACCAAATATCAAGCCACTATCACGTTTTAAAAGGGGCGTTTCTCCTTTATTTCGAAAATCGAACATTTTGGTGTGCGACATCCCTTAAAGTAGAAAATATTGGTAAACTGAAATTCTACACTTTCTTCTTTCCAAACTATCTACCCTCACACCAAATTTGATATCTCTATCTCATTCCGAAGCATGTTTTTTTTATCAATTCACTTTTCGAACGTTTTACTCTGGAGCACCCCCGTAAACGAACATTTTTGAAAAACTATATTCGTCTTGGGTGTTTTCGTCAAATGATTAGCCCATATATCAAATTTCAAGCCTCTATTAAATTTTAAAGGAGTCATTTCTCATTTATTCGGTAAATTGAACATTTTGGTGTGCGGCACCCTCTTAAGTAGAAAATATTGGAAATCTGAAATTGCACACTTTCTTCCTTTCGAACGATTTACCCATACACCAAATTTGAAGTCTCTATTTTATCGCGCAGCATTCTTTCCTATCATTTCACTTTTCGAACGTTTTGGTGTGCGGCACCCCCTAAAGTAGAAAATAATGGGAAACTGAAATTGTACACTTTCTTCGTTCCAAGCAATCTACCTGTACATTAGATTTGAAATCTCCATCTCATCCCGAAGTATATTTTTTTTATTAATTCACCTTTCGAACGTTCTTCTCTGGTGTACCCACTTATACGAACATTTTTGAAAAACTATATTCGTATTGGGTGTTTTCATGTAATGATTAGCCCATATACCAAATTGCAAGCCTCTACCAAATTTTAAAGGAGCCGTTTCTCATTTTTTTCGGCAAATCAAACATTTTGGTGTGCGGTACCTCCTAAAGTAAAAAATATTGGAAATCTGAAATTGCACATATTTTTCCTTTCGAAGTTTCTATCTCTATTTGAAGTTTCTATCTCATCGCGAAGCATGCTTTTCTGTCATTTCACTTTTCGAACGTTTTGGTGTGGAGCACCCTCTCTACAGAACATTTTCGGAAAATACCCGTATACCAAATTACAAGTCTTTATCTATTCGGGAAGTGCCTAAAAAGAGCGTGACAGCAGACAGGCAGACAACAGGACAGACAGACGGATAGACGGACACTTGGCAATTAGTATATATATATAGATAGATAGATTATGTCTATTACGGGCTGAAATTAGACTCAATAACATTTTTAACAATATTCATCATAGCTAAAAAGTGTTTATGACTTTGGTTATTCTGTCTGTGTGTCTGTCCGTTCGTACGATAATTGTCTTAAAAATAACTTTATCGAAAAGAAATTTTTCTGTGTTGTTAAGACGATCTGTGAGGCTTCTGGAAATGAAAATGAATATCACCCACTTAGTTTCGGATTTAACACGAGTTACAAAAATGAAATAGTTTGAACCCTATGAGATCTAATTTTTCAAACATTTTTTAAGAGAAGTTAAAATTCACAAATTGCTTTTAAAGTTTTAGGGAATATTTAAATTATCACATAAAATGATTAAAAAATGTCAGCAAAATATGTTAAGTAGTTTTTTAAATGAAAATTAAAATAATAATTACACCCATATTATAGGAACAGATCACGTGACCCACTTTAAAATAAAATATGGCATCCATCTTTTTTTCCAGTGTAAAAATCGCGATTTTAAAAGTTCTTTGAAGTTTATATTTGTGTTGCATCCGCCCTAAAACCTCTTTGTTTTTGCGTATTTTCTGTGCATCTATATTCTGCAAAATTGTGTAGGGTAGTCTTTAAAATAAAAATTGAGATAATAATTATACTTATGACATATGACGAGATCGCGTGACTTATTGCAAAATAAAATATGGCCTCCATTTTCCACTGATATCATAGATGTTTAAAGATCTTTTAGATCTATATTTAGTGTTGCATCCGCCATAAAACCGCTTTATTTTTGCGTATTATCGGTATATTTAAATTCTGTGCCAACGCAATTACAATATATTTGATTTTAAATGATCATTAAACTTTGATTATTCCTACAACGAAGCCCAATTTTAATCCTATACAATAGCATGCAGAATGTAAGCAAATCAAGCGATTTTAAGGTAAGTTGAATTTTAACGTATGCAGAATGTAAACACATTAAGCTGTAAGATGAGTTGTATGAGAATTGCTGAATTTTTTTCAGGCAGAATTATTTAGCTCTGGAGTCTGGAATAAAAGTGATATGAATGAAATATTCATTGATTTTACATAGAGAAACAGACGATTTATATTTCGATGATGTCATTTGAATAAAGTTCCTTTTATATATCTACTTCCTATTATTGTCTGTTTCGATATGAAGTTTTAGGTTTTCAAGTATAATAAACTACTGTAGTTCTGTGATAATTTAAAAGGATCAGCGCTGAATGTATCACACTTTAGATATGTTTAAATAAAATTGAATTTCCGTTGGGAAGTGTTTCTTAATTCATGCTTTATGCATGATTAATCTTTAGTTCACATAATTGTAACATCCTCTAACTTTATGATCATGTTTTGACAACTGCGGCCTGCGAGTTATATGCTGCACTCACTAAATTTTTATACGACCCCAAACACCCCCCCACCCACGAAATTTTTATTTTACCAATTCTAGAAAAAATAAATACTATTGAAACTTTGAATTTAGATGAAATTGGTCAGTTTAAAATTAAACAAGAAAGATCAAATATGCATAAAGCATTGATTATGAAACACTTTCCAACTGAAATGCAATTTTATTTAAACATTTTTAAAATGCGATATATTCAGCGGTGGGTGATATTTTTAAAATTATTACAGTTCTACAAACATTTATTATATTTGAAAACTTAAAACTTCATAGAATAAAATGAAGCTTATTCAAATGATGCCATCGAAATATAAATCGTCTGGTTTCTCTATGTAAATAAATTAATATTTCATTCATATCACTTTTATTCCAGACTCCAGAGCTAAATGATTTTGCATTAGAACATTCAGAAATTCTTATACAACTCATCTAACAATCACTTGCTTACATTCTGCACCCATTAAAATTAGGCTTCGTTGTAGAAATAATCAAAGTTTAGTGATCATTTAAAATCAAAATATTATAATTGCGTAGGCACAGAATTTAGACAAACAAATAATACGAAAAAATAAAGCGGTTTTATGACGAATGAAATATAAATTTAAAAGAATTTTAAAAATCACGATTTTTACACTACGAAAAAAAAAATGAATGCCATATTTTACTTTGAAGTGGGTCACGTGATCTCTTCATATAATATGGGTGTAATTATTATTTTAATTTTTATATAAAAATCTACTGAACATATTTTGCTGAAATTTTTTTATATATTGTATGGGATAACTTGAATATTACCTAAAATTTTCTAAACAATTTGTGAATTTTAAATTCGCTTAAAAATTTTTTGAAAAATTAGGTCCCATAGAGTTCAATGCATTTCACTTTTCCAACCCGGGTTCAATCCAAAACTAATTCGGTGATATTATTCATTTACATTCCCATATATCCCAAACACCGTCTCAAAAAACATACTAAAATTCCATTTTAATAAAGTCATTTTTACGGCAGTTATCGTGCGAATAGGCAGACAGACAGACAGACAGACAGACAGACAGAATAAACAAAGTCATAAACACTTTTCAACTATGCTGGAAAGTGTTAAAAAATCACATTTGTTGGATCGTTAAATGTGACATCATTTTAATGTATTTCTTATATTCAGAAATACATTATAATGTATATCTGACATACACTAATATTATAGAAAACACTGTTGGTTAAAATAGGCATAAATTGTTCCAGCATCTATTGCTGAACTCTGGAATTATTTCGGCCTATTTTGTAACTGAATAGAGCAACGACGTTGAAAACTAAAATAGTCATAATTTTAAATTATAAAATTGATACTTTTTAAATAACTTAAACACAGATATACGATTATAAAATGAACTTTAGAAAATGGTTTTTCATTAATAGCTTTCATAGAAATTTAATCTGGTAATTTTTACTTTCCTTATATACATAATGTATAAGGAAAGTATTGTGACGGGGTCGAAAATTCGAAATCGAGTTTTCGACGGGAGAGCACGTTTCAATCATCCCTGATCACGAATCAAACATTTTTGAAGTGATGTCTGTGTGTGTGTATGTGTGTGTGTGTGTGTGTGTGTGCGTGCGTGTGTGTGAAAGTATGTGTGTGTGTGTGTGTGTGTGTGTGTGTCAGTGAGTCTGTGGAGACGATAACTGACGAACGAATGGACCGATTCGAACCAAGTTTGGTACAAAAATCACAATCCGTAAACACTGGAAGCCTATTGTTTTTATACGTAATCGAATGTTCAGAACCCCCCTAAATTTTCGAATAAAATTTTGAAAAAATCGTCAAAAAATCGAAACCACTAATAAAGTTACACAAATAGACATTTCTTATGTAATTTTTCATTAGAAAACGATTGACATAAATTTTAGAACGCTAACATGAACCGTTCTCGAGATATTGCACATTTTTCAAAAAAATTATTAAAAAGTCATATAAAATGAAAAAAAAAATATTTCCTATTGAGAAATATGTTCACTTTTCATATGTAATACCATGCGATAAATTGGATGACATCACTCTCGAGGATCTAGCTCGTTCCATTCATGAAAAAAAATACTTTGAGTAATACTTTTGTATTTGAACGCCAATAGTCATTTATCTGCTGTAAGAACAACTTATTTCTTCGTCCATAACGCTTGGCGAAATTTTGGCGACGAATTTGGCGGAATGTCGCCAACTTGGCGACTTTTTGAAATGTTGCCAAATTAAAGAAAATCTCGCCAAATGGATAAAATTGACGCTAAATCGATGAAAATGACGACTAATTGTCGAAAATTCAATATCTTGGAAAGAATATTAGTATCTACTATAAGAAAAAACCTATTTTTTTTACTGAAAAGTAGTAAATTCATTACATTATATAAGGAAAGTCATGTGTTGCCCACATCAGATTTTTTTATAAAATTTTTACTGATCGAATATATATTTCGTGTATTGTCATATTTTAGGCTACGTTTTACTACATTTTTTCTAAATTGTAATTTGAAAACAAAATTAACATTTGTAGTTTTCTTTACAAACTTCTAACGATTTTCCCCATCATATTTGACCCCCCCCCCCCCTCCTTATCCACATGCATAGTTAATAACATTTTTTAAATAGCTGCCTTTTTATGAAATTCCTTTAATTACTTTCCTTATATACAATAATGTATAAGGAAAGTATTGTGACGGGGTCGAAAATTCGAATTCGAGTTTTCGACGGCAGAGCACGTTTCAAGCATCCCTGATCACGAATCAAACATTTTTTAGCTGATGTCTGTGTGTGTATGAAAGTATGTACGTGTGTGTCAGTGAGTGTGTGGAGGCGATAACTAACGAACGAATGGACCCATTCGAACAAAATTTGGTTCAAAAATTACAATTCGTGAATACTGGAAGTCTATTGTTTTTATACGCAATCGAATGTTCAGAATCCCCTTAAATTTTCGAGTGAAATTTTGAAAAACCATCAAGAAATTAAAACCTCTAATAAAGTTACGCAAATAGACATTTCTTGTGTAATTTTTCATTAGAAAACGATTAACATGAATTTTAGAACGCTAGCATAAACCGTTTTCGAGATATTGCGCATTTTTCCAAAAAATTATCAAAAAATTATATAAAATAAAGAAATATATATATTTCCTATTGAGAAACATGCTCACTTTTCATATGTAATATCATGCGATAAATTGGGTGGCATCATTCTCATGGATCTAGCTCGTTACATTTATGAAAACAGATACTTTGAGTAATAGTTTTGTATTTGAATGCCAATAGTCATTTATCTACTATAATAATAAATTATTTCTCCGTTCATAAGGCTTGGCGAGATTTTGGCGATTATTTTGGCCGAATGTCGCCAACTTGGCGACATTTTTAAATGTTATCAAATTAAAGGAAATCTCGACAAATGGATAAAAATGACACTAAATCAATGAATATAACGACTAATTGACGAAAATTCAATATCTTGGAAAAAATATAAGTTTCTACTATATAAGAATAACCTATTTTGTTTTTACTGTAAAAGCAGTAAATGCATTGCATTATATAAGGAAAGTCATGTGCTGCCCACATCAGATTTTTTTTCTGTTAAAATGAAAAGCCCGCGTAAAGCGCGTAAAAATATTTCAAAATTTTCGCTAAGCATTATGGACGGACGGAAAAATTGGTTATTCTTATAATCGTTTATTATGTTCTTACCAAGATATTGAATTTCATTGATTTAGCGTCATTTTTATAAATTTGGTGACGTTTTCGTAAATTTGGCAACGTTTATAAAAACCTCACCAAGTTGGTGATGCACTGCCTAATTCGTCGCGAAATTTCGTCAAGCTTTATGGACGGAGAAATCGGTTAATCTTATAGAAAATAAACGACTAATGGCGTCAAAATACAAAACTATTACCCAAAGTTTCTTCTTTCGTGAATGGAAAGAACTAGATCCACGGGATTGATGATAACAAATTTATCGCATAATAATACATATGAAAAGTGAACATATTTCACAATAGTTAATACTTTCTTTTAATTTTATGTGATTTTTTTGATAAATTTATTTGAAAAATGTGGAATATCTCGAGAACGGTTCATGCTAGCGTTCTAAGGTTTGCTTCAATCGTTTTCTAACCAAAAATTACATTAAATATGATTATTTTCATAACTTTATTAAAAATATTGATTTTTAGATGACGTTTTCAAAATTTACGGGGGGGGGGGGGGGGTGAACATTCGATTGTGTTTAAAAACAATAAGCTTCCAGCATTTACGGATAATAATTTTTATACCATATTTCGTTCGAATCACTCCATTCGTTCGTGAAATATCGTCTCCACAGACTAATTGACAACAAACACACACGCAGACATCACCTCATAAACGTTTGATTCGTGTCCAGGGATGCTTGAAAAAGTGCTCTCCCGTCGAAAACTCAGGCGTAAAAATATTTCAAAAATAATCAGACAGTTAAAGTACAATTAGCCAAAGATATTATTAGACTGTCGGAGTTTATACTTTAAATATAACGTCTGCAGACTTATTTCCCAACTCACCAAACTCAGTTCAGTCTGAAGTTTTTTTTTTTCTTTGAAAATGCAAGTGAAAACTGCGTAACGTGGTGGGGAGGTTAAAGAAGTTAAATAAGTCATGGCTGACTGAAGTATAGGCATCTTACTGAGAAGTTATGGTATCTACATTCCTAAGTGTAGCGACATCACGATTGCAGTTACAGTTGCAAGATTTCTGAATTGAAAATTGTTATTACTTTCCTTATATGCATGGTATAATGTATAAGGAAAGTATTGTGATGGGAACTGAAATTCGACTCCGAATTTTCGACGGGAGAGCAAGCGTCTCTGCATGGGAGAGCAACAGTACGACCTTCGACGGGAGAACAAGCGTCATTTCAAGCATCTCTGATCACGAATCGAACATTTTTGAGGTGATGTGTGTGTGTGTGTCAGTGAGCCTGTGGAGACGATGTCTCACGATTGAATGAAACGATTCAAATGAAATTTGGTACAAAAAGTACAATCCGTGAATACTGGAAGCCTATTGTTTTTTTAAACACAACCGAATATTCAGAACCTTCCTAAATTTTCGAGTGAAATTTTGAAAAAATCATCAAAAAATCAAAACCTTTAATAAAGCTACGTCAGTAGACATTTCTTATGTAATTTTACCTTCGAAAACGATTGACATAATCTTTAGAACGCTAGCATGAACCGTTCTCGAGATATTGCGCATTTTTCAAATAAATTTATCAAAAAATCTCATAAATTAAAAAAAATGTTAACTGTTGAGAAACATGTTCACTTTTCATACGTAATATCATGCGATAAATTGGGTGACATCATTCTCGTGGATCTAGCTCGTTCCATTCACGAGAAAAGATACTTAGAGTAATACTTTTGTATTTGAACGCCAGTAGTCATTTGTCTGCTATATGAATAACTTATTTCTCTGTTCATAACGCTTGACGAGATTTTGGCGATGAATTTGGCGGAA
Source organism: Amaurobius ferox (assembly GCA_951213105.1). NCBI lineage: Eukaryota > Metazoa > Arthropoda > Arachnida > Araneae > Amaurobiidae > Amaurobius > Amaurobius ferox. The sequence goes on along the minus strand of OX578147.1, from coordinate 44,472,472 downwards.
TGTCGCCAACTTGGCGACTTTTTTAGATGTTGATAAATAAACGAAAATAAACGACTAATTGACGAAAATTCAACATCTTGGGAAGAATATAAGTATCTACCATAAGAATAACCTGTATTTTTTTTTTTTTACTGTAAAAGTAGTAAATCCATTGCATTATAAGGAAGGCAAGTGCTGCCCACATCAGATTTTTTTTATATTTTGTTTTACGTTATAGAAATGTAGAATATACAGTAGAATATAAAAGGATATTTTCAAATAGAAATTTGATAAATTTAATGCCTAAGTATAGCTGAACATGTAAAGCTACAACATGTAAAGCTATTTCGTACCCAATAAATTTATATTTCACGCAACTCAAAATTAACAATTATCAATATTCATAGCACTGTTAATAAGCAATATAGTCCATATATTAAAATAGCTTAATAAATTCATCAATTAGGCGCATTTTCAATAATTTGGCGTCATTTTTGCAATTTTGTAGATACTGTCGTCAATCTGGCATTATTTAAAAAAGTCACCAAAATTTTTCGCTAAGCATTACGGACGGACGGAGAAATTGATTACTCTTATAGTCGTTTGTTATGTTCTTTCCAAGATATTGAATTTTTATTGATTTAGCTTCATTTTTATCAATTTGGTAATATTTACGTAAATTCGGCAACGTTTAAAAAACCTCACCAAGTTGGTGATGCACTGCCTAACTCGTCGCAAAATTTCTTCAAGCATTATGGACGGAGAAATAGGTTAATCTTATAGAAAATAAACTACTAATGGCGTCAAAATACAAAACTATTACCCGAAGTATCTTCTCCCGTGAATGGAAAGAACTAGATCCACGAGAATGATGATAATAAATTTATCGCATAATAATACATATGAAAAGTGAACATATTTCACAATAGTTAATACTTTCTTTTAATTTTATGTGATTTTTTGATAAATTTATTTGAAAAATATGGAATATCTCGAGAACGGTTCATGCTAGCGTTCTAAGGTTTGTGTCAATCGTTTTCTAATCAAAAATTGCATTAGATATAATTATTTACATAACTTTATTAAAAGTATTGATTTTTTTATGACGTTTTCAAAATTTACGGGGGGGGGGGGGGGGATTGAACATTCGATTGCGTTTAAAAACAATAAGCTTCCAGCATTTACAGATTGTAATTTTTGTACCATATTTCGTTCGAATCGCTCCATTCGTTTGTGAGATATCGTCTCCACAGACTAATTGACAACATACAGACATCACCTCATAAATGTTTGATTCGTGTTCAGGGATGCTTGGAAAGTGCTCTCCCGTCGAAAACTCGAATTCGAATTTTCGATCCCGTCACAATACTTTCCTTATACATTATACTGTGTATATAAGGAAAGTAAAAATTACTAAAACTGTTGAAGGCAATACCTCTGAATACGAAGCATTGTAGTAAGCATTAGCATTATGGGGATTTATACCACGACCTCCCCTCATATGAGCTGTTTGTATGTTAGGTAATGGGGAAATTTATATACAAGATTTCTTTGTGAGTTTTGCCTGTAATGGTTAACTGTTTGCACGATATTAATTTTTTTCTGCGTAAAAAATGTATACAATGATTTCTTGTTAAAATTAACTGGAGTGGAGTTCAACTCGCTTTTCTCATACTAGATTTTTTTTTTTTTTCAAATTTTACAAGACAACATTTTTACTTTCCTTATATACATAATGTATAAGGAAAGTATTGCGACGGGGTCGAAAATTCGAATTCGAGTTTTCGACAGAAGAGCACGTTTCAAGCATCTCTGATCACGAATCAAACATTTTTATCTGTGTGTCTGTGTGATGTCTGTGTGTGTGTGAAAGTATGTGTGTGTGTGTTGTGTGTGTGAACGTGTGTGTCAGTGAGTCTGTGGAGACGATAACTGACGAACGAATGGACCGATTCGAACGAAATTTGGTACGAAAATCACAATCCGTAAACACTGGAAGCCTATTGTTTTTATACGTAATCGAATGTTCAGAACCCCCTTAAATTTTCGAGTGAAATTTTGAAAAAATCGTCAAAAAATCAAAACCGCTAATAAAGTTGCGCAAATAGACATTTCTTATGTCATTTTTCATTAGAAATCGATTGACATAAATTTTAGCACGCTAACACGAACCGTTCTTGAGATATTGTACATTTTTTTGTACAGCCTTTGATTCTATTGAACTAACTGATGTGTCATTTGAAAATGAGTGCTTATGGATTTGTGTCTGCGCTTCTCATACCTCCAAATTCTATAGTTGTGTCATATACTTTGTGCCTAATATTACTGTTGATAAATATGAAAGTTTCTTTAAAAGCGCTGAAAAAAAGTTCTGTACTTCGCCGGATCACATATTTATATTTGGAGACTTTAATCTTTCATCTATAAATTTCAACCATTCCAATACTGGTATCCTATCTGGCCACACTCAAGTTGAGTATGTTATTTCTAACTTTATGCAGTTCCTAAATCTTGATCAATTAAACAGTGTTTGTAATAAATATGGCAAAATTCTTGATCTTGTCTTAACTAACTATAAACAGATCATTATTGAACATTCTACCTTCAGTTTCGTTAAAGAGGATTCATACCATCCTGCTCTGGAGGGAACTATATTGATTAAGAAGGTGAGTAGAAATCATCGAATTAATAATAATATGAAATATAACTTTAGAAAGGCCAACTATCCTATGCTATATGACTACTTTTATAATACAGACTGGAACTTTCTAAATACATATACAAATGTTAATGATGCTATATCGAGTTTTTATGAGTGTGTCTATGGGATTTTTGACTTATGTATACTAAAATATATTCCTACTAAGCGGAGATATAAATCGTGGTATTCTTCTAGCACTATCCATAATATTAAATTAAAAAAAAATATCGTAAAAAATCTATTAGAGGTGGTGATATAAGTGATCTACAGGAATTTCATAGACTACGCAAATCTGTGAAAGATGGAATCAAAAGTGATTTTACCAATCATGTTGCTATCATGGAACAAGAACTCAATAAGAACCCTAAGGCTTTCTGGAATTTTTGTAAAGGTGATTCGCCTGGTAGTCATGGGAGCTCAACAATGAGTTATAATAATACTGATTATTCTACTGTTAATGATATTGCAAACTGCTTTGCTGATTTCTTTGAATCTGTTTATATCCAAAGTAGCCAACCTGTTGATTTTGAACTGCTAACCAAGTATTGTGAACTCAATAACATTGACTTAATTAAGGTTAAATATATTACTGAAAATGATGTTGCCAAAGCCTTAAGAGAAGAAAGTTAGAAGTTAAAATCCAGCCAGTCTTTAAGCTGTGATGATGTTCTTTCTTTCATTATCAAAGGTTGTGCTGACTCTCTAACTTACCCTTTGCTTATTTTGTTTAATCTTTCGATTAAAACTATGGCTTTTCCCAATGTCTGGAAATATGGTCAAGTTATTCCTGTACATAAAAAGAACAACAAGCATGATATTTCGAACTACAGGCCTATTACCATTCTTTCCCCTTTTTCAAAAGTTTTTGAATGTGTTATGCATGAAAGGATCTTTTCCCAAATTAAGCAATGGATTTCTCCGTACCAGCATGGGTTTATGCCAAGACGATCAACTGTAACTAATTTAGCTTGCCTTACCAGTGACATTGTTGATGCTATTAAAACCAAGAGACAACTTGATGTTATTTATACTGACTTTAGTAAAGCTTTTGATCACATCGATCTGGGGTTATTAACCCGTAAAATGATTACTAGCGGTTTTCGTGTTGATTTGTCGACTTGGTTATACTCTTATATTTCAGATAGACTGTATTCTGTAAAGTACTGTGATGTAAACTCTAGACTATACAGTAATTCCTCTGGTGTTCCTCAGGGTTCTAATCTGGACCCACTCCTTTTTACTTTCCTTATATACATCATGTATAAGGAAAGTATTGTGACGGGGTCGAAAATTCGAATGCGAGTTTTCGACGGGAGAGCACGTTTCAAGCATCCCTGATCACGAATCAAACATTTTTGAAGTGATGTCTGTGTGTGTGTATGTGTGTGTGTGTGTGTGTGTGTGTGTGTGTGTGTGTGTGTGTGTGTGAAAGTATGTGTGTGTGTGTGTGTGTGTCAGTGAGTCTGTGGAGACGATAACTGACGAACGAATGAACCGATTCGAACCAAATTTGGTACAAAAATCACAATCCGTAAACACTGGAAGCCTATTGTTTTTATGCGTAATCGAATGTTCAGAACCCCCCTAAATTTTCGAATGAAATTTTGAAAAAATCGTAAAAAAATCAAAACCGCTAATAAAGTTACGCAAATAGACATTTCTTATGTAATTTTTCATTAGAAAGCGATTGGCATAAATTTTAGAACGATAACATGAACCGTTCTTGAGATATTGTACATTTTTCAAAAAATTTATGAAAAAGTCCCATAAAAAAAAATTCCTATTGAGAAACATGTTCACTTTTCATATGTAATACCATGCGATAAATTGAGTGACATCATTCTCGTGGATCTAGCTCGTTCCATTCATGAAAAAATATACTTTGAATAATACTTTTGTATTTGAACGCCAATAGTCATTTATCTGCTGTAAGAATAACTTTTTTCTTAGTGCATAACGCTTGGCGAGATTTTGGCGACGAATTTGGCGGAATGTCGCCAACTTGGCGACTTTTTGAAATGTTGCCAAATTAATGAAAATCTCGCCAAATGGATAAAAATGATGCTAAATCAATGAAAATGACGACTAATTGTCGAAAATTCAATATCTTGGAAAGAATATTAGTATCTACTATAAGAAAAACCTATTTTTTTACTGTAAAAGTAGTAAATTCATTACATTATATAAGGAAAGTCATGTGTTGCCCACATCAGATTTTTTTTATTTTTATTAATGAAATTCCCCGGATTTTTAAAACAGCTAAATGTCTTATGTTTGCAGACGATTTGAAGCTTTATATGAAAATCAACTCATTAACTGATTGTGAACTGATGCAGAGAGATCTAGATGAACTGTATAACTGGTCTGTACTAAATAAACTTCATTTAAATATTTCTAAATGCTATGTTATGAGCATTGCTAGGATCCATAATATTCTTAATTACAATTATATTTTAAATAATTGATCTCTATCTTGATGTACTCATATTATTGATTTAGGTGTCACTTTCGATGATACTTTTAACTTTCAGAGACATATCGATAATATTATTAAAAGAGCTTTCCAAAGACTTGGTTTCACCTTAAGACGATCTCGTGTTTTTGCCAGTTCTGATACGATTATTTGTATTTATAATACCCTTGTTAAACCAATCTTGGAATATTGTGCAATAATTTGGGATCCTGTTTACAATCTACATTCTCAACGGATAGAAATCGTGCAAAATAAACTATTACGTACTATTGATTACAGATTGACTGGCTATTATCATTATGATATGCATACAAGGGAACTCAGACAGAAATATAGTTTAATGTATCTTAAAAAAAGAAGAAGCTGGTCCTGCCTCTTGTTTCATTATTAGGTTTTAAATAATACTATTGATTGCCCTACTTTACTTTCTTTCCTGGAATTCCACATACCTGTCAATAATACCAGGAAAGAAACTCTTTTTCACAATACTACTGTTAAACACAACTACATTAAATGCTATTCTATCTATAAATTTGTTGATCTATATAATACCTATTGTGCTGATATTGATATATTTAACTTGACTCCTGCCTGTTTTAAAAAAGCCTGTTTCAATGCGTTTGACATGTTTACTACTTAGTATTCTTGTATCCTATGTTCTGTACATTCTAATTTCTTGTGTGGCTACTGTAATTGGATTTCATCTGTAGTTGCCACGTAAATTGAATAAAATAAAATAAAAATAAAAATGAATTTTTAAAAAAAAAATTATCAAAAAGTTATATAAAATAAAAAATAAATATTTCTTATTGAGAAACATGTTCACATTTCATATGTAATACCATGCGATAAATTGGGTGACATCATTTTCGTGGATCTAGCTCGTTCCATTCATGAAAAAAGATACTTTGAGTAATACATTTGTATTTGAAAGCCAATAGTCATTGTTATATTGTAATTTTCAATTCCCAATATAACATTGCTCTTTTGAAAAAGGAAGTGGACCTAAGAAGACGGTCCCTCATGAAGTGAGGCAATTTTTGTAACATTCCCTCGAACGCAGCTGCACCGGACATTCATTTCGAAAAGAGAGGGTGCTTCTCAAGTTCATGTCAGCGTTAGGTGTTACAACAAACGGAAGGGGTTGAACTTCTTGACCCCAGAGTCAATTAATATCACTTGAACCTTGGGAAAATTCTCGTGAGAACTTTCAACGATTTTAAAACTGGAGACTGCATATCTCATATTTCAGGGGGGGCCTTGACCAATAATATAGCCTGAAGGGCGTAGCCCTTAATTTACTTAGCCAATTATGGACAGGGGCGCCTTGTTAAGGGGGTAGAGACAGAGAGCAACTTTGGACTTTAAGTTTTTGAAATCGGGGACTTGAATTTTGGGAGTGAAAAGAAGAGGTCGCAAGAGCGACGGATCTCGGAGAGAGCGAGCCCTCGGGACAGAGCCGGAGCGCGCCGTCATAAAGTCCGACATCGGCAGTGATGATCGAGGTAGGACAATTCTACACATATTTTTGCACTTTGATTATTATTATCTCTCTGACCCTCCTAAATAAGGTTAACCTGGGCCATTAAGACGTAGGCTAGTAAGAATAGTGAGTTAATGCACATTAATAGGTTAATAATTGTAATGCTCATATTATGATCATAGAATGAGGAGATTTGATTGTCTTAATGTACTACACTAAAGATGTTGGTATATGAAATTTACCAGATGTTAATAGTTATTAAATAAGGTTTTATCTTAATGAAATAAATTCTTTGTTATTGTTTAAAATTAAGCCTCTTCATTTTAATTACTGGTATTATGTATTTCTTTATTTACTCCACTTTACGAGATCGGTCTATATAGCGTCAATACCTGACGTGTGAGGAATCACATATCATTTTGGCGCCCGTGACCAGTCGAATCTGGACTCAAAATTATTGCTCACATATCATTTTGGCGCTCGTGACCAGTCGAATCTGGACTCAAAATTATTGCTCACATATCATTTTGGTGCCGTTTAAACCAGTTTCGAACCTGGACTCAAAATTATTGCACCCTTATCATGTTGGTGATCATGACCAATCAAACCTGGATTCAAAATTATTTCACCCTTCTGGCGACTTTGCTGTTTTAGACCTGTTATATGCCAGAATTTAAATTTTAATGAAGAGAATAAAAATATTTGGAATTAATGAAAAATGAAAATATTGAATAAAATTTTTTTTTGTGTAAAATAAGGATTAAATTAAAGAAATAATTTTAAAATTAAAATAAATATAAATAAACTTAAGAAAATTTATTTCACAGTATGAGAAGCAAACAAAGTGACGAATCATTATGTGTTCTCAATGAGACATGCCATATTGTATGTGAAAATATAATTATTAGGGAACTTGAAGCTTTTAAGAAACTTTTGAATTATATAAATATTTGTGTAATATTTGAGGAGTTAATTATGAGGATTGAAGTATTTGCATGCGTAGATAGTGAAATGATTAGAATTATGTTTTTGAATTTATGTGATATTGTATTTAAATATTTTGGGGGAACATTTTGAGGTGTAAAAACAGGAGATAATTTTAGATATAGAATTTTTGCGAGAAAGTGAAATTTAGAATGACGGAAAGCGGAGAAAATCATCCAGCAACGAGGGGCAGGTTACCAGGACTTATACACCTATTAGGGGAATGCAATGGCATAGAGAATGATGTAGAAATTTTTTTTGACCAGATCAAATCTTTAAGCAGCTTGGGGGATTGGTCAGAGGAGGAAAAGTTAGCAATTGTGAAATCGCGGTTAAGAGGGAATGCAAGAAAATTTTATATAGGGTCACAAGAATTAAGAAGGGAAACATCTTTCGAAAAATTTAGGGATAGGTTATTAGAGTTCTTTACAGAAAAACCGAACATTACAACAAATCAGATCCTTTTCACGACCGCAAAACAGACACAGGGAGAAACGATTAAGCAGCTAGCACACAGAATAACAACACTAACTTTAAATTATATTGGCGACACAGAGCACAGTGAAGCGACACAACAGATTATGGATAAATTAAGGTTAAGTAAATTCTTAGAGGCGGTAACACCTGAATTCCAGAAAGAAATAATAAAAACTAATGCACAAAATTTTGATGAAGCTGTAAAAATAGCCACAAACTTGGAACAGGCAAATTTAGCTGCGATAACGGCAAATGTAAATAGTGCTACATATAGACAAGAAATTGAGACGCTCCGCAAAGAGCAACAGGAATTTAACGCACATATTTTAAATTCAATTACCCAAGAAATAAACACATTAAAAATCCAAGAAAAAGTACAAATTCCCACGACACAAACAAAAAAACCCGTAACATGTCACTACTGTAATAGACAGGGACATTTCATGAGAGAATGCCGAATATACAAAGCGGATCTTTTTAAGCAAACACAGAGTCAAAACATAAACAACGCGAGGACACAGTGGCATAATCAAATACAGTCTCCTCCCCACTCATTTCAAACCCAGCCGTATGATGACCACAGAACTTACTCCTCCCAGCCGGACACATACGATTATAGGCCAAACCACGCCTTTGGAAACTATCAACAGAGCAGAAATTACTATGCGGCACCCCCTCCACAAAGTAGATTTTCTAGGGAACAACGATATAATAGGGACGAGTCAAACCAAAACAGAATCAGAGAATCGGGCGGGCAAAGAAACAATGGGAGAGAGATGAATACAAGATTTGAATACAGAAATTTCCCTAATAGAAGAGATAATTTAAACTAATTGTGGGAGCTTTAAATAATAACTTACAAAGAGAGAAAAATTACAGGGTAAAGTTCCCGAGAAAAATTGAAATTCCTGTACAAACAGAAAATAAGAAATTGGAGATACATAACGATGAAAGTACTGAAAAACATGAGGAAACGATTGCATCGGTAGGAGAACAAATTGAAAAAACAGAATTGCCAACAATAATAGTTCAATTTAAAAATATACAAAGCGAACTCATGATAGACTCTGGAGCGAGCGTTAGTGTATTATCATTAGAATTGTTCAATAAAATTAAAGATAATGTCAAAATTAAATATGTGTCAAGGAGTGTTACAATATCAACTTTAACAGGACATAGTATTGAATATATAAAGACTGTGGAAATTCCATTTAAAATTCAGGGAAAACAGTTCAAACATATTTTTTTTGTCACAACAGCAAGATTTACACAAAAATTTAAGGGAGTATTGGGTTTTGACTTTTTACAGAAAAATCAAGCCATTTTGAATACACAAAAGAACATTCTGAAGATGGGCGACATAGAAATAATTTTAAATTCTGATAGGCAAATTGATAGACAAATAAATGAGATAATACAGGAAAGACCGAATCTAGCCAAAATTTTAAGAAAAGTACAAATCAAACCGAATTCGAGGGAGAATGTTGTAGTATATAGTGAGGAAAGTCTAGAAAATGGAACAGAGGTTTTGTTCGAACCCAAAGAAAAATCATACATTGTAATGAATTATGGAATACACCACATGAATGAGAACAAAATTAAAATTGAAGTTCAGAATAACACGAATGCGACAATTACATTAAATAAAAACATGGCTTTAGGAAACATTACGACAGATTTTACGATACAACAACAGGACATTAAAGAACCAGAAATTAGTGAACGGACACATAAATACGAAGAGATGATAAATTTAATACAGGCTAAACCGGAGATAATTGAAGAAAGAAAAAAAGATTTGAAAACAGAAGATTTTAATACTGACCACATGGACCCAAACATTAAACAAGATTTCCTCAAATTTGTAATGCAATATTCGGACGTTTTTTCAAAATCATTAAAAACTTTAGGAGCGACGGACATCGTAAAACCGGTGATAAAGCTTGCACATGACCACGCAATACGTTCCAGGCCATACGACGTTCCGTACGCACTGCAGGATACCGCAAAAAATCAATTAAAAGAGTTAGAAGAAGCAGGGATAATTGCCAGAACAAAATCAAATTTTGCATCGCCGATGATTTTAGTGCGTAAAACAAGTGGAGAGTACCGTTTATGTTTAGATCTGAGATTAATTAATAACATATCCACTCTTTTTCCTTACAAAATTCCCCGTGTAAATGAAATTATAACTAAATTAGCCGGACATAGATACTATTCGAAACTGGATTTTCATAGTGCATTCAACCAATTGGTTTTACCTGAAGACACAAAAGAATTATTTGCATTTACAACGCCCTATGGCAACTACCAATTTGAAAGACTCGTTTTTGGACATGTAAGCTCCGCTCCAATTTTTCAACAGGTTATGGACACCATTTTAGCGGACTTAAGAGAGGAAAACATACAAGCTTACATCGACGACATAATAATCCCGGCTAACTCTTATTCAGAATTAATACATAAATTAAAATTAGTATTCGATAAATTAAGAAAATACAACCTAACCCTGACACCCAGCAAATGTAAATTTTTTGTAGAAAAAGTAGCATATTTAGGATTTGAAATTAGTCAAAAAGGCATTACACCAACAGATGAAAATATAAACAAAATCACTTCTTTTCCAGTACCAAAAACATTAAGAAAATTAAAAAGATTTTTAGGCATTTGTAATTTTTACAGAAATTCAATAAAAAATTATGCTCAATTAACCGCGGTTTTATCAGACTTAACAAGAAAGGATAATAAATTTAAATGGGATAATAAATGTGAGGAGGCATTTCAGGAACTCCAAGAATGTTTTTTCAAGAAACCTTTACTGATACAGCCAGATTTTGACAAAGACTTTTATCTGAATATCGATGGCAGCATTCAGTCCATAGGAGGCGCTCTTTTACAATACAGAGATGGGATTTTAAAACCGATTGCATATTTTAGCAGGAAATTATCGATACAGGAGCAAAAGTATCCGGCCATGAAAATTGAATTATTAGCTATGCATCAGGGAATGAAATTTTTTAGAAATTTCCTTTTCGGCCGAAAGTTTTTTGTGCTTTCTGACCATTTACCTTTGGGACAGCATTTAAAAATACAAAACCCTCCCAGCGTATTACAGAGGTGGCTTTTAGACATATCTGAATACGATTATGAATTTATTCACGTCCCGGGTAAAGATAATTTATTAGCGGATTTTTTAAGTAGAGATGATTTTGAAAGTAAACAAACAGAGCAGAATGAGAGAAAACAAAACATTGAGAATCCAAGGGGAGAAATTAACCTGATAGAACAAATTAAGGGAGAAAACACGGTGAAAAGAAATGGATATGTGAATGAGGATAGTGTCTATATTGCACAGATAAACATAATAACAGAAATCCCGGCATTAGATAGAATTTTAGAGGAACAAATTAAAGATCCAAAATTAAAAATAATCAGAGAAAATTTACAAAATCGGAATTTTAAAGAGGGTAAACATTATGACACATTATATATTGACGAGGAAACTAATTTATTAATGCACGTAGGAAACTGGAAGGACAGACCTTGGAGAGACAATTTAAACAAAACTATAGTTATACCCAGAAATTTACAGAAAGAAATTTTAGCGATTACACGCGTAACACATGCAGGGATTGATAAAACTTACAAATTACTATCAGATAGGTATTATTGGAATGGTATGTACAGTGACACACAAAATTTTATTACATCTTGCGAACAGTGTAGAAAGAAAAAGGGAAAAAATCAGCCCGTTCCCCTGGGAAGAAATCCTATACCTGATGGGCCCGTGCAAATTTTGTCAACAGACATTTGCGGACCGTTTCAAACTAGCACTTCAAATAATAAATATGTGTTATCGGTGGTAGACCATTTCTCCAAACATATACAAATGTTTCCAATCCCGGATATAACGGCCACTACGGTTGCTGATAGACTCTTAAATTACTTTATGAATTGGGGATGTCCTAAGACAGTGTTATCGGACGCAGGCTCTCAATTTACATCTAATATACATCAAATTATGACAGAGAAACTCGGAATAGTTGCCAGAATAGCATCGGTACGTTCGCCATGGGTTAACGGTATAGTGGAGGTTACTAACAAACAATTGAAACACACCTTAGCGACATTAGCGGAGAATTCGCCATACTGGGATACTGCAGTACAATGCCACGTAGCTGTGTACAACGCGACGGTACATTCAAGCACCAAAGAAACACCAAACTTTCTTTTTTTTGGAAGAGACCTTCCAACTTTTTTTGAAACTAATGTAACAGAAAATAATACAGAAACAACATATCAGGATTATATATCAAAAAAAATAACAGTGATGAATAACGCATTTAAGGAGGCAAATAAAAATTTAATTCTCGCGAAAGAACGCCAAGAAAGTCAACAACTCCAAAGAGCTAAATTCAGGGATTTGGAAATCGGGTCCAGGGTGTTCATGGAAAACAATAATAATCGGTATAAAAAGGGGAACCACACGGGACCTTATCGAGTAATTAATAGAATGAATAGATTTATATATGAAATAAAACTGTGTGACAAACCAAATTCTAAAATCATAAAAGCCCACATAAATAGATTAAGGACTCTTCCCGACCGCAAGCCACATCTAAAAATGCCCTACATAAACAAATACAAGTCACCTCTTCTCCCCACTCCTAAAAACGCACAAAACTCTGAACCGAAACCGGAACTAAAGAAAGACCACGGTCAAAATGAGAATATTCCGTTTATCATGTTGGAAGAGGAAATAGCAAACGGACAGTACAGAGAGTCTTGTCAAACCAGTGCACACAACGCGAAACCACACCATACGCACGAAAACACTCTTACTCTTGGATCCGCGAAACCAGTTACCGCACAAGTACAAAACGAAACAACTCAGAGCGCACGAGAGAATGCAATCATCCCTCCAAAAGACTCTCCGAACGCAAACATTCTTCCAGCAGGGGGGGACTCAGGCAGACATAGCACGCTAGAAACACACGAAAATTTGGAACTTTCAGAACAGGGGGACTGTACACAAATTGAAGCAAACACGAATGAAAAGGCGGGGGAAATAGAACGGGATGCGCAAGAGGGACCAACACAAATAGATGGGGGTTGTATACAAATGGATCGGGGAAGCACGCAAAGGAAGGATGAATCAGCGGGAAATTCACAAGGTGACGATATAAGCAGTACAAATTGTTCACGCACAGTACTTCTTCCAACACCGGTTAGGCCTAATCACAGATACGCGTTGAGATCTTTAAAGAATTTAAATTTAAATTGATTCATTTAAAACACGAAAGAAGCTTAAACATAGATAAGAGCGCGGACAAACCGTAATCCAAAATTTTGAAAATATTAGTAACAAAGAAAAATCGCCATTCACAAAATGCAACGCGAAATATGGAACACAAATTTTAAATAAATATTGGATTGTAAATAAAGGAAATTTTAAATAAACATTGAATTATAAATTAAGGAAGTTTAAATAAATATTACATTAATTAAGGAAGTGTAAACAAATTGTGAAATAAGAAAAAAAAAAATGAGGAAATTTTAAATAAATCATACATTAATTAGTTGAAAGTTTAAATGAACAAGAAAGTTTAAATAAATATGGAACTATAAATAATTGGGAATTATGAATAAAAATTGTGATTTAAAAAAATAAATAATTGTTACAAAATAAATAACAAGTATCGTTGTAGGACAAAAGAAATTTTAGGGTTGATAGGTTAAAGATGTGGATATATTGAATTCAAATTTTGGAAAGAACATAAATAACAGAGGAGACACGTCACATTTCATGAAAAAAAAAAAAAAAAAAAAAGCAAAAGGGGGACATCGTTAGAATTCTATAAAAAGTCGTTATAACTATAAAAAGAAGGTTTTTTTTTAAGAGAATTTTGATTTCCAGGCAATAAAAATTTCGATGGGTAAGATAATTAGGAATATTAAATAAAGGGATATTTTGAATTTCAAAAAAAAAAAAAAAACTCTTTTCAAAGAACAGTGAAATTTTAAAACAAAAGGTAAACTTTCTCCACGCGCTCTTCATCTAATTAGCGGACTGATCAACCATTGTTGGATGAATACGCGTGAGGAAATAGGAGTTATAGAATTATAGTTTAAAATAATTAGATAATTGGTAAATAAAAAAAAAAAAACAAATTTTTTTTTTCTAGTTTAAATAAATAAATAATTCATAATAAAAAATAAAAAATTGTAATTCAAATAACTAAACAATGGGTAATTAAAAATCAAAATTAGAGTTTAAAATGGATAGAGAATTTTAATTAAAAATCATAATGGCAGTTCAAAGAAAAAAGATAATGGTAATGAAAATTATACGCAAATTATAATTTAAAATGAATAGATAATTTTAATAAACACACGCGAATTGTAGATTAAATAAAAAGCATTTGGAAAAAAAAAAAAAGCGTTTCTACATATATTTTGATAGGGTCGCACATATAAAATTTTTGAGAGAGACACATTTTCGAAGGTAAGGCTAGACGACGCAGATTTTGGATTTAGATGCTAGTGACGGGAATAAACGTGATATAATAATAATAAAATAGAATGTAAGAACAAAATAACACTAACCGCATTTTTAATTAATCCAGAGAATGAAAGTGAGAATCCTAGAGGTAATCCGTGTAATTCCAGAGTTTTTAATCCATTTGGGGGCCTCGGTAGAGCACTTTCACATCACACAATCCATAAGCCACTGAACACTGGCCAGAATGGCGGATGACGAGATGGACCATTTTCAAAAAGGCGACATGTACGAGCCATGTACGACTAATTGGGAGAGGACCCCACACGGAGAAATGCCCGTATTAGCTCCAGGCCAGAAAGGGGAGCTTGTCCCGGGAAAATGACACAATGGCACAAGGACATGTTGACCTTGTATACCACTACGAGATTTTCTCTGGGGGCTAGATTTTTCTGTTTGAACAGGGAATTTAGATGCTAGAATAAAATACACAAAAGTTTGGCAATTGAAAAAGGAAAGAGGAGAAGTGAATTAATTCAGGAGACTTTGCATTCAATTACAGCGGATATAAGAAAAGAAAATGTACATTTTGGTATTCAAGTATGGAATATGAATTGAGTTAGAGGATATTTGAGAGAAAATTTGTAATTATGTATGCATTGAGAGAATTTCAGTGAGTGATAAGATTTACGAAAAAATTTAAGTATGTTTTCATTAAGTGGGAAAGTGAATAATGTAAGGAATTCGGGAAATTCCGTATCCAAGTATAAGATTTGGATTAAATCAGGGGATATGTGAAAGAAAATGTATAATTATGGATAGTGTAATATAGAATCGCAGGGGAGTTATAAGAATTTAAGTAGGATGGTAATTAAATATTTATATATGTTTTTCTGTCATCTCAGAGATTGTAGGAAAATTTTAAAGTATATTGCGGAAATTTTTGGAGTTATATAAGTCTTATTTTGATAGTATTTGAGAGGATAGTGTAATTGTTTAAGTATTTTATTATAAATATGTACATGAGTTATATTTATGGCATGTCCGGTTCAGAGCACATGATGGATTGGATGTTAGATAAGAAGTGTATATAATGTAAAAAAAAAAAAAAAATATATATATATATACATAAGGTAGAGAAATGTAAAATAAATAAATAGTAGGAATTTGTAAAATGTAAGTTTAAAGGGAGTATCAAATTTGAATAGAAAATGTATATATTATATGGAAGGATTTAAAGTAGATAAAGTGTAGAAATTTCAATGGGGCAATTTTTGAGAATGTAAAAAAATTTAAAGGAGTTTAAAAAAAAAAAAAAAAGAAAGTTTTTTTTTGTAATGTTTCGTGTGCCGGGTGACAAATTAAAATTATAGAAATTGAATTTATAAAAAAATGATACTTAAGGGAGTTTTAAGAGAAGAGAGTATTTTAATAAGCTTGAGTGTAATGTATATGTATTGATTGTCCTAAACAAAACATGACACAGCGTACAGATCCGGTTGCCTAACGATTCTCAAATGGTCAGCAATTCCTGTTAATCACCGATTCACATTGCTCAACGATTCCTGGTGCACAAAGATTCTCATCCTTCAGCGAGTTCCAGCAGTTCAGCGCCTTACAGTTCAGCGAATTCCAGTTAGACAGCGGTCCAATCCTTCAGCGAGTTCCAGCAGTTCAGCGCCTTACAGTTCAGCGAATTCCAGTTAGACAGCGATCCAGTTCTGCAACGAGTTCCAGCAGTGGAGCGATTTACATTTCAGCGGTTTCCAAGTGTGCAGTGATATCAGTGTTTTTTTTTTCCAAAGGAAAGATATTTTACACTTTCCACCATAACTACAAGGGGACATAGTGATATTATTAGGGACCATATGCGTAAGTCCCTGATCCCAACGATTATCCAAGTGACGGTCAAAGTGACTTTGGTTATCATAAGTGAACAATTTTACAGATATACACCTTGAACTTGTGTGGAACTATATTGTTTAAAAAAAAAAAAAAAAAGACATATCACCAGTGGACGAACTTGTGCTTACATGAATAGACTTTTAATCGATAATAAGTACAACTGAACGACACAGATATCGTCATTTTCAGACACATTGAGAATTGTATTTTGTATAGTATTTTCGTGTTCTTTTGATGGCATATAAGAGTATATATATGATAATATGATTTGTGTATATGTGTATATAGTACATTTTTACAGTAGATACAGATGAGAGCAAGACGAGTTGTTGGACTACACAGTGGACACGCATGCAGCAACTATGAGCTGGCACTTTTGTAATTGGCTTTTTTCCCACCAAAATTTTGGGGGGGGAAGAAGGGTAATTGTTATATTGTAATTTTCAATTCCCAATATAACATTGCTCTTTTGAAAAAGGAAGTGGACCTAAGAAGACGGTCCCTCATGAAGTGAGGCAATTTTTGTAACATTCCCTCGAACGCAGCTGCACCGGACATTCATTTCGAAAAGAGAGGGTGCTTCTCAAGTTCATGTCAGCGTTAGGTGTTACAACAAACGGAAGGGGTTGAACTTCTTGACCCCAGAGTCAATTAATATCACTTGAACCTTGGGAAAATTCTCGTGAGAACTTTCAACGATTTTAAAACTGGAGACTGCATATCTCATATTTCAGGGGGGGGGCCTTGACCAATAATATAGCCTGAAGGGCGTAGCCCTTAATTTACTTAGCCAATTATGGACAGGGGCGCCTTGTTAAGGGGGTAGAGACAGAGAGCAACTTTGGACTTTAAGTTTTTGAAATCGGGGACTTGAATTTTGGGAGTGAAAAGAAGAGGTCGCAAGAGCGACGGATCTCGGAGAGAGCGAGCCCTCGGGACAGAGCCGGAGCGCGCCGTCATAAAGTCCGACATCGGCAGTGATGATCGAGGTAGGACAATTCTACACATATTTTTGCACTTTGATTATTATTATCTCTCTGACCCTCCTAAATAAGGTTAACCTGGGCCATTAAGACGTAGGCTAGTAAGAATAGTGAGTTAATGCACATTAATAGGTTAATAATTGTAATGCTCATATTATGATCATAGAATGAGGAGATTTGATTGTCTTAATGTACTACACTAAAGATGTTGGTATATGAAATTTACCAGATGTTAATAGTTATTAAATAAGGTTTTATCTTAATGAAATAAATTCTTTGTTATTGTTTAAAATTAAGCCTCTTCATTTTAATTACTGGTATTATGTATTTCTTTATTTACTCCACTTTACGAGATCGGTCTATATAGCGTCAATACCTGACGTGTGAGGAATCACATATCAGTCATTTATCTGCTGTAAGAATAACTTATTTCTCCGTCCATAACGCTTGGCGAGATTTTGGCGACGAATTTGGCGGAATGTCGCCAACTTGGCGACATTTTTTATTGTTGATAAATTAACCAAAATCTCGCCAAATGAATAAAAATGACGCTAAATCAATGAAAATGACGACTCATTGAATAAAATTCAATATCTTGGAAAGAATATAAGTATCTACTATAAGAATGACATTTTTTTAACTGTAAAAGTAGTAAATTCATTGCATTATATAAGGAAAGTCATGTGTTGCCCACATTAGATTTTTAAAATCGGTATAGTACTATAGTGGATCCAAATGGTTACAACTATAGTGTATTACTCTTCATTTTAAAGGACTTCATACCATGCTTGACAATGTTTCCCCGGAGGGGGGGGGGAAACTTGTCCCCCAGGGGTCTAATGACGTCACCAGCAAAAAAAAATTGTACCGTGGCAATTTTTCACAATGATTGAAACTATTAAGCATCGCGATCAGCTATAAATAAACCCTTTTATGCATGATCATGTCAAATGCTGTTCTACGCTGCCATGTTAAAGAGATATAATAAAATATAAAACACACACACAAGAAAGATCAATCATGCATAAAGCATTGATTATGAAACACTTTCTAACTTCAATGCAATTTTATATAAACTTCTCTGAAATGCGATATATTTCTCTGTAATATTTTTAAAATTATCATAATACTACAATAATTTATTATATTTGAAAACTTCATCGAAAACAAATGAACTTTATTCAAATGACGTCACCGAAATATAAAAAAGCCTCTCTATGAAAGCAGTATTTCATTCATAAACATTTTTCCAATCCTTTCATTCATCACATTACTATAATAATTTATTTTATTTAAAAATTTAAAAATTGTTATCTACCATATTTATTTTAAAATGTGAAACATCTCTTATATATAAAATAATTCAACTCTTGAAAAGATATTTATTATATAACATATCTCTTTTTTTCTTTCTGGAGGATATAGCAAGAGTCAGAATTTAATTGAATTCATTTTTCTGCCTATATTAAATAATTTTTATTTAAGAAACTACCTAACATATTTTCCTGACATTTTTTTTTTATATATTTTATGGGATAATCTGAATTTTTCCTAAAATTTTCGATGCAATTAGTGAATTTTAAATTCGCCTAAAAAATGTTTGAAAAATTAGGTTAGATAGGGTTCAATGTATTTCATTTTTTCAACTCGAGTTCAATAATAATTGGGTGATATTTTTCATTTATATTCCCATAGGTCCCACAGACCGTCTGAAAAACATACTAAAATTCATTTTGATAAAGTCACTTTTACGGTAGTTATCGTGCTACCGGACAGACAGACAGACAGACAGAATGAACAAAGTCATAATAAACACTTTTCAACTATGTTGTAAAGTGTTAAAAGTGAATAAAATTCAAAGTTTTCTCTCGAATAATAATAAAAAAAAATTCTACCTAATTCTAGATTTCTTTTATAACAAAACCAATATAAAGTTTCGTAAAATCCATAATCATTTGCGTGGTTGCTATTGTGCACACAAGAAATCGAACACAAACAGACAGACAAAGATCGATCCAAAAATAGTCAAAACGTGTTCAGGAGGTTTTAAAACATATATTGTCATCACAATCTAGAAACCGAAAATTTGAGAGAAAACAATACTTTCTCAATACTACGTATGAGAGTGTAAAAATTATATAATGATTGAATAGAAGATTTTTTTATTGAGGGAAGATAAGACGATCTACTTTTGACAAGAATTTATTTCTACGATATAGTCTGAGCCATGTTACATATGATGGCTCGGATTATTTGATGGAACCGCCCAGTTTAGTTGAAACGATTGATCTGACAACAGGCATAAGATATAGTAGTGGTTTCACGCTAACTGATTTCAGTACGTTACAGTTCTGTAGTCATGTCAGAAATCGAAGCTCCGGTAGCGCCGGAGCACGCTGTTGCAATGGAGGCGAATGGTATTGTACTTGGTGATAGCCCTTTCTATACCACTTCTGTCACGGCAGAGGATGTTAATGCCTGCCGGAAAGACCTACTAGATTTGGATACCAAGTGTATTATCTTAGCCGCTAAGGCTGGTAAAACCACGGAGGACCATGTTCTGCAAGTCGAGCTGAAGCGCAATCGAGATGCCCTCTACAGGAAACTCTCAAAGATGGCGGATTTCTGCTCGATGAGTATCTTTAACTTTACTCCCCCCCCCCCACACACACACACACACACTCAAAATGTTAGGAACGAGTTCCTAAAGACTCTGCTTTACTGGGTAGCAAGAGCGACCACGTGGCAGCACCTAATGCTCCACTCACGGATGTTTCTACCCGTGAAAGCCCCAGGCCGTCCGATTCGTCCAGAGGACTTAGAGTATCTATTTGGACGATTGTACTATTGTTTGGACTATTTGTTTCTACCCGTGAGGTAACTAACCCGGTCAGCAACCTTAGCTTGAATAACTCCAATATGGATCTAAACCAGAAAACCCCTCTAAAAAGAGATCTAGAACTGAGAGCAATGAGACCTCAGACATAAGCTCTGAAACTGAAGGTGATTGGACTACTGTCCAAAGGAAAAACAGGAGTCGTAGAAACTCGAAAACCTCCCCTAAGGAGAACTTAAACTTAAATTTGAACTCGAACCTAAACTTTAATCTAACTTCTAACTTATTGATTAATAATAAATCCAACTCTTTAAAAAGAAGTAGTACTGGACCTGGAACGAACGATCAAGCGGCCTCAGTGCCGAAGCCACCCCCACCGCCGCCTCTGCTTATCAGTGCTTATCAGCCCAAATAGCCATCGATCTTGTACAACTTGAAAGTTCTTGCACCAAAAATCATTCCTAAGCTCGAAGGCAGCTTCTTCAAGGTGCACGTCGCCAATTCTGACGAGTTTAGGAAGTGCACTGACTTTTTGAAAACTAGCGGAGTTCAGTTTAAATTCTTCAACGTAAAAGAAGACCGTCTTCTTAAGGTCGTGATCAGAGGGCTTCCGGTTGCTACGTCTATTGAGACGATCAACCAGGTAATGGAAGAAATGGGGTTTCCTGTCCTCAATAATTTTCGTTTATCACGAAGAGGCAGCAAACAGCCACTTCCCCTTTATTATCTACAGCTTAGACCCGGGACTAATCCGGAGGACGTTTATTCCATAAATTCGATATTAGGCACGGAAGTGAAGTTGAAGCCTTACACGGGAAGGAAAGGCTTTGCCTCCCAGTGTCATGGTTTCCAAGCTTATTTTCATAGCTCTGCAGTCTGTACACTGCCACTGAAATGTGTGAAATGAGGAGGGCCCCACTCCGTCAGTAACTGCACAGCTGATTACGTCCTTTGCTGCAACTGCAACGGACAACATGCAGCAAACTGGCGCGGTTGCTCCAAAAATCCGGGAATTTCATCCATGCCTAATCGCCCTCTTAACACCTCTGATCAATATTCCAAAACTGCAGGAGCTACACCCCAGTATAGACCTGGGAATCAGGGTCGTTCGTTCCAATCTGCTGGCGTCTCCAAGAACTTAAATTATTTTGCTGCCCCTGCCGGACGTACACAGGAGCAGGGGCGGCATTTCAGCATTCCATTTGGGGGTGCGAGATTTGTATGTATGAAAATTCACAATATGAAATAAATAAAATGTTTGTTAACAGGGGGGGGGGGGATTAACAAAATTGAATTGATGTAGAGAAAAATAATTGTTGTTAACATAATTTTTGTACATAATTTTGTTAACATAATTGTTGTTAATATAATTTTTCCAAATACAAATATCTATATTTATTTACTTTATATTGACGTTTTAAACGCCCGTTCTTAGAGTCTGGAAGGAAGCAAAATTTTGTTACAATATCATCATAATCCAGTGGTATATCTTGTTCTATAGCTAAAACAGCTAAAAATGAAAGTCTTTTTTGTTCCATTGTACTGCGAAAATAATTTTTCAGCCTCCTAAGACACTAAAAAGACCTTTCACAACTGGCTGAGCTGATTGGCACAGTCAAAAACGATTTAACTAATAATGTTATGACAGGAAACATGACACTTTTTAAATTCCGCTTTTTAAAATAATCCAGGCGACATTTAAAACTGAGATGGTCTATGTTTCCATTTTTCACCATTGAATAAAATAGTCGCAATTCACACAGCAATTCCTCTTTCTGGAAGTCATATACTTTGCATATGGTTGAAACATTTTCTTTCTCTTTTTCGGCATCTGATCCAGATAATACTGAACTAAGGGCAAACAAAACAAATATATTGTTCTCATTAAATCTTGTCTTAATTTCTTTAGATACTGAATCTATAATTTCATATTGAATATTGATTCTGTTATTAACACTTTACAACAAAGTTGAAAAGTGTTTATGACTTTGCTCATTCTGTCTGTCTGTCTGTCTGTCCGTTAGCACGATAACTGCCGTAAAAATGACTTAATCAAAATGAAATTTAGTATGTTGTTCAGACGGTCTGTAGGACCTATGGGAATATAAATGAATAATATCACCCAATTAGTTTTGGATTGAACCTGGGTTAAAAAAATGAAATACATTGAGCCCTATGGGACCTAATTTTTCAAACATTTTTTAAGCGGATTTAAAATTCACAAATTGCTTCGAAAATTTTAGGTAATAGTCAAATTGTTCCATAAAATATATAAAAAAAAATTCAGCGAAATATATTCAGTGGTTTTTTAAATAAAAATTAAAATAATAATTACACATCTTATATGAAACGATCACGTGACCATGATATGAAACGATCGCATGACCCACTTCAAAATGATATATGGCCTCCATCTTGTTTCAAAATCGTGATTTTTTAAAGTTCTTTTTAATTCATATTGAGTGTTGTATCCGTCCTAAAACTACTTTATTTTTGCTTAAATTCTGTGCATCTACATACTAAAACAACACAATGACAATATATTTGAGTTTAAATTCTCATTCAAATTTGATTATTTCTACAACTAAGCCTATTTTTCACCTATGTAAAATGTAAACAGCAAAATATGTAGAATGAGTTGTATTAGAATTACTGTATTTCTTTAACACAAAATAATTCAGTCCATGGAGTCTGCGTGGCTGATATGAATGAAATATTAATTGATTTTATAAACAGAAGGACGATTTTTTTCGATGAAGTTTTAAGCATAGCGTTTATGAATTGTAGCTCCATGGTCTTAATTTTTAAATAAAATAAATTATTATAGTATTGTGATGAATGAAATGAATGAAATCCTGCTTTTATAGAGAGATCCAGGCGTGTTATTTTTTCTATGACGTCATTTGAATTTATTTCAGTTGTTTTCGATGAAGTTTTCAAATATAATAAATTATCGTAGTATTATGATAGTTTTAAAAATACTACCGTGGAATGTATTGCATTTTAGAGATGTTTAAACCAGGCAATTTATATTTCAATGCCGTCATTTGAATGAAGTTCATTTTTTTCAATGAAGGTTTAAGTTTTCAAATATAATAAATCAATATAGTATTGTGATAAGTTTTAAAATATTACCGAGGAATGTATTGCATTTTAGATATGTTTAAATAAAATTGCATTGAAGTTGGAAAGTGTTTCATAATCAATGCTTTAAGCATGATTGATCTTTCTTGTATGATTTAACATCATCATGGGGATTTTTTCACCGCCTCCGAATTCGCTTGACATTTTTTTACGCCTTTTCAGTTTTGGTCCAGAATAAGAATTTGTTTCGCAAAGTTCTGTAACAAAACTCCACACTTGATTGAAATATGCATCAGTGCGAAAAGAATTAAGTTTCAATAGTAGCTTTAGCTAAAGCTTGCATAGTCTGAAAATTAAGATCAGATGACTGATGATGCTTTGAGAGAGTATTGTATCGATCAAAAACACTGTTCAATACAAACAAAGTGAACAAAAATTCGAACGATGTTATGCATGTTAAAAGGGCTTCGGCTCTTCCACCATTGAGAGAATCGTTTTCAGATAATTCTTCCAGTGTTAAAGTCACCATTCCAGAATTATCAAGTAGTGCTTTTATGGCTTTAACTCTTGAAGACCACCTCGTATCACTTAGTGATTGTAGAGTTGAAGAGCCTCCAGAAAAAGTATTTGTTGATGAGTGAATATTTTCGAAAATAGCATGTCTTTTATATAATGTTTCTATAAAAAATACAATGCATTGAGCAGCTGAAATGCATTTCTAGCAGAAGGAATGGATGAGCATGCACTAACTATATATACATTTAATCGGACACTTGAAATCTTCAAATGAAAAGGTTAATATAACCCCTATCTTTTCAAGTTGAAAAGGAATCGTTCCAGCCGGAAGTGGGAACTTCACTGTGAAATTTGGCGCTTTTGAAGCTCCATAACGTGAGAAAACTGATCAGTGGACAGTCGATAAAAAAGGGAGAAGCCGATAGACAACGAGGAAATATTTTGGGGCGCGACCGCGCCCCCTATTTGCCGCCCCTGCACAGGAGCCCCCCCTCAAATCGTAATCGAACGAAGCTTGGCCGAAGGAGTCGACCCTGCTACCAACGATTCTCAATAAAATGAAGTCAATAGCTCTAAATTACCAACAATGCAAAGGATTCCCAGAGTCTCCAATCAGAAGCCATCAAATCCTTCTGGCAAAAACATAGACTACACGGCATTCCTTTCGTCCCTAATGGCCTTGAGGAATACCCACAATAAAGACTTAAGTTTAAAAGCTTTCAGCCTAGCGCTCCCTGACCTGAGAGAGGCACCAACTGAGATAGATATGATATTTCATATCTATCAGCGCTATGACGCGCTCCTTAGGTAACCCCCCCCCCTTCTGACCGTCTTTTTCTGGTCTCGTCCTGTTCCAGTTTTCGGCAACTTGTAACTTGCAATCTCTGAAAATCGGATTCTGGAATGCCAATGGAGTGCATTCCAAGCTCGATGAGATGCTTGACTATGTTTTAAGCAATAACTTTGATATCTTCATGGTAAATGAAACCCATCTGGCCCCGCCTTCCAGCCCAGTCATCTGCAACTACACTGGTTATTTTACTTATAGACCCATCAGACCTGGAAGGCATACTTTCAGAGGTACTGCACTCTATATCAAAAAACTACATCCCGCATCATCATCTTAGCGTCCCGGTCTTCACCAAGCTTGAAGCCACGCTTATTAAACTTACTATTCCAAATTTAGTCCCGATTGCACTCGCTTCAGTGTACATCCCTCCAACAAATGATAATAGTAGAATATTCCCGTCCAGCGAACTTGAAGCACTTTTAGGACTCTGCAGTAGCACGGTCATTGCTGGGGATCTAAATTCACGCTATAGCACCTGGGACACAGCTTCGAACCGCTATGGCTATTCTCTAAAACGATTGGCTCAGTGCGCCAACTGCAGGATCATAGCTCCACCCACTGCGCCGCAGGAGGAAGGTCCCCCAGTATTATTGATCTGGCTATCTTTCAGAACATTCCTTACAATTATTCGATAAATGCAGAATCAAATCTGACATCTGATCACCTTCCTGTGGTACTAACCCTCAATTTTTGAAATATCTCTTTCGACCATCCGGTGGAGCTATCTACAAATTGGGATGACTTCAGGTACATCCTTCAAAATCTAAAAACGCTTCCCCCCCCCTCAAAATTACCAGCACGGCCAATATTGAAAAATGCGCCCAAGAAATGAACCATGTACTGCTCGGGGCAGTAGCTGCAGCCTCGAAACCAAAACGTTCTTGACCTAATTATCACAAACTTCCTGGTGATATTAGGGACAAAATTAAGCAGCGAAATTGGTTATGGAAAATTTGGTAGCGCTCCAGATTCCCTGATTACGGCGCAGATTCCGTAAACTTCATAACGAGATCAAGGCCTTGATTAAAACTCACACCCAGCAACGCTGACAAACACACCCTGAGGAAATTACACCTACTGATCACAGTCTCTGGCGAACAGCAAAAACCTAAGGACCAACAAAACAACAATTCCGCCCATTAACGGCCCAAATGGACTCCTCGCCCAGACTGCGAAGGAAAAAGCTAATGCTTTCGCAGACAGCTTTGAACTCCAATTTTCACCACACATTGACCACGATTTCAGCTATTCTTATGACAACATTGAATACGACCTGCAACAGACAATTAACAACGCACTCCTTTCACAAGCACCAAACGACTTAGAGAGAATCGCATTGGCTGAAATTCTTCACATCGTTGATGAACTCAAAGTCAAGAAAGCTCCTAGTCCGAACAGAATTTGTAATCGCATCATCAAGAATTTACCTGACCTGTACCTCTGTTGGATGACTATGCTTTTTAATTACATGCTGGATTATCGCTTTTTCCCTCAGAGTTGGAAAACTGCCATCATCTGCCCTATTCCAAAGCCAAATCAAAATCTTACATTGGTCGAAAACTGGCGACCAATAAGCCTTCTTTCAAATTTACTCAAAATTTACGAATTGGTGTTGCTTAGACGTTTGGATAGTTTCTGCAGACTCAACAACGTTTTAATTCCTGACCAGCATGGATTTCGGTCTGCTCATTCCACGCAATCCCAACTCTTGCATGTTGTTGAAACTATCCACACAAACGCTAACAACAGGCAGTATACTAGCATTGTTTGTTTCGACATTGCTAAAGCTTCCGTAAAACATTAATTCCTGGAGTAATTACCAAGCTGGTGCGACTTGGAATCTCAACCCAACTTTTGACCATAATCAATTCGTATCTTACTAATCGTTCCTTCCGTGTACGAATTGATCAATCTCTCTTCTGTCCGACCAATCAGAGCCGGGGTACCCCAAGGAGGGAACTTGAGTCCCCTCCTCTTCAACATCTTCATCAACGATATTCCAAGCATTCCACAAATCAAGCTCGCAATATTTGCAGATGACACTGCACTGATAGAGCTCAGCCGATCACCACAAAACTCCGTCAACACGCTGCAAAGCTACATCAAACACAATCTTGAGCACTGGCTCGTTACTTGGAGAATTAAAATTAACGCGACCAAGAGTGCAGTATGAATCTTCAAACCGTCAATAATGTCACAGTATGAAGATAAGAACCACACCTAGAGATTGGAGTTTAAAGGTGCTTCGCGCCTAGTGCTCTTTTCTGGACGAAACCCTGTACCGTAGTCTCTCTTGTTTTGTACTCAACAATTCTCCGATAAATTGTTTAATTGATTCTTGTTTACATGTTTTTAAAAGTTAAACTTAATTCATAATATAATATAAATGTAAATTGTCAACCTATAACTGTAAACTTAAACGTTAGACTGCTATTAAGGTGTAAACTATAAATTATTACTGCTTAACTTGAATTTCTGATCTTGTGTTTTTCTACTGAAAAAAACTTCAGCGCTTCTTGAAATTTTTAATGTGGCTCGCTCTTGCGATTTTCTTGCCCTCCCACCCCTTCTTTACAGCCGAGCAGGCATCAACCATCGCCAGGACTTCAAATTGTCTGACCAACTCCAAACCCCAAGCTATTTCAAACCTCACGCCCACTGGATAGTGGAGCGCCATTGTTGATCAAGCATATTGCTATAGAAATCAAACCTCATGATCTGACATGCTATATTAAATGTGGGGATGAGTCTCCTAGAGACAGGCGCCTCGTAATTAAATGTTTTGGTCTTGGTAGTAGTGATTTCGGAATTGGGATGAAAGAGCGAGATTATTCTTTAAGGGTGAGCGTCAGTAAATTTTCTGCCTTATCCGCGCTTTGTTAACTTTCGCAGAACACATTTTTCGCCGAAATTCTACTCAAACAGTTGCGAAATATTTTCTGAAAAATAAAATGCAATGCTTAGATTATATTAAAACTAAATTTAATACTCAATAAAATGTAGAATATATTTTTTATTTTAATCCAAAATATTTTTGGTGCTGCCATCTGTTGTCGTAATTTAATTCACACCGACTATTTTTATTTTTTAATAAACATTTTTAACTAACTATTCATTCTAATACAGTATTAAATACAACAACAGATCATATATAATAATGCCACAATCACGGGAAGGTAATTTTTCATTCTATAAATTTGATAAGGGGATCTGAAAGTACATCACTGAGCACTGCAGCCTTGTCTTCAAGTTCCTTTGTCTTCAAGTCCAAGTTCAATTGCCATTTCGTGATTGTGGCCTTATTATATATGATCTGTTGTATTTAATACCGTATTAGAAGGAATAGGCATTTAAAAATGTTCATTAAGAAACAAAAAATAGTCGGTATGAATTAAATTACGACAGCAGATGGCAGCACCAAAAATTACAATAAAAAATATATTCTATATTTTATTGCGTATTAAATTTAATTTTAATATAATCTAAGCATGGGATGTTATTTTTCAGAAAATATTTCGCAACTGCTTGAGTTGAATTTCGGCGAAAAACGTGTTCTGCGAAAGTTAACAAAGCGCGGATAGGGCAGAAGATTTACTGGCGTTCACCCTTAAAACGATTTGAAATTCTTTTGTCAAAAGCGAAAATTCCTACAATTGTAAAAAATCTGATGTGAGCAGCACATGACTTTCCCTGCAGACTCAAATTTATTGTTTCTTTATTTCATTAATAATTCATTAAATTTAGTTTAATTGCACTAAATAACACATATAAATGATGAACTCAAAATCGGCATAGCGAAAATGCAAAAAAAAAACTAAAATATCTCGAGAACGGCTAGTCCTAGTGTAATAGGGTTGGTCTTATTCTTTTCATCGTTAAAAATTACGTATAAAACGAGCATTTATTGGGTATATATGAGCATTAGCAGTTTTTATTTTAGATTTTGACGATTTTTTGAGGACCATTTCGCAAAAACAGCAGGTTATTTTTTTCCGAATCGTACCGAAATCTAATCAGCACCAGGGTGACTCACAAACGACTTATCTACTGAATTTTGTGAAATTCGGTCCTTTAGTTTTTCAGCTAGAGTGGATACAGGCAATTTTTGAGGGCCATTTCGTAAAAAAAGGCGGGTTCTTTTATCCCGAATCGTACCCAAAACTACTCAGCACCAGATTCACCCACACGTGACTTACCTACCAAATTTTATGAAATTCGGTTAATTAGGTTTTAGTTAAAGTGGATACGAAATCTGCACAGACAGACACATACACACGCGTCACGCTAAAAATGGTTTTATCGTATTCTAGAGGTCCCGAAACGCGTCGATCCGCCGAAAACTTGAGTTGCGAATTTCGTTATGTTTCCAATACTTTCCCTATACATTACCATGTATTGCAAGGAAAGTAAAAATATGATGTGGGCAGCACATGACTCTCCCTGCAGACTTATATCCATGTTCTCTTTATTTCAATTAAATTTAATTCACTTTTAATTCAATTTTCGTTCTCATTTGATAACTGGACTTATTTTCAAAGGTGGCGTGGAGAAAATACGAAAAAAACTAATATATCTCGAGAACGGCTAGTCCTAGTGTAATGGGGTTGGTCTTATTCTTTTTTTCGTTAAAAATTACGTATTAAACAAGTATTTAATGGATATATTTGAGCATACGTAGTGTTTTATTTTAGATTTTGGCGATTTTTGCGGGCCATTTTTAAGAAAAAGGCAGGTTATTTTTTTCCGAATCATCCCAAAATCTAATCAGCACCAGATTGTCCCACAGGTAACTTATCTACCGAATTTTGTGAAATTCGGTCCATTAGTTTTTCAGCTAGAGTGGATACAAGCTTTTGCGGGCCATTTCGCAAAGAAAGGCGGGTTCTTTTATCCCGAATCGTATCCAAAACTAATCAGCACCAGATTCGCCAACAAGTGACATACCTACCAAATTTTTTGAAACTCGGTTCAATATTTTTTTAGTTAGAGTGGATACAAAATCTGCACAGACAGACACACAGACACACACACAGACGTCACGCTAAAAATGGTTTTTTCGTATTCTAGAGGTCTCGAAACGTGTAGATCCGTCGAAAACTCGAGTTGCGATTCCAATACTTTCCCTATACATTACCATGTATTGCAGGGAAAGTAAAAATTTGATGTGGGCAGCACATGACTTTCGCTGCAGACTTATATTCATGTTCTCTTTATTTTAATTAAATTTATTTCACTTTAAAATCAATTTTCGTTCTCATTCGGTAACCGGACTTATTTTCAAAGGTGGCGTAGAGAAAATACAAAAAACTAAAATATATCGAGAACGGCTAGTCCTAATGTAATGGGGTTTGTCTTATTCTTTTCTTCGCTAAAAATTACGTATTAAACAAGCATTTAATGGATATATTTGAGCATACGTAGTTCTTTAGTTTAGATTTGGACGATTTTTGCGGGCCATTCTGCAAAAAAAGGCAGGTTATTTTTTTCTGAATCGTACCAAAATCTAATTAGCACCAGGGTGACCTATACGTGACTTATCTACCGAATTTTGTGAAATTCGGTCCATTAGTTTTTCAGCTACAGTGGATACAAGCTTTTGCGGGCCATTTCACAAAAAAGGCGGGTTCTTTCATTCCGAATCGTACCCAAAACTAATCAGCACCAGCCCCGCCCACAAGTGACTTACCTACAAAATTTCGTGAAATTCGGTCCATTAGTTTTTTAGTTAGAGTGGATACAAAATCTGCACAGACAGACAGACACACACACAGACGACACGCTAAAAATGGTTTTTTCGTATTCTAGAGGTCTCGAAACGTGTAGATCCGTCGAAATCTCGAGTTGCGATTTTCGGCATGATTCCAATACTTTTCCTATACATTACCATGTATTGCAGGGAAAGTAAAAAGAACAAAAAAAAAAAAACCTCTCATATATTTTCTCTTTCTTTTGAATACCGTCCAACCTGTTTGAAACGGAACTTGTAGGAAAGGGAATACTGTAATAAGCGGGAATATTTTTAGCCCCGTCCAAGAATATAGAAAATGCATGTCCTTTTTCCCTGTGTGAAACGGAACCTGCACAACGCGGAAACGGACGACCAATTTAAAATATTTTATTAATAAAAAGCTCTTGTTGTAAATGAAAGGAGAATGGAAAAATTATTCAACTGTTTCAGCCATTTTTTCCATGAGAACCATTTTTCACAGAACTTTCTATTAAATTATATCACGATTTTCTGAAAGCCATTTCAGAACTTCAAGAATTTTCCGTTAATCAGGGAGACTCTGAAATGCTAGAAATATTAATCAATGCACGATTTTTAACCGAAATTCGCCTCATTAGTAAAACACATGTCCAAGAAACCATGCTGGATTTCTCCGAAAGTTTCATGTAACATGTTTTTTTTTTAATTTTTTATTTATTTTTTAATTTTTTTTATGGCAATCAGTAATATTTTTCCCGGAAGTCAATTCATCTGAGTATGGTAATAAGTTAACAGTTAAGGGTGAGCGTCAGTAAATCTTCTGCCCTATCCGCGCTTTGTTATCTTTCGCGGCACACGTTTTTTGCCGAAATTCTGCTGCGAAATATTTTCTGATAGATAAAATGCAATGCTTAGATTATATTAAAACTAAATTTAATACCCAATCTCGAAACGTGTAGATCCGTCGAAATCTCGAGTTGCGATTTTCGGCATGATTCCAATACTTTCCCTATACATTACCATGTATTGCAGGGAAAGTAAAAAGAACATAGAATATATTTTTTATTTAATTTAAAATATTTTTGGTGCTGCCATCTGCTGTCGTAATTTAATTCATACCGACTATTTTTATTTTTTAATGAACATTTTTAAGTGTCTATTCCTTCTAATACGCTATTAAATACAACAACGGATCATATATAATAATGCGACACTCACGGAAACGTAACTGAGCTTGGACTTGAAAACAAAGGAACCTGAAGACAAAGCTGCAGTCCTCAGTGATGTACATTCAGTTTCCCTTATCAAATTTATAGAATGAGAAATTACCTTTCCCTGATTGCGGCATTATTATATAGAATCTGTTGTTGTATTTAGTACTGTATTAGAAGGAATAGATATTTTAAAATGTTCATTAAAAAATAAAAATAATTGGTATGAATTAAATTACGACAACAGATAGCAGCACCAAAAATATTTTGTATTAAAACAAAAAATATATTGTATGTTTTATTGGGTATTAAATTTAGTGTTAATATAATCTAAGCATTGCATTTTATCTTTCAGAAAGTATTTCGCAACTGTTTGCGCAGAATTTCGGCGAAAAACGTGCGCCGCGAAAGTTAACAAAGCGCGGATAGGGCAGAAGGGTTTACTGACGCTCACCCTTAAGGACATGGGGTACACTATATTTTTATTTACATATACTCCACTCCCTGTGATTGCATTATGCAAAAATGTACGTATATATATATTTAAAATAATTAATTTAGCTATTATGGTATAATATAGTATTAATCGGATTTATCTGAATACACTTTTCAGAATTTTTAAAGTCTGATGCATAGGTGAACAATTACAGACTATCAGCATTTCCAGCTAAACTTTTAAACTTAGCTTTTCTTGAAATGACCTGCAAGAAAAGGAAACCTTTTCAAGATGGAAAATTCTTCCGGTTCCCTGAATTCCGTTTAAGGCAGGTGTCACATGGTAAACCCATGATCCAATATTTTTGGTGGTGCGATTTAATTATCGGTTACCATTCAACTCAATTTTGTCTACAAGACTCTTTACAAGTGTTTCTGAATAGTTTTTTTTTAATCCTTTATAATCATATAAAGAAGTAATGCTTAATGAAGAAGTAATGTTTAAATTAATAATTGTAAATATATATATATAATATTTTGTAAATTAATTTATGTATTTGTTAAATTTAATGTACGCACGGCCTTGTTCTTTTTCCTTTCACGGTCTTACCGGGCGTATCCTAAAAGAGGGTGATACCTCAGGACAGCAGGTTCGACTGTTTGCACATTATGTTGTCACCTGCACGTTAGGGTCCTAGACTGTTTTAACTGGGCCCTAGTTATTGCTCATACTTAACTGTAAATATATAATAGTTACTGTAATAGTAACTGTAATAGTTACTGCATGCTAAACTGTAATCCAATTCTGGATCATTTGGCGTCGATTCTGGAACGATGTAGACTTAGGAACCGTAGTGTTACATGGTAAATATGTAACATCGTAAGTTTTGTATGAATCGCAACCTATAAAGATAGTCCCTGTATTGCTTTTGAAATAAGTATATGTTTCCCCAGAAGGACACTTGCAAAGGAAGTGTGAACAAAGCTTCTTCGGCTTCGTTAACGGATGCGTCTCAATTACAGAGGGACTCGCAATGTGGGGCCTTGGAAAGAGGCGACCTCTTGACCGCCACTGATCACACGTGCGCTCGAAGTCGTGAGAACTTTCGGCCAGCTGACACATATTAATTCTTGGGACCTAACCAAACCTGCGAAATGACAGCACCCAATAACAGATATGTAACCCTATACTGTCCAATTGAAATAGCAGGGGCTGCAGTGTCAGGCCAATGACAACCAGGGGCTTAGTTTTGTAGGAGATGACAATTTTCAGATGTTCGAGAGCGATTCAGATTTTGAGGGAATGAACTTGACTTGATTTTATGAATTTGGAGAGAGAAGTGTACTAAAACAACTGCGGATATGACGAGCACCCGAAGCCTTCTGACTCGATGACGGGCCACACAACGGAGTCTCGAGGTATGCCATGCATGTCTTGAGACCTCTAGAATACGAAAAAACTTTTTTTAGCGTAACGTCTATGTGTGTGTCTGTGTGTCTGTCTGTCTGTCTGTGTGTCTGTCTATCTGTCTGTGCAGATTTTGTATCCACTCTAACTAAAAAAGTAATTGACCGAATTTCACAAAATTTGGTGGGTAAGTTACTTGTGGAAGAATCTGGTGTTGATTAGTTTTGTGTACGATTCGGGATAAAAGAACCCGCCTTTTGTTTGCGAAATGGCCCGCAAAAGTTTGTATCCACTCTAGCTGAAAATATAATGGACCAAATTTCACAAAATTTGGTAGAGAATTGGCTTGTGGGTCATCTTGGTGCTATTTAGATTTTGGTACGATTCAGAAAAAAATAACCTGCTTTTTTTTGCAAAATGGCCCGCAAAAATCGACAAAATCTAAAATAAAAAACTACGTATGCTGAAATATATCCATTAAATGCTTGTTTTATACGTAAATTTTAATGAAGAAAAGAATAAGACCAACACCATTACACTAGGACTAGCCGTTCTCGAGATATTTTCGTTTTTTCTCTATGCCACCTTTGAAAATGAGTCCAGTTACCAAATGAGAACGAAAATTGAATTAATAGTTAATTTAATTTAATTAAAATAAAGAGAGTGTGTATATAACTCTGCAGGGACAGTCATGTGCTGCCCACATCAGATTTTTACATATAGTTTGATAGCACGATTTTCACGTTCTCTCTCGACATTTTATAAGCCTTTGTCTTTGAGTAAATTTATCCTTATGCAAATTGTTTTAACTGTATTTTAATAGGCGTATAAATATATGATTGGAACGATTTAACTTTAATCTTGAGATGAAAGAATTTAATTATCTGTTTCAAGTATGTGTAATTATAAGAGGCGTTCTTATGGAACGGAGCAATTATTATTTCAATGAGATTAGATGTGAATACCACTAACATTGTGTTAATTAGAGTAACTTTGCGAGGATGATATGGAGAATAATTATGTTTAAGTTAAAATATTAATTAATTATGTTCTTATTATTTTAATCATTTGTAAATAAATTTGTTATTGTTCTATATTATATTCGCTGTTCTCATTGTCCACCTCTATTTTTGAATTGATTTATATGTGTTTATATCCGACACGGCCAATGTCGAAGTTGACTTTAATGGGGAAAATTAATAATACTTGCGTCCTGACCGAACGTGTGGTGAAAACCCACGCATCACGTATAGAATCACAATGTCGTTGATCACGTTAAATTGTATTTCAATGTGATGTCTACTATCGCGGATTAGCTATCAACTAAGTTGATGGTATTACATTTGAAAATACTTTTGACAAGGGGATTTGATTAACCTTCATGGAAATTATCTGAAGTTTTCTGCAGTGCCCATTTCTAAAAATGTTCTACATAACAATTCATCGAATTCATGGGCACAACTCAAGAAATGCCTTTGTTTCCAACTTAGAAGCTAGAGTAACGGTAAGATGAACGAACAATCGATGATTATTTTACTTGCTACACATTCCTTATTCATAGGGATAAAAAAATGCATGCGTCGTACTTCATTCAAATACCGATGAGGGAATGCAAGTGGAATAATTTGGCACGTGCTCTTCCATGCCATACCTACGTCTGTAATCTTATGCGATGTTCCATTCAGCATATTACTTTAGCCGTTCTATTGTTTCGTACGT
This sequence comes from Amaurobius ferox, assembly GCA_951213105.1. Classification (NCBI taxonomy): domain Eukaryota; kingdom Metazoa; phylum Arthropoda; class Arachnida; order Araneae; family Amaurobiidae; genus Amaurobius; species Amaurobius ferox. The sequence continues at coordinate 44,437,222 of OX578147.1, read as the reverse complement.
CGCTTTTGATTTCAGTTGATTGAGTAGTAAATTGTCTGCTTAAGACCACAAGTTCATGAATCAGAATAAATGGATAATAAAATAATCTTGGAAAAACCGGAAGGAGTTTTATAGGGTCTTTACACTATTAACGGATTGCATGAGAGTTGATTTTGTTTTCGTCGACCGTCCATGAGGTGGCGAGGATCTATTATTTGGTTTTGAATAAAGACGATAACATATTGTGTGTAGATATGGATGTTGGCAAATTGTGATCACAAGGTGAAAGTCTCGTTAAAATTCTAGAAGTTGTTTAAAGTCACTGTAGTTTTAAAAAAATAAATCTTAATAATTTTGGTCAAATTTCAAAGAATCTTCTTGCTAAGTCTTAAATAGTAATTATGGAAAATAAATTGATGGGAAGTATTCGCTCATTATATGAAAAGATAATGGACAATATCACCAGGGGAGCTAGCTAATTGCAATTCATATTTACAAAAATCAATATGTGTGTATTCCTTTGAGCTCCGAGAATTTAAATTTAGCACTAATATAGAAACAGTTTTGACATAAATTTTAATTAATTTGATATTAAAATGCAATACATTTGATTTTTAAGTAATCGATGACGCCAAAGACCAACCTTTGCAATATTTGCAGGTTAGCACCAGTAGCTTTTAAGAGCAATATCGTTGGATATTTAATGGGGGAGGGGGCGGTCATCTATTGACGAAACACTTACATTAGTTCGCTATATTATCAATATTGGTGAACAAAAAATTTGTTACTGTAGGCCAAGCATTCCATCGTCGATACTCCCTTCTTTCCGAGGCACTGGCGGCACCTATATGCTGCTAACTGTACTAGCACCGCGAATCTGAGAGTGAAGGACTCCCCCGTCTGCAGATTCTGTGCCTATGAACTGGGCCATTGCACCTACTGTGGAGTCTGAGCTTATTTTATTAATTTCACGCCGGCTGCGTAGTATGACTGACTACGCCGATTACTACAGACACGGCCGCCGACAAGGAGGGACAAAAGGGGTGCATTGTATAGGGCCATAGAGGCTTAAGTGCCCGGGCTACATAAACAGTTTGTGGAATAGTGAGTAATTTGTAAAATAATAGTGGGAGCCTATTTGTTGCATGGGGGCCAAAAATTCTGTCGGCGACACTGACTGCAGACTCAGTGGCGAAACTTTTAACCCCCACCCTACCCCCGAAAGGCGATTTCCCTACTAATTATAATTTTTTACATATTTTACAATTTTCTCTTGCAAGTCCTTTACAAGTCTATGCCGACTTGCATTACGGGGTCCTTGTTCTCTTATAGTTTTGCTCCTGCATAGAGATTCGCAAATTTGCAGCGCACAGCATGTTTTCTTGCTGCCAGTAGCGTTCTAATGTTTTCCGAAGCCCCAAGCGACCGTCCATAAGAGGCTCCATCTGGTCAATGAATGCAGTAAAACGCCAAAAATCCGGAAATCGATAATCCAAATTATCGATTATACGATTATTTATTTATGTTTCTTTACAAGTTCAAAAATAAGTAGGATTCATTACGTTAATCTTTTCACTTTAAGTTCTGACATAGAATTTTACCCTACCTACCCGTGCCAACAATATTTTGGGGGCCTTTGTTTATGATATAAAAATATACCAGTGCCCGAAATAATTCCAACAGATAATCTGGCCTTGGTTATATAACTATAGTTTTTTTCTATCTAATACCTAAATATCCTCTACTAATAGCTCAGACAAGAAGAAGGAATAACGATTATGCAAATTATTTTAAGTCGAGGTCCATTAAGTTGCCCTAAAATCACAAAATACCAAAATTCTTAGAAACTAAAACAAATACGAAATGCTACAGAGCCTACATTACTACCACGGAAGCACGTAGGGAGTACGCACCGTGGGTATTATAGTATTATGATCTCAATGTGCTCACCTATAATTCTATGAAAGGTTGTAGTCAAAACGTTGTAAACACAACTGTAAACTGATATACAAATAACTCATGATAAAATACAGAATTATATAAAATACCAAGAAAATGTTGGATTAGCTATAATGCACTAATCAGTCTTTTAAAGAAATGCAAGAAAAATTATACAAAATTTGAGACCCTCTGCAAACGCGAGGCCTCAAGGCTTGGCCCTCGGAATGCTCCTGCTTGCTGCCAGTCTAGTTATCAGCTAGCTTGCGTTGGAGAAATTGAAAAGGGAAGAAACCGGTTTACGGTTACTGGTACATGCTAACAGAGCGCGATTTTTATAATTTATATATTTTTTTTATTTAAGCGATATTTTATTAGCTACTCTCTGCTATTTTTTGCACCGAGTTATCATGCCACGCGCCGACCTTGATGGACTCGTCTGATCAATATGCTACACTTTACGCTTGAAAAGAGCATCGGATAATTTTTTACCGCGTAGAACCTACAGTGTATTCTTATACATTCTTACCTAATCCATCTGCTACTGATCGTCGTAGCCTCTAAATTATTTTCTCTTTGCCAGAAATGGCAGATGCTTCGCAAAAACTTCATTGTTGCTTTTTACGTCGTTTTCAAGGTCACCCGATAAATTTATTTTAACCTTTTATGCGCTTCCTTTTTCTTATTCTTTTGCTGCTGTAGATAATTCTAAGAACTCTTTAATTGCTACTTCGGTATTCTGAGAATTTTTTTTTTTCTAGAAAAGAAGTTTCGGCGCCTTCTTTAAGACTGGGAATCCCCATTTTTTTTTTTTTCTGCCATCTGAAGAAATTTATTGGCTAAATAGCACTTAACAGAGAAACTTTTGGAAACGCGATAACCAGGAAAGGACTTCTATTGTTATTTAAAGTGAAACTTACAAATAAAAATATGTAGTTAATAACAGCATAAGCTGCTGATTAAATATATCACCCGGTTTTAAAAGTAAAATAAAATCTTTGTCAGGATAAATGAGATAGAGGTTTTTTCGTATAGGTACAGACTCTAGACAGACATCTAGACATAAATTTTCTAGACAGAAATCTTCCTTTGCTTTAGTGTCCTGTCTCATTTATTCTTAAGGAGAGTGTTTCGCCATTAAACTTGGCTGGTGCATTTAAAGATCTGCTTGCTCATGCTGTTTGTTGTTAATGAATTAGTAACACTTTCTAGCATAGTTGTAAAGTGTTTATGACTTTGTCCATTCTGTCTGTCGGTTCGCACGATAACTACCTTAAAAATGACTTTATTAAAATGAAATTTTAGTATTTTGTTGAGACGGTCTGTGGGACAGATGGGATGGGAATGTAAAAGAATAACATCACCCAATTCGTTTTGGATTTAACCCGGGTTAAAAAAATGAAATACATTGAACCCTAATGACACGATAACGATGTACATTAATAGGCTTTAAATCGCTCAAATTGTTTAAAAAATGACTGTGAAGTAAAAACTTGATCAAAACGCAGCATGTGATGAATTAATAACGGCATCATTTAGTTTTTGATCCAAAACATAGGCTTATTCTTCAGGACAAAATGATAGAACAAGCACATCAGTAAAGACAGAGACCTTTTGTCTTTGCTTCTGTGTTTGCTCTGTTTTTCTATCTTAAAGAATCCGACTGTCTTTTGCGCTCTTAATTGATTGATATTGTTATTAATTTGTTATATGTTGCGGTCTAACAAAGTTTCTATTTTGCAATGAGTAGGATCTTTATAAGAGGGTTCTATACGTTTATTTTCACATACTATTGTCTTACCGAAATGTTTTCAATTCGAGATTTTGACGGATAAGCATGTGACACGATCTTCTGAATCCAGTTAGAATCCTTTTTGGAAGGATGCTCGTGTGTGTGTGTTTATGCTTGTGAGGTATAAACACGATAACACAATGACGAATATACTGTATAAATACATTTTTATTAAAAACTAAGACCCGATAGAATTTTCAGTAATTCTTATAAAATGAACTCGAATTATTCAAATACATTTTAATTTATGAATTTTTAATTTATAATGTTTTCCATAGGAAATAATGCTATAAATAAATTTTAATTTATGAATTTTTAATTTATAATGTTTTCCATAGGAAATAATGCTGTGAATAAATTTTAATTTATGAATTTTTAATTTATATTCTTTTCCATAGGAAACAGTGCGATGAATAGATTTTAATTTTTGAATTTTTTATTTATAATGTTTTTCACAGGAAATAATGCTGTGAATAAATTTTAATTTATAAATTTTTAATGTATAATGTTTTCCATAGGAAATAATACTATGAATAAATTTTAATTTATTCATAGCATTATTTCCTGTGTAAAACATTATTAAGTCCCGGAAAAATAATCCCAGTCAACAATATAAGAAAAAATGATAATTTGAACTATGCTGTAGATGCTCAAATTAATTTATATTAACACAGATAAGCTAATTACATCCATCGGCGCAAATACGCTGTTGCCAAATTGAGAAAAGAAATTTATAAAGGCTTTCTGAAAAATATTTAAAATATATCACTTGAGGATGAAATATGAAAAATATACATTTTACTTTCCCTGCAATACATCTTAATGTATAGGGAAAGTATTGGAATCATGCCGAAAATCGCAACTCGAGTTTTCGATGGATTTAGAGGGGTACTGAACATTCGATTACGTTTAAAAACAATAGGATTCCAGTATTCACGGATTGTGAATTTTGTACCAAATTTCATTCGAATTGCTCTATTCGTTCGTTAGATATCGTCTCCAGTGACTCACTGACACACACACACACACATACACATACACACATATTTTCACACACACACATACACACAGACATCATCAAAAATGTTCGATTCGTGATCAGGGATGCTTGAGAGAAGCATTCAAGCTTCAGGGCCTTGAGAGAAGCATTCTCCTCCTTGGAGGCAGCTGCAATATAAATAAAAAACGTTTCGAGACCTCTAGAATACGAAAAAACTATTTTTTAGCGTGACGTCTGTGTGTGTGTCTGTCTGTGCAGATTTTGTATACACTCTAACTAAAAAACTAATGGACCGAATTTCATAAAATTTGGTAGGTAAGTCACTTGTGGGCGTATCTGGTGCTGATTAGTTTTGAGTACGATTCGGGATAAAAGAACCTGACTTTTTTTGCGAAATGGCCCGCAAAAGTTTGTATCCACTCTAGCTGAAAATCTAATGGACCGAATTTCACAAAATTTGGTAGATAAGTCAGTCGCTTGTGGGTCACCCTGGTGCTGATTAGATTTTGGTACGATTCGGAAAAAATAACCTGCCTTTTTTTGCAAAATGGCCCGCAAAAATCGACAAAATCTAAAATAAAAAAATTATGTATGCTGAAATATATCCATTAAATGCTTGTTTCATACGTAGTTTTTAACGAAGAAAAGAATAAGATCAACCTCATTACACTAGGACTAGCCGTTCTCGAGATATTTTCGTTTTTTCTCTACGCTACATTTGAAAATAAGTCCAGTTACCAAATGAGAACGAAAATTGAATTAAAAGTGAATTAAATTTAATTAAAATAAAGAGAACGTGGATATAAGTCTGCAGCGAAAGTCATGTGCTGCCCACATCAGATTTTTTTGTTTGTTATCTGTTGATTATGATACAAGTAGAACTAAAAACACTAAGGAATATTAATGTATCAAAAAGTTGACACCATGGAGTTAGATAGAAGGAGATAAAACTCCTATGGATGAAAAGCTTGAAAATGCCATAATACTTTGAGAATTATATCTAGGTGTCGCTAGTGTTAGTAAAGTAGTTGCTATTATTGGTTGACACAACAGAAAGGCGTAGTATTTAGTATATTTCCTTTTAATTATTTTTAAATTAAGGATTCCCTTATTATGCGTATAATTAACCAGCATTTTTTTTATAGTTGTAGGATAGAGTACAGAATATATGGAATTAAGAATAAATTGGAAGGTAAAATAATTTTGAATGCGTAAGAATATTCTTTATTGTTTCAGTTCTACTTCCCATTGCGCTAATAATTTATTTTTACAAAATGGACAGTTTAAATAAATATTTTAGGCCCTTTGCCATAGAAATGTATACAATACAGTATTACTTAACTTATCCCAGTGCCACCTAAATTATTGTCTCAAATGATATTGGCGTTTTCTTAGTATGAAGTTTTAACTCCTTACTTTTACCTCCATGGTCGACGCATTATCTATAGGCAATTGTTGCATTCCGCTACTGATTAAGATATAAATGGATGAAAAAAAATTTGATGTGGGCAGTACATGACTTTCTTTATATAATGCAAAGAATTTACTATTTTTACAGTAAAAAAAAATAGATTATTCTTATAGTATATATCTATATTCTTTTCAAGATATTGAATTTTCGTCAATGAGTCGTCATTTTCATTGATTTAGCGTCATTTTTATCCATTTGGCGAGTTTTTCGTTAATTTAGCAACATTTAAAAAAGTTTTAACGACATTCCGCTAAATTCGCCGCCAAAATCTCGCCAAGCGTTATGGACTGAGAAATAAGGTATTCTTACTGCAGATAAATGACTATTAGCGTTCAAATACAAAAGTATTACTCAAAGTATATTTTTTCATGAATGGAATGAGCTAGATCCACGAGAATGATGTTAACAAATTTATCGCATAATAAATATTACATATGAAAAGTGAACATGTTTCTCAATAGGAAATATTTTATTTTTATTTAATATGATTTTTTGATAATTTTTTTTGAAAAATTTGCAATATCTCGAGAATGGTTCATGCTAGCTTCCTAAAATTTATGTCAATCGTTTTCTAATAAAAAATTACATAAGCAATGTCTATTTGCGTAACTTTATTAGAGGTTTGGATTTCTTGATGATTTTTCCAAAATTTCACTCGAAAATTTAGAGGGGTATTGAACATTCGATTACGTTTAAAAACAATAGGATTCCAGTATTCACGGATTGTGAATTTTGTACCAAATTTCATTCGAATTGCGCCATTCGTTCGTGAGATATCGTCTCCAGTGACTCACTGACACACACACGCGCACACACACACACACACACACACACACACACACACACACACACACACACACACACACACACACACACACACTTTCACACACATATACACACAGACATCACTTCAAAAATGTTCGATTCGTGATCAGGGATGCTTGAAACGTGCTTTCCCGTCGAAAATTCGAATTTTCGTCCCCGTCACAATAGTTTCCTTATACATTACTGTATACAAGGAAAGCAAAAATATAGAATAGGACTACATTTATATGTCGAATGGAGACTCAGATCTCAGATTAAAACTGTTCTCGGTCCAACATGTACATAGGAGTAACAGGATTTTTTTCCAGGGTCTGGTGCTAAAATTGATTGCATTAAAAATTTCAAACTTACTATCAACCTTGACATACGTATTGTTACAAAGTAAATTCAAATAAATGGTATGAGCATTACATTTAAAAGAAATTAATGTGCACGGCACTTTTAAAAATTAGTATGCACCAATTTTTAAAATTTATGTACCACCTTTAAAAACATTCCCTCTTTTAGAGCATAATTCTAACCTTCCTGGAGATACAGCAACTAAACTAACAAATTGGGCATTCATAAACATACCAAATGCAATGCAGTTTTCTATTTAGATATAAGTTTAAATTGCTTTTATTAATATACACGTGGGAGAAAACACATATTTGTAGTTGAATGTTCTAATTCCAAAATACATTTTCTTATTATTACTTTCCTTATATACATAATGTATAAGGAAAGTATTGTGACGGGGTCTAAAATTCGAATTCGAGTTTTCGATGGGAGAGCACGTTTCAAGCATCCCTGATCACGATTCAAACATTTTTGAGGGGATGTCTGTGTATGTGTGTGTGTGTGTGAAAGTATGTGTGTGTCTGTGGAGACGATAACTGACGAACGAATGTACCGATTCGAATGAAATTTCGTGCAAAAATCACAATCCGTGAATACTGGAAACCTATTGTTTTAAAACGCAATCGAATGCTCAGAACCCCCCTTAAATTTTCGAGAGAAATTTTGAAAAAATCATCAAAAAATCAAAACCGTTAATAAAGTTACGTAAATAGACATTTTTTATGTAATTTTTCATTAGAAAACGATTAACATAAATTTTAGAACGTTGGCATGAACCGTTCTTGAGATATTGCAAATTTTTCAAAAAAATTATATAAAAAAAAAAAAAAATTATTTCCAATTGAGAAACATGTTCACTTTTCATATGTAATATCATGCGATGAATTGGGTGACATCATTCTCGTGTATCCTAGCTCGTTCCACTCATGAAAAAAGATATTTTAAGTAATATTTTTGTATTTGAACGCCAATAGTCATTTATCTGCTATAAGAATAAATTATTTCTCTGTCCATAACGCTTAACGAGATTTTGGCGAAGAATTGTGCTGCCCACATCAGATTTTTTTTCTCTCATATTGGCTTTTAGTTAAATTAATAATTTTCCAGGGAGTGCTTTGGCACCCCCTGACTCGCCGTCCCCTAAATACGCCCATGCCTGCAATTTCCTAATAAATCCCCTTTCTTCTCTGATAAAAACGTTATATAATTCTTTAATGAAAGCAAAGAAAGTTCTGCGTATGCACCTCTTGACCCACCTCCTCTCCTAAATACGCCCATGGGCATGCCAGACTATTACCTGGCCTGACCAGACAGTGTCCGGATCTTGCATTTTGAAATCAAAAACTCGAACCTGACCCGACCCGAAACTCTCCAAGTCTCGGCCACTAACCGCATTGACGTTTTTTTTTTTGTTTTGTGTTTTTTTAGATATATCTAAAATCGTAAATAAGAGCCATCTACGTGATCAGAATTATGCAAAAGAGATTTATTTTTTTTTCCTGTGCGTTGTTGAAATATAGAATAATTTGTCATGTTTTTATTTGATATTCAACAAGAATTTCTCAAAAGATGAACCTTGTTTAGCCCGAAATTTTTCTAATCCAGCTTGAGTCCAAACCAGCCTAAAGTTTTATAAGAGAAATATGGCCAGACAGGACAATAGGCCAGTCCAGGATCTTAGATAAAATATCTCGTAATATTTCCCTGATTTCCAAATACTATCTTCAAAAATTTCCAGATATGTACCAGTATCTACTTTTGCTGAATATCAGTTTAACGAGCAGAAAAATATCAATTAATAAAATTGAAAGTGATAATTAAGAATAAAAAATCTGATGTGGGAAGCACATGACTTTCCTTATATAATGCAATGAATTTACTACTTTTAGAGTAAAAAAAATAGGTTTTGCTTATAGTAGATACTTATATTCTTTCCAAGATATTGAATTTTCGACAATGAGTCGTCATTTTCATTGATTTAGAGTCATTTTTATCCATTTGGCGAGATTTTCGTTAATTTGGCAACATTTTATAAAGTCGCCCAGTTGGCGACATTTCGCCAAATTCGTCGCCAAAATCTCGCCAAACGCTATAAATGGAGAAATAAGTTATTCTTATAGCAAATAAATGACTATTGGTGTTAGAATACAAAAGTATTACTCAAAGTATCTTTTCTCATGCATGGAACGAGCTAGATCCACGAGAATGATGTCACCAAATTTATCGCATGATATTTCATATAAAAAGTGAACATGTTTCTCAAGAGTTAGTATTTTTTTTAATTTATGGGATTTTTTGATAAATTTATTTGAAAAATGTGCAATATCTCGAAAACGGTCAATGCTAGCGTTCTAAAGTTTATGTCAATAATTTCTAAGGAAAAATTACATAAGAAATGTCTATTTTCATAACTCTATTAAAGGTTTTGATTTTTTAATGATTTTTTCAAAATTTCACTCACAAATTTAGGGGAGTTCTGAACATTCGATTACGTTTAAAAACAATACGCTTCCAGTATTCACGGATTGTGATTTTTGTACCAAATTTCATTCGAATCGCTCCATTCGTTCGTGAGATATCGTCTCCACAGACTCACTGACACACACACACACACATACACACAGACATCACCTCAAAAATGTTTGATTCGTGATCAGGGAAGCTTGAAACGTGCTCTCCCGTGCTGAAAACTCGAAATCGAATTTTCACAATACCGTCACAATACTTTCCTTATACATTATGTATATAAGAAAAGTAATAATTAAAATTAATTACTTTCAGCATTGAAGAGTATAATAATCATACTATGCTTTTTAAGTATATTTTATACTTTTCAAGTACTCAAGTATACAATTTTCGTAGTATACTGCAGCAAATAACATGGAGGTTCTGCCATAAGAACAGTATTATTACAACAAAATTTTAATCTTTCAAGTACTAAAATTCTAGATAAGCTATAAAACTTTGCTGTAAACTCAGCAGTGTCCTGTAAAGTCCATTCAAGAATTCATATAGTTGAATATCACTTACTGCAATAAAATTATGTGTAAACAGAAACAGCATTTTTATTTTCCTTATATACATAATGTATAAGGAAAGTATTGTGACGGGGTCGAAAATTCGAATTCGAGTTTTCGACGGGAGAGCACGTTTCAAGCATCCCTGATCACGAATCGAACATTTTTGAAGTGATGTCTGTGTGTGTGTGTGTGTGTGTGAAAGTATGTGTGTGTGTGTGTGAAAGTATGTGTGTGTGTGTGTCAGTGAGCCTGTGGAGACGATAACTGACGAACGAATGGACCGATTCGAACGAAATTTGGTACAACAATCACAATCTGTAGACACTGGAAGCCTATTGTTTTTATACGCAATCGAATGTTCAGAACCCCCCTAAATTTTCGAATGAAATTTTGAAAAAATCGTCAAAATATCAAACCCGCTAATAAAGTTACGTAAATAGACATTTCTTATGTAATTTTTCATTAGAAAACCATTGACAAAAATTTTAGAACGCTAACATGAACCGTTCTCGAGATACTGTACATTTTTCAAAAAAATTATCAAAAAGTCATATAAAATAAAAAAAAAATTTCCTATTGGGAAACATGTTCACTTTTCATATGTAGTACCATGCGATAAATTGGGTGACATCATTCTCGTGGATCTAGCTCGTTCCATTCATGAAAAAAGATACTTTGAGTAATACTTTTGTATTTGAACTCCAATAGACATTTATCTGCTGTAAGAGAAAACTTATTTCTCAGTCCATAACGCTTGGCGTGATTTTGGCGACGAATTTGGCGGAATGTCGCCAATTTGGCGACTTTTTGAAATGTTGCCAAATTAACGAAAATCTCGTCAAATGGATAAAAATGACGCTAAATCAATGAAAATGGCGACTAATTGTCGAAAATTCAATATCTTGGAAAGAATATTAGTATCATAATAAAAACCTATTTTTTTACTGTAAAAGTAGTAAATTCATTACATTATATAAGGAAAGTCATGTGTTGCCCACATCAGATTTTTTAATCTGCTTTTATGAATTATTTTGACTACTTTCGAAAAAAATTTAGAAGAGAAAGATAACTGAAAAACGTTGAAATTTTAAAACTCTTGCCAGGTTCTTTTTACTTTCCTTATATATATAATGTATAAGGAAAGTATTGTGACGGGGTCGAAAATTTGAATTCGAGTTTTCGACGGGAGAGCACGTTTCAAGCATCCCTGATCACGAATCAAACATTTTTGAAGTGATGTCTGTGTGTGTGTGTGTGTGAAAGTATGTGTGTGTGTGTGTGTGCGAAAGTATGTGTGTGTATGTGTGAAAGTATGTGTGTGTGTGTGAAAGTATGTGTGTGTGTGTGTGTGTGTGTGTGTCAGTGAGTCTGTGGAGACGATAACTGACGAACGAGTGGACCAATTCGAACCAAATTTGGTACAAAAATCACAATCCGTAAACACTGGAAGCCTATTGTTTTTATACGTAATCGAATGTTCATAACCCTCCTAAATTTTCGAATAAAATTTGGAAAAAATCTTCAAAATATCGAAACCACTAATAAAGTTACGCAAATAGACATTTTTTATGTAATTTTTCATTACAAAACGATTGATATAAATTTTAGAACTCTAACATGAACCGTTCTCGAGATATTGCACATTTTTCAAAAAAATTATCAAAAAGTCATATAAAATGAAAAAAATATATTTCCTATTGAGAAACATGTTCACTTTTCATATGTAATACCATGTGATAAATTGAGTGACATCATTCTCATGGATCTAGCTCGTTCCATTCATGAAAAAGATACTTTGAGTAATACTTTTGTATTTGAACGCCAATAGTCATTTATCTGCTGTAAGAACAACTTATTTCTCCGTCCATAACGCTTGGCGAGATTTTGGCGAACAATTTGGCGGAATGTCGCCAACTTGGCGAATTTTTGAAATGTTGCCAAATAAACGAAAATCTCGCCAAATGGATAAAAATGACGCTAAATCAATGAAAATGACGACCAATTGTCGAAAATTCAATATCATGGAAAGAATATTAGTATCTACTATAAGAAAAACCTATCTTTTTTACTGTAAAAGTAGTAAATTCCTTACATTATATAAGGAAAGTCATGAGTTGCCCACATCAGATTTTTCTTGATGTGTCCAATAGGCTGTTTCCCGTCATAGGAAACGCGAATAAAGAATTCTATACATGTGTGTTGTCGTGAGTCGGAAGAAAGCTGCCATTACCTTAAAAATTCTAATTTCCATGATTTTACAGGGTTTTTTTAGGAATTCCCTGATATTTCCCTGATTTTCCAGGAATGTTGATATTCCCTGACGTTGTCCTGATTGCCAGGTTCTGTAGCCACTCTATATTTGGACCAACAATAGAGATTTTTTCAAAATATTTCTTGCAAAAGTTAAAAAACAAAACAAAAAAAAGTCACAAGCTACTTAAAAATAGATTTTTGTATGAGAAAGTCAAATTGAGCCAAATTCCAGTTAATTTATTTTTATTTTTGCATGATTTTTCAGCAATGTTGATATTCCCTGAAGTTTTTCTCATTTCCATGTCCTGTAGCCACCCTGCACTCTTAAGCCCATGGGTCTACCTCAGCTCATGCATGCCTCTAACTCACGCTGCTTTGTAAGAAAAAGGCTATGAGAATACTCGCTAGGTCAGTCTATAGCTGTGTTTCCCAACGTGGGGCCCACGCCCCACAGGGGGGCAATTTGATTGTTAAGGGGGGCAATTCGAAAATGGACTCGTCCAACGTTTAAGATGCAATAAAGATGCAGAGAATTAATAAGATGCAATTAAGATGCAGAGTTTAAGATACCAAATGTGCAAGAAAACTATTGTTACCGTTTCCATCTTCATATTTAACTGAATGTGGTTTTAATGCCATAAATGATTTACTGCTAAAAAAAAAGAAATCGGCTGTACATAACACAACGGGGAGACTTGAGACTGAAGCTAACTAAATTGGAACCTAACATAAAATCTCTTTGCAGCAAGCGCAAGGATCTCACTAAATTTAAATAAAAAAAAATTTGATGTGGGCAGCACATGACTTTCCTTATATAATGCAATGAATTTACTACTTTTACAGTAAAAAGAATAGATTATTCTTGTATATATCAATATTCTTTTCAAGACATTGAATTTTCGTCAATGAGTCGTCATTTTCATTAATTTAGAGTCATTTTTATCCATTTGGCGAGTTTTTCGTTAATTTAGCAACATTTATAAAAGTCGCCAAGTTGGCGACATTTCGCCAAATTTGTCGCCAAAATTTCGCAAAGCGTTATGGACGGAGAAATAAGTTATTCTTACAGCACATAAATGACTATTGGCCTTCAAATACAAAACTATTACTCAAAGTATATTTTTTCATGAATGGAACGAGCTAGATTCACGAGAATGATGTCAACAAATTTATCGCATAATATTGCATATGAAAAGGGAACATGTTTCTCAATAGGAAATATTTTATTTTTATTTTATATGATTTTTTTGATAATTTTTCTTTTGAAAAATTTGTAATATCTCGAGAACGTTCATGCTAGTGTTCTAAAATTTATGTCAATCGTTTTCGAAGGAAAAATTACATAAGAAATGTCTATTTGCGTAACTTTATTAGAGATTTTGATTTTTTGATGATTTTTTCAAAATTTCTCTTGAAAATTTTGGAGGGTTCTGATCATTCGATTGTATTTTAAAACAATAGGCTTCCAGTATTCACGGATTGTGACTTCTGTACCAAATTTCATTCGAATCGCTCCATTCGTTCGTGAAATATCGTCTCCACAGACTCACTGGCGCACACACACAGACATCACTTCAAAAATGTTCGATTCGTGATCAGAAATGCTTGAAACGTGCTCTCCCGTCGAAAACCCGAATTCGAATTTTCGACCCTGTCACAATACTTTCCTTATACATTATGTATATAAGGAAAGTAATAATTACTAATAATTAAAATATAGAAAAATCTTTCATTAAAATTATTTCGTACTTGAATTTCAGTTCTCCATTATTTGTTTTGAAAATTTACTTACTGTGTTTCTCAACAATTTCCTAGTGATTTCTTCCTAAAACCTATCATTCAAGTTTCTTTAGTAAAGAATTCAATTTTTGAATATTAAAAATTATGTATATGTTACATGGGGGGCATAAGAATTTCAGAAAGGCTTAGGTGGGGCATGGCACAAAAAAGGTTGGGAAACACTGGTCTATAGTAATGATCGATTGAATAAAGTTCGATTGAATAAAGGTGATCTGAATGAATTTGGCAACAATGTGATGTAGAAGAACAATGCTAATTACAAAATTATAGAGGATTAACGAATTAGTAGGAATCGACACCAGGAACGTATGAAATGTGCATATGGATGGCAAAAAATACCTATCAAAAAATCGTATTACCAATTGTTGTAACACGGTGACATCTGCAAGTTTTGTCAAAGTACGTGGTAATATTATATTTCGAATTCAAATGTGCATTCTTTATTTTTTCATTCGAACCAGACTGTCCGACCTGCAAGAAAGCGTAAGGTATCTGTTTGGATGACCAGGACGGTGCCAGCCAATTTAGATCGGAATCTAAGGGGGGGGGGGATTCCACAAAGACCGTATCTTCCTTCCCCTATACCACCATCCTCTCGGGAGGATTTGCGGACTCACATATGTAATCTGCCCGTACTCCGCTTGAACACGGAGACAGTTTGGGCAGAGCCGGGAATCGAACTTGGGTCATCTGAGTGCAATCCCCGAGCACTAATTGCCCTTTCTTCTTCGACTCAGACCGTTCGGCCTACCCGAAGGTGTAAGATATATGTTTGGACGGCCGGGACAGTGCCACCCAATTAGACCGGAATCCAGTGCGGGCGGCATCCCCAGAGACTATATCCTCTTTACCCTACCATCAACTTCTCGGAAGGATATATTGACCCATATATTTAAAGTGCCCGTTTTCCGGGATTCGAACTCGAGTGCAATTCCCGTACCTTAACCGTAGCCGTAGCTATAGGCCTGAGGGGGCTAAGCTCCTCAAGAAGTATACTTAGCCCCCCCCCCCCTTGATAAAAATATTAAATTTTTAGTAGTGATATGAAATTTCATATAAAATGTCATTCAAATTTTGCATAAAAATTTCTTTGAGATTTTTTTTTATAGATTACTTCGTTTAAGATTTTTTTAACTTAGCTGAATATGTGATTATACCAATGATCAGTTTATTTACATGTTTAATTTAGAAATATTTAAAAATTATGACAATGATATTTAGGATACTTTTGTATTATTGCGGTGGTCACTGTTATACGAGTTCACTCGTACATTCACTGTTCACTCGTACATTATAGACTCAAATTCAACTGATAAGTAGTTAAGAGTTTAATATTAAGCATTAACTTCTGTTAACTTTCAGAAATTTTCTTCGATTCATTAGCAGCGTTACTACTATAGTTAATGCTGATATTAAAATCAATTATAATTATTATATATTAATATTGATGTATAGTAGCTATATGGATGAGCTTGCAAATATAAATATGCAATTATTTGTTAATAATTTATATGGATTGAAATATGTAATAGTAATAATTATGGCTTATAAATGCTAATGTTTAATCGTGTTTTTGGTGAGTCCCTCCTTTTTACTTTCCTTATATACATAATGTATAAGGAAAGTATTGTGACGGGGTCGAAAATTCGAATTCGAGTTTTCGACGGGAGAGCACGTTTCAAGCATCCCTGATCACGAATCAAACATTTTTGAAGTGATGTCTGTGTGTGTGTGTGTGTGTGTGTGTGTGAAAGTATGTGTGTATGTGTGTGTGTGTGTCAGTGAGTCTGTGGAGACGATAACTGACGAACGAATGGACCGATTCGAACCAAATTTGGTACAAAAATCACAATCCGTAAACACTGGAAGCCTATTGTTTTTATACGCAATCGAATGTTCAGAACCCCCCTAAATTTTCGAATGAAATTTTGAAAAAATCGTCAAAAAATTAAAACCACTAATAAAGTTACGAAAATAGACATTTCTTATGTAATTTTTTATTAGAAAACGATTGACATAAATTTTAGAACGCTAACGTGAACCGTTCTCGAGATATTGTACTTTTTTTAAAAAAATTATCAAAAAGTCATATAAAATAAAAAGAAAAATATTTCCTATTGAGAAACATGTTTACTTTTCATATGTAATACCATGCGATAAATTGAGTGACATCCTTCTCGAGGATCTAGCTCGTTCCATTCTTGAAAAAAGATACTTTGAATAATACTTTTGTATTTGAACGCCAATAGTCATTTATCTGCTTTAAGAAAAATTTATTTCTTAGTGCATAACGCTTGGCGAGATTTTGGCGACGAATTTGGCGGAATGTCGCCAACTTGGCGACTTTTTTGAAATGTTGCCAAATTAACGAAAATCTCGCCAAATGGATAAAAATGACGCTAAATCAATGAAAATGACGACTAATTGTCGAAAATTCAATATCTTGGAAAGAATATTAGTATCTACTACAAGAAAATCCTATTTTTTTACTGTAAAAGTAGTAAATTCATTACATTATATAAGGAAAGTCATGTGTTGCCCACATCAGATTTTTAAAAGTGTTGAGCTCGCCCCTTCAATTTCCCGCTAGGACGTCAACAAATCTTCTGCCTAAACGTCAGCAAATCTTCTGCCCTATCCGCGCTTAGTTAACTTTCGCGGTACACGTTTTTCGCCGAAATTCTGCTCAAACAGTTGCGAAATATTTTCTGAAAGATAAAATGCAATGCTTAGATTATATTAAAATTAAATTTAATACCCAATAAAACATACAATATATTTTTCATTTTAATCCAAAATATTTTTGGTGCTGCCATCTGTTGTCGTAATTTAATTCATACCGATTATTTTTATTTTTTTAATGAACATTTTTAAATATCTATTCCTTCTAATACAGTATTAAATACAACGACAGATTATATATAATAATGCCGCAATCACGGAAAGGTAATTTCTCATTCTATAAATTTGATAAGGGGAACTGAATGTACATCACTGAGGACTGCAGCTTTCAAGTTCCTTTGTCTTCAAGTCCAAGTTCAATTACGTTTCCGTGATTGTGGCAATATTATATATGATCTGTTGTTGTATTTAATAGTGTATTAGAAGGAATATACATTTAAGAATGTTCATTAAAAAATAAAAATAGTCGGTATGAATTAAATTACGACAACAGATGGCAGCACCAAAAATATTTTGAATTAAAATAAAAAATATATGCTATGTTTCATTGGGTGTTAAATTGAGTTTTAATATAACCTAAGCATTGCATTTTATCTATCAGAAAATATTTTGCAACTGTTTGAGCAGAATTTCGGCGAAAAACGTGTGCCGCGAAAGTTAACAAAGCACGGATAGAGCAGAAGATTTACTGACCCTCACCCCTGAATAGAACAGATATTCGCCAATAAATACAATATTGTGTAAAATAAAAGTCCCTTCTGTAGCAGTTTTATTATCAATTCTTATTAGATGATGCTCTACACATTTGTAATTGCTTTTTGTCGTCTATATCGGTTTGTTGCCTACCTTTTTAAATTCTTCGCTAGGAGCGCTACAATCACGTTAATTCGATCGGGAATGGTCACTTTACTATAGACAGATCTAACTTTTACACTCAAGGTTGCTTGTTAAGAACAACAGAGCTGCAACGGCATTCACGAGTTTCTCTGCCTCATACGCAGATACCGAATTAATATTTCAAGCTATCTGTCAGTACCCTTCGACGAATTTTTCTGTACATTGTTCTAAAATGGAACATTACTTTATGGCGTATCGTTTCAGTCTGTTGATCGCGGTTGTCCATTGTACGCCGGCGACGGACGGTCTCCCCGAAATAACGAGCTTTCATATGCGATTAAATTTCTTACCATGGCAACGCTGGACGTCCAAGAATAGATGAAACTATCGTATATCATGTATAAATCCTTATTGTATCAATGAATACTGTAATTCATAATGGGGTCGTTATGGAAGATGAAACGTTAGATGCTATCATGGCCGAATGCGATAATCAATTAGTACGTGCAAACAATGGGTTTATTTTTAACGAAACGGTAGAGATGTTTGTGTTGAATTGAGATGATATTTTATATTGATATGTTTATTGAATATTAAGATTATTAGGGTGAGTGCCGAAATAATTTTACTTGTTATCGAATGAAATTAGCAATCCAAGAAATAGCCGTGAATTGTCCAAATTTATACCGTTGAAATGCAAGCAAATATATAATTATTTTAACAATCATTGTGTTTTTCTCTGATCATTGGCGGTACCAAAAATCAGGTGGATATCTAAAGAAAGCGTATTTCTATGTAAAACCTAAAGGGAAAAACTTTAAAAAACACTCAAATTCAAGATTGCAGTTTCTGAGAAATTTATTTGTGATTATAATTGCTGGTTTTACAAGTGCGTTTGATTGAACATTGTATAATGAAATCTGCTCTTCTCATATACATTCTTCATTTGCTGAGCCCAGGGGCGTATTTAAGGTGTGGGTGGGTTAGGGAAGTTCACCCCCCCCCCCCCCCCCTGGAATTGAAACGTTTCAAAATGCTTCCTAAACACACATGTGATAAAAGCCAACGGCCGTACCGTGCTGAAAACACCGGTTCTCGTTAGATCACCGAAGTCAAGCAGCATCGGGCGCGGTTAGCACTTGGGTGGGTGACCACCTGGGGAACACCGCGTGCTGTTGGCAAATTTTGGGCGCGGTAGCCCGGTGGTTTGCGCGCTGGATTTGTGCGCTGCCACAACTGCCGCCGTGTTCATGCGGAGTACGATCACGTTAAACATGTGGGTCCGTAAGTCCTTCCGAGAGGTTGGTGGTAGGGGAAGGAGGGTACGGTCCCTGTGGATGCCTCCCCCACTGGGTTCCGGTCTAAATTGGGTGGCACTTCCCGGCGGTCCAAACAGTTACCTTACACCTTTCTGGTAGGTCGGACGATCTGGGTCTCAACATGTGATAAAAAAAAAAATTAATAATGTACTGAATCCCCATTCCCATTCAGTTTGTCGTTCTCAAGTCCTTGAACTAGAAAAACAACCCGTTTTAACTTCCAACAAATAAAATACATAAATAAATAATAATAATAATAATAAAAAATAAGTAACGAGTTTTTAAAAACTAAAAATTCAAAAGAAAGTGCTCCGGGTGCTGCGTCACTGCAATATTGGGAAAATTCTCCTACTGCAGTAAAACCCGAAGTCTCCAAACTTTGAAAAGACCCAGTTCCTGGAGACGGCGGAAAAAAACTAAGATCAAAAGCCAGTTATTTAGAGGCTAAAGGTCTACATGGGTCTGGTTTAAAAAATTTACCAGGACCACAAATATTAAGATTTGACTCAGCCAAAGTCCAAAAATCTTTTTTAAACAGGTCACTCAAGTCTGGCCCGTTCCGAAAGCACTCGAAACCAGTCCCTATGCGGCCCGTTCTGGCCCGTCCGAAAATTTTTTGAAATCTATTGAAGCTTGTTGCCTCGTATGAAGATCCAAATTTGACATTTAAGGAATTAAACATTAGTTGTATTACTTATAGTAATAAATAAAAAAAAAATCTAATGTAGGCAACACATGACTTTCCTTATATAATGTAATGAATTTACTACATTTACAGTAAAAAAAATAAGTTTTTCTTATAGTAGATACTAATATTCTTTCCAAGATATTGAGTTTTCGACAATTGGTCGTCATTTTCATTGATTTAGCGTCATTTTTATCCATTTGGCGCGATTTTCGTTAATTTGGCAACATTTCAAAAAGTCGCCAAGTTGGCGATATTCCACCAAATTCGTCGCCAAAATCTCGCCAAGCGTTATGGGCGAAGAAATAAGTTATTCTTACAGCAGATAAATGACTATTGGCGTTCAAATACAAAAGTACTACTCAAAGTATCTTTTTTCGTGAATGGAACGAGCTAGATCCACGAGAATGATGTCACCCAATTTATCACATGGTATTACATATGAAAAGTGAACATGTTTCTCAATAGGAAATATTTTTTTTTTATTTTATATGACTTTTTGATAATTTTTTTGAAAATGTGCAATATCTCGAGAACAGTTCATGTTAGCGTTCTAAAATTTATGTCAATCGTTTTCTAATGAAAAATTAGATAAGAAATGTCTATTTGTGTAACTTTATTAGTGGTTTTGACGATTTTTTCAAAATTTCATTCGAAAATTTAGGGGGGTTCTGAACATTCGATCGCGTATAAAAACAATAGGCTTCCAGTGTTTACGGATTGTGATTTTTGTACCAAATTTGGTTCGAATCGGTCCATTCGTTCGTCAGTTATCGTCTCCATAGACTCACTGACACACACACACACACACACATACTTTCACACACACACACACAGACATCACTTCAAAAATGTTTGATTCGTGATCAAGGATGCTTGAAACGTGCTCTCCCGTCGAAAACTCGAATTCGAATTTTCGACCCCGTCACAATACTTTCCTTATACATTATGTATATAAGGAAAGTAAAAATAACAAATTTGAAAAATTTGTACAAATCAAGAATGATCATTACTGTAAAGTGAGATTTTATTTATCATTTTGGTTTGATAATATCGGAGATTAAATGAGCATTTAAAATTTAATAATATTCAATTAAAAGTGTAAGGTGTTTAGAATACAAATATAATTAAATTCAAGGACAATAATTCGTCTTATCTATACATTAATTTCAAATTATAACAGTTTGCTCAAATAAATTCTCATTCAATATTTGTTATCGGAAAGAATTCGATGGAATTGTGTTTTAATTTAACAATAACATTCATTTAATTTTGATAATTTAGAAACATACGGAATCTAATAATTGAAATTAAAATCGCAGAAGAAATTGAAAATAAAATATCAGTGTTCAATTTTAGAGTAAGCAGTACCTATTGTGTACTATATTTTCATCACCTGTCAAGCAATCACCATACAAAAGCAACTAAACTTTTTTGCAATAAATTAAAAAATATAACAAATTGCAACTTTCACTTGACCAATGATAATAACCGAATGATCATTTTCTCAAAAATTAAATTTGAAATGTATTTTTTCGCTATTAAATGTATAGACCACACGGTGTTACGAAACATGACATCTGGAATATAGGCGTCGTATATTTATTTTGCTGCATACAGGCCAGAACATATTTTCTGTTACTGTAGTTTCAAACAACTTAAATATTGTGAAGAGCAATTTTCATCTGAAATTATAATTTTTCTGTATATGGTTCTAATTTACCCATTCTCCGTTCTCCTTACAGAACAAATTTTTATTACTTAATATGGGACAAGGAGACTGTTATGCACTAATTGGAAATTTTGTTTCATTTGTAATTTCAAATTTGTCTGTTTCAATTTTGATCAATTTTTGACTTATTTATTTTAAGCCGGTCCAATCCAACTCGAATTTAATAAAACTTGGTCCCAGCTTGACCCATAAGCCAGGTCGGGACCAAGCCTACGGACTAGACCCAAGCCAGTTCAGACTTCTAACTTTTATCCCTTGAGATTGATATTTAAAATTGCACCCTTCCCCCCCAAATGAATTTCAAAATACCCACTGGCTGAGCCTCCTTGGAACTCGCTGGGTTGCCAAATAAGATTTAAAATTCCTAGATGTGTCACGAAGAAGGATGACCTTCTTCTTTTGAAGCAATTGATCCTGAGTCTTATCTTCTGATTACAATGCTCATTTTAAAATTTTTACCGATGGGTCTGTTGACCTTGACAAATCCATTGCTGGAACAACTTATTTTATCGAAAAATAAAATGAAGTTTTTCTGGTTCCAACGGCCGAATCTTGATGCAGAGCTTTTGACAATCAATGCAGTAACTCAAAGCAGTAATCAATTCAGTAATCAAAGCAGTGATCAAAACAGTAATCAATGCAGTAGCTCGGACTCAAAGGGTTAATAAGCTCCATCGCCTTGGAGGTATATGTTGGAGGCTCTATATGTATTTTAAATGATTTTATGGCCGCTTTTCTGCGTCTTTGCCAACACAGGCTATGCAACTATTGCTTTAGAATTGAAGAAATGAGATATCTTCTTGTCAAATTAACGGACAAAGAGATTACATTGCAGTGGGGTCCCGCACATTGCGGTCTGCACGGTAATGAAATTTCAGATAGTTCGGCTAAATTGTCATCCACAATGGGTCCAGTCCCATTGCCGAAAGTCACCCTCTGTAGGTGTTTCAGTAAGATCGAAAAAGAGGTTTGTGTGCTGTGGGGGTGATTATGGGAACAAAACTGGAATTAACCGCCACATTTTACGTTTCCAAAAGCATCAAAATGACCTTAATTATTTCAGAAAAATCCATAGAATGATTGCCACTTTTGCTGCTAAGGCTAGGATAGGCCACATAATCACCCAGGCCTACTTAAATAGATTTCATCT
The DNA here is from genome assembly GCA_951213105.1 of Amaurobius ferox. Classification (NCBI taxonomy): domain Eukaryota; kingdom Metazoa; phylum Arthropoda; class Arachnida; order Araneae; family Amaurobiidae; genus Amaurobius; species Amaurobius ferox. The sequence continues at coordinate 44,414,400 of OX578147.1, read as the reverse complement.
AGCTGATTCCAACAAGTGCCTTGTTTGCTCTGCGGAAGAAAAGATCCTGGACCACATCTTGTTCTTTTGCACTGGAGAGAACTTTTTTAGAACTGTCTTGAAAAAATGTGTGTCCCTCTGTCTATTTTATCTGTCTTGTCCATTTTATGTGTATAACTTTTTTTAGTCTATAGAAAACATCGTGAAGTCGGCTGCTAATGCGGCAGACTCACGTATCGAGTTGTATATATCTATATTCTTCGTTATCAATGTACTCTGAATATAATTTCCGCGTAAATAAATGTGTATATATTCTCCTGGTTGAACCCTACTGCTAATCACGCAATCTGACATGAGTTCCATTATTCAAAGTATGTCTGCACATACCAATAACGAGAAAACCATTAAAAAATTTCCGATTTTAGATTTTTAATGACATTTATTTTAATCTTGTTTTAAGTCACGCAAACTAGGCCTTTTATACGATTTTTTTAAAAAGATGGCTGGAAGAAGCAGTGGTAGTCCCTTGCTGAATCAATGAAATATTCAGACATTCCACCTACCCTGACTAGCCCTGCATAATAATCTAGTTACTCTGGTAACTGCATTCCAAAGTTCTCCGGCTATGGTATGCTGTAAAGGTGCATCTCCACAAATGTTTCAAGAAACAGTGGTCTTCCCATAGGACTCCATTATACCTATTGCTCACTACATCACATCATTTGTTGAGCGCATGAGTTAGGCTACTCCTTACATCTAGATCTAGAGTCTTTTTACTTTCCCTGCAATACATGGTAATGTATAGGGAAAGTATTGGAATCATACCGAAAATCGCAACTCGAGTTTTCGACGGATCTACACGTTTCGAGACCTCTAGAATACGAAATAACTATTTTTAGCGTGACGTCTGTATGTGTGTCTGTCTGTCTGTGTGTCTGTCTGTGCAGATTTTGTATCCACTCTAACTAAAAAACTAATTGACTCAATTTCATAAAATTTGGTAGGCAAGTCACTTGTGGGCGAATCTGGTGCTGATTAGTTTTGGGTACGATTCGGGATAAAAGAACCCGCATTTTTTGCGAAATGGCCCGCAAAAGCTTGTATCCACTCTAGCTTAAAAACTAATGGACCGAATTTCACAAAATTCAGTAAATAAGTCGCTTGTAGGTCACCCTGGTGCTGATTAGATTTTGGTACGATTCGGAAAAAAGTAACCTGCCTTTTTTTGCAAAATGGCCCGCAAAAATCGTCAAAATCTAAAATAAAAAACTACGTATGCCAAATATATCCATTAAATTTTAGTTTTATACGTAATTTTTAACGAAGAAAAGAATAATACCAACCCCATTACACTAGGTCTAGTCGTTCTCGAGATATTTTAGTTTTTTCGTATGTTCTCTACGCCATCTATGAAAATAAGTCCAGTTACCGAATGAGAACGAAAATTGAATTATAAGTGAATTAAATTTAATTAAAATAAATAGAACGTGTATATAAGTCTGCAGGGAAAGTCATGTGCTGCCCACATCAGATTTTTATTATTGGAAAGTCAGGCAAGGTATACGGACACTTTGGCAAACGCGGGGTCCATTGAAGTTCCATTCAAACACTGGATATCACTTAGGACTCAATATCATATTAATTTTCAAATTTTATATTCCAGATTAGTGGGGATTTTTTTTATTTTCTGGTAGTGAAATACTATTCTAAATTTTGAATTAAATTGTTTTCTTTTCGAATGTTCAACGTGACACAACAATGCTCATCTAGTTCTTTTTAAAGGGATATGTCATTATGCATTTAATGCAATTATATATTTATAGCTAGCCGACGTGGTGGTCAAGTGGTCAAGGCGAACGTTTCCACAGCAATCGCTCGACCGTTGTGGGTTCGAGTCCCATGTAAGGCATGGATGTTTGTGTTGTGGACGCAGTGTGTTCCGCCCCCTCTGGTGCTCCTGGGGCAACGTCCTAGGACGGCTAAATGGTTCACGTCCTGGCCGCTGACAAAGGCGAATGATGAAAGTCAAGTGCCTGGCCATTTGATTAAAAAAAATATATTTCTAGCTAGAAATTACTGTGATACTCAAACGCTTTTTACTTCACATTGCTTCACTCACTTTTTTACTTTCCCTGCAATACATGGTAATGTATAGGGAAAGTATTGGAATCATGCCGAAAATCACAACTCGAGTTTTCGACGGATTTACACGTTTCGAGACCTCTAGAATACGAAAAAACCATTTTTAGCGTGACGTCTGTGTGTGTGTCTGTGTGTCTGTCTGTGTGACTGTCTGTCTGTGTGTCTGTCTGTCTGTGCAGATTTTGTATCCACTCTAACTAAAAAACTAATGGATCGAATTTCACAAAATTTGGTAGGTAAGTCACTTGTGAGCGAGTCTGGTGCTGATTATTTTTGGGTACGATTTGGAATAAAAGAACCCGCCTTTTTTTGCGAAATGGCCCGCAAAAGCTTGTATCCACTCTAACTGAAAAACTACTGGTAGATGAGTCACCTGTGGGTTACCCTGGTGCTGATTAGATTTTGGTACGATTCGGAAAAAAATAACCTGCTTTTTTCTGCAAAATGGCCCTCAAAAATCGTCAAAATCTAAACTAAAGAACTAGGTATACTCAAATATATCCATTAAATGCTCGTTAAATACGTAATTTGTAACGACGAAAAGAATAAGACCAACCCCATTACACTAGGACTAGCCGTTCTCGAGATATTTTAGTTTTCCGTATTTTCTCTACGCCACCTTTGAAAATAAGTCCGGTTACCGAATGAGAACGAAAATTGAATTAAAAGTGAAATAAATTTAATTAAAATAAAGAGAACGTTAATATAAGTCTGCAGGGAAAGTCATGTGCTGCCCACATCAGATTTTTATTCACTGGCTTCACATTGTTTAGCTGTGTGGAATATAACGTCGTTTCTTCGCATTAAGTGGCAACACTACATTAAAAATGAAGCTCATATCAGTGTCAATTAGGAGAAACATCTATAACGTTACCGAATCTTATTGACTCAATATTTTAATCATATCAGCTTGTCTTATTTACCATTTGCTTGCTTCTCGTGTATTAAAAATGAACTTTGCTAAAATATTTAATACATTATTGGTATTTCCTTTTATTTTCCCATTTTAATAAAATACATATGCATTGTATTATTAACTATACAGCCACGCACGTTCGCGTCGCAATAAGTTCTGCGGCACACCCTTTGAGTATTGCTGATGTATCACAATTTCAGATGATGTCTATCTGTATATGTTTGTATGATTGTGTCAAGCGTATCGGAAAATCTAACAGGCGCATAATCTCAAGTAATTCTATACAGACGTACTTGAAGTGAGATGTCGATGCACCCCGGACGAGATTATTTTAATTGGAAAAAAAAATCTGATGTGGGCAGCACATGACTTTCCCTGCAGACTTATATTCACGTTCTCTTTATTTTAATTACATTTTTTAATTCACTTTTAATTCAATTTTCGTTCTCATTTGATAACTGAACTATCTTTTCAAAGGTGTCGTAGAGAAAATACGAAGAAACTAAAATATCTCGAGAACAGCTACTCCCAATGTAATGGGGTTGGTCTTATTCTTTTCTTCGTTAAAAATTACGTATTAAACAAGCATTTTCTAGATATATTTGAGCATACGTAGATTTTTATTTTAGGTTTTGTGGATTTTTGAGGGCCATTTTGCAACAAAAGGCAGGTTAGTTTTTTCCAAATCATACCAAAATCTAATCAGCACCAGAGTGTCCCACAAGTGACTTATCTACCAAATTTTGTTTAATTCGGTCCAGTAGTTTTTCAGCTAGAGTGGATACAAGCTTTTGAGGGCCATTTCGCAAAAAAGGGCGGGTTCTTTTATCCCAAATCGTACCCAAAACTAATCAGCACCAGATTCGCCTGCAAGTGACTTACCTACCAAATTTTATGAAATTCGATCAATTACTTTAGTTAGAGTGGATACAAAATCTGCACAGACAGACAAACAGACACACACACAGACGTCACGCTAAAAATAGTTTTTTCGTATTCTAGAGGTCTCGAAACGTGTAGATCCGTCGAAAACTCGAGTTGCGATTTTCGGCATGATTCCAACACTTTTCCTATACATTACCATGTATTGCAGGGAAAGTAAAATGGAGTTATATAATATTGAAACGATGTTTTCAAATTTTATCACAGAAATCGGTGATTTAATGTGTAAAAAACCTTGCTGCCCCAAGCTCTTATCGTTGAAGTTGACTCTGTATTCCCCACCCTCTAATTTCAGATTGACAGGCTATAGACAATCTGACTGACCCCCTCTGCTATCCCAGGTTAGCCTCCTGCTACAACTATTTTTACCCAAGTTAGTATCCTGCGTGGTCGTTACGCTTTCAATTTAAAACCGGCGCTCAATCTTCCAGAGTCCACTGAATCCGTATTAGTCGTAATAAGGTCACTTTCAGATTTCTGACATCTTTGCACTAACCTACAGGGTTGATTTGTTCGGGCGCTATTGTAAATAACCTTGTTGCCCCAACCATGAACCGAACCCTAGATCTGCAAACTGGTCAGCGGACGCTCTACCGTTGAGCTAGGACGAAATTTCAAACTCTTATCGACGAAGAGGACTCTGCCAATGATCAAAAATATAATCACACAGTTTCAAGTTTAATAAAGTTTGATCTTTTCAACGTCTTTTAAAGGAATCCGTAATATAATAGCCTTAGTTTTTTTTAACTTTACAAATAATCGCTAAAAATAGAACTTAGGACATTCATTTTACTTTCCCTGCAATACATGGTAATGTATAGGGAAGGTATTGGAATCATGCCGAAAACCGCAACTCGAGTTTTTGACGGATCTACACGTTTCGAGACCTCTAGAATACGAAAAAACTATTTTTAGCGTGACGTCTGTGTGTGTATCTGTCTGCCTGTCTGTGCAGATTTTGTATCCAGTCTAACTAAAAAAGTAAATGACCGAATTTCATAAAATTTGGTAGGTAAGTCACTTGTGGGCGAATCTGGTGCTGATTAGTTTTGGGTACGATTCGGAATAAAAGAACCAGTGTTTCTTTGCGAAATGGCCCGCAAAAGTTTGTATTCACTCTAGCTGAAAAACTAATGGACCAAATTCCACAAAATTCGGTTGGTAAGTCACTTGTGGGACACCCTGGTGCTGATTAGATTTTGGTATGATTCGGAAAAAATAACCTGCCTTTTTTGCAAAATGGCCCGCAAAAATCGTCAAAATCTAAAATAAAAAACTACGTATGCTCAAATATATCCATCAAATACTTGTTTAATACGTAATTTTTAACAAAGAAAAGAATAAGACTAACCCCATTACACTAGGACTAGCCGTTCTCGAGATATTTTTGTTTTTTTGTATTTTCTCCACGCCACATTTGAAAATAAGTCCAGTTTCCAAATGCGAACGAAAATTGAATTAAAAGTGAATCAAATTTAATTAAAATAAAGATAACGTGGATATAAGTCTGCAGGGAAAGTTATGTGCTGCCCACATTAGATTTTTCATATTCTCGTGCCAACAAATCTTACCAACATCCAATCATAAACAGCTCGGCAAAGAAAAAGCTATATATTTATTTCTCTATGAAAACAAAATGTATTTTACTTTCCCTGGAATACATGGTAATCTATAGGCAAAGTATTGGAATCATGTCGAAAATCGCAACTCGAGTTTTCGACGGATCTACACGTTTCGAGACCTCTAGAATACGAAAAAAATATTTTTAGCGTGACGTCTGTGTGTGTGTGTCTGTCTGTATGTCTGTCCATGCAATGTATTTATCCACTCTAACTCAAAAACTAATGGACCGAATTTCATAAAATATTGTAAGTAAGCCACTTGAGTATGATCCTGGTGCTTTTTGCAAAATGGCCCGCAAAAATCGACAAAATCCAAAATAAAAAACTACGTATGCTGAAATACATCCATGAAATGCTTGTTTTATACGTAATTTTTAACGAAGAAAAAAATAAGACCAACCCCATTATACTAGGACTAGCCGTTCTCGAGATATTTTCGTTTTTTATCTGCGCCACCTTTGAAAATGAGTCCAGTTACCAAATGAAAACGAAAATTCAATTAATAGTGAATTAAATTTAATTGAAATAAAGGGAATGTGTATATAAGTCTGCAGAGAAAGTCATGTGCTGCCCACATCAGATTTTGTACTTTCCCTGCAATACATGGTAATGTATAGGGAAAGTACTGGAATCATGTCGAAAATCGCAACTCGTGTTTTCGACGGATCTACACGTTTCGAAACCTCTAGAATACGATAAAACTAATTTTAGCGTGACGTCTGTGTGTGTGTGTCTGTCTGTATGTCTGTCCATGCAATGTATTTATCCACTCTAACTCAAAAACTAATGGACCGAATTTCATAAAATATTGTAAGTAAGCCACTTGAGTATGATCCTGGTGCTGATTAGTTTTTGGTACGATTCGTAAAAACAGAACCTGGCGGCTTTTTTTGCGAAATGGCTCTTAAAAATTTCAGTTATCCACTCTAGCTGAAATACTAATTTGCCAAATTTCACAAAATGTAGTAGATAAGTTACTTGTGGGATACTCTGGTGCTGATTAGATTTTGGTATTATTCGGAAAAGAGCAACCTGCCTCTTTTTACGAAGTGGCCCTCAAATATCGCCAAAAGCTAAAAAAATCTACGTATGTTCAAATATATCAATTAAATGCTTGTTTCATACGTAATTTTTGATGAGGAAAAGAATAAGAACAACTCCAGTACTCTAGCACAAACCGTTCTCGAGATATTTGAGATTTTCGCATTTAGTTATTCCGATTTTGGAAAAATGTCCAAATCTATATAAATAAAAATGAAAATCTGTCTGTCTGTCTGTCTGTCTGTCTGTCTGTTTGTCACACCATCACGGGAGAACGGCTGAACCGAATTTGATGAAATTTTGTGGGTAGCCCAGAAATAGCCCCACTTAAAATTATATCCGTGTTTTGAGTTTCTACGACCAGTGGTTCTCGAGATATTAGTAAAAAACGAAATTTTCGTTTGTCTCATCATCACGGAAAAACGGCTGAACCGAATTTAATGAAATTTGGTGAATAGTCTTGAAATATCCCCACATAAATTTTGTCCAAGTTTCGAGTTTCTAAGACCTGGGGTTGTCGAGATATTAATGAAAAACGGAACTTTTTCCTAAGAGTTCTACTCCCTAACTCCGTGGTTTATCCAAACGAAAAGCTTGAAAATCGTTTGAAAGTGAATTAAAATTTAATCTCTGAGTTTGATGGGAGATTTTTTGCGTTAATTAGTCACTTTCTGAAAACATGAATTGTTTGAAACATGATTTAAAGGGGAAATCTATCTCCATGGTTCATGGTTTATTTAAAACAAGCTTTTACGGAACAATGAGAAGTATAGAGAAATCAAAATCGTTATTTAATTTCGCAGTTTATGTTATAAGACATGACATGTTTAACATGTTATAAGATTCTATCTTATATCATGTTACTCAGAAACGCAATTAAATTAAATCTGTCTGTTAATTTTAATAATTATTTTTTCGATTTGAATAATAAATAAATGGATATAAAAATATATTTTAGAAAAGAACGATTTGATTTTTCTTATAGCATTTTTGACTGGATAATATCAATTACGGTCTTCAGGTTTAAAAATTATTATTATTTATATTTTCGGGGATTATTGATTCAAGGATTATTGATATTTTCAAGTTATTATGCAATTATTTTATTATGACAAAAATTGTTTAAACTCATATATTGTATGTTGTACGAATCTTCTACAAATACACGTGAATATCTTTTAATCTACGAGAATATAAGTAGTACAGGTATATTGACATATGTTTTGATATATATTGGCATATATTGGAATCAATTACGACCTTCTGGTATAAAGAGTACGGATATTATTGATGTTTTCAATTTATTACGTCATCTCTTTTATTTTGGCAAATATTTTTGAGACGCATATTGTAATACGGGTTATCTTCTACTAACACATTGGCATATTTTCTGATCTGCGACAATATAATTAGTACGGGGTTGCATATATTCATTCAATTCCTATTTTTTCTTCTGTAAATTTGCTTACAAAAGGGGGCAGGATGTTTTATTCTTCAGATCTGATCGTGAAGATAATTTTGCATAGTGAGAACATATATTCTTAAACTTCTCTTTAGGAGCAATAAATTTAATATTTTAACAGAATTTGCACATGATTGCGAACTATAAGTTTCTTTAAATTATACACTCCGTACGAATAACGGGTGTGCTGTTAGTGGTTAATAAATTTTAACATTTTAGGAGGATATATCATGTTGCTCGGCATCGCAATTAAATTAAATGTGTTTGTTAATGTTTTTATTATTTTTTTTCGATTTAAATAATAAATAAATGGATATAAAAGTATATCTTATGAATGGACGGTTTGATTTTTCTTTTAATTATATTAATTGCTGACTGCGTACATCAATTTCATTTATTTTGGCAAAGAGTTTTCAAGCTTATATCGTATTTAGCTACTAAACTCATATATTGTGTTTAGCCAATAAATTCATATAGCCGATTGTTGAAACAGAAAAAGAGTAGAGCGGGTATATCTTCTAATACAATTGTAGTGTTTTCATTTAGTATATTGAAACGGGATAAGAATGTTTCATTCAGATCTGCAAATTCAAAGCTACGAATTTGGAGGAATATCGCTAATTTGACAACTTTTCTTAAACTTTGCCAAATTGACGGAAATGTCGCCAAATTGATATAAACGACACACAAACAGCTGCCATAAACCTTCGGGTTGGTCGTGTGGCTTGGGTCTTCTACATATCAATGAAATTTTTTTTTGTTTTGTTAGAAGAGAGTACTGAAATGATGTTTGGTTAGCATTTCTCTGTCAGACCAACCATCCTACTTAGTAATACATTTAGCGAATTTTTAAAATGTCACCAAATTGATAAAAATGTTTTCAAATCTATAAAAATATCTTGAAATTGATAAAATTGTGCTACATAAATGATATTAATTGTTTTTTGTTACGGGATAGTATTGTGATGATATTTCGTCAATTTGTCGCAAAGTGGAACTGTCAGTTCTACAGTCCCACTTGGCGATAAATTTGGCGATTTTTTAAAATGTCGCTAATTTGACGAAACTGTCGCCAAATGTTCCATAGAAATATAACTATTTAGACGATATTTTTTCTACCAATTTATTTGAAGCAAATGATATCATGTCGCTTAGCAACGGATTTAAATCCAATGTGTTTATGCGGCAGACGATTTTTATTAAATCCTTTCCGATTTGAATAATGAAGATATGTATATAAAATAAATTTCATTGCCACTTCATTTTGGACTAGATAATATCAATTATACTCTTCAGGTTTAAACATTATTATTATTGATATTTTCCGGAATTATTAATTCAGGGATTATTGATATTTTTAAGTTATTACGCCATTGTTTTATTGCGGCAAAAATTGCTGACACACGCATATTGTACGTTGTACGAGTAATCTTCTAGGAATGCACGGGTATATCTTCTAACCTACGAGAATATAAGTAGTACAGGTATATTGGCATATATTTTGACATATATTGGCATATATATTGGAATCAAGTACAGTCTTCTGGTATGAAGATTAAGGGGATTAATTATATATTCAATTTATTACGTCGTCTGTTGTATTTTACCAAAAAACATTTGTGACTCATATTGCAAAACGGGTAATCTTCTACTAATAATCGGACATTATAAGTAGTACGTGTATATCTTCCCACATAATTTTAGCACTTTAATTTTGACATATATTGGAATAAATGACTGTCTTCAGATTTAAAGATTACGGGTTTATTGGTATTTTCAATTTATACATGTAATCTACTAATACAGGTTATATTTTCTAATATTCGCGTATATAATTAGTACGGGTCGCATACAATTTTAACGCTTTTATTTTGCATATATTGATTCAATTCCATATTTTTTTTTATATTTGCTTACATAAGGGGTCCAAGATTTTTTATTCTTCAGATATGTCCATTAAGATAATTTTATATAGCGAAAACAGAGATTCTTAAACTTCTTTTTAGGAGCATTATATTAAATATTTTAACAGAATATTTTGATTAAGCATGTCATTTAGTATACTATAAGAATTTGGGCATGATTATGAATTTCAAGTTTCTTTATATTATATACTCCGTACGAAGAACGGGTATGCTGCTAGTCTATATAAATAAAATTGAAAATCTGTCTGTCTGTCTGTCTGTCTGTCTGTTTGTCCCATCATCACGGGAGAACGGCTGAACCGAATTTGATGAAATTTTGTGGGTATCCTAGAAATAGCTCCACTTAAAATTTAGTCTATGGTTGAAATTTCTACGACCAGTGGTTCTCGAGATATTAGTAAAAAACGAAACTTTCGTTTGTCTCATCATCACGAGAGAACGGCTGAACCGAATTTAATGAAATTTTGTGGGTTGCCTTGAAATAGCCCCCCATAAATTTTGCCCAAGTTTCAAGTTTCTAAAACCAGGGGTTGTCGAGATATTAATGAAAAACGGAACTTTTTTTATAGGAGTTCTACTCTCCAACTCCGTGGTTTATCCAAACGGAAAGGATAAAAATCGTTTGTTTAAAGCGTCAAAGGGAATTAAAACTTTATTTTTGAGTTTGATGCAGGATTTTTGCATTAAATAGTCACTATCTGAAAGCATGAATTGTTTGAAACATCAATTTAAATGGAAAAATCTACCTCCATGTTTTTACATGTATTAACCTCCATGTATTTCACAAGCTTTTACTCAACGATTAGAAGTATAAAGAAATTAAAATGGTTATTTAATTTCGCATTTTATGAGGAAGATTCTATCTCATATCATGTTGCTCGGCAAAGGAATGGAATTAAATGTGTTTGTTAATGATTATTATTATTTTTTCTATTTGTATAATAAATAAATGGATGTAAAAATATATTTTATAAATAAACGGTTTAATTGTTCTTTTAATTATATATATTGCGGACTGCGTACATTAATTACTTTTATTTATTTTAGCAAAGAGGTTTCAAGCTCATATATTGTGTTTAGCTAATAAACTCATAATAAATGAACGGTTTGATTGTTCTTTTAATTATATATATTGCGAACTGCGTACATCACACTTTTATTTATTTTAGCAAAGAGGTTTCAAAGCTCATATATTGTGTTTAGCTAATAAACTCATATATTGTGTTTACCCAATAAATTCATTTCGCCGATTGTTGAAGCAGAAAAAGAGTAGAACGGATGTATGTATCTTCTAATACAATTTTAGTGTTTTTATTTAGTATATATACAGACGGGATATGGATATTTTATTCTTCAGATCTGCAAATTTAGAGCTACGAATTTAGCGGAATATCTCTAAATAACTTGGTAACTTTTCTTAAACTTTACGAAATTAGAGGAAATATCTCCAAATTAATAAAAATGACCCAAATCAATGAAATTAAATTTGTTTTTTTAGAATAGAGTACTGAAATGATGTTTCTGTAGCATTTGTCGGTCAGTCCATCCATACTACTTAGTAACGCATTTAACTAATTTTTTTAATATCACTAAATTGATAAAAATATTTGCAAATCCATAAAAATATCATGGAGACGAAAATATCGCCAAACCTTCCAAGGAGATCACATTATTCAGACGACATGATTTCCATCAATTTATTTGAAGCAGATGATATCATGTCGCTTAGCAACCGATCCAATGTGTTATGTGTCATACGATTTTTATTAAATCTAATAAAAATATGTATATAAAATAAATTTCATTGACATTGCATTTTTGACTGGATAATATCAATTACGGTCTTCAGGTTTAAACATCATTATTATTGATATTTCGGGGACAGTTGATTCAGGAATTATTGATATTTTCAAATTATTATGCCATTGTTTCATTATGACGAAAATTGTTGAAACTCATATATAGTACGTTGTACAAGTAATCTTCTACAAATGCACGGGTATATCTTCTAATCTACGACAATATAAGTAGTACAGGTATATTGGCAAAATTTTTATATATATTGGCATATATTGGAATCAATTACGACCTTCTGGTATTAAGATTACGGGGATTTTTGATGCTTTCAATTTATTACGTCATCTTTTTTATTTTGGTAAATATTTTTAAGACTCATATTACAATATGTTTAAGCTTCTACTAACACACTGGCATATTTTCTAATTTGCGACAATATAAGTAGTACGTGGTTGCATATATTGATTCAATTCTTTTTTTTGTGTGTGAATTTGTTTACAAAAGGGGCCAGGATATTTTATTCTTCAGATTTGCCCGTGAAGATAATTTTGCATAGTGAGAACAGATATTCTTAAACTTCTCTTTATGAGCAATAAATTTAATATTTTATCAGAATTTGCACATGATTGCGAATTATAAGTTTTTTTATATTATATACTCCGTACGAAGGACGGGTATGCTGCTAGTAACAAATAAAAACAGAAACTGAATTAAAAACGCAAATTTAGAGTTATTTTGTGCAATTAAACTCAATTCAATGAATTATTAAAGAAATAAAGAAAAAATGAATTTGAGTCTGCAGGGAAAGTCATGTGCTGCCCACATCAGTTTTTTACTTTCCTTGCAATACATGGTAATGTATAGGGAAAGTATTCGAATCTTGCCGAAAAACGCAACTCGATTTTTCGACGGATCTACGCGTTTCGAGACCTCTAGAATACGAAAAAACTATTTTTAGCGTGATGTCTGTGTGTGTGTCTGTGCATCTGTCTGTGTGTCTGTGTGTTTGTCTGCCTGTCTGTCTATCTGTCTGTCTGTCTGTCTGTGCCGATTTTGTATCCACTCTAACTAAAAAAGTAATTCACTGAATTTCATAAAATTCGGTAGGTAAGTCACTTGTGGGAGAGTCTGGTTCTGATTAGTTTTGGGTACGATTCGGGATAAAAGAACCCACCGTTTTTTGCAAAATTACCCGCAAAAGACTGTATCTACTCTAGCTGAAAAACTAATGGACCGATTTTCACAAAATTCGGTAGATAAGTCACTTGTAGGTTATCCTGGTGCTGATTAGATTTTGGTACGTTTCAAAAAAAAAAAAATAACCTGTTTTTTTTACAAATTGGCCAGCAAAAATCGTCAAAATCTAAATTAAAATATATCCATTATATATCAATTAAATGCTCAAATATATCCATTAAATGCTTGCTTTATGCACAATTTTTAACGCAGAAAACACAATAAGACCAACCCCATTACACTAGCCGTTCTCGAGATATTTAAGTTTTTTCATATTTTCTCTACACCACCTTTGAAAATAAGTCCAGTTAACAAATGAGAACGGAAATTGAATTAAAAGTTAATTAAATTTAATTAAAATAAAAAGAACGTGAATATAAATAAGCCTGCAGGGAAAGTCATGTGCTGCCCACATCAGATTTTTCTATATGTTTCGGTGATTTTTATCAATAAAATTAATACTGTAACGTAGAGGAGATTTGCGTTACTATCGAATAAGGCACTTCAATTTGACAAAATAAAAGTTGTTAGATGTAATTTATAACTCTTATATAAATTTCTGTTTTATAAACATTTTACTTTTAAATACCATTTCTCAGGATCTGCAGAGGATAGAAATTATATAATAAGTAGCATGGATTCAACATTAATATCCGAACTGAATAATGTGATTTCTAATTAATTTCCACTTCTAGTTCTTTTTCAATTGTAGACTCACATTTTTTTATTACTTTCCCTGCAATACATGGTAATGTATAGGAAAATTATTGGCATCATATCGAAAATCATAACTCGAGTTTTCGACGGATTTACACGTTTCGAGACCTCTAGAATATGAAAAAACTATTTTTAGCGTGACGTCTGTGTGTGTGTGTCTGTCTGTGCAATGTATGTATCCACTTTAACTCAAAAACCAATGGACCGAATTTGATAAAATTTGGTAGGTAAGTCACTTGGGTGAGGCCTTGATGCTGATTAGTTTTTGGTATTATTCGTAACGACAGAACGTGCCTTTTTTGCGAAATGGCCCGCAAAAATTGCCTGTATCCACTAGGACTAGCCGTTCTCGAGATATTTTAGGTTTTTCGCATTTTCTCTACGCCACCTTTGAAAATAAGCCCAGTTACAAATGACAACGAAAATTGAATTAAAAGTGAATTAAATATAATTAAAATAAAGAGAACGTGGATATAAGTCTGCAGGGAAAGTCATGTGCTGCCCACATCAGATTTCTTTAATTGAAGCAGTATTGCCGACTTGTATACAGATAGAACTGGATTGACTACCGATATGTATTCAACATTAAAATCTGGAAGAGGTAGGGTGTTCACTAAAATTTTTATTAAAGTTTACTTCCCACTTCCGGTTTAACAAATTTTCTTGAAATATGTATCTTTCTGGATTAGAAATAAACAGTGCTTAGATAATGACTGTTAAGGATTCAGCATAAAATCTAGAAAGGTGATGGTCTCATTAATTATTTCCACTTTCAGTTCACATTTCAGGTTTTTTTTCTAAGGTTTTCCACATCCGGTCTAAACCGGACACGCATACAGCTACAGTAAGCTTTCGGGTCTGGGTTTCTCACATCCGGTCAAAAAAATTCGAATTATATATTTATATTTATCGTGATTGCAAAGATATAATAATTTTTAATTAATAAATGCTTTCTGGAATTACAATACATGGAAATGTTTAAGGGTGAGCGTCAGTAAATCTTCTGCCCTATCCGCGCTTTGTTAACTTTCGCGGCACACATATTTCGCCGAAATTCTGCTCAAACAGTTGCGAAATATTTTCTAAAAGATAAAATGCAACGCTTAGATTATATTAAAACTAAATTTAATGCCACAAAAAACATAGAATATATTTTTTATTTTAATACAAAATATTTTTGGTGCTGCCATCTGTTGTCGTAATTTAATTCATACCGATTATTATTATTTTTTAATGAACATTTTAAAATATCTATTCCTTCTAATACAGTGTTAAATACAACAACAGACCATATATAATAATGCCACAATCACTTAAAGGTAATTTATCATTCTATAAATTTGATAAAGGATCTGAATGTACATCACTGAGGACTGCAGTTTCGTCTTCAAGTTCCTTTGTCTTCAAGTCCAAGTTCAATTACGTTTCCGTGATTATAGCATTATATATGATCTGTTGTTGTATTTAATAGCGTATTAGAAGGTATAGGCATTTAAAAATATTCATTAAAAAATAAAAATAGTCGGTATGAATTAAATTACGACAACAGATGGCAGCACCAAAAATATTTAAAATTAAAATAAAACATATATTCTATGTGTGATTAGGTATTAAATTTAGTTTTAATATAATCTAAGCGTTGCATTTAATCTATAAGAAAATATTTCGCAACTGTTTGAGCAGAATTTCGGCGAAATATGTGTGCCGCGAAAGTTAACAAAGCGCGGATAGGGCAGAAAATTTACTGACGCTCACCCTTAAAACTAAATTTAATACCCAATAAAACGTACAATATATTTTTTATTTTAATCCAAGATATTTTTGGTGCTGCCATCTGTTGTCGTAATTTAATTCATACCGATTATTTTTATTTTTTAATGAACATTTTTAAATATCTATTCCTTCTAATACAGTATTAAATACAACAGATCATATATAATAATGTCGCAATCACGGAAAGATAATTTCTCATTCTATAAATTTGATAATGGCTATTCTATAAATTTGAGTACTGCTTTGTCTTCAAGTTCCTTTGTCTTCAAGTCGAAGTTCAATTACGTTTCCGTGATTGTGGCATTATTATATATGATCCGTTGTTGTATTTAATAGCGTATTAGAAGAAATAGACACTTAAAAATGTTCATTAAAAAATAAAAATAGTCGGTATGAATAAAATTAAGACAACAGATGGCAGCACCAAAAATATTTTGAATTAAATTAAAGAATATATTTCATGTTTTATTGGGTATTAAAATTAGTTTTAATATAATCTAAGCATTGCATTTCAACTATCAAAAATATTTCGCAACTGTTTGAGCAGAATTTCGACGAAAAACGTGTGACGCGAAAGTTAACAAAGAGCGCGGATAGGGCAGAAGATTTAAATTGAAAATTAGAACTTGAGTCTTCGACGAATCTACGCGTTTTGGGCTATCTTGAACACGGAATCTCTGTTTTTAGAGTGATGTCTGTGTGTAAAGCCGGTCTTAGACCGATTGGCCCACTTCGGCTCAAATTTGCTGAAAACGCCATAAATATTTAAATATTTACAATATCAATAAAATTTGTTTTTCTTGATTTGAATGAAAGAATTGTAGCGAAAGTAAACCCGATAAAAATAACTAAATTAGGTATAAAATAATTCTGACATTAACAAAGGTTGTAGTTATATTCATTTTCTTGATAACACAAAAGGATTTTGCCAGAGAGAGCATTAAAAAAGCCGTTTGCTTTTTTACATAAATTTGACAATGATAATTAGGCGAAAATAAATATTACCTTCCTACATAATGTATAAGGAAAATATTGTGGCGGGGTCGAAAATTCGAATTTGAGTTTTCGACGGGAGGGCGCGTTTCAAGCATCCCTGATCACGAATCAAACATTTTTTAAGTGATGTCTGTGAGTGTGTGTGTGTGAAAGTATGTGTGTGTGTGTCAGTGAGTCTGTGGAGACGATAACTGACGAACGAATGGACCGATTCGAATGAAATTTGGTACAAAAATCACAATCCGTAAACACTGGAAGCCTATTGTTTTTATACGCAGTCGAATGTTCAAACCCCCCTTAAATTTTCGAGTGAAATTTTGAAAAAAATCGTCAAAAAATCAAAACTGCTAATAAAGTTACGCAAATAGACATTTCTTATGTAATTTTTCATTAGAAAACGATTGAGATAAATTTTAGAACGCTAACATGAACTGTTCTCGATATATTGCACATTTTTAAAAAAAAAATATCAAAAAGTTATATATATAAAAAAATTTCCTATTGAGAAACATGTTCACTTTTCATGTGTAATACCATGCGATAAATTTGGTGACATCATTCTCGTGGATCTAGCTCGTTCCATTCATGAAAAAAGATACTTTGAGTAATACTTTTGTATTTGAACGCCAATAGTCATTTATCTGCTGTAAGAATAACTTATTTCTCCGTCCATAACGCTTGGCGAGATTTTGGCGACGAATTTGGCGGAATGTCGCCAACTTGGCGACATTTTTAATTGTTGCCCCATTAACAAAAATCTCGCCAAATTGATAAAAATTACGCTAAATCAATGAAAATGACGACTAATTGAAGAAAATTCAATATCTTGGAAAGAATATATGTATCTACTACAAGAATAACATTTTATTTAACTGTAAAAGTAGTAAATTCATTGCATTGTATAAGGAAAGTCATGTGTTGCCCACATCAGATTTTTTATTATTTATATTCCCAAATTATTTTTAGCATGTCTACATATTGGACTCGCTCTAAGTCCTCTGGACGAGTCGGACGGCCTGGGGCTTTCACATATTGGACTCGGGTCCAACTTAGGGGGCGGAACTTCAATACAGGGAAACTCTGCAATGCGGCTCAGGCTGAAATTATGGAATAAGTATTTAATAAATTATAAGTGGTAAGGCTTCAGTTAGGACTGTCATGATTCCACTCCTTCCTTGTGTTGTCCACGGTCAGAACCGGAACCTCGCGCAAAGAGATGGGGGTGGGGGGTGAATTGGTGCAGGATTTGAAGCTGTGCTGTGCAGCTGATTCTACACCTGGTGCTTCCAACAAATAACAGGCGTGCATTCCAAGACCATTCCAATAAATACACGTGTGCCCCCCTATTTTAGTTTTATCTGTTTAAACAGCTGTACTCGAATAAATTTTACATCTTTCAAGAACTTAAATTACTGTAACTTTTACACCTTTTAACTCTTTTATAAGGAACGGCTTTGCCTCTGTAAGTTCAGTGAGAAAATTGGCAGCCCAGCTGACAGATTTTTTTACAGTGTAAGACAAAGATAAATAAAGATCAGCAAAGGTCGAATAATTAATTTTGATAAACCCTTCCCATCCTGTCAATGTCATGGCCCGTGCGTGGTGTTTTTATTTTATCTTAATGGCTTTAAATTATTAGACTGTTACGATCACAGGCGTAGCCAGGATCTGAGAAGAGAGGGGGGGGGGGGGGGCTATGAGCGAATGAGAGGTGCTATGATTAAAGTAAACTGTCGAAAGGGTAAAGAGGTATGTAAAATGATAGGTTGAGCAACATTGATATATGATACACATAGATTGTATCGATATACAACAAGTATCGTACCTAAATGTTCGATACGATATATTGATATAACTTCACTAATTTTCTTTATTTTCCAGGCATTCATCCGTTCCAAGAACTGTTGTTAATTATAAACATGGAGGTAAAAGCAAGGAATCAAAACTAATATTAAGCAAATATTAAGAAAACGCCAATACCATTTGGGACAATAATTCAGGTGGCGCTGGGGCAAGATAAGCAGCCCTGCATTGTTAAAATATTTATTTAAACTGTCAATTTTGTAAATTATTAGCGCAATGCAAAGTAGAACTGAAACAATAAAGAATATCCCTCCATATTCAAAATTATTTTTCTTTCTAATTTATTTTTATCTCAATGTATTATGTACTCTATCATACAATGAAAAATACTGGTTAATTCTACTCATCATTAGGGAACCTTTAATTTAAAATTATCAAAAATACACATACTAAACACTATGCATTTCTATCTTGTCAACTATCAATAGTAACTACTTTACTAATACTAAGGATACCTAGATATAATTTTTAAAGTATTATGGCATTTTCAAGTGTTTCATCCATAGGAGTTTTATCTCCATGTTTATAAAGTTCTTACACCCAACTCTGTCAAATATGATTGAAAATTTTTATTAAAGTAAGTTGCTATTTCATCAATCATCAGCACATTTAACTGTTGTACAGTGGAATAATAAGCACTCATTAACTGCATGGTATAATAACCGTTTCCAGGTCTGTTTATAAAACTACGTAAAGGATTAAATGTCGAGTAAATGAATATAAATGCTATAGCAGATTCCACTATTTAGACGTGTTCTTTAATAGAAGTTGTAACAAAGTTAAATATACTAATGACTGGCAAAACAACTTTTGTGTGCATGTATTTTTTAAGTAAAGAACTGATAAATAATTATTTTCCTTACATACATATAATGTATAAGGAAAGTATTGTGATGGGGTTGAAAATTCGAATTGGAGTTGTCGACGGGTGAGCACGTTTCAAGCATCCTTGATCAAGAACCTAACATTTTTGAGGTGATGTCTGTGTGTCAGGGAGTTTGTGGAGACGATATCTCACGAATAAATGGAGCGATTCGAATGAAATTTGGTACAAAAATTACAATCCGGGAATACTGGAAGCCTATTGTTTTTGAACACAATAGAATGTTCAGAACCCCCCCCCCCCTAAATTTTCGAGTGAAATTTTGAAAAATTCATCAAAAAATCAGAACCTTTAATAAAGTTATGCAAATAGGCATGTCTTATGTAATTTTTCTTTAGAAAACGACTGAAGTAACGCTAGAATTAACCGTTCTCGATATTGCACACTTTTTAAATAAATTTGTAAAAAAATCCCATGAATTGAAAAAAATGTCAACTGTTGAGAAACATGTTCACTTTTTATATGCAATATCATGCGATAAATTGGGTGACATTATTCTCGTGGATCTAGCTCGTTCCATTCACGAGAAAAGATACTTAGAGTAATTATTTTGTATTTGAACGGCAATTTGCTATAAGAATAACTTATTTCTCCGTCCATAATGTTTGGCGAGATTTTGATCGCTAACTTGGCGACTTCTTTAAATGTTGCCAAATTACCGAAAATCTCGCCAAATGGATAAAAATGACGACTGACGAAATGTCAATATCTTGGAAAGAATATAAGTATTCACTATAAGAATAACCTATTTTCTTTTACTCTAAAAGTAGTAAATTCACAGCATTATATAGGAAAAGTCGTGTGCTGCCCACATCAGATTTGTAGAGGCATAAAAATGAAGACTCTATAAAGTTTCAACTAAAACATTTATTTACACAAACAATATTTACAGAGATTCAACGTCAACAAAGCTAAAAATTTGTACATATGTACAATGTCATCATCACAAAATGAAAAATGACTGGGCAAAATAAGTTAACATGGCATTTCCAGAGACTAGGAGGTTCAGGAAGACATAGCTCGTAGATTTACCAGCATCACTGTGAAATTCCAAACAACATATAACCACACAGGTAATAAATAGAGGGTTTCAGAACATGTTAAGGTAACAGCTGCTACTTAAAAAATGATGTAGTGGAAAAATTACATCGATATTCAAAATAAAAAAAAAAATCTTGTGTTCCCACTGTCTTCGAATATAAATATAAGAATTTTTCATAAGTTATTCAAAATGTACGTTTATTTATTAGTTATCATTTATCTAAGTTACTTTCTTGAAATTTGATTTTCAAAATGAAATTATTTATTGTTGCATTAATATTAAATCTCTCATTGCAGTACACTGTTATTATCATAAATGTGGATGTAGAAGAAACTAAGTATTATAACTTACTTTCTATTTACTCAAGACATCTCGGTAAAATTTAAAAATCTAAATATTTAATTAACGCTATAAAAATTGCCGATGTGGTGGCCGAGCAGTCAAAGAGGCAGGCGTTTCCTCGTGATGGCTCGGCTGCCAGATTGGGGGTTCGAGTCCCGCCTGCAGGCATGGATGTTGTGATATCTTATTTGGGGCAGAAGTCAGACTTCTACCTTCGGGTGCCCCGGGTCATTAGACTAAACAGAAGCAGTGCACACATTCTTCCTTAAATGTAATATTAGGGACACGACAACAACAACAACGCTATAAAAATTAAAAACTAATCTTGAAATAACTGGTTTTAAAATTTATGAGATGATGCACCAAGCAAATATTAAAATTCGAATTAGTGATATAAGAAGTGCATGACAGTCAATGTAGAAAAATATAATGTTTGTTTTTTTCCCTTTCCTTTTATGTGGCAATAACGAAATTTGTAAATCATAATTTTTATTAGAAGTTTAGAAATGCTTTAAAATACTGATTTACTAAATAATTTACAGAGTAAATTTATGTTGGAAAATTTTCGAAGAAATGCAATTTGAGTCAATAAAGGTAACTTTAAGGTTTAAAAAAAAAAGTGATGTTATAAGGGTAGAACAGAAACATTATACTCTGGCACTGACAAAATAATATTCAATATGTTATGACTGGTTCTTTTCTAGATCTTGAAGAAAATTTGTTTTAAATTATAGATAATGATCAATTAAACTAAGACAAGTGGGAACCAATTTGTAAATTTCAGGATTTCAGCACCCTTCAACATGCAATCAAAACAAAATTAAATACTTTTCATTTTAAAACACTTTTAAGATGTATATATTACAAATATTTTACAAAATGAAAAATTTCACAATAGCAGTTCTTAATATCTTCTATAATATGGCACTAATGATGGCAAAGTTTACGTCTTGATATTCTTATTTATTACTGAAAATAATATTCACACTTCTTTTTAGAGATGAATGCTTTAAATTTAAATAAAATTGAAGGATTCTTAATGTTTATCGTATTCAAATTACTAGACATTCTATAAAGATAAAAAATTTTAAGTTTAATATATTTTATTATACACTTTATTTTAATACTTTTTAGTAATACTTATAGTTTTTATATAAATGGTTAGAAATATTCATTGGAAACTATGGTTGCTATTGATCAAGAACTGCTTTTCTATGACTCTGAAAGTTATTAGCTATAAACATCATTTAAATTTTCTACTATTTAATTCTATGAGTAACAAAAAAAACAATGCAAAGCACCTCAATGTACAAATATAATGATATGACTGGAAGTTTTGAAAAATTGAAAACAAACACCTTCAAACAGTAACTTCAGATACCTCCGTATAAAAATACAAAATGTTTCTATAATTTGTTAAAAACTTCCAACTACATTTCAATAAATTACTAGGATTTATAATTAAATAATGCTTTTCATTCTTAACAATGCAATACTTTTTATTTTGGGCACTTTACACAGTTTTATAATCTAATGAGCGTTTGGAGTATCTAAAATACTAATTACAAGTAGGGTTAGATGTAATATTTACTTTAAATGTATAAAGGATTAAACACATTCTCTACACTTTGATGTCATACCTTTAGGAAGATGGAATTTTTCAACTGAATCTTTCCGTTGGAATTTTTTGTAAGTGTATCTGGATCCTAAGTATTACCCTTTATATACATTAATGAAAATAATTTTATGCTAAAAAAAAAAAAATAAATAAAAATAAAACACAAGACAATGCAATTTATAAATAGTAGATTTAATATTAAAGTTAAACAAAAAAAAGTTAATTTTAGAGATGGGCGAATACTATCAAATTTCATGATGACTCCCCATACCCACCCAAAAAAGAAAGTTAGAATTGATTGTTAGAAATTAAAATTGTTAAGAGTACTTAAACAAATGATAAAATAAACTACCATGAAATAGTTTAAATTTAAAATAAAAAAGTTTCATTTCTAAATTAGTATGGTAATATAGTGTATTATACTTTTTACTACTTTTATTTTACGTTATTAATTCTTTTACTAATAATACATAATATTTAATAAATATAAATATTATGTATAACCGATTTGAAATAACTATTTGGGGTATACGAATATTCGAATTCGAGATGAGTGTTATTAGCTTATTTCTAGCTAATTATTATTTTTTTAAAGAATGTTATCTGATTTGATTTTACAAGTAAGTACTTAAGAATCACAGCTTATCTATGCTGCACTGGTGGCAGGGCAGCATAATATTCTCATAGGAAACGAAGACTAAAAATTTGTACTGAAATCACATTTTCTGAAACAAGCAAAATTAACAACATATTTACAAATTAATTTTACAAAAAATTTAAATATATTAAAAACTTTGGCTTTGTAAAGTAGTTGTGGTTATGTTTGGATTTAGTCTTAGGCCTCTAATCAGGACAGGCTCATGGTGTCCTCTGAGCTGCTGCTTTTATTGTCCTCAGAATATATGTCCTCATCAGACCCCGAGGTTTCCCCAATAGAGTTTCTAGTTCTTAGCAAATAACGGAATCTTGAAAACAGTTCTTCCTCTTCTGGTGATGATGACAAAGATGAAGCCTCTGAGCTGAACATGTAGATGTCATCATCACTTGATGGCGTTCCGACGTCCACATCATACTCGTCTTCGAGGTCGTCCTCTTCGATGACAGTCAGCTTTGGAGCAATTTTGGACATTTCAATGGGGGGTCTGAAGTTCATGCTTCCCCGATATAGGAGCAGTTTCCTTTGGGGCATTGACGGACAGTCATACACCGCATTCGCAAGAGACAGTCTGGCCTTCTGTCGAGTTAACTGCAAAGAGAAGATAATAAGATTTAGAAACAAATTCAAATGTTATTCTAATTGATTTAGAAACATATATTTGCAAAATAAAATATATTACCGAATTAAAAAATCGGATGTGGGCAGCACATGACTTTCCCTGCAGACTTATATACACATTCTCTCTATTTTAATTAAATTTAATTCACTATTAATTCAATTTTCATTCTCATTTGGTAACTGGACTCATTTTCAAAGGTGGCGTAGAGGAAAAACGAATAAATTAAAATATCTCGAGAACGGCTAGTCCTAATGTAATGGGGTTGGTATTATTCTTTTTTTTTCGTTAAAAATTACGTATAAAACAAGTATTTAATGGATATATTTCAGCATACGTAGTTTTTTATTTTAGATTTTGTCGATTTCTGCGGG
Organism: Amaurobius ferox; assembly: GCA_951213105.1. Classification (NCBI taxonomy): domain Eukaryota; kingdom Metazoa; phylum Arthropoda; class Arachnida; order Araneae; family Amaurobiidae; genus Amaurobius; species Amaurobius ferox. The sequence continues at coordinate 44,390,456 of OX578147.1, read as the reverse complement.
CTATTTTGCAAAAAAAAGGCAAGTAATTTTTTCCGAATCGTACCAAAATCTAATCAGCACCAGGATGACCCACAAGCGACTTATCTACCAAACTTTGTGGAACTCGGTCCATTAGATTTTTAGCTAGAGTGGATACAAGCTTTTGCGGGCCATTTCGCAAGAAAAGGCGGGTTCTTTTATCCCGAATCGTACCCAAAACTAATCAGCACCTGATTCGCCCACAAGTGACTTACCTACCAAATTTTATGAAATTCGGTCAATTAGTTTTTTAGTTAGAGTGGATACAAAATCTGCACAGACAGACACACAGACGTCACGCTAAAAATAGTTTTTTCGTATTCTAGAGGTCTTGAAAGTGTAGATCCGTCGAAAAAAGGAGTTGCTATTTTCGATATGATTCCAATACTTTCCCTAAACATTACCATGTATTGCAAGGAAAGTAACAAAGAAAACCCTGTTAAGTATTTTTTTAAAAATTAACTACGTTTTGCATAAAATTAAAGTATATTTCAAATTTTAGAACAAATAACTTTTCCCCAAACTTGAAAATTTAACATTAATCAAAAATTTTTTTTCACCCTTTATTAAGTAAGTTATTAGACATTGGATCCTAAGTACTTTCGTGGGGAGGGGGGGGGGGGACTTCAAAAGTCATGTAAATTTGAACAGCACCCCACCACAAATGCATTTTGAATTATAACTATATAATTTTCAAAATTACAGGTTATTAAATATAACGCGCAATTAATAAGAACAATAGCATGAATATTTTGAATTTAAATTTTTATATGGCTTAATAATGTGTAAAAAAACCCTTTACTTCATTTCCAAAATTAATTCAAATTTTCAGAAACTATTTTCAAAAAGGGTATAAAATTAAATTATTCATGAATTGAAGTAATTTTGAAAGTGTTAAAAAATGCGATTAAAATAAATAATAATGAAAAAAAAAAATCTGATTTAAATATTAAAAAAAAAAATTCTGATATTTTTATTAAAAAAAAAAAAAAATTACAAACCTTGTAAAATAGTTAAGAGTTGGGTCATTTCAATGTTAATATCGTTATATTATTTTCAATATCAAATTAATTGAGAATAAATTGTCAGTTAGGTCCACTCTAATATTCGAATGCCCAGGCGGCAGGCTCTGTATCTCTGTATATAGTTGCGTTGGGAAGGAAGAGAATGTTATTAAAGAGTAATGCATATTATTATACTTTATTTAATTCACTGGTCTATTCACATGTTTTTGTGATTTATTAATATTGTTACCAATTCCTAAAATATCGTCATATTGCCCGTCACCGAGGAAAACGAAATTTACAGGCAGTCATTGTTATTATCTGAAGGTTCGAGGCGTTTGATCTTGGCTACAAATTTGGCAAAATATCGTGAACTTGGCGACTTTTGACGAGTTCCGGAAACTTCTCGAATTTTGCAGATAGGTAAAGGATTTCATGACTTACGTGTTTTTCCCGGAACTATCCATAGAGGATATACAAGCTCGGTTCAGTTGAGTTGTTGCCGTGATACCAGTAAAAGTGAATACATAAATGTCTTGAAAATTTAATCTTCTGTTTCGTGAATGTGCATTTAATTGCTGTTTTTGTTATCTTTTATATCGTTCCTGTTTACCAATATTGGTGATTTAAATAAAATTGTCAATATCCCGAAATTCGGACCCATTTTTTGTATGCTGCAGAATACACCCACGGTTTCTGTGTATACGTCCTAACAATATATTAATTTTCTTTACATTTTACATTTGGGGACACACGTCTTCTCATAATATAGTAATTCACGCTGATAACAATATGGTAAGGACCTGGCCGTAAATTCGTTATAAAAAACACTCGATTGTTTTGTTATTGAAGGGGAATTTTATCCTTAAATTATTCGTTATTTCAACGAATTCGCTGTTTCTGACTTTGTTATAATGCAACATTTGCAGTTCTGATTTGTTCTGTTTTGATTTGTATCAAGTGCTGCTGCTAGAAATAATAATAATAAAAAAAAAAACATTTGCAGTTCAAGAAACGTAAAGTCGATAAATAAAATTAGATTTGGTGATATGAATATTCAATACTTCTAAAACGAAAATAAAACCTTGGAACTTAATAATAATTAATAATAAAAAAATTCTATAATGATAAAAATAAATAAATTTTGTCAGAAACATCCTATAATTATAGTTAAAAGCACTGAATGAAACTTTCATATCGAGTTTTGCGAAAATAAATTAATTTTCCACATTTGACGAATAAAAAAAAATGGCTTTAAAACAAACTTGGAATGATGTATCAATGTAATGAATCATTGATGGAAATGATGAGACATCTACTAGTTTCTACAGAAAAAGCTGTTTCTGGATGGTTGGTTTGTAAATCAAAACCTTCACTGCGACAGCTGTGTATTTTGATTAAAAAGAAAAAGAAAAAAAAATTGAAAGTGGCTATTTCTATAAATAAACTTCTTTCTTTTTAAATTTTCTCTCTTTTCTATTTTGAGGGGATATATAAAACTAATAGAAGGCTTGATTTCAAACCCGAGCAAATCCTTGCTGTTAAATCTAATGGAAAATACATTCTAATTACAGTAATTGCCAAGATACTTTAGGGTATACCTTTATGTACAATTTTATGTTGAGACATCTGTCAATTACATATCAAATCACAGATATTTTTAATAATTGAAGAACTGGCTTCGCTGTTAGTTTTAATGATAAACACTGCATAAAGTCACGTCCAAGCCAAGATTTCGATAATAAGTTTTGGAATTCTGTGAAGTATTTTCATATTTATAGAAATTTAAATATTAATGATAAATGTTTATTTATGGAGAAACAATTTCTTCCAAAGAAAACATTTGTCTAACAGGATGGATGAATAACCTCATACAGAAATATTTGAGGTGCAAAACTCGGAAAAATGATAATTTTGTCCTAATAGTATATCATTTTTGCAATATAAATATTTAGAACCGGTATAACGTATTGGAATAGAATGTACATTGAGATTAAAACTTTTTAAACATTTGAAGAAATGTTTAATTGAATAAGGTTTTATCATGTGTTATAATAGCACGGTCGATATTTTATAGAAAATTTTTAAATTACGGGTTGCAAAAGTATATTTACTCGCATTTGCAAATTTTGAACATTCAAAACTCATTATTTTGACAGATCTGTGCAGGCAATGATTAACGAAAGATCAGGATATCTGAATATGTAAATATCTAGGCTATTAATCAATAACTTTCCAGACGTCTTTACCCCCTTCCTCTTTGCGATCTCTCTAGACAGCATCGGATCAATAAACCGCCCCTCCTCCAGACAGACTGGGCAAGCACGAAATAAAAGAAAAATTACGCCAAAATTGGGCGCGAAAAGCGTTGACCTTCGGAGTCCTTGGCGAGCGGGATGTTTCGGAAGCTCGGCGCCGGTACTTATCGCCTTGCTCGGAAAAACTGGTTCGATTATTCAAAGTATTCAATTCATTCCCACTGGCTGTTTAGCAGGTAATAATAGATCACGAGATAACAATGTTCCTGTTACATTTAGATAGTTAGGTAATGTTTCCAGTGTAAATGGAATCATAGAGGAGGAATTTAAAAAATTTTAATCGCTGCAGCTGTCGTGTTTATTATTAAATTTTTTACAAACACTAATTAGAATAACGTTTAGAGGATTCCCTTCCACTTTTTTAAATTCTTACATTTTATCCTAAAGAATATCATTTGACATTTGTTTAAATGTCAGATGATATTTTTTTATATCACACGTTTCCCCATCAATGTCTTTTAATTCTTACATTTTATGAACGTCAGACGATTTTGTTTTTTATATTATAAATCCCCCCCTCCCATCAGTATTTAATTTTTTACATTTTATCTCCAACAAATTTCAGACGATTTTTCTTCCTTATATCGCACTTTTTCCCTATCAATGTTTTATACTTATACATATTATCCTAATTACCGGTTCTCGTTAGATCACCGAAGTCAAGCAGCATCGGGCGCGGTTAGTACTTGGTGGGTGACCACCTCGGAACACCGCGTGCTGTTGGCCATCTCGGGTGCGGTATCCCCGTGGTTTGCGCGCTAAGATTTGCCACAAATGCCGCCGTGTTCATGCGGAGTACGATCACGTTAAACATGTGGGTCCGTAAGTCCTTCCGAGAGGTTGGTGGTAGGGGAAGGAGGGTACGGTCCCTGTGGATGCCTCCCCCACTGGGGTTCCGGTCTAAATTGGGTGGCACTTCCCGGCCGTCCATACAGTTACCTTACACCTTTCTGGTAGGTCGGACGGTCTGGGGATCAACAACAACAACATATTATCCTAAATAAACAAAAGTCAGATGATTTTTTTTCTTATGTTATACATTTCCCTCATCAATGTTTAAATTTCCACATTTTATCCTAAATAAATAAACATCAGACGATTTTTTCCCTTATATCACGCTTTTCCACCAATCAACGCTTAAATTCTTATATTTTACTCTAAACAAATGTAGAAGATAATTTTCTTGCATCCCATTTTTTCGACAACTTTTAAATTCTTATATTTTACTCTAAATAAATGTAGAAGCTAATTTTCTTGCATCTCATTTTTTCGACAACTTTTAAATTCTTATATTTTACCTTGAGAATTTAAAAGTTGGCAAGACGATTTTTACCATCAAATTATCAAATCATTTTACTAATGTTTTCTTTTTTTTTTACATTTTTCAGAGAATCAGGAATTTTTTTCTTTTTATCGTACATCACTTTTTATTATTAATGTTTCAATTATTAAATTTCATTCTGCACAAAAAGACGATTTTTTTTCCTTATATAGTTTCTTATTATCTATATTTAAATTATTACATTTTATATCAAGCTATTTTTGTTTTACATTGCATTTCTCAACAGTTTAAATCATTACATTTTATTCTGAATAAATATCAAACGATTCTTTTCTGAAATTACGGCAGTATTTATTTGATTTTTGTTAAATGTATTTTTATGAATTCTGTGTTTAAAATAAATTTGAAACACAATAATGAGTTTAAAAACTTTCATAATATAAAAAAACACCTATCATAATATTAAAATAGTCCGATTATATTTTTATGTATGTACAATGCCTAACACCGAATATCATAAAATACAACTATTAACGAAATGTAAAGGCAAAACTTTCTGCCATTAATAGTTGTAAATAACATGCCTTTAAATTTGCTTTAATTTCTAATCATAGTTGTTCAAAAAAAGTTTACTTTGGCATTAAACAAAATAAAAGAATACTACAACTTTACATGGCTTGAATAACAAGCCAGCATACTGAAATAATTACTAGAGTTGATTATATGACATAGTTATTATAATTATGTCATTACTTTACATTTTAACGAATAATATTAATGATCATTTCATTGTATTATTTGTAGATATTAATTAATAATTATTTAAAAACATATATGTATAGAGGAAAACATTTTAATTTCTATTCTTTAAATTCATTTAAAAGTTTATATCACATATTATTTGTAGTGACATCAGATATATTAGGATTAATAAGAACATTTATGTAAATATTCAGATATTTATTTACCAAGTACGAATAAATGTGTACTTAAATAAATAGCTTAAAATTATGTGTTTATAAATAAATTAAAAATGTTCTCTGAAGATTTCTCACAGGTAAGCGGATTGCTTTCTGATGATGTATATTTCAAATGTATTATGAAATTTCTAAAGAAATGTATAAAAATACTGTTAATATGTTTCTTTTAAGTTTACCAAAAGAAATAAGCGCTTAGTTTATAAATATAACACAGTAAATATCTGAAAAACTACTAATTTAACGGAGAAAGAGAAAAATCAATAAATTGCCTTTACCTTTTCCCGCCGAAACTCTTGTAACGCCAGAGCTAATCTATCCTTCAATACTGTAGTTAGTTCTTTCGCATGTTCGGCTTTAAGACACAAAGCTGCATGGCATCTCAACTCTTGCTTCATCTTGGGCCTCTCATGCCTGTAGATCCAACAAAACACCCCTGGGTATTCTTTAGGGGCCGAGCAGTGTGTTATCCTGTACGCCCAGAATTCAGTAAGTCCGTATTTTTCGGTATCACTCTTCATACCGGAGTTGGACACAGTCAATTCCATAGGCACCCACGTTTTGTAAGGATTGCCGGTATAACTTTCCCATAATTTGGAAAGAGGCTTGTCTGTGCATCCCTCTCCCTTGGCGTAGGGGGTCAGGATATTGCCCAAGTAAATAGTTTTGTACGTTGGGTCATAGTCGTTGATGGTAATGGTATTCGATTTTTTCTTCCAAAACTTGAAACTCGCCCTGGATGGCAGGGATATATTCACTGGCATAGTAAACATGAACGTATCTGGTAATGATCCAATAACTGAACGAGATCGAAGAGACGGAGATCTATCTACCTCTTCCCCCAGAAAACCGTTGGATTCTAGAAGATTCTCTCTCTCTATCAAGAACAACTGAAGCAGCGATGCTAAACTGAAGCTGATATTGCAATTGTCGCTCGGTTTATATAAAGATAAGCTAGCTGATAAGAGAGATTTGTTTATTTATGCTTTCAAATCCAAACACTACGTGCTTTAAAGACACAACAAGAGTTTGACTTTATTGCTCGATTTACCAACACAGAAATGATTGGAGGCTGCTACGGATGCGTATGACCTAGAACGTAGGTGACGTCACGAGGCCGGTGCCATGCGCCCATTGGATGAATGGCGTGGGCACGGCGCCAATACCGAGGAAGGGAAGCCAGGAGACGAAGGGAAGCGCTTGCTTCGGGGAAAATCGTGCAAAAACGCGGCGGCAGGAGGATGTTGATAGACGAGAAAAAAATTTTGATTGTGATTCGTAGATTCGTTCATACATTAATTTTTTTTTTTAAAGCTCATTGTTGTATTCTAAATCATACGAATTATGCAAATCAACAAATGCTAAGAGGCTGAAAGAATGGCTAATATTTTTATTTTGCATTATTATTTTTTTGTATTGTGGAATAAATTTGAATAGAAAAAATTCATTTGTATGACTTGTCAGTAGTTAAAGAGATTTTGCTGTCACAATTGAAGGATAAGTCAGCATAGGTTTCAATTTTTATGAGTGTAAATATTACATTAATCTTATTAGGTGTATAGTATAAAACAAATATAATTTAATCGGAAGGGTTATTTATCATTGATAACATATAAACTAAAATAATAATCTTTATCATGTTTGTAATAGACGCTCATGCGCACGCACATACACACAGATATATATATATATATAATTCAAATGTGTGTGTGTGCTTGTAAAAATTTAATAAATACGAAAGCAAACTTATTAAGAAAAATATTAATTATTACTGAAATTCCAATGTATAGTGCGTAAAGCAACTACAAATAAAATGGAAAATTATTAAACAAACAATCATATGGGATACAAAAGCTTTAAGACAATAAGTAACAATTTGATTATAGACAATTATAGGAAATAACTATCTGCTTTGAGCCGTTATCAAGCCCGATATTTATTATATTATATATTATATTATAAAGATGTCTATAATATATTATTATTCATCATATTATATGTTATAAAAATTCTATTTCTATTGCTGTAATTTTGATGAAATAAAATTACAGTATAAATTAGAGTAAATTACAGCATAAAATAAAATATTAAAAATATATACATACATAATAAATTTATTTAAATAGATATGAAATATAAAATAAAAATATTTAGATGCATTGATAAGATGTTTTAAGTAGAATAAAACTATTCAGAAATAAAAACCAATTAATAAATAAAGTGTAAGTTTGTAAATAAAAATAATGAATTATGATGATAAAAATAACTGTTACGGATGCGATGATGTGTTAACAATTGTAAATATATATCTTTCGGAAATAAATGCTAATAACAACTTATTTGAACTTTTCAAATTTCTTTTCAAATTTTATTTCTTTTCAAATCAAATAAATGTTTCTGATAAGTTAATATATTTATTGCGATATTAAATTAAAATGATACAATATTGTTCAGCTGTACGATTTTTACATAAATATCAACAATTAATAATGTAGTATGTTTTATTAATACAAAACATAAACACAAGCAATAAATAAGATTGAAATATACAATAATTTATGAGACAATACTTATCATCCATAAAAAATGTTAACTTTGTGGAAAATTATATTGAACTATCTAAAGAGAATATATAGAGCAATTAAAGTTGTTTTTGGTATTCAAATATATATTTTTTTTAATATGTCGTTAACCAATGAACTTACAATTAAGAAAGTGCATATGCAATAATTCGACTGCTCAAAATACATTGATCTAGAATATTATAAGAAAATCAAAAATTCAATTTTTTGACCATTTTAAATGTGTACTATCACCTTAATAGCTTTAACATAATTTTTTTCTGCAATTAAAATGGTGCTTATCATAATTAGCTGTTTATTACCAATAAAAATTATATTATTAAATAAAGATATTTCAATGTAAGCAATCACAGTTTTTATATAAATTTCCAATTACATTATATTTTAAGGCAAATTAGTAGATAAAATTTAATTAAATTCCTGTAAGCATTTGTCCCGTAAGCATCCCTGAGTTATTTGTTCCTGTAAGCATTTGTGAAAGCAGCATTTATATTCTATGGTAAGGAGCTTACAACAATCATGTATCCTTATCACATCATTAACATTTATCATAAGAAAAGAAGCAATTAAATGATGTGCATGAATTCATATAGATTAAAACATGTTTAACTCTAAATTGCCCGGTTTGTTTGAGCAGATCATGACACTACATTTGCTTCAGCGTTGGTGTATACTCAACCGCACATTCGCTTTACTGCAATACTATTGTGGTGTGAAAAAACGTAATGTACAGGCGAACAGCAGAGAGGTTCAATTTTCTGAAGTTTTTTTTTGCATTTGTTCAGACCTGAAAGGTGTTATTGTCTCTGTTTCAATCTGGGTATATTAAAAAAAACCTCAATAAATTATTATTATATTATAATAAAACCCTTTTAATATTTTAAAATATTTTAATGTAATTAATATAGAAAATTGAAAAAACTAAATTGCTTAATATTTAAATATTTATATTTAAAAATATGTATGTTCAATATAAATGTGAAATCCTTAAAATTGTAGAATAAAAATTCAAAAGTGATATTAATCAAAAATTGAGTTTTCTTTTATCAAAGGCCTTTAGGCTTTTAAAGATTAAACTATTAAATATTTTAAAATTAAAATATTTGCATATGCATCATATTATTTATATGTATATTACTATACAGAATAATTTTAGAATTTATATCTAAAACTTAACAATTGATTTCCCACATACACCACATACACCACTTTTGAATGTTATCTTAAAATTTCTTTCTTTTGCAATAATTGAAAAATACTTTATGTAGTTTAGAGTTCATTATTTATATTTTATTATTTATATAATATTTTGTAAATAACTATTTTTACGCAAATTATCACTTTACATTTAAAAATTGTGCAGTTTTGAAAGTAAATTATAAATTTCTCCGCTGTAAGTACCAGTAAAATATTATTTAAAATATTATGAAAATATTATTCAGAACTACACAATCTTTTACTATTGGAAACATATCAAAGGATTTACAAATGATATAGATGACATAAAAAATATTTTATCAATATCATCTCTTGAATAATGTAACTTTTGCAACATTTGCATTTCTTCTTGTGTATTCATTCACCCGTACATTTGTTTTTTTCTCAAGCCTACTGTTACAGGAAGAAATTTTAATGTACAGGATTACATTAGAAGCGTTTGTTTTGACTTTTGAAGAAGTTTGTTTTGAAACATTTAGTGTTTCTCTGTTCATAATCAGGCAGCAGTAGGGAAAATGTTTATCTTGTGTGTGTCACAGGAAGTGATTCACAAAATTTTTCTATGGCGGTTCACTTTGTCAGAGCAATAAAGCCCTGTGTAAAAAAAAAAAAAAACCGAGTGTGCTTATATGGCAGACGATTGCAATGGATAAGAAAAAATACCTGTATATCTTTCGTTAGTATTCCAACATCTTTATTTTGGTCGACATTTCATTACAATTGAAGCCAGGATATTTTTATTTTTCATATTTGTCTGTGCAGGTAATTTTGCATAGTAAGGTCCGATGTACAGATTCTTTTACTTCTTCATATTTTATACTTTTCTTATGTACTTCTTTATTTGTATAGGGGAACTTAAATGAAATAAGAATTTTTTGAAGAATAGTTTGATTTGGAATGCTATTAAAATTAATATATATTTTAAATCACAAGCAACTCCAAGTATATCTGCTTGTAGGAAAGGGAAAGAATAGTACATTAAAAGATTAGTAAAAATTATATAAAATTGATTTATTCTTTAAAGTAGTGGTTTCCAAATTTTTTGTTCTGCCAAGCTTTTTTTTAGAAAGAATTTGACAGCGGAGCCCTTGATTCATTTACACTTTCTAATATGTGTGTTTTAGGGCCCATATGTAAGTTGAAACTAATGGATTAAATTTTGTAAAAGTATCATTTTATTGTCATAGCTTTCGCGAGTACAGTTTGGGAATCACTGCTTTAACGTGTTATAATTTATATATAAATAAAAAGGAAATTAAGGAAACGAGAAAATGTTATTTAAAAGAAGTTTGTTTCTTAAAGGGTTTTGTTTAGAATTAAAAGTTTCAATTAACGCAAAAATCTTATCAAGAACGAAATATTAAAAAGACTGTCTTATAAATATTAGAATATTTGGAAGTTTCATTAATTTTCCAAAGGTAAGATCTTGATAACATTATATTACTTTTGATAATGAGAAGGATATATTTAATAAACTGTGTATATGAAATTAAAAATTGTTTATGTAATATGATTGTAAAAGTTAATATTTAAAATATCGTTAATAACAATAATAAACTAATAATAAATGAAACAGTTCAACAGAGTCGTACATAAACATTAAAATTTATATAAAATAGCTTAATTCTTTTAAATCACAATATGAAAATATTAAATCGTTAAAAATATATACATATTAATAACAAAAATAAAATATTGATTGTGTTGTTTATAAAAAATTAAACTATATTCTTCAATAAAATCTTATTTTGCATATAGTTTTGTATAGAATACAGTGTCATGAAAACATAACCTCATAATAAGAAATAAATATTACCAGGATTTACATTGCAGAATTAGAATATTGTTTTATAAAAAATATTTAATTTTTTCCAAGAGAAAATGTCAATAAACAATAGAAATGTTTAATAACGAACGTTAATTCAAAAATGAAATGTTAATAAAACTATAGATATTTTAAACAAGAAACTTAAATAAAAATATTTTTTTTTTATTAAATGAGAAAATACTCAATAGTTATTTTATTGTCTAAAGCTATAAACAAAAGAAAAGATAGTATGTTTATAATATAATAGAAATGTTACTAATTAAGTTTATATTAAATACACTGAATATGTGAAATTAAATTTTTTTAATGTACATCATTTAAAAACGATTTACAGAAAATGAAATGTTAAAAAATGAGATAAATTATAATAATAGGTAACAACATTTCAAACAGCTGTATTGTAAACATAAACAGTAGAAAATAAAAATTGCATGGGACTGTTTCATTCTTTTTAAAACTTAATATATGAAAAATACATTATTTAGAATATATATTTTAATAATAAAAAAAGAAATATTAAATTGGCTGTTTTATAATATTGTATAATATTACAATGCCGATTATTCAATAGATGCTTATTTTGTAAAGGGTTTGTATAGAATAACAAGGCCAATAAAACCAAAAACTCACAAAAACACATAATAAAGATTGTTATAAAATTAGAATAATTAAATGTTCTATTAATTTTCAATAGGAAATATCAAAACAATAAACATTTTTAGCAAGGAAAAATTGAAACATGTTTCTAAAATGAGAAATATTTTTTTTTAATCTTAGAAAAGTGTAAATGAAATAAATATAAGGTGCTGATAACATAAATGTTGATTATATCAAGAAAATATTAAACAAACTGCATATATAAAATTTAGAAATTGAAAATATTATATCATTTTAAAAGATATGAGTGCAAAATATAGTTCATGTAAATGAAATGAATGAATTTTCATAGAAGGAAATAAAAAGGAAAATGACAGCTTTACTTGAAATTGAAAAATGTGAAGTTGAAAATATAAAAAAAAAATAATAAAAAGGAAGCTTTTAATAAAAGTTTTATATAAAAAATTTTTTTTATAAAAGTTTTAGTTAATTTTATAAAATTAGAAACATTTTTCAATAGTTTTTCTTTATGTTTTAAACTCTTATATTTTCTTTATGTATATTTTGTGTCATTTCAATGAAATTACAAAACTTATAACAAAAAAGAAATTATTAAAGGACTGTCATTATAAAATGAAAAAATACAATGTATAAGGGAAAAATATATACAAGGTATAAGGGAAAAACAATATATTATTTTTCCCTTCTTCGATATGAAATGTCCATAAAACTGTAAAATGTTCTATAAAGAGAATAAAATATCAATAAGTGTTTTTAAAACAAGACAATGGTTAATAATTTTTTATTTTGAAAAGGGATAAATGAAATGCAAGGTGTTGCTGATTTTATATAATTTTTGGCAATATGAAGGATATATAAGTGTATTTATAAAAGTAAAAAGTTTAATGTTCGAAAAGTGATTAATGCAAAATATAATGTAAAGAAAGTAGATGAATTTTGGTATTTGAAAACTAATATATAAAGAGCTGCATGAGCAGTAAAAAAACACATGAAATGTTGCTTTTTAAAATAGGATAGATAAAAAATAAAATGTTATTAATGTAAAAAATATAATAATATAAGGAAGGGAAATATTGAATGAGCTATTTTAGTAAAATTAGAAACATATTTTTAATAGAATTTTTCTTTCTAAAGTTCTTTGTATCAAAATAAAAATTTTAATGCCACTAAAAGAATTTAAAAGAAGATGAGCCGCCCAGGCGGTGAAGTGGATAGCGTCTCCGACTGCTGTCTAGTGGGCTTGGGTTCGAATCCCGAATAAGGCATGGTTGTTTTCTTGAGGATGAAGACAGTCTTCCGCCCTCTGGGTCCTCGCTAAATGAGAAGCTGCACCCCCCTTGACCTTCATCAGTGATGCTTGTTTGTTTGTGTTAATAAACTTTGTGATCTTGTCTTGTGTCATTCTTTGTCCGTCTTCTGGCATCACTGGTCCTGTTTGTGGTTCCACCGAAACAGGAGGTTATAAGCAACAACAACAACAACAAAAGAAGATGAATTAAAAAGAAGGAAAGAAGAAAATAAATACAGAACTGGATCTATAAAATTAGAATATTTTCTATAATGAAAATGGAAATGCCAATAAAATAATAGAAATTTTTAATAAGACACCAAATTTATAAACGTGTTCTTAAAGTAGAATATTTAATAGTTGTTTTGTTTTGATTTGAAAAGTATAAAAAGTATAAATGGAACGAAAAATGTTGATAACATTAAATAAAGTTTGATGATATGAAGGGAATATTAATCAGATAGTATGTATACAAAACAAGTTGACAAATTTATATCATTTGAAAAGTAACTAATGAAAAATAAAATGATAAATAAAATAGATGAATTTTAATGAAAAAAAAAAAAACAATAATTAGAAGAAATATACTGAACTCAAATTGAAAAATTATATGAAATGATATTATTGTTTTTAAAACCGGATATGTGAAAAATAAATATTTTAATATGTGTAAGTTGAATAATACAAATAGAACATTGAGTTATATTTTCTATAAAATTGGAAAGTGTTATTTAATAGAAACTTTTTTTTATAAAGATTTTTGTACAGAATTAACAAGGTCAATGAAAACACAAACTACAACAAGAGACAAATATTTAAAGGACTGTCATTATAAAATTAGAATATTTTTTATAATAAAACTGTTATTAGTCTGTAAAAGGAAACGTTTATAAAAATATAGAAATATGTTATAAAGAACAGAAATTATACTTTTAATAAAATGATTAATATGTATGTTTATTTTTAAAAGGTATAAATAAAAGGTTAGCATTGTGATCTCATTGCAGATGCTAGTATCCGTGAACCGGTTTCGAGCTTTTTCCCTTCTTTTTTGGTAATACGAAGGGAATATAAAACAATTGAATGTATACAGACTTTTTCAAATATGTCTGAAGAAACTATGGGTTAAAAGGGCTTAAAAATAAATCCTACCAGGATATGGAGAAGAAGATAAACAACAAAATAGGAAACAAAGAAGAAAATAACAATGAAAAATTAAATATCTGTGAAACTGTATAGATTCTGATAATAAGAAGATATAAAAATATTTATAAAAATAATGGAATGTAATATAAGACGATATGATTTTTAGATCTCATGCGATTTCGATCTGACTTATAGATTTCACTGCACTTCTCTGATCTCTAATTCACTTCCTCCATAATTCGTATAAAATTTTAAATTTTAATCCCAAGATTCATCTATCCCTCATATCAATCATATATATAATCACAATTAATGTATAGTGAAACAGAAAAAATGTTTCAACAACGAAATTACAAGAAGCAAAAAAAAAAATATGTATATATATCGTTTGCGTGCCACGCCCATCAAAGATACCCCCTCTCCCTATAATTCTCCCTCCTACTGATCCCCAGTCATTTATTTTATGCTTTTTTTTATTTTATTTCACTCAAAATAGCGTAGGTTGTAAAGACATCTGCGCGCGCAGAAATCAATTTTTGGCGCCAAAGCGGCAACCCCGAAGCGTGGACTCAAGAATGGAGGGGAGGACACGTGTACGGTAAAACACACACACACACACGCTGCTTTACGCGCGCACGCACGCACGCACGGGTCTACTTGTCAAATGTCAACACATGCTGGTTTCGTCATCGTTGGATGGTGGTATTTTTTTAATTGTGACATTGCGTCACGCCAGGTCTTAGCTGTCACATGACATGACATAAAATTGTTGGGTAAATTATTAAGCTAAAAGATGGTGACAGTTTGGGAATAAATTCTGGTATGTCATTTCAGAAAATTAATAAATGTTTCGTTTCATGAAATTGACGAGTAGTGAATGAAATAGTGACCTGGTCATTCATTCAAATGCCAAAATGAGTGGTCAGATCCTTGGCTTTGCGGACCCCTATAAATTTGACTTTTGGGACATATTAGTATGGACCAGTAGAAACTGACACTGCCAGCTAAATTTAAAATAATGGTAAAAGGTGTTCGTTTGACACCATTTTACCTTAATTCAAATTTCACTGACACTGACAGTTACAACTGGGAAAATAATCTTTCCAAAACTCAAAAATGGACAACATTTATGTTACAAGTTCGCCGAAACTGCATTTTCAGTTCAGTGAAAGTCGGGCAACTAATACTGGGATCATGGAATCCCGAAATCTAGTATTCATTCTGATCCAAATTTTGGCGAATTAATATGAAATTATCAGTATTTCGGCATGACCGATATACCATGTTTATAAAATTGTTAGATTGGAAATTTAACTATTAGGTATTCGTATGGCCCAATATGAAGCGAGGCAGGTTAAAAATATTTTTATTGGTTTTAAAGAATAATAACGCAATTCAACCTTTTCCTACACAGTGCGTTAAAATCCGTAGAGTTGTACTTTAGCAACAGCTATGTGCTAACTTCTCTTGTGCAATTTCTGTAAAATGTATCTATACTACGAGTTTAATTACATAAATTTGAAATTTTCAGAAAAATCTTTATGTTTATACGTTGAGATATCGTTAGACATAGCCGACACATTGAAGCGAATCATGTTCACTCCCAAAATTAAAACTTAATAACTGCGCTTCCTAGTGTCAATAAATGTCAAAATATATTATATCTGAAAATTAAATAAAAAATCTGATGTGAGCAGCACATGACTTTCCCTGCAGACTTATATTAACGTTCTTTTTATTTTAATTAAATTTATTTCACTTTTATTCAATTTTTGTTCTCATTCGGTAACCGGGCTTATTTTCAAAGGTGGCGTAGGGAAAGTACGAAAAACTAAAATATCTCGAGAACGGCTAGTGGTGGGGTCACGGCTTGCGCAATTTTTATCCGACCACTTTCAGCAATGAACTCCGTATGTAAAATAGTAATTTACACCACATATCCTAATATTTTAAATTCGGTTTAAGTATTGAAGGGGTTATCATCGAATAACATATGCCCAGCACGCGCAATTTTTAATCGACTACGATTAGTTACGAACTCGGTAAAATATTAATTTACATCTCAAATTAAATAAATAAGTAAACAAATAATAAAAATCTTATGTGGGCAGCACATGATTTTCCCTGCAGGCTTATATCCACGTTCTCTTTATTTTAATTAAATTTATTTCACTTGTAATTCAATTTTCGTTTTCTTTCGGTAACCGGACTTATTTTCAAAGGTGGCGTAGAGAAAATACGAAAAACTAAAATATCTCGAGAACGGCTAGTCGTAATGGAATGGGGTTGGTCTTATTCTTTTCTTCGCTAAAAATTACGTATTAAACAAACATTTAAAGGATATATTTGAGCATACGTAGTTCTTTAGTTTAGATTTTGACGATTTTTGCGGGCCATTTTGCAAAAAAAGGCAGGTTATTTTCTTCCGAATCATACCAAAATCTAATCAGCACCAGGGTGACCCACAAATGACTCATTTGCCGAATTTTGTGAAATTCGGTCCATTAGTTTTTTAGTTAGAGTGGATACAAATTTTTGCGGGCCATTTCGCAAAAATAGGCGGGTTCTTTATCCCGAATCGTACCCAAAACTAATCAGCACCAGACTCGCTCAAACGTGACTTACCTACCAAATTTTTTGAAATTCGGTCCATTAGTTTTTTAGTTACAGTGGATACAAAATCTGCACAGACAGACAGACGGACAGATAGACAGACACACAGACACACACACAGGCGTCACGCTAAAAATGGTTTTTTCGTATTCTAGTGGTCTTGAAACCTGTAGATCCGTCGAAAACTCGAGTTGCGATTTTCGATATGATTCCAATAGTTTCCCTATACATTACCATGTATTGCAGGGAAAGTAAAAAATCTGATGTGGGCAGCACATGACTTTCCCTGCAGACTTATATTCACGTTCTATTTATTTAAATTAAATTTAATTCACTTTTAATTCAATTTTCGTTCTCATTTGAAAACTGGACTTATTTTCAAAAATGGTGTAGGAAAAATACGAAAAACTAAAATACCTCGAGAACGGCTAGTCCTAGTGTAATGGGGTTGGTCTTACTCTTTTCTTCTCTAAAAATTACGTATTAAACGAGTATTTAATGGCTATATTTGAGCATACGTAGTTCTTAAGTTTAGATTTTGGTGATTTTTGCGGGCCATTTTGCAAAAAAAGGCAGATTATTTTTTTCCGAATTATACCAAAATCTAATCAGCACCAAGGTGGCCTACAAGCGACTTATCTACCAAATTTCGTGAAATTCGATCCATTAGTTTTTTAGTTAAAGTGGATACAAGCTTTTGCGGGCCATTTCGCAAAAAAAGGCGGGTTCTTTTAACTCGAGTCATACCTAAAACTAATCAGCGCCAGATTCGTGTACAAGTGACTTACCTACCAAATTTTATGAAATTCGGTCAATTAGTTTTTTGGTTAGAGTGGATACAAAATCTGCACAGACAGACACACAGACGTCACACTAAAAATAGTTTTTTCGTATTCTAGAGGTCTCGAAACGTGTAGATCCGTCGAAAACTCGAGTTGCGATTTTCGACATGATTCCAATACTTTCCCTATACATTACCATGTATTGCAGGGAAAGTAAAAATGGTAACGTTTAATAAGAGTTACCGTTGAACAGTATATATTAGTAATTGAGGCGATGTACCGTATCAGCAATTTCATCCACCATATTTAGCTACGAACTCTCGTTTTGTAAAACATAATTTATACCATATATCCAAATTTCAAAATATTCGGTAAAGTTTTGGAGGAGTTATTGTTGGGCACTGTATATCAGTAATGGGGGCGCGGCATACGCAATTTTTATCCGACCACGTTCAGGAATGAATTCGGTCAGCAAAACATTAACTTGTATCACATATCCAAATAAGAAACAAGAAAGATCAATCATGCTTAAAGCATTGATTATGAAACACTTTCCAACTTCAATGCAATTTTATTTAAACAAGTCTAAAATGCAATACATTCCTCGGTAATATTTTGAAACTTATCACAATACTGCATTAATTTATTATATTTGAAAACTTAAACCTTCATCGAAAAAAATGAACTTCATTCAAATGACGGCATTGAAATATAAATTGCCTGGTTTAAACATCTGTAAAATGTTATACATTCCTCGGTAATAGTTTTAGAATTATCATAATACTACGATAATTTATTATATTTGAAAACTTCATCGAAAACAACTGAAATTAATTCAAATGACGTCATAGAAAAAATAACACGTCTGGATCTCTCTATAAAAACACGATTTCATTCATAACTTTCTCCCATTCATTTCATTCATCACAATACTATAATAATTTATTTTATTTAAACATTTTGTTTAAGACCATGGAGCTACAAAAAATTAAACTCTATGCTTGAAACTTCATCGAAAAAAATCGTCCTTCTCTTTATGAAATCAATTAATATTTCATCCATATCAACCATGCAGACTCCATGGACTAAATTATTTTGTGTTAAAAAAATACAGGAATTCTAATACAACTCATTCTATATATTTTGCTGTTTACATTTTACATAGGTGAAAAATAGGCTTAGTTGTAGAAATAATCAAATTTAGATGAGCATTTAAACTCAAATATATTGTCATTGCGTTGTTTCAGTATGTAGATGCACAGAATTTAAGCAAAAATAAAGTAGTTTTAGGACGGATACAACACTCAATATGAATTAAAAAGAACTTAAAAAAATCACGATTTTGAAACAAGATGGATGCCATATATCATTTTGAAGTGGGTCATGTGATCGTTTCATATCATGGTCACGTGGTCGTTTCATATAAGAGGTGTAATTATTATTTTAATTTTTATTTAAAAAACTACTGAATATATTTCGGGTCATCGTTCGGGTAGACGTGATCAGCGTGATACGAGTCAGAGTGAATTGTGAATAAATACGTCAGTGTCTTGAGTAAATAATCTTCTGTTTTGGGAATTAATTGAGCATTTAATTGCTGTTTTATTGTACCCGATAATTGTTTCGTTTATTACCCTGTATGATAATTTTAGAATAATTAGTTGTATATTGTTCTTGTTTATGCTTATTAGTGCTTTAAATAAGGAGTTAATTATTCAGAAATTTGAGCTCAATTTTGTATCCTGAGAATAAATTCCCTATTCTAGATGATATGTCGTAATAGTAGGGAATTTCAAATCTTATGAAAACACCATTTCCCACCGATTTTGCGGAGTCGCACAGTATTCTTGCAAATCAGCTTTGTAGATCCAACTCCATCTGAAGGTCACTCGTGGTATGGCCACGCGCCGAATATTTAATGCATTCAATTTTTTTGATGATAGCCACCTCCAATTTGCACCTTTCTTCCTTGCTCATTAAATGGAGACACGCAGACACGACGTGATATATGTGTTCACGATTGATGGGATACACCGGAAGTCTCATTTGACTTTTGGAACCTTTCTCAGTTGGCCTGTAAGATCACGAGGCGTTCACGTTTCTTATCAAGGGAAAGTTTCGCTTTAAAATGAAATCGTCGTAAAAGTATTATCATTCGGCCGGACATGTATACACAAGAAAAATATCTGGATTCTGAATCTCCAGTTGACATTAACCATGCAATAATATTCCATAGTGTGTTTGGTTCTAATTGCATAGCAACTATAATTTTAAAAAAAATCATATCTTTTTTACATTCCTTATATACATAATATATAAGGAAAGTATTGTGACAGGGGTCGAAAATTCGAATTCGAGTTTTTGACGGGAGAGCACGTTTCAAGCATCCCTGATCACGAATCCAACATTTTTGAGGTGATGTCTGTGTGTGTGTGTGTGTCAGTGAATCTGACGATATCTCACGAACGAATGGAGCGATTCGAATGAAATCTGGTACAAAAATCACAATCCGTGAATACTGGAAGCCTATTGTTTTTAAACGTTATCGAATGTTCAGAACCCCCCTAAATTTTCGAGTGAAATTTTAAAAAAATCATCAAAAAATAAAAACCTTTATTAAAGTTAAGCAAATAAACATTTCTTATGTAATTTTTCCTTAGAAAACGATTGACATAAACTATAGAACGCTAGCATGAACCGTTTGCGAGATATTGCACATTTTTAAAATAAATTTATCAAAAAATCCCATAAATTAAAAAAATATATATTAACTGTTGAGAAACCTGTTCACTTTTTATATGTAATATCATGCGATAAATTCGGTGACATCATTCTCGTGGATCTAGCTCATTCTATTCATGAGAAATGATACTTTGAGTAACACTTTTGTATTTGAACACCAATAGTCATTTATCTGCTATAAGAATAACTTATTTCTCAGTTTATAACGGTTGGTGAGATTTTGGTGATGAATTTGGCGGAATATCGCCAACTTCGTGAATTTCTTAAATGTTGCCAAATTAACAAAAATCTCGCCAAATGGATAAAAATGACGCTAGATCAATGAAAATGAGGACTAATTGAAGAATATTTAATATCTTGGGAAGAATATAAGTATCTACTATAAGAAAAACCTATTTTTTTGCTGTGAAATAGTAAATTCATTGCATTATATAAGGAAAGTCATGTGTTGTCCACATCAGATTTTTTATATTTTGTATCCAAGTTATCCTGTTTAAATATTTCGTAGAAAATCGTAGAAGTTTTTTTGTAAAAGTTTTTTCACAAATTGGCAACTGACATGGATGATTTTAGTTTATCTGTGTCGATAAAAATCATTATGATATCATCAATATCCATACCTTCATTTAAATCATCAATCCCCCTATATTTAGTATACATACTGCCATTAGCGTTTTGTATTTTATCGTTGTTTCCTACAGTAAATAAATAATGCTATAAAAAACTAAAAATGTGAATGATTCGAGTTCAAATCATGAGAATCACTAAAATTGTAGCCAATTCTAATTTTTTACATAATTGATTTATATTTAAAACTTTATAGCGTTCAAGGTGTTTGTTTTTGAGTTATCCACACACACACACGCACAATGACATATTTCTAAACATGTTCGAAATGAGTTCAGGAGGTTTTAAAAAGTGGTCATCCATCAAAAATTCTAATTAGATAATTTTAGTTTTTCTATACGATAGTATGTAAACCCTATGTTAAGTAAGTAAGTAATGAGAAAAAAATATGTATTTTAAGTGATTAATACATGCTTCCATCCTCCAATTTGTTGGTCTCTGGAATAAGATGTTTTCGAAAAGTACACATAAAATGAATAAATATTTAAAACATCGGTTTAAAGTTTTCCAACATTGCGATGGATGCTAATATGTCAAATATATTGCAAAAATTTTACAAAAAAACAGTTCTTCATTTCAGACGTATTCGCGCTTCATGGAATTATTTATTTATTTTTTTTATGAGAAATTTTTAAAATTTCCATAAAAGTGCAGTACCTTATTTCAGAGGTACTAAAGTTTTATGAAATTTTTGCTATTTTTTTTTTTTAAATATTTCGTGAAACGTCCATGAAAATTCATCCTACCGTATTTCAGAGGGATCGATGTTTTATAGAATTTTTGTTTTTTTTCTCGCTGGATCTCACTAAATTATCTCACTCAATTTCACCCGATTAGCCCATCTCTCACGAAAGATGTACTCACAGATGAGTACACAAATGCAGCCGTTAAAAGTGTACCGATTCGTGTTCAGAGATGACCCCAAACGTGTAAATATATCGGAATTCGATACTGCGGGATTTATGAACCTTGTCATAGAACTTTCATTTCGCTATCTATTGTAGGGAAAGTGAAAAAAAAAAGGCACGCCGGTACAACGTGATACGCAGTTTCACAACTGATGCAACACATCGACACTTGCTCTTCGACTTTTGGAACCCATTTCTTGATCACCCAAAGATCTAGTTTCGCTTTAAAAGGAATTCATTGGCAAATTAAACCATTAGATAAGTGGCATGTATGTTTTGAAAATCCTCCGTGTCCAAACACGACTTCCATTACAGATTAAATGAACTGAAGCGTGGCACAGCTCGTTTTTCTCATGCCATAATCCATTTTTAGTGACTTTCTTTTTCTTTCAAATTTTTACAAGAATTTAAAAAAGAAAATCAGTATCGGGGTCCAAATGATTACAATTAGGGCGTGTTATCCTTCACTTTAAAGAGCTTGAAAATATTTTTTTCGGTTGATACCATACTTGACAATATCGTCCGCCCTCCGGGGGGGGGGGGGGGGTAACTTTCCTGCCCTCCCCCCCCGAGGGTCACGGAAAACGTCACGAACAAAAAAAATTGTATCACGGCTATCTTTCACAACAATGATTGAAACTAATAGTTCTCGAGATCATGGATGATTATATATTATTGCATGATTACGATTATATGCATGATTACGATTGCGTCCTATGCTGCCGTGTTAAAAAAATATAAAATTTCGAATAAATTTCGAAGTTTCCGCTCGAATTAAAAACAAATTCTATCTAGTTCTAAATTTTTTGATAACAGAACCGGATGTAAAGATTTGTGAAAATCCATTAATATTTGTGGCTGCTTTTGTATACACAAGAAATCGACCACATACATACAGACGGATAGAAGGACATCGCTCCAAAAATAATCAGAACGTGTTCAAGAGATCTTAAAACATATACTGGCATTAAAATCTCGAATTCGAAAAATTTCTTGAAAACAATACTTTATCTGTACTATATTACATAGTATGAGAAGGTAAAATTTAGATAATAAGGGGAAAACAAAAACAGAAACTAGATTTTTCTTATATCCATATCTGCTGAAAATCGATAGGATTATTGTTGTTACCGACGGATTAACTATATCATATTCTACACAATTCGATTAATAATTTTCAGAGATATCGCGCTGTTCATGAAAATGTGAAATTTCTAATACATCAAGAGTGACTCGTCATCTATATATATACACTCTTTTGAAGGGGAAACAAAAAAATGCAGCACCCTTAAAAAAAAAAAAATCCAATCATCTCGAAATTTCGCATGCAAATTCCTTTATTCCAAGTATGCAAATGATTAAATTTGCAAGGCCAATGGGTGTTAACTTCTATCATAGCGCGCGTTTCTACTGGGCAACTAGCATCCAATAAAATAAGTTAAAAATGTGGACGGTTTATCTTTGTTCGTTATCGGTGTTGCAGTTCCGTGGTGTCACAACCAATAATGCTGTTACGACGTTGCCGAAGACCTTAGCAATTAGACGAGTTCGAACGTGGTCGTATAGTCGGAATGCGTGAAGCTGGCTGGTCATACCGAGAAGTAGGCTGCCACCTGCACCGAACGGACACTGCTGTGCAAAGGTGCTGGCAGTAATGGTTACTGCAAGGAACTCATCGGCGGAAAGAAGGCTCTAGAAGACTAAGGTGCACGAATGCGAGGCAAGATCGGATGATTGTGCGACAGGCTCGAAATGGCCAAACTGCATCATTGTCCGCCATCCAACGTGCTACAGCGTCTTCCATACCACCCGTGGTAACCTTCCACCATCTCACGGCACTTGGCTGAGGTAAGGTTACGCTCATGGCGGCCTTTAAGATGTTTGCCCATAACCCTACAATATCGGCAGAGTCATTTGGAGTGATGTCGTAGCCGAGCATCATGGCTGCCAGCAGACTGGCATTGCATAGTATTCAGCGATGAATCACGCTTCAGTCTTTCAGCAGATGACCATCGGGTACGTGTGTGGAGGCGCCACGGCTAGCGGTCCCAATCAGCTTTTGTTTTACACAAGCACACAGCCGTCCAAATAGATGCTCAAGCCGTCCGGCTCAAGCTCCGGCCGTCCAAATAGATGCTCAAGTCCTCAGGACGAGCCGGACGGTCTGGGTCTTCAACAAGCACACAGCCATTACTCCCGGCGTGACCCGGCTTACGGGAGCAGGTTGCCCCTAGTCATCCTGCGTACAACTTTAACAGCTGAACGATATATTGATGAAATCCTACGGTCGTTTGCGTTACCTTTCATGGCACGTCATTCTGGGGCCATTTTACCGCCAGATAATGCCACGCCATATATGGCTCGCATATTTGTGGACTGTCTCCGAGCTGTTGATACTGTTCTTTGGCCAGCAAGATCACCAGATCTTTCGCCAATCGAGCATGTATGGGACATGCTGGTCCGCTAGATAGCAGGTCTGGAGCAACAATTGAGGAATGGGCAGAATGTATCGCAGGATGACATTAGGAAACTTTATCACTCCTTACCTAGACGTATACAAGCATGTATTGCCGCCAAGGGGGTTTCATCAATTACTGATTTGAAAATTCAATGTGCAATTGCTTACTATTGATGGGTCCTGCGGTTTTGATTTTGTAGTCATTTCATTACCTGTGTATGAGCTATACGCATATTTAATTTCAATAAAAACATTCACTTTCTTCATGGTGCTTAGCTTTTTTTGCAAATTAGTGTATAATGAGCAGTATTCTGGAGTTCTACGTTGCGCATGATTTCTGATACTGAAAACGAAGCTGAATATTAGATTTATTTTTAATTTTTTTACAACAAATTTTAAATTACTTACTGGCTAATACTATAATATTCGTATTAATACTATAATAAATTAATACTCGTAGTATGGCCTGCGGGCATACTGCCCGCAGGCCATACTACGAGTATTAATTTATTTTATTTATTTAGTAGTAGTTAATTTATTTCAGGCTAAAAAAAAAAAGGGTATGTACAAAGCATTTATTCATTTGAGTATAGTGGACGTATGTAATTATTTTACGATTTTTTCTTCTAAAATTTCTTATTACTTCGAGTATGACATCGGTCTGTAAATGATGTCAAGAGTCTATTTGTTTCCAAATAAAAATTTTTTATATAAAATGGATATTATAAGTTTTAACAGGAGTATTTTCTTTATAACGTTTCTGTGATTATGAAAATATCTTTGAGAAAATGAGGGTCTTCCCTTCTCTAACATTTTTTAAAGTTACTAGGCCTCTAGCATCTATCCATTGGAATAATCGTACCAAATTGCATTCCATTTGCTAAATTCGTTCGGGAGATATTTATATAGGTTTAGAAATTCGAATATATATATAGTTTGGACTCAGTCGGAACACAAAATTTATATTGATACTTAATTCAATCACAGTCATATTTGATACTTATTGTAATCATATTTGATATTTGAGTCATATTTGATACATACTGTAATCATATTTGATACTTAATTCAATTTATTGATACTTAACAATGATATTTTTGCAGATATTTATTGATACTTAATTTAATCATAGTCATATTTGATACTTACTTTAATAATATTTGATACTTGAGTCATATTTGATACTTGATTCAATTTATTGATACTTAATGATGATATTACTTCTGCGCTGGATCCAAATGATATACTTTTCTCAGTAGATTCAGCAAAACTTTTACTTCAACAGATGTAGCCTAACAAATGGTGAGCGCGAATTAATCACAAGTCAAGTTTTCATTACAAATACGGCTGTGGATTCCGCAGATACCTAAAATGACTTTTGTCAGTGAGGGTGGGTGTTAAATCGTTGGAATTTCGTATCTGGTAAACCACTACATCGATTTGGACCAAATTTAGATAGCAGGTTTCATATGTTATGCAGATGTAAACGCGCAAGAAAAAATAAATCCGAAAAATGCATATAATTTAGCTATAAAACGAGATTTTGTCAAAATCTTTGGCCTTTCGTAATCTCGAAAACCGCTGCAGGGATTTTAACGAAATTTGGGTGGTATACACTACGCATAGTACCTAGATGTGAACTCCCCCCCCCCCCCCCCCCTTCGAAAAGGTTATATAGTTTAGCTATAAAACGAGATTTTCCCAAAATCAGTAGCCTTTCTTAATTTCAAAAACTGCTGAATCTATTTGGACACAATTTGGGCGGTAAATTGTGCATATTGTGTGATGTGAATGTAGAATTTGTATGTGTGAAATGTATATATTTTGACTTAGAGGTCGAATGCTCACTTGTTTCGCTTGGAATGTCTCGATCCTCTAGTTTACTTTAGATGCCATTTATAAGTATGACACACATGAAAAGAACAAATGAACAATATTTAAATTTTTACTCATCAGAGTGAAATAAATTCATTTTTTATCATCGACATTAATACCGAAATTTGTTATATATAAGAATTTCTGTGTAATTGCATAGGAAATCTGTTGTTAGGAGATTTCTTTGCTGGGAAAGCTTTGTGCGTTCTAACAGAAAACTTCAAAAATTAAACTTTTTTTTTTTTTTTTTGTAATAAAGAAATCTTAAGGAAAAATTTTACAGTGTGCTACGAATTGAAAGTTTTCCAGTTGATCAGTGCCGATTCACTATATATTTCCCCAAAAGTCCATGAAACAACGATATCCCAAGACGGACTTCTTTTACAGTCGCAGAACTTGCAGATAAGGGGGGGGGGGGCGTTCTAAAAAAATTCAATTCATTCCCATTGAAGAGAATAACATCCATGGTCCAGTTTCGCGCTTATTGTGTGCGTGTCAGTATGGAATAACTGATATTTGCAATGACAGGTTAGGTGAAGGTCCACCACAGCAAATGTCAATATTGAGGCTGACCTCATGTAATTAGTCCTTCATCCAGCAAGGACCCAATCCCGAGGACATGGACAATAGAATTATTCATCGGGTTGGGTTCGAAGATCACATGCCAAGTAAATATTTCAGTTGCTGACGGGTTTGTACGGATTTAACATCCAGTCATGACGGATTTGGATCACGAAATTAGGTGCGCCCCACCACCTGTAAGTCGTTCTGCAGTATGAGGATCAGGACTTTGGTGCCCAAGTAACTTACATACCTTCACGTACACCCCCACATTGCAATCCGGATTAATATGCCCCTCAGAGTGAGGTGGGCACATGGTTTATGGCCCATCCGTCCTATAAAGGACAATCTCTTCTCGAGAAGGTTATCCCCTTACGTCTCAGTAATGCACAGACAGCTACAACAACACTTAGACATACTCCAAACATGGCTGGAAAAATGGCGAATAAAATTAAACCCCAATAAATGTCATTGGATTTATTTCTCTAGAAAACGTAAACCTCCGCCGCCTCTGTACATAAACAACCATGCCCTAAAAGCGGAAAAATTCACTAAATACCTAGGTGTAATGATAGATTCCCACCTAACCTGGAAACAGCACGTAACGATCTTAATAAAAAAAAGTGTATATAGCCACAGGAACCTTATACCCAGTGATAGGAAACGGAAATCTAAGTTATTAAAAAAACTCCTAATTTATAAATCGGTCATCCGCCCGGGAATGCTGTATGCAGCACCCGTATGGGGATATGCTTGTAAAACTACTATAGACTTACTAGAGACAAAACAAAACAAAACCCTAAGGATTATAAGGAAAGCCCCTAGATACTTAAGAAACTCGGTAATTAGGAAAGACTTCAAAATAAAAACTGTTAGAGCCCAAATTAAAAAGCTAGCGCTTAAATTCTACAAAAATCTGTCATCTGTTCCAAATGAACTACTATTCAATCTGCATGACTATGATCATCGCAAGGCCAAATCACGTAAGAGACCCCGCGCGGTACTTAATATTGAAAATCGGAATTAGGTAAGTCCCACCTCAAATAGTCGAAATTAAATAAAAACCGCGATCAATGTTTTTCTAAAAAATGTTCTTAAACTTTAAACTGCCAAATTGCTAGGAAATCCTTAGATCTGCATCAACTCCCCAAAATTACTCAATCTCTAAATGTGCAACAAACTGCCACACTAGGAGCTAGGTCAAATAATAAAAACAGTAAATCAAAAACCTCGAACCTCCAACTACGGGCAAATGAAATAGCGTCACAGTATGAAGATAAGAACCACACCTAGAGACTGGAGATCAAAGGCGCTTCGCGCCTGGTGCTCTTTTCTGGACGAAACCCTGATCTAGAAGGTTATCTGCTAAGACAGAATTTTACACAGTATGCCAGGAGCAGGTTCGTAACTTCACTCTAGCCGAGGCCTTAGCCACGGGGAAACAGTCAACGGAACTGTTCACAGGGTAGAATCCGAAGATCATCTGCCAAAAAAGACTCCAGTCAGCGGTTGATTTGGACACAGATTACAAATCATGCCAGCTACGCCAATTGGATCCCGCACTTCCAGTAGTGAGAGGAACCTGTACTATGAGTTCAGCATTCTGGGAACCCATGCAATGTATCAACTCATTAGATTGTGCCCCTTTGAAGAGTTAGGTCAATGGCTACAATGTCGAGGCTTATCGCCCTGAAAACCGCGGGCAACTCCAGAGGCAGTATATCAACAATGCTAGTAAGAAACTTGCTATATGCCACAGCACATTACCATGGCCCATGCAAAGGATCTCAATGAAATCACTAAGGATGTCCAGGTCTTGCCTTCAAATTCCAATCTTTTAAAGGTTTTGAAATCATAGTAAAATATTTTAGAATATGCACAATTCAGAGAGTGGTAACAGTGCTCTTCTGCTTGCATTAAGACGAATTCAAGGTCCATCGAATCGCTTAATTTTGAATAGAGGAAAAAAATTCTCCTCGAGAAATAAAGGGAAAAATTGAGGGGGTAGAATTGTGCTCCTCAAAGCACAGCTTTTCCCATGCAAAGGGTTCATAGAACCTCTGGATGTGTTCATTTTTTTTTTCTCCGCCAATGATGTTGTGCACTCAAATGTTTACGTTCTATCCCACATAACTTTCGAGACATAGTGTGTCAACAAACCACCAAGAGGAACCTGTTCATGGCACTATCACGCGCCGCCACTTTCATTCATTTTTTTCCGGTTTCGGAATGGAAACTTTCACCTACGATTCGCGACACCATTCCGATCCGGGAACTGGTTCTTTTGTGGCTTGTACACAAAAGGCGATGGAGAAAAGTGAGGAAATGGAGAGAAAAACTGTATTTTCTGGAAGTTGTGTAGTCATGTCGAAGTTGTTTGTCTTATGTATGCATTATACGCAAAAGGAGGAAAGCTTCATTTGTGTTTATTTATTTATCATTCTTCAGTCCAGGAAGAAGCATTTTTCGAGTTTTGTAAAGTTTTGTCCAGCTGCGTAACTAGTATTAAACGCTGGCTCAAGAAACATGGGGATTTAGAGCGAGTTGGGATTTGCGGTGCCTAGAGCAAAACATTTATTCCCCCAAAAATTTTATTGAAGAATAGAAGTATTTTATTTTTATTATAACAATTATACGCCTTAAGCTATTTATAACCAATTAATCTGATTTTTACTTTCCCTGCAATACATGGTGATGTATAGGGAAAGTATTGGAATCATGCCGAAAATCGCAACTCGAGTTTTCGACGGATCTACACGTTTCGAGACCTCTAGAATACGAAAAAACTATATTTAGCGTGACGTCTGTGTGTGTGTCTGTGTGTCTGTCTGTCTGTGTGTCTGTCTGTGTGTCTGTCTGTGCAGATTTTGTATCCACTCTAACTAAAAAACTAATTGACCGAATTTCATAAAATTTGGTAGGTAAGTCACTTGAGCACGAATCTGGTGCTGATTAGTTTTGGGTATGACTCGGGTTAAAAGAATCCGCCTTTTTTTGCGAAATGGGCCGCAAAAGCTTGTATCCACTTTAACGGAAAAACTAATGGACCGAATTTCACAAAATTTGGTAGATAAGTCGCTTGTAGGCCTCCCTGGTGCTGATTAGTTTTTGGTATAATTCGAAAAAAAATAACCTGCCTTTTTTTGCAAAATGGCCCGCAAAAATCATCAAAATCTAAACTTAAGAACTACGTATGCTCAAATATAGCCATTAAATGCTTGTTTAATACGTAATTTTTAGCGAAGAAAAAAATAAGACCAACCCCATTACACTAGGACTAGCCGTTCTCGAGATATTTTAGTTTTTCGTATTTTTCCTACACCATTTTTGAAAATAAGCCCAGTTTTCAAATGAGAACGAAAATTAAATTAAAAATTAATTAAATTTAATTTAAATAAATAGAACGTGAATATAAGTCTGCAGGGAAAGTCATGTGCTGCCCACATCAGATTTTTACTTTCCCTGCAATACATGGTAATGTATAGGGAAAGTATTGGAATCATGTCGAAAATCGCAACTTGAGTTTTCGACGGATCTACACGTTTCAAGACCTCTAGAATACGAAAAAACCATTTTTAGCGTAACGTCTGTGTGTGTGTCTGTGTGTCTGTCTGTCTGTCCCGATTTTGTATCCACTTTAACTAAAAAACTAATACACCGAATTTCACAAAATTCTGTAGGTAAGTCACTAGTGGGCGAGTCTGGTGCTGATTAGTTTTGGGTACGATTCAGGATAAAAGAACCTGCCGTTTTTTGCGAAATGGCCCGCAAAAGCTTGTATCCACTCTAGCTGAAAAACTAATGGACCGAATTTCACAAAATTCAGTAGATGAGTCACGTATAGGTCACCCTGGTGCTGATTAGATTTTGGTACGATTCAGAAAAAAAATAACCTGCCTTTTATTGCAGAAAGGCCCTCAAAAATTGTCAAAATCTATACTAAAAAGCTACGTATGCTCAAATATATCCATTAAATGCTTGTTTAATACGTAATTTTTAACGAAGAAAAGAATAAGACCAACCCCATTACACTAGGACTAGCCGTTCTCGAGATATATTAGTTGTTTTCGTATTTTCTCCACGCCACCTTTGAAAATAAGTCCAGTTATCAAATGAGAACGAAAATTGAATTAAAAGTGAATTAAATTTAATTGAAATAAAGAGAACGTGGATATAAGTCTGGAGGGAAAGTCATGTGCTGCCCACATCAGATTTTTTTATTTTGTGACAAATACGAAAACAATTTTATACAGAATGTCTATTACTTGTTAAATATAAATAAAAATGTTTTTGAAAGTATGAAAAACGCGGTGCCCTACCAAGGGCAAAACGGGAGTCGGGACGGAGCTCCAAAATTTTAGTTTTCCTAAAACTAAAATTTTTTTGGAGAGCCCCCAAACTTTTGGATCCCTAGCATAAAAGCATTTTTTAAAGCTTTTTCTTTTTTTTTTGGGGGGGGGGGGGGGGGGATTTTAGTTTTGGGAAAATTTAAATTTTGGGTCCTTTTAAATATTTTTCTTGAAGGACTAAAATTCCAAGTTACGCAGTTGGTTCTGACTCTATCTAGAACCGAAACCCTTGTCTACATTATGGGATTTGAAAAGAAGGTCTTTTACCGATTTCATTAGAATATAGCATTTCGGGGGTGAAAATAGAATTCCAAGATATGAGATTTTTAACTCGTAGGGTTGACTTTTAACACTTGGCACGGCCACCAAGCAAAAGTAAATTCTAGAGCACCCTGAAACTTTTATAGTGAAAAAAAGGTATATTGAGCATGGAAAATGAGCTCTCAGAACTTCTCGGACCCCCAAAGCATTTACTTACTATGGTCAAACACATATCTGTGGGTACTAGCAATTTGGGGACGTTTAGGTAATTAGGATTGATCAATTTATAGTAAAGAGGGAATTTTGAACGAGTTGCACTTTCCGTTGGACATTTATCACTTATGTATACGTAGTTCAAAGATACGTTTTACTTTAGATGACTGATTTATTTTCTTTGTCCGGCCTCTCTGACACACCTTAGCCTGACTCCCTAGGTGGTTGGTATTGGTGGTGGAAAACAGGAAATCCTTAATGTGGTCAATCCGCCAAAAACACAGGGACACAAATTGCATAGTATAGGGAACCTTTTAGATTCCATTTTGTATAGGCTGGCGCATCAGCAGCTAATCCTCGCTTCCACTGCATGGCAATCACTGTGCTAAATATGTTTAATTTTTCTACAATGAATAGTTTATCCTTTTTTACTTTCCTTATATACATAATAAGGAACGTTATTGTGACGGGGTCGAAAATTCGAATTCGAGTTTTCGACGGGAGAGTATGTTTCAAGCATCCCTGATCACGAATCGAACATTTTTGAGGTGATGGCTGTGTGTGTGTATGTGTGTGAAAGTATGTGTGTCAGTGAGTCTGTGGAGACGATATCTCACGAACGAATGGAGCGATTCGAATGAAATTTAGTACAAAAATCACAATCCATGAATACTGGAAGCCTATTGTTTTTAAACCTAATCGAATGTTCAGAACCTCCCTAAATTTTCGAGTTAAATTTTGAAAAAATCATCAAAAGATCAAAACCTTTAATGAAGTTACATAAATAGACATTCTTTATGTAATTTTCCCTTAGAAAACGATTGACATAAACTTTAGAACGCTAGTGTTATGTGGGTTTTAACCACACGTCCTGTTAGAACGCATAAATTAGTATAGTTTCTCATCTCCGACATTGGCCGTGTCGAATAAAAATACATAGAATTAAATTAGTGGCAAATGAGGACAACGGACATGATATAAAACAATAACAATGTATTTATTGATAAAAATGAAATTAAAAAATAATAATAAAAACATATTTGATTGGTTCAATTAACATTCTTAACAAATTACAATGACTCTCCATTGACATTTTCAAAAAATGAATATTTAAAGAATGTATGTAATTAAAATCTCCATTTATGTTTGCAATTAAATGGAGATTTTAATTACATACATTCTTTAAATATTCATTTTTTGAAAATGTCAATGGAGAGTCATTGTAATTTGTTAAGAATGTTAATTGAACCAATCAAATATGTTTTTATTATTATTTTTTAATTTCATTTTTATCAATAAATACATTGTTATTGTTTTATATCATGTCCGTTGTCCTCATTTGCCACTAATTTAATTCTATGTATTTTTATTCGACACGGCCAATGTCGGAGATGAGAAACTATACTAATTTATGCGTTCTAACAGGACGTGTGGTTAAAACCCACATAACAGCTAGCATGAACCGTTCTCGAGATATTGCACATTTTTCAAATATATTTATCAAAAAATCCCATAAATTAAAAAAAAAATATTAACTGTTGAGAAACATGTTCACTTTTTATATGTAATATCATGCGATAAATTCGGTGACATTATTCTCGTGGATCTAGCTCGTTCCACTTATGAGAAAAGGTACTTTGTATAATACTTTTGTATCTGAACGTCAATAGTCATTTATCTGCTATAAAGATAACTTATGTCTTCGTCCATAACGCTTGGCGAGCTTTTGGCGACGAATTTTGCGGAATGTCGCCACATGGCGACTTTTTAAAATGTTGTCAAATTAGCGAAAATATCGCCAAACGGATAAAAATGATGCGAAATCAATGAAAATGATGACTAATTGACGAAAATTCAAAATCTTGTAAAGAATATAAGTATCTACTCTAAGAATAAGCTATTACTTTCCTTATATACATAATGTATAAGGAAAGTATTGTGACGGGGTCGAAAATTCGAATTCGAGTTTTCGACGGAAGAGCTCGTTTCAAGCATCCCTGATCACGAATAAAACATTTTTGAAGTGATGTCTATGTGTGTGTGTGTGTGTGTGTGTGAAAGCATGTGTGTGTGTGTGTCAGTGGGCCTGTGGAGACGATAACTGACGAACGAATGGGCCGATTCGAACCAAATTTGGTACAAAAATCACAATCTGTAAACACTGGAAGCCTATTGTTTTTATACGCAATCGAATGTTCAGAACCCTCCTAAATTTTCGAATGAAATTTTGAAAAAATCGTCAAAAAATCAAAACCAATAATAAAGTTACGCAAATAGACATTTCTTATGTAATTTTTCATTAAAAAACGATTGACATAAATTTTAGAATGTTAACATGAACCGTTCTCGAGATATTGCACATTTTTCAAAAAACTTATCAAAAAGTCATATAAAATAGAAAAAAAAATATCTCCTATTGAGAAACATGTTCACTTTTCATATATAATATCATGCGATAAATTGGGTGATATCATTCTCGTGGATCTAGCTCGTTCCATTCATGAAAAAAGATACTTTGAGTAATACTTTTGTATTTGAACGCCAATTTATCTGCTGTAAGAATAACTTATTTCTTCGTCCATATAGCTTGGCGAGATTTTGGCGACGAATTTGGCGGAATGTCGCCAACTTGGCGACTTTTTGAAATGTTGCCAAATTAACGAAAATCTCGCCAAATGGATAAAAATGGCTGGCTCTAAATCAATGAAAATGACGACTAATTGTCGAAAATTCAATATCTTGGAAAGAATATCAGTATCTACTACAAGAAAAACCTATTTCTTTTACTGTAAAAGTAGTAAATTCATTACATTATATAAGGAAAGTCATGTGTTGCCCACATCAGATTTTTTTTTACTGTAAAAGTAGTAAATTTATTGCATTACATAATGAAAGTCATGTGCTGCCCACATCAGATTTTTACTTTCGGCATCAATATAGCATCAAGATCCTCTTCAGTATCTCGCATGGGAACCTAGAGGGAGGGCAAGGTGGTATTTTCTCCGCTTGGATGTTCAAGACCACAAAGCTGGGCATCAAACTAGCCTATGTTGTATGTCTTAACCTTGAATTTGCCCCCTCGCCTCTGAAAAGTCCTATGTGCACCCATGTTATCTCGTTGGTTGCCCTAGTCATGTAACTGGCTCAACATCTAGCGATCGTAAGTGCATATTGCAAAACAAAGAACGTTTTTACTTTCCTTATATACATAATGTATAAGGAAAGTATTGTGATGGGGTCGAAAATTCGAATTCGAGTTTTCGACGGGAGAGCACGTTTCAAGCATCCCTGATCACGAATCAAACATTTTTGAAGTGATGTCTGTGTGTGTGTGTGTGTGTGAAAGTATGTGTGTGTGTGTGAAAGTATGTGTGTGTGTGTGTGTGTGTGTGTGTGTGTGTGTGTCAGTGAATCTGTGGAGACGATAACTGACGAACGAACGGATCGATTCGAACAAAATTTGGTACAAAAATCACAATCCGTAAACACTGGAAGCCTATTGTTTTTATACGCAGTCAAATGTTCAGAACCCCCCTAAATTTTCGAATGAAATTTTGAAAAAATCGTCAAAAAATCAAAACTGCTAATAAAGTTACGCAAATAGATATTTCTTATGTAATTTTTCATTAGAAAACGATTGACATAAATTTTAGAACGCTAACATGAACCGTTCTCGAGATATTGTACATTTTTCAAAAAAAAAATTATCAAAAAGTCATAAAATAAAAAAAAACATTTCCTATTGAGAAACATGTTCACTTTTCATATGTAATACCATGCGATAAATTGGGTGACATCATTCTGGTGGATCTAGCTCGTTCCATTCATGAAAAAATATACTTTAAGTAATGCTTTTGTATTTGAACGCCAATAGTCATTTATCTGCTGTAAGAATAACTTATTTCTTCGTCGATATAGCTTGGCGAGATTTTGGTGACGAATTTGGCGGAATGTCGCCAACTTGGCAACTTCTTGAAATGTTGCCAAATTAGCAAAATTCGCGCTAAATGGATAAAAATGACGCTAAATCAATGAAAATGACGACTCATTGTCGAAAATTCAATATCTTGGAAAGAATATTAGTATCTACTATAAGAAAAACCTATTTTTTTACTGTAAAAGTAATAAATTCATTACATTATATAAGGAAAGTCATGTGTTGCCCATATCAGATTTTTTTTTAACTGTAAAAGTTGTAAATCATTGCATTATATAAGAAAAGTCATATGCTGCCCACGTCAGATTTTTTTAGTTTCATATTTCAAGTTCTAAAATATGATATGAATCAAAGGATGGAGACTTTGACGACGATAAAATGAAGGAAATGTAAATTTTATGATGCAATGTTTTAGTTCTCTATAACTAACGTCTGTTCAAACACGGGTAATCTCGTAAAAGATGCCGTAACTAAAGTAATTGGAAACACAGACTCTTCTACCTGACATTTAGCTTTAGGGAAAAACTTTCAATGAGAGGAATGAAAGTAGGTTTCAACTTGTAGCTGATAGTGTGAGTCCCTACTCCAGTTTCTCATATTCCATACTGTTTAGCTCTACTTGTATCAAAATTATTATCAGAAAGAAAATATGTATAACGATTAGTGCCGAAAATTGTTGTCTTAATCTATAATTGGCTTATACATATTCTGTCCGGTTGTCGATGCTATAAGTGTTGAGTGTTGAAAACCCAGACCACACGACCAACCCGAAGGCTTATGGTAGCAACATGTGTGGCCGGGAACTTTATTTTTAGATTCAATAGATTACAGAACATATATTAAAATGAATCACATCACAGGAACACAGAAAACTACACAGATACTTATAACACATAGAACAACACAATTAAAACACAGAGTACACAAAAATACAGGAGTAATAAATTCAGGTATAACCAGAATGGGAAAAGGATGAAAGTTTTCCCTGGAATTACATAAGATGATGAAGAATATTTTGATGGCAGTTTTTCCAAAAATTTACATATGATGATGAAGTATGATATGATGATGATAATTATACCAAATGAAAGGTGAATGTGGATGAAAATGGTTGGCAATGATTGAACAGAAGGTGTACTAACATTTTGAAGAGATTTACAATGATTATTCTGGATGAAAATTGGAATTTACCGAAGAGATTTACAATGATTTTTCAGAATGAGTAAATTGGAATTTACAGAAGTATACAATTGTTTACAGGTATTTTCAGCAACATCCCAAAAGAACCAAGGAAAAGAGGAGCAGTGCAAAGTCAGGGGCCAGGAGACCCCCAGGTTGATCAGGGAATATTATTCGAAATTTCGCGGGCGGAGAGGATGCAATTTTTAATTTTTTGAATAGAAGAATTGTTCTTAAGAACCCTGGAAAACCAGGCCGCAGAGTTAGCACTAGTGGGCCGAGAGAGATGATTAGGGAGGGTAAGGGGGCAAGAAAAAACAAAGTGATCTGCATCGCCGTAGGCGTTACACGAACAGTTAGAGGTAGTTTTTTGTTTGAAAAAGTATAGGTAGTCCAGAAAAGGGCCATGGCCTGTTAAAAAGTAAGTAAGAAATTGATTTGAAATTAAAAAATTTGGGTCAAAAGAGGGAAGAAAATTTGAAATTCGAGCGGGGTCGTGGGTACGGGGAGAGATATAATCATTTAAGTAAGATTGCCATTGGCTAAGAAGAAGGTTTTTACAATGTTTTTTTAGCAGAGAGTAAGGGTAGGGGATGGGAAGGGGGGAGCCAGAAATGGTAGCAAGTTTGGCAAAGTGATCTGCTGCCTCGTTGCCAGGGTTATCCGCGTGAGCTTTTACCCAGGAGAGATTAATGAGATTTTTGAATGGACTAGCTTTAATTTTGATTTTATTTAAGAAATTTGATTTATTTTTTATAGATCTAAATGCCAAAATTGAGGAGAGACTATCCGAAAATATATTTACCTTAGAGTTGTTTTCAATTGCCCAGGAGATTGCATAGTCTATGGCTGCAATTTCAGCCTGGAAAACAGTGTTTTCACCACCAAGTTTAAAGGAAAAGACCCGATCCAAGACATCATGTTTAAAGATGCAGACGGCGAATCCAGTGTTGCCGTCGAGGGAGGAACCATCAGTATAAATGTTTACATTGGAGAAGGAAAGAGGGTCCGGCGGGTTCGAAAAGGACAATCCTGTTAGCAGGAGGAGAGGAAGAAAAGGGTGAATTAAAGTCAAAAAGTTAAGGGGCGGGAAAATCAAGGGAAGAAAAAGGGTTTTGACGAAGTTTCCAAAAGGTAAATTTTGAATGCAAGGATTTTATTACTAAGTGAATGGGCGGGATCCCTGTAAGGGAAAAAAGAGAGATGTTTGAAGAGGTCCTAAAACCTGAAGAGATCTTAAGAAGAAAAATTCTTTGTATTGAAAGAAGAGTTTTAATTTGAGCCCCTGTTAGATTGTTGCCCCAGATACCCGCCCCAAAGGAAAGAACTTTTTCGATGTACCAAACTTTCAAAGTACCAAACTTTCAAAAATGATTTATTAACACCCCAGTTACAACCGGACAGTACCAAAGGTTGAGGCAATCTTGAAACATCTCTCCTTAAGATGGAAGACGTGGGCACTCCATTTAAAGTTGTCATCTAAAACTATTCCAAGAAATTTGAGGTGCCTGGAGATTGTTATCTTAATATTGTTGATTTTAAAAGTGGGATTTTTCTTAATTTTTGAACGGGACTTATTGAAAATGATGGCTTGACATTTGGAGGGGGTGATTTCTAATTTTAATTTAGTAAGAGATTCCGAAACTAGATTTAACAGCACGTTATTATTTATAGCCAAGGAGCGAAGAGTAGGAGCATAGGTTACCACCGCAAGATCATCTGCGAAGGCTTGGAGGTGGTTTTGATCATTATTTAATAAGAGAATGTTATTGAAATAAATATTCCAGAGAGTTGGTGAGATAACCAATGAGAGTTGGTGAGGGTTGATGCTATAAGTGTGCAAAGGTTCGCCTTCTAGGTCACAAACGGGAGTAGAAGTACGTACCTATAAATGTCTATGTTCTGGGTCTCTGGGGGAGCTGTCTAGATGGTCTGGCAATTCTTTCCAATCCCTCTTATTTTATTTGCACTCCCTAGGGAAAAATCAAAAATATGCATCTCCTAATTTTTATCCGGTGGTCGATATTATGTGCAAAGATTCAGATTTCTAGGTTACCGTGGGAATTATGGAGGGTCTAAAAAGACAATTTGAAAAAATCCTCCATTTTCACCACTCCCAGAGGGTAAAATAAAAAAAAAAATTAATGTGGGCAGCACATGACATTCGCTACAGACTCAAATATATTTATTTATTTTTTTTTTATTTCATGATGCATTAAATTGAGTTTAATTGCAGAAAATAACATGGATACTTTTCTTATATTATATCCAACTTACATTTTCAATACATCTTTGTTTCATTTGGTAACACATTTACTTCAAAGTCTTTAGCTCCTCAAAATTCCAAAAAATTAAAATATTTTGAGAACGGTTTATCCTAAAATCAGAGGGGGGGGGGGGGGACTCAGCTTATTCACTTTGCTGTCAAAAATTATACATAGAACAATTATTTAATTAATAATTTAATTAATATTATTTAATCAATAATTTAATTAATATATTTCAGTCATTCATTTCAGATTTTTCACAATCTTAGCGGGTCGTTTTGCAAAAGAGGGTTGGTTATATTCTTCCGAATCGTGCTAAAATCTATTTAGTATCAGGATAACCCTCAAAGCACGTAACTACTATATTTTAAGAAATATCTTTAAATAATTTTTTAACTACAGTGGAAAACGCCTTCAGTTCCTCAAAATAAAAAATATAACTTTAATGTCACGATAACGGTCCGTCTTAGAGTAAATGGGTTTGGCCTTATTTTTTTTTTTATCGTCAAAAATTACGTATAAAACGAGCATTTAATTGATACATTTGTAGTATTTTATTTCAAATCTTGACGATTTTTACGGACCATTTCGCAAAAAAAAAAAAGGTAAAATTTTTTTTCCCGAGTCGTACCAAAATCTAACCCGCATCTCGATAATGCGATGCTGGATCCACCAAATTTCGGGAAATTTGGTCAATTAATTTCTCATCTACAGTGAATATATACAAGTTTTGCGGGCCATTTCGCAAAAATAAAAAAAAGGCCGGTTCTTTTTTTCCGAATCGTACCAAAATCTAATCAGCACATATCTAATCTAGATGTCCGTTCCTCCAGATTTATCTATTTTTACTAGTCTATTTTTACTTTTTTTTTAGGGGGAGATAATTTTTCTGCGTACTCTTTTCTTTTACCCTCAAGAGGTATATATATATATATATATATATATATATATTAGAAAAATGTAATAATATATATATATATATATATATATATATATTAGAAAAATGCAATAATAAAAATAATTAATTCAAATAAACGTGTGAAATATTAGCATCACCATAGAAGCAAAACCACGGCCATAATGCCGATAATAGAAAAGAACAGCACCGGCCCAAATTCGAAGATTAATCAAAATTAAATTCATCTTCAAATCTGAGTATTTAATTCTAATTAACCCAAACAAATAAAAAATTGAAGATAAGAAACATTAGGAAAATTTGTATATATATATATATATATATATATAATATATAAAAGAAGAAGAAAAAAAAGAAAAAAAACCGAGCTTCTAGGTCGAGTAGGAATAGTAGAACCCAGTTTCGGAATAGTGGTTACATACATAGATAGATAGATATACGATTGCCTTTTAATAGTATAGGTAGTATTTAGTTCTGTTTGTCTCACAATCCTTATCAGAATGAATGTGTTGCTTTTAAACTCCTAATATCTCCAGATGCGTACGGATTAATAATTATATGACTTTCTGTTCTAACATAAACCATATACGATATACTTCTTTAAATTAAATTGACTTAATAAAATAATAAATAATGTAATTGTTCAGCAAAAGCCTGAAGAAATAATAAGTATTTGAGACATAACCATGGAGATAAAAAGGCTCTCTAATTCCGTGGATACTTTTGATGTTGTTTTTAATTCATGCAGTAAGAGTTTCCCTTTACCTTTAATTTTTAAACAATGTAATTAAGGATGTACTAGATGCCATTCGGCATACTATAATTAATTTTGATAGACCAATTCGAAAATTGATGAACCTATTCGCAAATTGATAAACCAATTAGAAAATTGGTTCTTCGATACTATAAGTGTGCAAAATTTCAGACTATTAGGCAATCGGATAATGCGTCTCTAGAAGGACGTACAAGAAATATTTTCTGCGCCACCGGGGGATCAAATATTCCAAAACAGAACCAATAGGTTCTGTATCGAGGTCGATTCTATAAGTGTGCAAAATTGCAGCCTTCTAGGTCGCTAAAAAAGCTTCTAGAAGGGCTAGAATGACTTCTCCACCTCCGGGGAAAATTGAAAACTCGACTTTACAAGGTACTGTCTAGAGATCAATAGTGCAAGTGTGCAACAAATTCATCCTTCTAGGTCACCATGAGGGCTTCTGGGCAGGGGAGTGTCTCGAAAGGCAAAATCACGTTAAACAATTATCATATAGATTCTCTAAAAGATTTTTTTATGAAAAATTTGAATGACACTTTGAATGTACATGCCACTACCGGAAAATTATTTTTATTTAACAGGGGTGTGGGTGTGGGTGGGGTGTGGGGATGAGAACACCTTTTGGGGGGGTCATCCCTGGTTATCCCCCGCTTGGCTACAGCCCTGTATTTGGATGATTTTTTACTTGTTTCAAGGTCTCAAGGGCGTGGTTTAGCGAAGTGCACAGGAGAAGATAAGTCCTCATTTAAACTTCAAACGAAAAGGAAAAAGAGAGAAAGTGAGTTTCATAATTTGATAGCGTTTACATCTAGAATGTGTTTGGAGGAGGGGGGGGGGACGACGACGACCGAAGTCTGGCCCTTCTCCAAGTCTTCAGAAAGGAAAGACTAGAGATCAAGTAGGCACATAGTGAGGAGAGAAAGAAAAGAGAGGTGGAGGTGCGCCCCTAGGGGCGCAGGGCTTTGAGATCGAGTAACAGAAGTGGATGAGATGGATAAAAAAGTTGGTGTGTGTGTGGGGGGGGGGGCTTTCTATTTGTAGATAAGTACACAAAGGCAGACATGCTATCGGGGAAAGAACCTACAAAAATGTCTGGTTTCTTTATAAATCTCGTATTAAAAGCTGAAGGAACTTTTATAGCCGTGACCCACGAAAATTTAAAGTGTTTTAACTTCCGTTTCAGCGAAATTTAATATAATCTGAGTTTATATTTTTTTCGTTTTAGAGGAAACAAAAGTGAGATACCAACTAGGACTTTCCTTTCGCCTTAGACTTCCAGATCTCCAAAAGAATTCTATCCTCTTTGTGATGTTTGACATTTAGAATCACTCTTTAAACATACCCGTAGCAGAAAAGCGCCCCGTGGCTTGGAATGCGAACTACAGGTGCATTTGCACAGTCACAGCAGAAGGACTCGTATAATGAGTCCATAGGCCAGGTACAGTCTGACAAAATTGTAAAAGCTGGACAGCTGTATATAGTAGTTAATGTATGCAGATTTATATGAATCAAAGGTTGCTTGCGGCATATCGCTAAAATATGACACAATTCAAAGAGATAACATGAATTTTACATTGAGAAAGTGCATAAAATACTTGTTATAAACTTCGTTGAGACGTATATACAGGGTGTCCCAAAGAGATTTAAACGCGCTTTAATTCTTTACCTGTTGGAGATAAGTGGACAATATAAATTGCAAAAATGTTGGAAGTAAGGTAGGAAATAAGACTACGTTAATAAAATAATCATTCCATTAATTTTCAAGAACTTACACTTTTTAAATTTTTATACGACCCCCTTAGACAAATTTGGTCAGTCAGAAAATTTTTATTATTAATGCAGCAAGATCATTAAAAAAAACCCCATATCTGTATCTTTAAAATTGAGCGAGTCATGTTTAATTGAAAATTGAACATTGTGAATGGGGACCATATATCAAATTATAAATGTAAATTTGTGACATATCACAAGAAAGATAAAACTGGATGCTAATACATAGGAGACATTTTTGTTAATTCCGCGTAGGCTCACGATGCAATCACAGATTCTTAAGTACTTTTCAATAACTAAGTACTTTTCAATAATTAAGTACTTTTAAGTACTTTTTTTTTCTAAACAATTTCTATCGTCAATTTGTTTATGATCCCTATTTTCACTGATGAAACAGTCTTTCACATGATACTGAAATATGGCATCAGATTTTTTCCCTTTATCATAATTCAGTTGATTTTAAAGATACAGATATGCGGGATTTTTTAATGATCTTGTTGCATTAAAAATAAAAAATATTCTGAATGACCAAATGTGTCTAAGGGGGTCGTATAAAATTTAAAATGTGTAACTTTTTGAAAATTAATAGGAGGACTATTTTATTAACTTAATCTTATTTCCTACCTTACTTTCAACATTTTTGCAATTTACATTGCCCACTTATCTCCAACAGGTAAAGAATTAAAGCGCGTTTCAAATATTTTGGGGCACCCTGTGGAAGTAAGTATATACAATTATTCTCTTAGCCAGCGTTCTTCAGCCTGGTGTACATTTGTTTCGAAAGATATACGTAAAGGGTCAATGGGTCAAGAAAGATTTAGAATTTCGGGACAGAATAAAATGGATTTTCAACTAAAGATTGTCACTTAAAGATAGGTCTTATAGTGGAAAAAAAAATGATTCAAAATTTGATATTATAAGAAGTGACACATACTAACATGTTCGATTGGGCGAATAAATAAGAAATCCCACTCTTATGTGTAATGGAGACTTGAAATATGGTGCTCGGGTGAGAAGTTCGATAACAAGACCCACTGGATTACTGGAATTATTCAAAAACGCACATTGTTCGGGTTTGCTTATTGTGAGACCATTGATTTTCAACGAAATTTCGATTAGTATATTATTTCGATTTAGGTGAAATGTTTTGATATTGTTAACTGCAAATGTAACTGTAAAAAATAATATTGGCGAATGTAAAATAAATGCATTTTTAAAAAATGTCAATTAAATCATAAGTTTTAACTCATTATTTTATTTACACGGTGGGTTAGGGTCACCTAAATAAAGAAATACTTCAGTGGGATTCGCATCTGCAAAAAGGTTGTGCACAACTTTTCTAGGTCGCTGGGTTGGGGGTGGGGCTTCTGGTGGGTCTGGAAAGACAAAAGCATGTAAATCAATTATTATACAGATATAGAAAAATAAAAATCGAACAAAAGTTTAAAAAATGATACAATTGCTTTTGTAATATGATACTAACCATGACGCAAATAGACTTCAACAATATTATGAATGTGGAGACTAATAATCCATATATATATATCTTTTTTTATCCAAAACTGCGCGTCATGCAGTCTGACTTGAGATTTTTCATAGTTAACCCAAGATCAATAACAAGGTCATGAAGTATCACTAACCGAAGTACATGCCGACAATCATAAAAATCTCGTTCCCTTACAATCATTACTAATAAAACACGATTTCTTCATGGGAAGTAAAAAGAAGAAACCAGCTAAAATTATGTTCCTT
The DNA here is from genome assembly GCA_951213105.1 of Amaurobius ferox. Lineage (NCBI taxonomy): Eukaryota > Metazoa > Arthropoda > Arachnida > Araneae > Amaurobiidae > Amaurobius > Amaurobius ferox. The sequence continues at coordinate 44,346,195 of OX578147.1, read as the reverse complement.
GGTTCATAGTCTGAAGGTTAAGTTCAAGGTAGCTGAACAAGACACGAATGGGCCATTATTATTATTATTATTATTATTATTATTATTATTATCATTATTATTATTATTATTATTATTATTATTTTCTCTCAAGAAATAGAGAATTTTTGTTCGGAATTTTTTAGAAGGTACTTTATACCTTGAAAAGCAGAAGGAGTAAAAAAAAGAGAACAAAAAAAGTTGGTCTTGTGTGAATTTAAAATATTGAGGTACAGCGAAAATATTATATTTTTTATAAGTTTATAAATACCGTGTTATCGGTGGTGAAAGCATACAATAACTCTAGACAGCATATATAGAAAACACTTGTCAATTTATCTATGTTTCGATAAATATTCCCTTCATCTGTTTTTCATAAGCACAGTGTACCTATAAAAGTCCTTAAGTACTCCAATAATTTTGTAAGGACTTTGCAGCTACCTCAGCGGATAATTAAAAAAAAATAAGATAACAAAGTTAACAACAAAGCGAAATAGAAGGGAAAAAAGCCAATTTCAGAGTTGTAGAATATTATTTAATGAGCAGGAATCGAAACCAAATCGATTACAGAATACATTTATTGAACACAATATGGTTATATCGAATTGCTGTTATATTCAGGAATGATACAATAAATTGCACTTATATTCACAGGAATTTCACAAAATCTCACTCCTTTGACCTCTCAGACGGGTACTACCATTGGTAATATTTGCATACGCTCGTAAATCGTTTGACAACGTTTAACAGTATTAAGGCATGGTTGCGCATCTAACAACTGATTATGTACGACTGGTATTTCTTTATTTCCGTATACGCGTTTTGTTCGTTTCTGGTGTCGATACTAACAATGCCCTTTGAAATTGATTTCTTTCGTTTATCGTTCTCTCTGTGTTGCTGAGTTTGTTATTCAAACTTTTTTAATTCTCCGCTAGGGAGTGTTGCAGTTCGATGCGGTAAGGCTATTTTAATATAGGTGCATCTAACGTGTACACTTATTGACATTTCTCTATAAAATTATTGTGGTTTATAAGGACTTTTCTAGGAATCTTGTATATTATATGTTGATAAATCGAGATTTGTTCATTTCAGTTTGTTAACTTTATGCTAATTTGTGCAAATTCTATCACCATATATACATCTCACTTTAATATCTATATGTTTTAAATCATATATTTTTTATCTGATTTTATAAAAATAACATGTTAAAATTACTGGTTTACCGTGAAATACTAGTAATTAATATTTTTATACAGTTTGTAATTTACAACATCCAATAAAACACATAAAATCATTTTTAAACATGTTTTTTTCCCTTGAAAGAATTTATGTTCTTCTCTTTATTGAGCTTTCACTCCTTTTACCTGAGGAAAACGCAAGGTGATGCCGAGAAAATTCTGAAAAGCCTCCTACAAAATCTAGGAGGGGGGGGGGCGTCTTAGCACGAATAAAATAAAGACTCCATAATCAATAAGACAGGTATTTGACATACCCTATCCCAAGCAGTTCGACACCCCTTTGCAGGCCCGGCCGTCCAAATGGTTGCTCAAGTCCTTGCTGACGAGCCGGACGGTCTGGGTCTTCAACCCCTTTGCAGGCACTGGTGTCCATGGTCCCCCTTGCAGGTATTGGCGTCTATTGGCCAATGTCTACAGACATTGGCGTCCATGGACGCCAATGCCTGCAAAGGGGAATTGAACTGTTTGGGATAGGGTATGTCAAATACCTGTCTTTTTGAGAGGTTCTTCGTTTGGGATAGATGCTATCCCACCCGTAAGCAAAAGGTTAATACGTATTAGATTTTACGAAATTAAATGTCTGTGATGCTGGCTGAATTCAAAGATTTTTATTTCCAAAACTTCGAAATATTTGCATTTCAAGAGTTTTATATTTTCCTTAAGGGTGAGCGTCAGTAAATCTTCTGCCCTATCCGCGCTTTGTTAATTTTCGCGGCACACATATTTCGCCGAAATTCTGCTCAAACAGTTGCGAAATACTTTCTGAAAGATAAAATGCAATGCTTAGATTATATTAAAACTAAATTTAATACCCCATAAAACATAGAATATATTTTTTATTTTAATTCAAAATATTTTTGGTGCTGCCATCTGTTGTCGTAATTTAATTCATACCGACTATTTTTATTTTTTAATGTACATTTTTAAATGTCTATTCCTTCTAATACGCTATTAAATACAACAGATCATATATAATAATGCCACAATCACGGAAACGTAATTGAACTTGGACTTGAAGACAAAACTGCAGTCCTCAGTGATGTACAGTCAGATCCCCTTATCAAATTTATAGAATGAGAAATTACCTTTCCGTGATTTTAGCATTATTATATCTGTTGTTGTATTTAATACTTTATTAGAAGGAATAGATATTTTAAAATGTTCATTTAAAAATAAAAATAATCGGTATGAATTAAATTACGACAATAGATGGCAGCACCAAAAATATTTTGGATTAAAATAAAAAATATATTCTATGGGGTATTAAATTTAGTTTTAATATAATCTAAGCATTGCATTTTATCTTTCAGAAAATATTTCGGAACTGTTTGAGCAGAATTTCGGCGAAAAATGTGTGCCGCGAAAGTTAACAAAGCGCGGATAGGGCAGAATATTTACTGACGCTCACCCTTAAATAAAATGATTTTTATATTCCTATTGCCTTCCATTATTTTGGTGTCCCTGTCTGCCGATGCCATAAGTGTACGTGCTTAGTGCACATATAGGGTAATCCAGCTCCAGGTCGTCATCGTGGAAGAGCAATTTAAGTAGCAGCACTTTGTCCTCCACCTGCTGATAGCAAAGAGCTTAAAGTGCTCCTCGAAGTTTGATAGACATCTGCTGCCGAACCTTAAACTATGTGGGATGGGGGCACCCGAGCAATGTTAAATCCTCTCAGGGAGTATCGGCTTACTATTAAATACGAAGCCACCTAGCATCTTAAATATTTAAGGAAGCAACAAGCAAATTTTGCTTGGCTTTATATTACTATCTGTCGTAATAAAAATGGAATTTAATTCTTTTATAATTTTTGCTATTCTTTCATTCATGATTTTTACTTTCTAATACTATAGATTATAGTATGGAGAAAGTTTTTTTTTCACGAAAATTCGCGTTTTCGAAACCAATATATAATTTAGGACCTCCTGAACACGTTTTGAATATATTTAGAGTGATGTCCGTCTGTCTGTGATCGATTTCGTGATGCCACAAATATGAATGGGTTTTCACGAAATTTTATATCTGACTTTGTTAACGAAAAATCTAAAACTAGATAGTATTTTTTTTTTAATTTAAGCAAAAACTTTTAGATTTATTCAAAATTTTATATTTTATTAGCACAGCAGCATAAGACAAAATTTAACATAATTATGCATAAAAGGGATTATTATGGCTGATCACGAAACTTGACAGTTTCAATCACTATTGTGAAAAATAGCAACAATTTTTGTGTTTGAGACGTTGTTAGCGCCCTCAGGGGGCAAGTTAACCCCCGAGGGGGTACATTGTCAAACATGGTATAATCGAAATATTTTTTCAAATCCTTTAAAATAAAGGGTAATGCTATAATTGTGATCAATTAGACCACAATACACGATACTTTAAGAACCCAGACCATACAACTCACCTATTGAGTATTGAGTAATTATAAGCATGGTCGGCAATACACGGCAAAATTTGCAAAAAATAAATAAATGAATACATAAATCTATATAAATAAAAATGAAAATCTGTCTGTCTGTCTGTCTGTCTGTCTGTCTGTCTGTCTGTTTGTCACACCATCACGGGAGAACGGCTGAACCGAATTTGATGAAATTTTGTGGGTAGCCCAGAAATAGCCCCACTTAAAATTATATCCGTGTTTTGAGTTTCTACGACCAGTGGTTCTCGAGATATTAGTAAAAACCGAAATTTTCGTTTGTCTCATCGTCACGGAAAAACGGCTGAACCGAATTTAATGAAATTTGGTGAATAGCCTTGAAATATCCCCCCATAAATTTTGTCCAAGTTTCGAGTTTCTATGACTTGGGGTTGTCGAGATATTAATGAAAAACGGAACTTTTTCCTAGGAGTTCTACTCCCTAACTCCGTGGTTTATCCAAACGAAAAGCTTGAAAATCGTTTGAAAGTGAATTAAAATTTAATCTCTGAGTTTGATGGGAGATTTTTTGCGTTAATTAGTCACTTTCTGAAAACATGAATTGTTTGAAACATGATTTAAAGGGGAAATCTATCTCCATGGTTCATGGTTTATTTAAAACAAGCTTTTACGGAGCAATGAGAAGTATAGAGAAATCAAAATCGTTATTTAATTTCGCAGTTTATGTTATAAGACATGACATACTTAACATGTTATAAGATTCTATCTTATATCATGTTACTCAGAAACGCAATTAAATTAAATCTGTCTGTTAATTTTAATAATTATTTTTTCGATTTGAATAATAAATAAATGGATATAAAAATATATTTTAGAAAAGAACGATTTGATTTTTCTTATAGCATTTTTGACTGGATAATATCAATTACGGTCTTCAGGTTTAAAAATTATTATTATTTATATTTTCCGGGATTATTGATTCAAGGATTATTGATATTTTCAAGTTATTATGCAATTATTTTATTATGACAAAAATTGTTTAAACTCATATATTGTATGTTGTACGAATCTTCTACAAATACACGTGTATATCTTTTAATCTACGAGAATATAAGTAGTACAGGTATATTGACATATGTTTTGATATATATTGGCATATATTGGAATCAATTACGACCTTCTGGTATAAAGAGTACGGATATTATTGATGTTTTCAATTTATTACGTCATCTCTTTTATTTTGGCAAATATTTTTGAGATGCATATTGTAATACGGGTAATCTTCTACTAACACATTGGCATATTTTCTGATCTGCGACAATATAATTAGTACGGGGTTGCATATATTCATTCAATTCCTATTTTTTCTTCTGTAAATTTGCTTACAAAAGGGGGCAGGATGTTTTATTCTTCAGATCTGATCGTGAAGATAATTTTGCATAGTGAGAACATATATTCTTAAACTTCTCTTTAGGAGCAATAAATTTAATATTTTAACAGAATTTGCACATGATTGCGAACTATAAGTTTCTTTAAATTATACACTCCGTACGAATAACGGGTGTGCTGTTAGTGGTTAATAAATTTTAACATTTTAGGAGGATATATCATGTTGCTCGGCATCGCAATTAAATTAAATGTGTTTGTTAATGTTTTTATTATTTTTTTTCGATTTAAATAATAAATAAATGGATAAATAGATATAAAAGTATATCTTATGAATGGACGGTTTGATTTTTCTTTTAATTATATTAATTGCTGACTGCGTACATCAATTTCATTTATTTTGGCAAAGAGTTTTCAAGCTTATATCGTATTAGGTAATAAACTATCGTATTAGGTACTATTGTGTTTAGCCAATAAATTCATATAGCCGATTGTTGAAACAGAAAAAGAGTAGAGCGGGTATATCTTCTAATACAATTGTAGTGTTTTCATTTAGTATATTGAAACGGGATAAGAATGTTTCATTCAGATCTGCAAATTCAAAGCTACGAATTTGGAGGGATATCGCTAATTTGACAACTTTTCTTAAACTTTGCCAAATTGACGGAAATGTCGCCAAATTGATATAAACGACACACAAACAGCTGCCATAAACCTTCGGGTTGGTCGTGTGGCTTGGGTCTTCTACATATCAATGAAATTTTTTTTTGTTTTGTTAGAAGAGAGTACTGAAATGATGTTTGGTTAGCATTTCTCTGTCAGACCAACCATCCTACTTAGTAATACATTTAGCGAATTTTTAAAATGTCACCAAATTGATAAAAATGTTTTCAAATCTATAAAAATAACTTGAAATTGATAAAATTGCGCTACATAAATGATATTAATTATTTTTTGTTAGGGGATAGTATTGTGATGATATTTCGTCAATTTGTCGCAAAGTGGAAGTGTCAGTTCTACAGTCCCACTTGGCGATAAATTTGGCGATTTTTTAAAATGTCGCTAATTTGACAAAACTGTCGCCAAATGTTCCATAGAAATATAACTATTTAGACGATATTTTTTCTACCAATTTATTTGAAGCAAATGATATCATGTCGCTTAGCAACGGATTTAAATCCAATGTGTTTATGCGGCAGACGATTTTTATTAAATCCTTTCCGATTTGAATAATGAAGATATGTATATAAAATAAATTTCATTGCCATTTCATTTTGGACGGGATAATATCAATTATACTCTTCAGGTTTAAACATTATTATTATTGATATTTTCCGGAATTATTGATTCAGTGATTATTGATATTTTTAAGTTATTACGCCATTGTTTTATTGCGGCAAAAATTGCTGACACACGCATATTGTACGTTGTACGAGTAATCTTCTAGGAATGCACGGGTATATCTTCTAACCTACGAGAATATAAGTAGTACAGGTATATTGGCATATATTTTGACATATATTGGCATATATATTGGAATCAAGTACAGTCTTCTGGTATGAAGATTACGGGGATTAATTATATATTCAATTTATTACGTCGTCTGTTGTATTTTACCAAAAAACATTTGAGACTCATATTGCAAAACGGGTAATCTTCTACTAATAATCGGACATTATAAGTAGTACGTGTATATCTTCCCATATAATTTTAGCACTTTAATTTTGACATATATTGGAATAAATGACTGTCTTCAGATTTAAAGATTACGGGTTTATTGGTATTTTCAATTTATACATGTAATCTACTAATACAGGTTATATTTTCTAATATTCGCGTATATAATTAGTACGGGTCCCATACAATTTTAACGCTTTTATTTTGCATATATTGATTCAATTCCATTTTTTTTTTTAATATTTGCTTACATAAGGGGTCCAAGATGTTTTATTCTTCAGATATGTCCATGAAGATAATTTTATATAGCGAGAACAGAGATTCTTAAACTTCTTTTTAGGAGCATTATATTAAATATTTTAACAGAATATTTTGATTAAACATGTCATTTAGTATACTATAAGAATTTGCGCATGATTATGAATTTCAAGTTTCTTTATATTATATACTCCGTACGAAGAACGGGTATGCTGCTAGTATATAAATAAAATTGAAAATCTGTCTGTCTGTTTGTCCCATGATCACGAGAGAACGGCTGAACCGAATTTGATGAAATTTTGTGGCTAGCCTGGAAATAGCCCCACTTAAAATTTAGTCCATGATTTGAGTTTCTACGACCAGTGGTTTTCGAGATATTAGTAAAACACGAAACTTTCGTTTGTCTCATTATCACGAAAGAACGGCTGAACGGAATTTAATGAAATTGTGTGGGTAGTCTTGAAATAGCCCCCCATAAATTTAGTCCAAGTTTCGAGTATCTAAGTCTAATTTAGGACCTCCTGAACACGTTTTGAATATACTTAGAGTCGTGTCCGTCTGACTGTGATAGATTTCTTGATACCACAAATATTAATGGATTTTCACGAAATTTTATATCCGACTTTGTTAACGAAAAATCTAAAACTAGATAGTATTTTTTTTTAAATTTAAGCGAAAACTTTTAAATTTATTTAAAATTTTATATTTTATTAGCATAGCAGCATAGGACAAAATTTGACATAATTATGCATAAAAGGGATTATTATGGCTGATCACGAAACTTGACAGTTTCAATCACTATTGTGCAAATATAGCAACAATTTTTGTAGCATAAAATAGCAACAATTTTTGTGTTCGAGACATTGTTAGCGCCCTCAGGGGGTAAGTTAACCCCTCGAAACATTTATAGTTTTCATCAATGCGACCACTCTGGTATGAAAAGGTTTAACAGAACAATAATTTATATTTGAAATATTTCTTTGAAGAAAAAAAAACCGAACCTCGTTCAAGCAAAAATTTAATTAGCTAGTTAAGAAGAACGCCCCGTTTTTTAATATGAACACTGAATTCAAGCAGCAGTGCACGTGGAAAGTCAATGGGTGACCGGAAAAATTTAGTGTTCACGTGGAGGGTTATGAAAATGCTTATGGTCTGGGTGAGTATCTAAATGAAATGTTTATCCATCTTTGGCAACATTTTGAAGCAGCGTTACTTAGAGATAGATAGATAAACAGACAGATAAATCAAGGTGTTTATATTATTAATTGTCCATTATTTTGTTAAAAAATAATTTTTGCATTTTTCCCCACCCGGCAATCCGGCACAGCTAAAGTCCCAAATTATCGAAAGTTTACTGCATTTGTGAAAGCGTGTTGACTTCAATCATCAGGTGCATTTGCACAGAATCTATCTCTGGGCAGGTGCTACCTCAACTACCCGCTGAATCTGATGTACATATTTTAATGAATTTGAAAAGCCGCACACATCTGTGGTTGACATCTGCACGGTCTGGAGAATGTAGACGTTGTTCTAAAGGTATAGGCGACATCCTGTCTGATGTATGAGTACATATACTTATCAATCATTTTCCAAGAGAATCAAATCACTCCTCCAGCCCGCTCGTTCTTTTGAAGAACGATTCTTCATTGTTGAGAATGAATCTGACAGTGATTGGTGATTGCCATTTCCTGAAAGTCGGTTCTTGTATTCATGCTGGCTGTATAAAAGAATTAAAACGATGTAGATGAAAAGTTTCATGATTGTGATAGGCTCTTTCTGATTTTTAGTTTAAGTTAAAGGTCAGGCTTTTTTTCTCTTTTCTAATTTTCGTACAATATCTATACATGAAGTAGCATATGGCGTTCCTGTCAAAATGCAGAAGTGCAACACTTGACAGGTATGATTCCAATACAGACGTATCTCGGTAGTTTGGCTTCCAAGAAAAATCGAAAAAAGATGACCTCTGGTATGATTTGGCGCCCTTCCACATGATTGATGTTGCACCCTTCCACATGATTGATGTTCTAAGAACAACACCATTTCTTATTTCATTTGATGCCTTGGGTAGTTTCTTTTATCATACAGTCTTTGTTGTGTGGTGTCTTTAATTTTCAAATATTGTACAATATAATTTTTCTGGCGCGGTGTCCTGTCTGTATGTTGTATTATAAAGGTCTGTCCGGACTCGGGCCTGATAGGATTTCTCCCAGAAAGTTTCAGATAGGGCCGGGCATAGCAAATGTTTGAAATTTTTTTAAATGTAATTGCATAGAATTTTGTTTTATCTAACAGTCAGACATTATTGATAGTACACCATTTGCCCATAAGCGACTGAGAGGTATGAACCATTTTGTTTTGAAACATGGTGCCTCGATGGTGCCTGAATGAGGATACGCTTATCACATTCTTATGGATCTATGGTTTAAAGTCGATTTCGAACCACTTGAAATATCTGAGTATACTGACAGGATCCATCTCTCCAGATTCGAACCAGAAACTGGTGGGTTTAACGTCACAATGCTGATCATTTGTTGCATATCGAAAATTTAATAGTCGGTATGAAATATATTTTATCAATTATGCAAAGATAAATATACTAAAGTACTGCTTTTATTTTTTTCTGAAGCCGACGCGGTGGTCGAACGGTCAAGGCGATCGTTTCCAAGCGATCGTTCGACCGCCGCGTTGTGGGTTCGAGTCCCACGTAAGGCATGGATGTTATGTTGTTGGGCGCAGTGTGTTCCGCCCCCCCCCCTCTGGTGCGCCTGGGGCAACGTCCTAGGACGGCTAAATGGTTCACGTTTCTGGCCGATGTATAGGCGAATGATGGAAGTCAAGTGCCTGGCCAAGTCACTATTTTGTGTATAAAAAAAAAAAAATCTGAACATAAAGCACAGGTTTTGATACATTTGTATAAAAAAAATATATATTTTTGGGGGGGATGGAGTCCGGGTCATCTTTTACATTATAAATTTTGAATTTTTGAGCTCGAGGTGATACCCTTATGAAATTCTGGTTTGTGTCGCCAGATTTGTACGTCTATATACTTCGAGACACTAACGTGATATACTAATGTTAAAACACTCCTTAACTAAACTACCGAAGAGAATTATTTTTTTTTTTCAAATTTAATATTTTCTTATAACTATAATTGTGGAGGATATTAAATATAACCTACCTAAATATTTAAATAGGTGGGCCATAATCTGAGCCTTTTTATTGCCCCATAGATATATTTTGGGGCTGTAAAAGAAACATATAAGTTGTGTTAGTGTTGTTATATAAACTTTATCCAGTGTTGCATACAAATTATATGGATATTGACCCTGTCACTATTTTGTGTTTGGGAATGAATATTAAAATAATGATAATAATAATAAATAAAATAAATAAATAAAAATTAATAAAATAGAAATATAACTTCGTTATCAAAAATCTTTTTCAGCTTAATCTGTCTTGTAATAAATTCATGGGGAACGATGAAGACACGAAACTCTCCACTTTAACCTTTTCGTGTGTATTGAATGATTGCAATGGTAGCGAAATTCAAAAAGATCATCTGTCAGCCAAAGTCTAATTTTTAATGGTATTCAGGTCAGGAAATAATTCTTGTTTTCGATTTCTTGCATCATTCAGATATACAAGTGAAATGTATCCTTGGAAGAAGTCACTCAACCGTTGACAGCACTTTGTCACTTCAACTGTACGATGAAGCTGTATTTCTTCATCTGCGAATTGAATGGCTTTTCGAAGATGATCATTGTGATCCAGTGAATGAAAGTTTTAGACTCACTTTTACTGGAAATTCGCTGACATCATTACTTTAAGGTAGAAATGGAAGAATACTTTCTAAAAATACTCGAATATAACGCCACTAGAAGAAATTCGAATATCGAGCCATGATTAACAGCAGGTTCTCTAGAATAAAAAATCTGATGTGGGCAACACATGACTTTCCTTATATAATGAAATGAATTTACTACTTTTATAGTAAAATAAATAAGTTTTTCTTCTAGTAGATACTAATATCCTTTCCAAGATATTGAATTTTCGACAATTAGTCGTCATTTTCATTGATTTAGCGTCATTTTTATCCATTTGGCGAGATTTTCGTTAATTTCAAAAAGTCGCCAAGTTGGCGACATTCCGCCAATTTCGTCGCCAAAATCTCGCCAAGAGTTATGGAAGAAGAAATAAGTTATTCTTACAGCAGATAAATTGGCGTTCAAATGCAAAAGTATTACTCAAAGTATCTTTTTTCATGAATGGAACGAGCTAGATCCACGAGAATGATGTCACCCAATTTATCGCATGGTATTACATATGAAAAGTGAACATGTTTCTTCATAGAATTTATTTTTTTATATTTTTCATTATATTTTTTTTTGATAATTTTTTTGAGAAATGTACAATATCTCGAGAACGGTTCATATTAGCGTTCTAAAATTTATGTCAATCGTTTTCTAATGAAAAATTACATAAGAAATGTCTATTTGCGCAACTTTATAATTGGTTTCGATTTTTTGACAATTTTTTCAAAATTTCATTCGAAAATTTAGGGGGGTTCTGAATATTTGATTGCGTATAAAAACAATAGGCTTCCAGTGTTTACAGATTGTGATTTTTGTGCCAAATTTGGTTCGAATCGGTCCATTCGTTCGTCAGTTATCGTGTCCACAGACCCACTGACACACACACACACACAGACATCACTTCAAAAATGTTTGATTCGTGATCAGGGATGCTTGAAACGTGCTCTCCCGTCGAAAATTCGAATTCGAATTTTCGACCCCCTCACAATACTTTCCTTATACATTATGTATATATAAGGAAAGTAAAAAGCCAAGATACTCTAGAACGGTTGTTGTCAACATTTATCGAACCAAGCATTTGAGTCAGCTAGAGGCTCGCGGATCGCAGATACAAATATGTGCGCATACGCACAAATGTACGTAGTCACGTGCACTCTTGCGTACACATGTACGCAAGCAGAATCATTGCAATAAACTTGTGCGTTACAAAAATGAATTGGGCAATGCTTTGAATGCAATGAATTGCACATACGCTTTTTTAATGAAATTAAGAAGCCGGTTTTAAGAATTTCTTAAAATGCCAAAAGATAAACAACAAACACTAGTTTTGACAACAAACACTAGTTTTATGACAATAAAAACTAGTTTTAATGAAATCTAAATAAACCTAAATCGTCTTACTTTATTTGCTGTCTAGCGAATGCTTTCGAAGTTAGGTTTTGCCAGTCTGTATGCGGATACACTCTTTTGGGGGAAAAAAAACAAACGAAGCACCATGAAGAAAGTAACTGTTTTATTGAAATTAAATAGGCGTACAGCTCATACACAGGTAATGAAATGATTACAAAATCAAGGTCTCAGGACCCATCAATGGTTAGCAATTGCACACTGAATTTTCAAATCAGTAATTGATGAACCCCCCCCCCCCCTTGGCGGCAATGCATGCTTGTATACGTCTAGGTAAGGAGTGATAAAGTTTCCTAATGTCATCCTGCGATACATTCTGCCAGGCATTCCTAAATTGTTGCTCCAGATCTGCTACATTTCGGGGTGCCCGAATCTGGCGGTCTAGCATGTCCCGTATATGTTCGATTGCCGAAAGGTCTGGTGACCTTGCTGGCCAAGGAACAGTATCAACAGCACGGAGACAGTCCACAGATATGCCAACCGTATGTGGCATGGCATTTTCTTGTTGTTTTTTCTTGTTGGCATGTAGGCAGTGTTAGCAAGAAAACTTGCAATATGCCCCAATTTTGTAAATTTGCACGGACACCGACAAATTCTGTCCCACCACGCAGACAGTTTCAGGTTTCTTAAACATTCAGTTTAGGCTGCATATATATGGCTTTAAAAGTCAATTGGCTCGCACATTATTCAATTGACTCACAAGACACGTTGATCCCGACATATTTTGTTGAATGAACAGAATTCCTCATCATTGTGTTGTATTTGAAAACAAATGTCTCTCGAAAATAATAATAGTTTCAATATTGCGTGTTCTACTTAAAAATACGGATTAAATTAAGAGTATTTCGTAAGTAAAAAAAAAAAAAAAAAAAAGAACAGCTTTTATACGAAACATAGATAAATAATCACTCTTTAATAAATTACATCAAAAGATCTTTCGTTGATTACCATTTTTTTTTTATTTTGAATAAAAAAAAAGATACAAGTAAATCATATCTTTGGTAGTAGTAGTATGCCAATAGCCAGCCTGGCGCCGTCTGGTTTGCACAGCCCGCCAGCTGGTCAGTCAGAGATCGGGCGCATTGACTTTGCTTTCACCTTGACACACTCCAGTTCGAACCGCTTTTTCACTGTTTGGGGACGAAAAGCATTCCTACAGAAAACAGTCGTTCTTTTTCATTGATAAAAAGTTCCATCAAATTGACTTCCTGCAATATCATGCACAAAGAAAAAAAAAGTCTGATGTGAGCAGCACATGATTTTCCTTATATAACGCAATGAATTTACTACTTTTACAGTAAAAAAGGTAGATTATTCTTATACTATATATCTATATTCTTTTTAAGATATTAAATTTTCGTCAAAGAGTCATCATTTTCATTGATTTAGTGTCATTTTTATCCATTTGGCAAGTTTTTCGTTAATTTAGCAACATTAGAAAAGTCGCCAAGTTGGCGACATTCCGCCATATTCGTCGCCAAAATCTCGCCAAGTGTTATGGACGGAGAAATAAGTTATTCTTACAGCAGATAAATGACGACTATTGGCTTTCACATACAAAAGTATTACTCAAAGTATCTTTTTTCATGAATGGAACGAGCTGGATTCACGAGAATAATGTCACTAAATTTATTGCATAGTATTACATATGAAAAGTGAACATGTTTCTCAATAAGAAATATTTTATTTTATATGCTTTTTTTGATAATTTTTTTTTGAAAAATTTGCAATATCTCGAGAACGGTTTATGCTAGCGTTCTAAAATGTCAAAGTGTGTGTGCTAGCGTTATGTGTGTGCTAGCGTAATTTATGTGCTAGCGTTCTAAAATTTATGTCGTTTTTCAACAAAAAATTACATAAGAAATGTCTATTTGCGTAACTTTATTAAAGTTTTTGATTTTTTGATGATTTTTTCAAAATTTCACTCGAAAATTTAGGGGGTTCTGAGCATTCGATTGCGTATAAAAACAATAGGTTTCCAGTATTTACGGATTGTAATTTTTGTACCATATTTCATTCGAATCGGTCCATTCGTTCGTCAGTTATCGTCTTCACAGACTCACTGACATATACACACACACGCACACACACACACATACTTTCACACACACACATATATCCAGACATCACCTCAAAAATGTTCGATTCGTGATCAGCGATGCTTGAAACGTACTCTCCCGTCGAAAACTCGAATTCGAATTTTCGACTCCGTCATAATACTTTCCTTATACATTATTGTATATAAGGAAAGTAAAAATAACAGTTTGTGGATAACACGCTATTTTTCTAGACTCAGATTTCTCTTTCTCTTTCCTATTTTATACCAATAGATACAATTCATAAAAAAATTATTATTTCTTTCAAAACGAGTATTTATTTAAAATGCACTCTTGTAAAAAAAAATGTATGCACATATAAAATATTGAACTACAACCGCGAAACTCGACATGCATGTCATTTTAAGAGTTATGCAAATGATCACACTGTCAGCTCCAATAATGATATAGGGCTCCTCGACAACACATACTATACGACTTTCTCAATGTCTTCAAGAATTTAATACTCTCCCATGGCCATCCAGGTCCTCAGACCTATTACCAATAGAACACGTCAAGAACATGTTGAAATGGCAATTGCAGCCTGATACTCAAGGACGCTCCGCAGTAACCTATTAAGTTCTTTGATGCAATTAAAGTTAAATTAGCAAAATATACGAGAACACTCGAAATGAGGACAAGTATTTAAATAAACAATTAAAACATTCATTCTACACATTTCTTGTATTTGGGTGATATTATTCAAGATTATGTATACACATTAACAATAAAATTCATTCAAGACATGGATCATAATATACTAGGCTTTCAAAAAGCTTAAGAACAATTTTTATCCCTACAGTTCCATATAATTTAATATAATATTTTACAAAAACTCTAGAACTGCCTTGTAAATGATTTCCTTTTAGGTATGAGGCAAAAATGAGAAGAGAGTGTTTCGATAATCCTTGTATATATATATATATATATATATATAATATATATTATATTGTTTAGAAATATTATACTTAATCAGCTTTTTAGAATTTATTGATTATTAGATTATCTGATAAAAAATTTCATACTATGCATATTACTAAACTTAAAAAATAACAAGAAATATCAATCATGCTAAAAGCATTGATTATGAAACACTTTCCAACTTCAATGCAATTTTATTTAAAAAAGTCGAAAATGCAATACATTCCTCGGTAATATTTTAAAACTTATCACAATACTACATTGATTTATTATATTTGAAAACTTAAACCTTCATTGAAAAAAATGAACTTCATTCAAATGACGGCATTGAAATATAAATTGCCTGGTTTAAATATCTCTAAAATGCAATACATTCCACGGTAATATTTTTAAAACTATCATAATACTACGATAATTTATTATATTTGAAAACTTCATCGAAAACCACTGAAATAAATTCAAATGACGTCATAGAAAAAATAACACGCCTGGATCTCTCCATAAAAGCAGGATTTCATTCATTTCATTCATCACAATACTATAATAATTTATTTTATTTAAAAATTAAGACCATGGAGCTACAATTCATAAACTCTATGCTTAAAACTTCATCGAAAAAAATCGTCCTTCTGTTTATAAAATCAATTAATATTTCATTCATATCAGCCATGCAGACTCCATGGACTGAATTATTTTGTGTTAAAGAAATACAGTAATTCTAATACAACTCATTCTACATATTTTGCTGCTTACATTTTACATAGGTGAAAAATAGGCTTAGTTGTAGAAATAATCAAATTTGAATGAGAATTTAAACTCAAATATATTGTCATTGTGTTGTTTTAGTATGTAGATGCACAGAATTTAAGCAAAAATAAAGTAGTTTTAGGACGGATACAACACTCAATATGAATTAAAAAGAACTTAAAAAAATCACAATTTTGAAACAAGATGGATGCCATATATCATTTTGAAGTGGGTCATGTGATCGTTTCATATCATGGTCACGTGATCGTTTCATATGAGATGTGTAATTATTATTTTAATTTTTATTTAAAAAACTACTGAATATATTTCGCTGAATTTTTTTTGATATATTTTATGGAACAATTTGACTATTACCTAAAATTTTCGAAGCAATTTGTGAATTTTAAATCCGCTTAAAAAATGTTTGAAAAATTAGGTCCCATAGGGCTCAATGTATTTCATTTTTTCAACCCGGGTTCAATCCAAAACTAATTGGGTGATATTATTCATTTATATTCCCATAGGTCCTACAGACCGTCTGAACAACATACTAAAATTTCATTTTGATTAAGTCATTTTTACGGCAGTTATCGTGCTAACGGACAGACAGACAGACAGACAGACAGAATGAACAAAGTCATAAACACTTTTCAACTTTGTTGTAAAGTGTTAAAAAAAGCTGAGAACTGTTGTTGCCAATCGTGAGAAAGAAATAACAGTAATGCGAAAAGACGATAAAAGGGGATATTCAACAGTAAGAACATGTAAATACATGGCAATGCTTATTCAAGAGAAAGTGGATGTCTGGCTAAAATAAGATACTAAGGAGAGAATTTAAGTATAATCTACTATTCTAAACTTTTTAACTATAATATGTACTAAATAAGCTGGATATTGATATAATTTGCTAGTAATTTTAAGTTTAGTATCTTATTTTAGTATCTATTATTATTTATTATTATTATTATATTATTATTATTATTATTTATTATTATTATTTATTATTATTATATAAATTATATAATATATTATTATTATTTATTATTATTATATAAATTATCTATTATTATTTATTATCTCTCCTTAGTATCTTATTTTAGCCAGACATCCACGTTCTCTTGAATAAGCATTGCTATGCATTTACATGTTCTTACTGTTGAATATCACCTTTTATCGTCTTTTCGCATTACTGTTATTTCTTTCTCACGATTGGCAACAGCAGTTCTCAACTTTTTATTTTTTGAGATTGGCAACATTTGTCTCTTTATTCAAGGCTCCAATGGATCAGACGTATGCAGTGTTTTTCCAGGTATTCTTGTTTCCTATTTTTTTTTCAATCTTTATGTGCATGTTGTGTCCAAGTTATCAGTGTTTATAGATATAATCTACTACTGATGTCAGAAACATGCTTTTTGTGTTCATTTTTATAAAATACTTGGACTTGATAAAGAGTTTTATCGAAATGAACAATTCATTATTAGGACTAGGGCTTGTCCACGTGTAAAGCTTTCATGCTTGGATTTTATTTGATATTATTTTATCGATTCCTTTCCATTGATGTTTTTTGTTTGTCTTCAGCTTGATGACTAGAGGTTTGCATTTTTATTTTCCACTTGATTGATGATTCTCTGTTTGATACTTTTATTTGTAATGCATTTTGTAATGTTGGGGTTTTTTGAGTTGAAACTTCTCTCTATTCTTTCATTGTATTTTTAAACTTTTATTATATATATATATATATATATATATATATATATATTTCTTAAAGTTGACGTACCTTCGTATAACCATTGCTGTCGAAGGCTGCAGTGACCGTCTTAATTCGTACAAACCATCTCTTCTCGATCAGCACATTTTATCAACTTCTCGATTTCACATTTTTAAAATCTCAACTTAGCTCTCTCCCACCTCTAAAGGCGCCCCAGCCTACCATTAGACCGGCAAGCATTTTTAATACGCCTTTCGGCCTCATCATTGGTTCGGTTTCCTTGATTGAAATTATGGAACCCAAAATTTGCTCTGTTTGAAACACCGCTATGACCACCGCTTTCCAGCGGTCTATATAATATTAATATGGCTAGACATCAAGGGGCAGCCCTTTCGCTCGTCCTGTGTCTGTGCCTCCTTGAAATAAATGCAAGCACATCCTTTCTGGCTTCCTATGTACATCCGTTGCAGGTGCTCCTGAAGGCAACTTATATAAATTCAATGACTATTTGAGGGACCATCTTCATAGATACTGATCCTTCATTTTGGAAATTGCAATGTTATATTGGGAATTGAAAATTCAATATAACACAGCCTTCTCAGAATACCACTGAACTGAATTACCCGACCAGTTGCACAATCGTGGCAAAATCTTCGGCAGAGGAACATAAACAGCTTAATTGACTGTATGCCGAACCGAATATAGTCTTATATAACCTCCAGAGGAGGATTTACCACTTACTAAAATGTCATCTTCTTGTTGGCACTGGCACTATTTCTTAATAAAATGTTTTTTTACTCCCAAATTCTAATCATTTGTACATATCCTCAAACAATACATATATGCCGAATTTCGCGGCTGTAGCTCAATTTCTTAAGGGTGCATACATTTTTTGCAATAGAGTATATATGGATGTTGCAGTTTAAATTAACATAATTTATGATATGGGAACTGGACGTATTTTTAAATGGCGCAAATACGCCAAATTTCCAAGAAAAGCGACTTTCTTAAGAACGTTCTTATCTTGCACGTTTGTTCTTAAAACTGTTTTGATATGTAAAAGTACATATCAAACAAGCATTTATGTAATATAGTTAAGCATATTTATTGTTTTGTTTAATTCTATAAGTTTTGTTGGCCACTTCGAAAAGAAAAGTAACTTCCAGTAATAAATTTTAAATATCAGAACAGTGCATAAAAAATATGTCTTTTATTTTGTTTGAATAACTGGAATTTTAATTTTGTGAGACGACTAACATCATTAAAATTTATTTTTTGCTTCAGGTCAGTTATTAAATCCTTATTACGGAAACGTCATGATCGTATATATCTTATTTTTCTTTCCATTTGTGCACATGCAACCTGTACTGGCTGAATTCAGTAAAGGTTAATGATAAGGGCAATGGAAGACACTCCCATTGCAGATACAAACATCCAATGGACTGATAATGGTGTTGTCCAGTGTTTCTTTCAGGATTTTTTAGCCGGGGGTGCGAATGAAATGTTAGAGGAGGGGGGGGGGTAAGTTTTTTATTTGCCTTATATAAATGTATCTAAATGCTGTCACATAAATAAAAATTTGGTTAACGTAAAATGTCTCCGGTGGGGGGAGAGTCTCCCGGAAGTATGCCTGAAAGAGTCACTGGTGATGTCATGATAAATTTTGATCAGTGTAACTAAAACAAAGAATGACGATTTGTTATTAGTTTGTTGTGTTCTTCATAGCATGCTCACTTCGAATTCTTTAAATTTGTGTTCAATTGCAGCAGTTCCCGTTTCACCTTTCTTTCTGTACTTGTATTCGGGTCTCCCTGCACGCACAGAATCTGAAATTAAATTGCTGAAAGGATCATGCTCCTGTTGCAGATAATAGCAACCCTGGATCTGTCTCGTGTTTACTAGGCAGTAGTCAGCATAGAATAGCAGATATCTGTAATGACAGCACAAAAACTTACTATGTACCACACGTGTGCGGATTTCTTTGGGACGAGAGTGCAACGCCCAAGTTCATCTGTCAGAACACACCTGCCTAAAGGAAACGTTTACAAAGTTAGGGGGGATCGAGGTTTCATTGCAGATAGCACCATCCTTGGACCGGCTTCAGAATTTTCATTCGATCTTCAACATGAGATAACCTAGTTAGCACATTGCAAGAAATCTTACTTTTTGCCGCCAAATTAAGGCACACAGAATGCAGCCATTGCAGGTATTAGTTATTCTATAAAAACACTCAAAATGCGAGAAGCCTGTTTATGGATCTTGTTATCTGCAATGTTGGGGTGATTCTAACTTTGGGAACGTCCCTTATAGGTGAGTTTTGTGAATTTAAATTGCCGATATCTTGGTTTTTTTTATGAAATATCTCAGAAAAATCTTTTGTATGCAGGTATTCCATTATAATAATTGTCATAGGCTAACTCCACTTTTGTTGATTACACGCCAACTCAAGCATTCGTTCTTCATGAGCTTTACAAATGCTCAATTCTGTCGTTATTTTGTGAATTAAACACATTTATCATAAAGGGACATGACAACATGTAATCATGACAACAAGACAATGCTCGACAACATACTGCACAACTTTCTCAACAATGTCTTCACTAATTTAATACCTTTCAAAATTTACAAAAAATGTAGAAATATTACATGTTCTTGGTCATTTAAATGTACAAAATGTACATGTTTTCGATCATTACAAATAATACAACATCCCATCCAACTCAGAGAGCCCCGTCTTCTTTTTTTACTGTTCATGGGAGAGAATTCAGAAGGCAAATTTTTCTCCTCTGTTCTTTGTTTCCTCCCATCACTGCCACCCCTTGACAGTTTTCCCCATTGGCATTTATATATACTACGTCAATGGTTTTTCCTATTAGTATATCTACGGCCCCAGTATCACCTTAGAGGGTCAGCTGTAAATTTCGCAGAGACAAGATGACAGGTTAAACAAAAAGCTTTTCAGTCTTTTTCTAATATGAGTAGGGAGAGTTCGTGACACCTCCATAATAATATCGGGATGGAATGTATGCACCCACACAGAGTAAGATGATAATGGAGTAAAAGTAACAGTGTTACTGGAAACGGTTACTTTCTTGTAACGAAGGTACAGTAATTATAATTGCAACCGTACTCGAATATAAAGTACTTGTTACTTTTTCCAAATATTGAAAGGTTTTTTAAATTACAAAAAGTTTAACATTTATTTTCCAAATTTCATATTCAATTTATGAATATTAACTTTGCTTAAATTAATCTGTATTTTCCGAATTTTACCTCCAATTTCCGAATTTTACCTTCATTTAAATTCATTTTTCAACGAACATAAATTCATAAATATATTAGATCCTATCCTAATCCCATTAACTATCTTCATTCCAAGTTGCAAATGACAATTACTTTTTAAGAAGAAAAATTAAAAAATAAAAATAAAATAAATAAGGGTAATATTTAACAAATTGGCTGAATCATAAGTTTTGACTGTAAATTTAATCAAATATCATATTTTAACTCTATGGGGTTTGGAAAAGAAGAACGGTTAAGTAATCATTTAATTATAAAATGATATATAGAAAATGGGGTACTTGTACAGCGTACTGGCTTCCAGTATTTATTGCCTTAAAGCTCACTTAAAAAACTCACTTAAAGCTTATTGCCTTAAAGCACTTGGTAGGCCCGGGTTCGATTCCAGCCACTGCCAAAACTGCCGCCGTGTTCATGCGGAGTACGATCACGTTAAACATGTGGGTCCGAAAGTCCTTCCGAGAGGTTGGTGGTAGGGGAAGGAGGGTACGGTCCCTGTGGATGCCTCCCCCACTGGGTTCCGGTCTAAATTGGGTGGCACTTCCCGACCGTCCAAACAGTTACCTTACACCTTTCTGGTAGGTCGGACGGTCTGGGTTTCAACAGCAACAACTTCCAGTATATAAGGGCGCGGTAGCCCTGTGGTTAGCGTGCTGGAGTTGCACTCGGTAGGCCCGGGTTCGATTCCAGCCACTGCCAAAACTGCCGCCGTGTTGACGCGGAGTACGAGCACGTTAAACATGTGGGTCCGTAAGTCCTTCCGAGAGGTTTGTGGTAGGGGAAGGAGGGTACGGTCCCTGTGGATGCCTCCCCCACTGGGTTCCGGTCTAAATTGGGTGGCACTTCCAGACCGTCCAAACAGTTACCTTACATTTTTCTGGTAAGTCAGACGGTCTGGGTCTCAACTTCCAGTATATGATACTAACATAATATAAAGTATGCACGCATTCTAAATCATTCGTTCTACCTCTGCTTATAACGTCATTGAGGGCTCCTGCGAGAATCACCATTTTCTGTACAAACATAAGGTTTTAGAAATTTGAATTATTAAAAAAGAAACAAAGATTTTCCAAATTGAAATTATTGCAATCTGTGCAGTGAGACTTATATCACCCCAGCGCCACCGAAATTACAACTTTTGCTGTTGATACAATAATTCAGGTGGTATCAAACGACAGATATTGTATCGAACGACTTTTTCCAACATGGAGCTTTAACTCCTTTACATCTATGACCGAAATTGTAGCATAACTTGTTACTGCAACCATTTGCTTCATTTTTTCGCGAGTAACTTTATCGGTTAGTTACTCATACGGCGCATAGATGAAATGTCGCCCATAGTAAATATGCTTGTTGGAGTTAAAAATGCTGATTTGCAAATTAAAATAAATGAAATTATTTTCATTCTAATTTTTAGTTTACCAATTGAAAAAAGAAATTAATTGCAAATTGCAAATTTGGCGTACAAGAGGACATATTTTAAAACAATTTCAGACTAAAATCTGGTTTAACACAATTTTGATTTAACACAGTCTGGGAAGAAATTCAATAACCTTTTTTTTTACACATTCTATTTTTACTTTCCTTTTATACAATAATGTATAAGGAAAGTATTATGACGGAGTCGAAAAGTCGAATTCGAATTTTCGACGGGAGAGCACGTTTCAAACATCCCTGATCACGAATCGAACATTTTTGAAATGATGTCTGTGTGTGTGTGTGTGTGTTTGTGAAAGTATGTGTGTATAACTGACGAACGAATAGATCGATTCGAACGAAATTTGGTACAAAAATTACAATCCGTAAACACTGGAAGCCTATTGTTTTTATATGCAATCGAATGTTCAGAATCCCCCTAAATTTTCGAGTGAAATTTTGAAAAACTCCTCAAAAAATCAAAACCTCTAATAAAGTTACGCAAATAGACATTTCTTATGTAATTTTACATTTGAAGACGATTGACATAAATTTTAGAACGCTAATATGAACCGTTCTCGAGATATTGCACATTTTTCAAAAAAATTATCAAAAAGTCATATAAAATACAAAAAAATTATTTCCTATTGAGAAAAATGTTTACTTTTCATATGTAATACCATGCGATAAATTTGATGACATCATTCTCGTTCATCTAGCACGTTCCATTCATGAAAAAAGATACTTTGAGTAATACTTTTGTATTTGAACGCCAATAGTCATTTATCTGCTGTAGGAATAACTTATTTCTCCGTCCAAAACACTTGGCGAGGTTTTGGCGACGAATTTGGCGGAATGTTGCCAACTTGGTGACTTTTTTAAATGTTGCTAAATTAACGAAAAACTTTCCAAATGGATAAAAATGACTCTAAATCAATGAAAATGACGACTCATTGACGAAAATTCAATACCTTGGAAAGAATATAAATATCTACTATAAAAATAATCTTTTTTTTTTATTTATTGTAAAAGTAGTAAATTTATTGCATTATATAAGGAAAGTCATGTGCTGCCCACATCAGATTTCTTTTTATCTAATCTGGGTCACAGATTAGATGGTTAGATTAGACTTAAGTCTGCTGTTACATGGATTTTTATAACGTTAGAACTAACAACCAAGTTTATTTTTACATGGTAAGTACGTTTATACAATTTAAAGAAAATCGTGTAAAAACATATTGCTGTATATCTTCCGTGTAAAAGCAGTATTGAATGCTGACTCAAGTCTAAGTCAAGGATTTTGTTCTACACGGTTAGAATGAACAGACGTAGGTATGACTATGATAAAGTACAGCACAATCTTAATAATTCGGCATTATTAAAAACCAGCTAGTTTCGCATTACTGGATTTGTCAGTGTAAATTAGGGCTAGTATTTAATACGTAAAATTGTTATAATGAAGCTTACCATAGCGTGACATGTACTAAACTAAGATTTATGCATTCTAATCTTATACTTTTGTACATACACACGTACTTTTACTAACAGTAGCGTACTTTACCAAATAGTAGCCAACAAAAGTACTACACATGTACTTTTGTTGGCTACCATTGTGATCAAATTGTTGGCTACTAATTGTGATCAAAAACTGCTGTCATAAAAATTCAATGATATGAAAACTTCGTAAATACAACATAATCACAAATATATACATGTCAATCATTTTCGAATGCGGAAAAGAGCTTTAAAATTTTATTTTGGAATTTATTTTTTTATAATTTCGAATTTTTATATATATGGACAACTTTTGACAACTTTTTGCTTTTACCGTCAGCTACGCGTACTATTAGCCGAACTTACTCGATTAAGCGCGGTCGCTGTTTTTGTTGGTCCTGAAGTAGAAAGCTGTTTGTTGAAAGCTGAAGTAGAAAGCTGTTGCCTTTAAAACCGATTACCCGAGTAGTGTGGGGATGAGAGAGCTGGCGCAGACCCATAAACACCCCCATAAAAACTCCACCCACTTTTAGAAATGTAATGGCTCTATTTCGCCCATAAAATTTCCACCCACTTTTAAAAAACAATGGTGTGAAACCCTCCCATTAAAACCACACCCACTTTTAGAATGTAATGGCTCTATATCACCCATAAAATTTCCACCCACTTTTAAAAACAATGGTGCGAAAGCCACCCATTAAATATCCACCCACTTTTAAAAATAATGGCTAGCAAAACCCCCATTAAATCGTATCCACTTTTAGATATCAATGGTATGAAAACCGCCATAATTTCCTTACCCCCCTTTAAAAAACAATGGCTCCCAAAACCCCATTAAAACTAAACCCACTTCTAGAATAGTAATGGTTCTATTTCAGCCATACAAATTAAATTAAACAATGGCTCTCAAACCCCATAAAAACTGAACCCCCTTTTAGAATAGTGATGGCTCTATTTCAGCCATACAAATACGATTAAACAATGGGGTAAAGACCTCCATTAAAACTACACCCCCTTTTAGAATAGTGATGGCTCTTTTCCAACCATATAAATTAAACAAAGCAATGGTATCAGAATCATCCATTAGCAAGGTTCTAGCGCAAGCACCTTCCGAGCCGGACCGAACAAGCGAAAAGTCGTTGGGAGGGAAGGGTACCCCCTTCGGCGAGCACCCCCTTTTCCGCGGACGGAAGCTGCCACCCCCTTTTAAAACAATTAGCCATTAGTGATCAAATGTAATAGTTAAACCAACGCACCCTCTCTGCCGCATTGAGAATGAATCGAGCGCACCTTTAAAATAATAATCCCCATCAACAAAATTATGATTGATTTATCTTTAATGGGTGAAAATAACCATTAAAAATTTTTGCAAAATGCCCCCCGGTAGGCTCAGAGTATATTCAATCTCAAATTCGACCCACCAAGGGGCCCTTCTTGATGAGCCGAATTCAAGACCAAATACACTCTGAGCCTACCGCCACTGAGGCTTACAAACAACATATAAGGACAACACTGTAAGACTTTGACGCCTAGCGTCGGGCCCGCCCACCACTTAGTATCGATGAGTGCTGCTTTGGAACAACGACTAAAGCAAGCTGACATGTCATTTTTGGCTCGGTATAGTTCAATAAACCATCAACCCGGATTGATTAACAACCTGGGAGAGGTCGGGATTTGAACCTGGGACCTAGATGTTAATAGGTCTGCGCGCTAACCGTTTTGCCATGGGTACCCATCTAAATATACACATACCTTTAATTTAACCATTACACCACAGACGAAAATCTTCAAAAATAGCACTTTAAACAAGTTATTTCCCTCTTATAATGTAAGAATTCTTCAAAATATCTATCACTATTGTATATCTGATTAAAAAATATAGAATAAAATGCTTAAAATCAATCGCGAAAAATAAATTCTACTCCTGTCCATATAGTGCTTCCTCCCCATATAGTGCTGCCATCTCTCTTTGATTCTCGTAATCTCCGCTTTTTTCTACCTCTGAGAGAACTCTTCTTTAAAGAGGAAGAGATGTTAGTCAAGGTCAGCGCTCGCTACAGACGTTATGAAAGCAGGAAGTAGAAAACAAGGTCGAAACTCTCCAAGCGGAAAATAATACTGCTTCGTATTTTATCTGAGTTAAAGAAAACAAAGATATATATAAATGAATGAAATTGAGTCTGAGATATTTTGCTATAGAATTCTTTATCAGTATGTTCAATTAGATGTTTATAGCGATGACATTTCAGAAGTGAAAAAATCCTTAAAAAAGTTGCATGATCAGTTTGAAAAAATTGTCAAACTTATAAAAGATGATCGAAGCATCGAAGGAAATGTTGGAAGTAATAAGAATGTTAGGTCTGGACAATAAAGTTTCCTCAGACGGAGACTTGAAAACTCATGAATGTGAACACGAATATGTAATTCAAAATGATGATGGCTGGTACATTTGCCAAGCATGTCACGAAGAGCTGAGGTATAATCCAAATGAACCCCCTATCAATAATCTCGATATGTATTTAAACATGTGGAAACAACAGAGGCGAAAACATCGAATGAAAAATCTGGCTAAATGGTTAGGGTTGCATAACCTACCCTTAGAAGAAGAGCTTTTGAACGACTTTTCTTCTTTTATCCATAAATATGAGGAGATGTACCCAGAGCGAAAAAACATAATCAGCAAAAACTATATCTTATACCATATATTACGGAAAAGAGGTTACGACATCTATATTTCACACCTTCTAGTTAAGTTACCTAAACTCAAGAAGACACTTATTCAGAATGAAGAAATCTGCAGAACCATCTTCGAAGCATTAAATTGGAGTTTTTACCCTATAAATTAAAAAAAAACGGCTGATACGTCTGAACAACATGTCACGAAGAGCTGAGGTATGACCCCGATAAGTGATTATAATTTTTAATAGCTTATTCGGCTATTAAAAATTAATTAACTAAATCTTTTTTATCAATCCAGCTAGTCTCAGGATAACCTAACCATTTAACTAGATATTTGTCCCCTTTCTTTTTGATGATTTTTTCAATCTTATACACATTGTCTTTCTTATCATATTTTACTAATTCATATTCATAAAAAGTGCCTATAACCCCATCATTATTTAAATCCTGAACTCTATAAGTGATTGGGTCGGTTTCTAATACTTCAGAAATGACAAATATTTCATCTGTAAAAGTTGCTTGATACCCCCTTCTGAAGGTAGACTTATATATAGATATTCTTACTTTATCGCCTACCTGGTATTTATGTTTACGTATGACCTTTTCTTTAAACAAATTGTGGTAGACTTCACTACTGTTTTCTTCTAGACTGGCTTCAACAGGAGTCATTTTTATACTTCTGTGGTATGAGTTGTTGTAATTCTTCACTAATACATCCAATACATCTATGTATCTTTCAGTGTTATTTGCACACAAGTAGAGCTTTATTTTATTACCAAGAGTGAGATTAAATCTTTCAACCATAGCAGCTTTTATTTCAACATTTTCAGTAGTGAACCATTGGATATTATTTTCTTTGAATAATTTTTGAGTTGTTTTTCCGACGAACTCTAAACCCTTATCTGTTTGAACCCTTTCAGGTATTCTTTCTTTGAAGATCTTTTTAAATGCTTGAGTTACTTCTTCTGCTGATTTATCCTTTAGAGGAACAGCCCATGCATATTTACTGAAACAGTCAACAGCTGTTAATAAGTACTTGATACCATCATTAAACTTACTTCTCGCAAATTTATAGACAAACAGTAAATCAGCTTGCCATTGGTCGTCGATATGTGACACGTAAATTCTCCTTCTTTTGAACTTACGGATAAGTGGTTTATGCTTTGTGTATACATCCTGTCGGTGTAAAAAATCCGAGACTTCTTTTCGACTTAAACCAGTTTTTCTGCTCAGTACATTTATGCCACAAAATCCTGTTTCGGGATCGTAATAAACCTTTTCGGGGCAACCCTTCTCAGTTACCCCTTCAGCGGTAAAAAACGGCACTTCTTAGAACCACAACCCACACAAATTCCTTTCAACATAGGTCTAGCGTTTTTAGAGGTGACATGCTGTTCATCTTTAGTGTCGGTGTGTGTTTTACATTTGAGACAATATATTTTTGAGCCCATTCCAAATACCTTCTTTGCTTTGATAATAGGCTTCACAACAGCTCTATCTAGCCTTTCACGAAAACTTGGATTGGGAATGTCGTCCAATTCTTTAATCATGTTTGAGTCACACACTTTGTTTCTGGTTTCGGTATCTTTGTTTTTAATGTAGCACACGTCATGTTTATAGGCACTATCATCAACCCTATTAATAGGCTTACTCCATTCTTTGTATGTTAAATCGGGGTTCAGTCTAGTTTTTCCTCTGAGCAGTTGAGTTCCTGGTCCTGTAAATTGATGCCCTGGCAGATGCATTTCAAACGGTAAATTATTAATTGCTGCGTTAACAACACCTTTTCCTTTATTGCAAGTCTTTTTACTACACATTTATTTATATATAAAAAATTATTTACTCACATATTGATATCCATTCAGCAGGGTTTGTTTCATATATTTTTCTCTGGGTAAGTAGACTAAATTATTGATGAAATCCTCCTCTCGCTTATACACTTCCTCTTCTGATAGGGTATTCGATTTGTATGAATTGAGCAGCTGTTTGTAAAACTTGTAAGACTGTTTGTACTCTTCTTTCCTTTCCGCGATATTCAAAGCTTTATCAATAACTTCAACAATACCGACGCTTAAGCTCAGAGCAGCTAAGGGAACAAGTACAAAAGCTGATAAACCCAATGAACTTAAAACGAACTTGCTAACGGTCATAGTGACACTAATTTTA
Organism: Amaurobius ferox; assembly: GCA_951213105.1. Lineage (NCBI taxonomy): Eukaryota > Metazoa > Arthropoda > Arachnida > Araneae > Amaurobiidae > Amaurobius > Amaurobius ferox. The sequence goes on along the minus strand of OX578147.1, from coordinate 44,317,492 downwards.
TGGTAGTGGTGGTAGCTCTTTCTATATACGTAAATTTTCTTTTGCAAGTATTCTTCCATCTTTATTTATAGGGGTGAAATATTTCTTCCGATATCTCAGAGCCGGATTAACTAAATCAAGCATAAAGAAATCATACGGCTGTTGCATGCACTTTTTATATAATCTACTGAATTCTTCTTTTGTCAAACTACCATCTATCTCTCTTATGATCTGTTGAATCTCCCTCGGTTGAATATTAAAAAATATCAAGTAATTACAGTTTCTTCTGATAACAATGGGTGTTCTATAATAAGATTGAGAAAGATAAATGATTGAGGCGTTTTTCTTCCGACCTCTGATGAAAAAATCTTCTATGCTCCTCTGGTCCTTGTCAGTCATGCAGTCATCAAAGACAACAACATTTTTACAAGATGGGTCCAGGTCATCCACTTTTATAAATTCTTTTGTATCAGAGGAGAATAAAGTTCCTTTCTTGCCGAATCTTTCATATAACTCTAGGATAATTTTCTTCTTCTTTTTGGGGTACTTTATCGAGTCAATATCCACGCCTTCAAACATTGTGTACTTTTCTTTCAGTTTGCCATACTTGGGTTCGTACATATCTTTTGCACAAACGAACAAATTATCAAATTCGAGATAGTCGTATATAAAATTCAGCAATAAGTTCGTTTTACCAGTACCTGAAGCTCCAGCGATTAGAAGTCTGAAAGGGTGTTTAGGTAATAAATAATGTTGATTTGCATCGACAAGTTCTTCTGCTTCTGTATAATTTTTAATTTGAATCATCTTTATTTAATGTTAAAAATTTGCTTCAGTAAAAATTTAATTTGCTTAAGTAAAATTTTTCTTGCATAATAATAAAGATGAATGCTATACAAAAAGAACGAAATAAGAAATTAAGAAAGGAAGTTGAATATGAACTTAAAGTTTATAAGCTTCAGGCTGAAATTAGAAAAAACAACGAACAACAACTAGAGCAAAAATTAGGTATCCAGAAAGCACTATCGGACTTTCACAAGCCTGTAACTGAAAAGCTACAAGAACAAGAAATTAATCGAAAGGAGAATATTCAGGCTATAAAAGATGCTGTTGATCACATTCCTCTAGCTATTGAACCGCCTTTAGAAGTCTATGATTTTGATAAAAAATTGGATGTAGAGTTTTTAGAGAAAAATAACTTTCCAAGACCCTCAAAATTGTACCATGAGACCAAGGAAACTTTGCAAGAAATTATGAGTAAAGTAAATGATACTTACCTAAAAATGTCTCGTCAAAAAGGAAACATTATGAGTCAGATATCTCGAATGACTAAAAAGGATGAAGAAAGAGAAGATCGCTTATTAGCTAAGGTTGATTATTTGAGAGATCATATGACTACGTTAGGAGATTATCGGGATCGACTCAGAGACTTGCAAAGAAAAGAAATTTATATCGGTAAAGGAGTAGAAGACAAAATGGAAATTTTAGCCCGATTGACTGATAAGATATGTAAAGGGTCCAAAAGTAAAAAGTTACACAATCAAGTCGTTGATTTATTGGATGCATTGTTGAGAGAAGGAACTATGACCAACGAGCAAGTAAAACAATACTACAAAAATTTTTCATTAAATAAATGAGTAATTACATAAAAACTAAAATACATTTAAGCGATCATCAGATTGCTAAGCTAAAATCTGCATACCAGAAAGGAGAAGAAGTATCTCTACAAATAGATAAGACAAAAGCCCCCAACAAAGATATACATTTAACTCGAACACAGATAGCTCAAATTGGGAAGGGGAAGCGTATCACTATCAGTAAGACGCAGCTCCAGAAAACGGGTGGTTTTCTACCTTTTCTATTACCTGCGTTAATTGCTGGGGCCAAGGCTTTAGCACTAGGTGCTGCAAGTGGGGCGGCTGGATATGGAGCAAAGAAAGCTTTGGAAAAAATTTCAGGATCTGGATGTGTAAAAAAAAGACCCATTGGAAAGGGCGTCTATCAAAACTGGGAATATCAGACGAAGTAATTAAACAAAATATGAAACATGAACAGGGGTTTAGGGGCGTCTTTACTTCCGATCTGTTGCCTAAAAAGATGAGTCGGTTTGAAAACGGTATTATTAATCTGGACATTGTCACAGGACCTGGTACGCACTGGGTCTGCTACTATAACGATCCTAAAAATAACTTTGTTGAGTATTTTGATCCTTTTGGAGAACACGTATACAAAATTCATCCTAACATTAAGAAGTATCTACTGACTTCTGGAAAGAAAAATATCGGGTGTAACTCGAGCTTTCTACAGCACCCTGCTTCCGTCAAATGCGGCTACTTTTGTATGAAGTACATTCGTGAAAGAAACAAGGGTAAGCCAGTTGTAGATGTGCTATATTCTTTTACCCAAGAACCCAGCGACTTCAATGAAAAAAATGTTCTCTATAAATAAAATGGTTCTATTGATATTAGATTCTAAAAACGCGGAAAAATCAGAAGATTTTACGATTGAATACACTAGACCTTTCACCTTTAAACAGATTGCCCTTCAGTCCTTTTCGATGTACGTTTCATGGGACAATATCAAAGATGAGGAATTATCATACTTTGATGGTCAGCAGTGGTTAAATTTGACGATACCAGATGGAAATTACACTATCAAGGGGCTGAATCGTTACATGATTAATTTTTTTGGAAGCGATCCGCCGATACAATTCGGTATAGTGGAGGAACGACAGCGAATAGCCATTAAGTTAAAACACGGGTATAAGATCGATTTAACGAAAACCAAAAACCTGCATAAACTTATAGGTTTCGAGCCTAAAATCCACGAAGAGCTTGAACAAGTAGGAAAGTACATTGCTGACTTATCTGGGGGAAACGATAACATTTATATACATTGCGATGTCGCAGAGGGGGCGTATATCAACGGTTTCAACTCTACAAACGTCATCTATTCATTTACAAACAGTAATCGTCCAGGTAGTCAGATTATAAAATCATTTGACAAACCTCTGTTTTACCCTGTTCGAATGGATAGTGTTTACCGAATCAGAATGCAAGTAACCAATCATAGAGGTGATTTAATACCGCTCAATAAGCAAGAAGTACAATACAATTTTATCGCCCTATAATAAAGAAATGAATAAACACAGACTTCAAAGAAAGAGTAAGAAGATACAAGGAAGAGGGTTCTTTTCCGACGTACCAGTCCTGCAGGAGGCCGAATTAGAAGGTAAGTATGTGCAGGATAAAATAAAGGAGATATTATCAAAGCAGAAAAAACATGGAGCTGGACTAAAGTTTTTCTAAATTCGATTTAATAGCCATATAGCTATTAAATTGAGGAGAAGAAAAAAAATTATATTATAATAAATGAATAAAATATTTGAATTAAACAGCACCAATTATTATTACGATGATGACATCGAAAGTTTCGAATATAGAGAGGTAAGGCATGAAAATAGTGATAATTCTATGGAAAATGCCTCTTACCATTTCTTTATTCAAGACACCAACGCCAACATTTTATACTCTAACGGTTATTTACAGCAAAAATTGAAAATTGTTAACAACGATGGTACTGCCATAGTGAATGATAATGTAGCTCTCGTGAATGGAGGTGGTTTGATCAATGCTAACAGGTTTACATTAGGAACCACTGAAATAGAATCCAACATAAATTATTCCGCTCTTATGCGACAAGTGTTGGGCTTAATACATTTTACGCCTGACTATTCTTCTGCCGAAGCTACTAATATGCTGTTCTACACTGATACGTCGGACACAGCTGATAGAGAACGCTTGAAATATGATGGCACGTTAGTAGATACCACAAAGATTACTGAGTTTTTCGAAAAATTCAGAATTAATGAGAACCATAACCAGGGATTTACAGAAAGAAGCGAATTCACTAAAAATAGCAAGGTTGTAACTATATGGATCCCACTAAAGTACGTGTTTGATTTCTTCCGTGAATATAAAAAAGTAATCACGGGGTTCCAAGTCAAATTTGAGTTCCAGAGAAATCACAGTCTAAATATGCTGTACACCAACGAGCAACATAAGATCTATAAAGTCGTTGTAGAAGATTTATCACTCTGGCTACCTTACGTACGATTTAAAAATGCGGCGGCTTCAATATTTAACGAATTAAAGTTATCGAATAAGGATGTAGAAATAAACTGGAACCAACACAGCATTGTAAAGTCTAATATTTTCTATAAAAACGCTAGCGGCTCTTATACCATAAAAGCTACTTCTGATGAAGTCTTATCTTTGTACGTAATTCCTCAGTACACTGAAAGATACGAAAATTCGAAGCGCAATAACATGCTGTTTGATAACTTAGATATGACGGAATGTTGGTTAATGATCAACAATGTAAAAGTGCCAACTGTCAGTTACATGATGGATTTTGAGAAAAGTGATTATAATCGATTATACACAGCCTTTTTGGAATCTGGACTCAACACCATCACGTCTGAAACAGGTTGTATGGTCAATTATTCGAATTTTGGTAAGTTGTATCCAATCATCTGCTTTAATCTCTCTCATCATCAAAACTATACCGATACGAATAACTTAATGATTGAGTTTAACTGGAGGTTAAGGAACGCTGCCCCCAAAGATTATGTTTTTTACTTCATCTTAAAAGAGCACAAGAAATGCCTCTTAAATATTAACAATCAAAATATTACCATGATCAAGACTTTGAAATTATAAGCCATTTTTATAGTCCATTTTAAATTTTTATAGTCCATGACCCGAGTTGGACAAAAATGAACCATAATTATATTTAATGGTTGATCAACCATTAAATGTTTAGATACCCTTTGTTACCTTCCTCAAGTTTGAATATATTTTTCCTTTAAATAAAGAATATGGATCGTATTGTAAAAAAATTAAACGATTTGAGTACTGATAACTTTGAGTCAGTGGATGGCTTATATTTGGTTTCTGACATTACTGAGCACGGGAAATCTATCCTAATACGTTTGTCGAATAACTCAATTATATTTTTAAAAAATGATATACCCAGGGTTGGTATGATTTTGACCAGGGATGAAATAAGATTATTAAGATTATATGTTGGCTTCAGGGTTTTATATTATTGTACACCATTAGAGGGTTTCGTGGTAAAAAAACCACCTTTTCGAAACCTCTACGAAACCTTTTCAATATATCAGGTTGACAGTGATAGCGATAGCGATAGCGATCGACCGACAACGATGACATGCCCTTCCATAATTTAATAGATGTAGATATGACTATATTTTTAATGATTGAAATACTCATTAAAAAGTATACCCCTTCAGTAATAAAAGCATTTAAAGAAACGATTTGTAGTTCTAAAGAAAGACAAAATGGATTTTCAATCTACAACCGTTCGACAGTTGCAAGGCTACTGTCGTGAAAATAATATTCGAGGTTACTCGAAACTTAAAGTTGGAGCTGGTCGACCTTATTCAATATCATAACGGCTTTTCCAGTTTCCACAATGACTTGTTTAGCAAGCCAAAGAAGAACAGAGTGCGTAAGATCAGGTGTTGCGGTAAGTTATTTAAGGGATCAAGCATGAATAAGCACCTACAATCTAAAGGGCACCTAAACTATAAACCAAAGAAGGCAACCGCTCTCCCAGAGTGTGGAAGGGTGGAGCATCGACTACATCACATGACTCTCCCCCAACTACGGGAATTTTGTCGAACGCATGGCATTAGAGGCTATTCCAGGTTAGGAAGGAGGGCAGACATCATAGCATACATAGAAAGCGTATTGTTCAACCGTCATTTCGGGTTTGATTCAGACCTGTTTTTAGATACGCGAGAGAGAAGGCTCTACACCCTCCACAAAGTTAATACAGCCTTTGAATCTCGCTTGAAGACGTACGACATCCAAAATGAACACAACCTGATGCTTCCCGAAGACTTTTTGAACGATGTGGCATCACTAGTCCGGGGACTCATCACTAAACACATAAAGAGGCTGCATGGTTTGAAGGTTAATTTCGAATTCCTCTGTGACTATCAAAAGGGTAAAGACGATGCTATTATAGAAATGGAGAAAAACTTCAAAACAGAAAACGCAGTCATCTTAGAATCAACTGATTTGGTAGCTTATTACAGATCGGTTATCCAAAAATTATTGACAGAAATGGAGGAGTTTGTTGCAAAGGGTTCGGGATGGACGCTTGTTAGAATTAAAAACCTTGAGGTGAGGATCAATAAATACAACCCACTGAGAGGATCATCCTACATTGATTTACCGAAAAGAATTAAAGATAAAAAGGCAGTCATTAACGTACAAAATGAGGATAATAAGTGTTTCAGGTGGGCAATACTCTCTGCGCTACATCCAGCGGAAAAAGATGCCCAAAGAGTCACCAAATATAAACCGTATGAGAATGAGCTAAAGTTTGAAGGCATTGAGTTTCCAGTGAAGATGGAAGATAGAGTATTTAACAGGTTCGAAAAGTTGAATAACATATCGGTGAACATATATTCATACGAAGGTAATGATATATACCCATTGAGAATCACTAAAAATAAGGAAGACAAACACATCAATTTGCTGTACATAAAGAATAAGGAAGGAAACAGTCATTACTGTTGGATAAAAGACCTCTCCAAATTGATAAGCGGACAAGTGACTAAACACAACGGAAAGATATTCACCTGTGAGAGATGCCTGCTGTATTATTACTCCGAAGAGGACCTCCAAGCTCATGAAACGGATTGTAGGAAGAATACACCAGTAAAGATTGTAATGCCCGAGGAGAACGAATCTCTGCGGTTCAAAAACTACCAAAGGTCTTCACGATTACCCTTTGTGATGTACGGAGACTTCGAGTGCTTGACAAACAAGATAAACACCCGCTGCCCTACAAAAGACAGCTCATTCTTACATAAATATCAAAAGCATGAACCTATGAGCTTCACTGTCTACATCAAATATAAACACGCAGACTATAAGGCACCAATCACATACAGAGGACCCAATGCCACCAAGCTGTTCTTTGATACAGTGAAGACTGAGGCGCTAGCGATAAAGAACATTTATGATAAGAAGCAACCCATCAAAATGACCACCGAAGATGAAGAGCATTTCCAAAGGACCCATGTTTGCCACATCTGTGACGAAGATATCAGGAAGAAACCTTCACCCTATTCACCCAAGGATGAACCAGACTTCCGAAAAGTTAGAGATCATGACCATCTTCTCAATCCGGCGAAATGTGAATCGAACTACAGAGGACCTGCTCACAACCTTTGCAACCTAAAGTATCAAGAGCCTTCGTTCATTCCAGTGTTTATCCACAACTTATCTGGCTACGACGCCCATCTCTTCATAAAGGAGCTCGGTAGAGACCAAGGTGATATCGACGTCATCCCGAACAACGAGGAGAGGTACATTTCCTTCAGTAAGGAGGTCGGGGCAAAAACTGTAGAAGTAGGCGATGGGAAGAAAGTAAAGGTACCTGGTATAAAGTTGAGGTTTGTCGACTCATTCAAGTTCATGGCCGCTAGCCTCGACAGTCTTGCGAAGAACGTAAAGGAGTTCAGGGAGACAGCCAAGTACTTCCCCAAGGACAAACTGGACCTCGTCACCCGAAAAGGCGTCTATCCATACGATTACATGGACTCGTGGGACAAATGCGAAGAAACCAAGCTGCCCCCAAAAGAAGACTTTTACAACCAATTGAATGAGTCACACATAAAGGATGAGGACTACGAGCACGCTAAAAGGGTATGGAAGGCCTTCAACATTAAGACATTGGGTGAATATTCCGATTTGTATGTGAAGACTGATGTACTCATCCTAGCCGACATCATGGAACACTTTAGAGATGTCTGTCTAAAGACCTATAAGTTGGATCCTGCATGGTACTTCACTGCGCCCGGACTCTCGTGGGACGCCATGCTCAAAACCACAGAGGTTGAGCTAGAGCTGTTGACAGACTATGACATGATACTCATGCTAGAAAAGGGGACCAGAGGAGGCATCTCTCAGTGCTGTAACCGATATGGGAGGGCGAACAACAAGTACATGAGGGACTATGACGAGAACAAGAAGTCTAACTACCTGATGTACCTTGACGCCAACAACCTTTACGGATGGGCCATGAGTCAATACCTACCGCATGGTGGCTTCGAGTGGAGCACTGTGTCAGATGTGACCCAAGTAGAGGATGACTCAGACAAAGGATACATCGTAGATTGCGACCTACAGTACCCGACCCATCTGCACAACCTCCATTCAGACATACCTCTAGCACCTGAGAGCAGGATGCCCGATGGCTCAAAACAGCCAAAACTACTGACGACCCTCTATGACAAAGAGCATTATGTGGTTCATTACAGGGTTTTGAAGCAACTGTTGCAGTTGGGGATGAAGCTCAAAAAGGTGCACAAAGTGTTGGAGTTTCAGCAGTCTCCCTGGTTGAAGAGGTACATAGACCTGAACACTGATATGAGGACCAAGGCAACCAACGACTTTGAGAAAGACTTCTTCAAACTTATGAACAACTCGGTCTTTGGTAAGACGATGGAAAATATCAGGAAGCGACTCGATATTAGGCTAGTATGCGATCCCCAGAAAGCGGAGAAGCTAGTTGCTAAGCCCAACTTCAAGGGAAGGACCATTTTTGACGAAAGATTAGCCGCCGTGCATATGTACAAGACGAAAGTGATTTTTAATAAGCCAATATACGTCGGCATGAGTATATTAGATCTATCGAAGCATCTGATGTATGACTTCCATTATAATCTTATGAAGCCTAAATATGGGGGTGATATCAAGCTATTGTACATGGACACTGACAGTTACATCTATGACATACAGACCGAGGACTTTTATGAGGATATGAAGGGATTGATTGACTACTTTGACACATCAGATTATCCAGAAAACAATAGGTATGGTTTGCCCCGAGTAAATAAAAAGGTCTTGGGGAAGATGAAGGATGAAAATGCAGGGAAGATCTTAGAAGAGTTCGTTGGCTTAAGATCTAAGATGTATGCTTGTAAAACTGAGGTTGACCTGGTGAAAAAGTCGAAAGGAGTAAAGAAATGTGTCGTGAAAAACAGGATATCCTTCGAGGACTACAAGAACTGCCTATTCAAGCAAGAAGTACAGCATAGAACCATGAATCTCATCAGGAGCACAAAGCATGAGATTCATTCCATACAAGTCAATAAGATTGCCCTATCAGGAAAAGATGACAAGCGTCATATATTGGAAGATGGTGTCCATACCTTGGCTCACGGTCACTATGCGATAAAGGAGTAGGCGATCATAATCTTTTAACAGTTTTCGAACTATTAAAAGATAATTAATGGTCCTCAGTTCGAAGGACACATTCTTCTGTTCTGAATGCCTCTTTAATAGTGTCTATATCACATCTAAAGTGCTGATTGGAACCGTCCTCCTCCTCCTCCATATAAGAGTCTAACTTTTCGCAGATTCTAAAAGGGGGTGCTCGCCGAAGGGGGTACCCTTCCCTCCCAACGACTTTTCGCTTGTTCGGTCCGGCTCGGAAGGTGCTTGCGCTAGAACCTTGCTAATGGATGATTCTGATACAATTGCTTTGTTTAATTTATATGGTTGGAAAAGAGCCATCACTATTCTAAAAGGGGGTGTAGTTTTAATGGAGGTCTTTACCCCATTGTTTAATCGTATTTGTATGGCTGAAATAGAGCCATCACTATTCTAAAAGGGGGTTCAGTTTTTATGGGGTTTGAGAGCCATTGTTTAATTTAATTTGTATGGCTGAAATAGAACCATTACTATTCTAGAAGTGGGTTTAGTTTTAATGGGGTTTTGGGAGCCATTGTTTTTTAAAGGGGGGTAAGGAAATTATGGCGGTTTTCATACCATTGATATCTAAAAGTGGATACGATTTAATGGGGGTTTTGCTAGCCATTATTTTTAAAAGTGGGTGGATATTTAATGGGTGGTTTTCGCACCATTGTTTTTAAAAGTGGGTGGAAATTTTATGGGTGATATAGAGCCATTACATTCTAAAAGTGGGTGTGGTTTTAATGGGAGGGTTTCACACCATTGTTTTTTAAAAGTGGGTGGAAATTTTATGGGCGAAATAGAGCCATTACATTTCTAAAAGTGGGTGGAGTTTTTATGGGGGTGTTTATGGGTCTGCGCCAGCTCTCTCATCCCCACACTACTTACCCGCTACATATTTATGCGTATGCTGCATTTACGAAGTTTCTGTATTCAGATAAAATTGTGAGTTTAGCCGTGAGTTGGTCGTACATTTTCGTTCTTTCTGTTTTTCGACCCAGGGCGTCCGACCTACCCGAAAGTGTTGGGTACCTGTTTAAACGACCGGGACAGTGTCACCCAATTTAGATCGAAACCCAGTGGAGGTGACATTCACAGGGACCGTACCCTACTCCCCCTGCTACTAACCTCTAGGAAGAACAAACAAACCCACAGATTTAGCGTGTTTGTACACCGCGTAGACTCGGGAATAGTTTGAACAGAGCAGGGAATTGAACTCTGGTCCTCCAAGTACAATACCCCCGTGCTGGGATTTTCCCAACCCAAACATTTTCGTTCTTTTTCTTCTTTCTTTTTATTGACCCAAACCGTCCGATCTATTCGAAGGTATAAGGCATCTGTTTGGACAGCCAGGACAGTGCCACCCAATTTACACCAGAACCAGGAGGGGCGACACCCACAGGGACAGTACCCTCCCTTCAATACCACCAACCTCTCGGAAGGATTTTCAGACCCATATATTCAACGTCCCCGAGGACAGTTTGGGCAACGCAGGAAATCGAACTCGGGTCCTTTGAGTGCAATCCTCGTGTCTTAACCAACTTCCGCCCCCCAAGCTAAGTATATCTTTAACAAAAACATTTTTTCCTTACACAATAGAAGCAAGCTGGCCTCGGGGCACCAGATAACAAGACGGCGCCAGATCGTAACAAGACGGCGCCAAAACATATTTGATTTCGCAAAATGTCGCAAACCGCAAATTCCGAATCCAACCCCTCCTGTCCGGCAGGTATCAAGGAAGAGGTCGCTTCAGATTATGTTACGCTATTTCATTCAGAAAAGTGGACGTCCTTGCTCAGGCGGAGCAAGTAAGGACGTTGCAAATGGGGTTACGATGACTGGCTAGCTTATGGTAATGCATCAGAGTCCTGATGCAATGGGACCTTTGAGAGTAATTAATGGATGTTGAGATTCGGAGAAGCAATTAATCACGATATTAACAACCCACGACGCTTCAGTTCTTCTTTTTGCAATCTCGGATAGAATGTAGTTCCGACAATTATTATCCTTGAATAGTTTAATTTGGTTTTAAATCTTTAATGCCATCAAGTGGTTTTCCAGGTCTTTATCGGACAACATTTCCTTGCGATTTCTTTGCTGGTAAAATTCGGGAAAGTCAGGTTTTTTTTTTAAGAAACCCAATATTTTCGGTGCAAAGAAAACTTTTAGTAAGAGATTTATTAAAGTCACATGTTATGGACATTCTATCCATAGGGACGGCCGGGAAATGCCACCCAATTTAGATCCCTCCAGTCGCTACCACCAACCACTCGGAAGGACTTACGGATCCACATGTTTAACGTGATCGTACTCCTCGTGAACACGGCGACAGTTTAGGAAGAGGCGGGAATTGAATTCGGGTCGTCCAAGTGCAATTCCCGCGCGCTAATCACTGGGTTGTCGCGCCCCTTGACTCACCCGCTGGTGCTTCGCCCCAATATTAGCTGACGCTCACTTTAACTCGTTCTGCGAACAATTTCATCAAGCTTCAGCTTCCAGCTAGTTACGCTCGCAAACCCCGAAACTCGTTTCATGAGGGGGCTTCGTCTCCTTCCTGGCGCTTGCTGAGCCTGCATCGCAATCTATGTCGTGCCACCTGCTATTAAGAGAGATTGCTATTGTATTACGAACAAACGGCAAAATTTCATAATTGCATGTTTTGCCGTTTGTTCGTCATACAGTGACAAAATATCGTGTTACGCTTTTAGTATAGAGAGATTTACAACAATGAACCAAAAAAATTGTTGTAAAATATAACGATTAAATTGTAATGTTTATGACAACAAGAGTTTCAAATCTTCACCCGTAAAGAAGAGTTTTTTATTTTTACTTCAGAAGTGCATAAAAAATTGAATAACTTATTAGTAAAACTCCAACTGCATGTGGGTACATGCCACCAAAAATTCGAGGTGTTGCTATTGCGGGTCTGTGCAGGAAGCGATTTCGCAGCTCAAAAACTCTTCCTTTCACTTTGACATTAAATATTTCCTAAACTAAATTTTACATCGAAAAACGGTTTATTCTCCTAATATTTTTCGATAAATGTAACAAATTCATATTTTTGTATGCTATAGATTTTGTGACAGAGAAACTTGAGAAACGCGAAATTTGTTAAACTGCGACGACCGCGTCAGCGTGACGTCATCTACATTTTAACACTTTACAACAAAGTTGAAAAGTGTTAAACTTTGTTCAAAGTGTTATGACTTTGTTCATTCTGTCTGTCTGTCTGTCTGTCTGTCCGTTAGCACGATAACTGCCGTAAAAATGACTTAATCAAAATGAAATTTTAGTATGTTGTTCATACGGTCTGTAGGACCTATGGGAATATAAATGAATAATATCACCCAATTAGTTTTGGATTGAACCCGGATTGAAAAAATGAAATACATCGAGCCCTATGGGACCTAATTTTTCAAACATTTTTTAAGCGGATTTAAAATTCACAAATTGCTTCGAAAATTTTAGGTAATATTCAAATTGTTCCATAAATATATAAAAAAAAATTAGCGAAATATATTCAGTAGTTTTTTAAATAAAAATAAAAATAATAATAACACCTCTTATATGAAGCGATCACGTGACCATGATATGAAAAGATCACGTGCTCCACTTCAAAATGATATATGGCATCCATCTTGTCTCAAAATCGTGATTTTTAAAGTTCTTTTTAATTCATATTGAGTGCTGTATTCGTCCTAAAACCACTTTATTTTTGCTTAAATTCTGTGTATCTACATACTGAAACAACGCAATTACAATATATTTGAGTTTATATGCTCATCCAAATTTGATTATTTCTACAACGAAGCCTATTTTTCACCTATGTAAAATGTAAACAGCAAAATATGTAGAATGAGTTGTATTAGAATTGCTGTATTTCTTTAACACAAAATCATTTAGTTCATGGAGTCTGCATAGCTGATATGAATGAAATATTCATTGATTTTACAAAGAGAAGGACGATTTTTTCGATGAAGTTTTGCGCATAAAGTTTAATTACTTGTAGCTCCATGGTCTTAATTTTTAAATAAAATGAATTATTATAGTATTGTGATGAATGGAAAAATATTTATGAATGAAATGCTGCTTTTATAGAGAGAGCCAGGCGTGTTATTTTTTTTTATGACGTCATTTGAATGAATTTCATTTGTTTTCGATGAAGTTTTCAAATATAATACATTATCGTAGTATTATGATAATTCTAAAATTATTACCGAGGAATGTATCATATTTTAGAGATGCTTAAACCAGGCAATTTATATTTCAATGCCGTCATTTGAATGAAGTTCATTTTTTTCGATGAAGGTTTAAGTTTTCAAATATAATAAATTAATGTAATATTGTGATAAGTTTTAAAATATTACCGAGGAATGTATTGCATTTTAGACATGTTTAAATAAAATTGCATTGAAGTTGGAAAGTGTTTCATAATCAATGCTTTAAGCATGATTGATCTTTCTTGATTTTTAATATAGAGAGAAAAGTATACTGCTTTACCGAAAATTTCCAAACTTAAGATTTTGAGGGAAAATAACGTTAAAAATACTCCTGTAAACATTTCAAAACACTTTTGGAAACATTTCCCTGTGCATGTGAAAGGATATTTTGCAATGATTAGAGGCCACGAAGTCGATTGTTTTGCTCCGAATTCTGCAGTCTTGGTGTCATTCTTTAGCCATGACCTGCCAGTGAGGCAGGTGATCATGTAATGGGGCGGCTTAAGCGCGGGCGCAAATCTGGGGCACTACGGGGGCGCAATTGATGTTATACTTTTGATAAGAGTAATGCTAATATATTGTTAGCCGTAACCTGCCCGCCTGGTAAGACGCAGTGTGCTGGTATACGCTCGCGTATATCCATGTTGTTAGCCGTGACCTGACCGTTTGCCATAACGCAGTGGTCTATACGCTCGCGTATATCCAAGTTGTTAGCCGTGACCTGACAGTTTGCCATAACGCAGTGGTCTATACGCTCGCGTATATCCATGTTGTTAGCCGTGACCTGACCGTTTGCCATAACGCAGTGGTCTATACGCTCGCGTATATCCATGTTGTTTGCCGTGACCTGACCGTTTACCATAACGCAATGATCTATACGCTCGCGTATATCCATGTTGTTAGCCGTGGACTTGCATTCTTGCATGCTAGGAGGATACGCAGCGGTCTATATATTCGCGTATATGTAGGGCATTACGGAAACTAAGTTAACTGAATTAGAAAGTAAAATGAATTTTATTTGAAATCATTTTTAACACTTTCCAAAATAGTTGAAAAGTATTTATGACTTCGGTCATTCTATCTGTCTGTCCGTTCGCACGATAACTGCCGTAAAAATAACTTTATCAAAATTAAATTTTAGTAGGTTGCTGAGACGGTCTGTGGGACATATGAGAATAAAAATCCATAATACTTCCCAATTAGTTTCGGATTTAACTTGGTTGAAAAAATGAAATACATTGAACCCTATGGGACTTAATTGTTCAAACATTTTTTAAGTGAAGTTAAAATTCACAAATTGTTACGAAAATTTTAGGAAATACGAGTATTTAAATTATTACATAAAATGAAGAAATTTTTTAGGTAGTTTTTTAAATAAAAATTGAAATAATAATTACAGCCATGATATATGAAGAGATCACGTGACTCATTACAATAGAAAATATGACATCCATTTTTTTCCGTGTGTAAAAATCGTGATATTTAAGGATCTTTTAAATTTATATTTAGCTTTGCATCCATCCTAAAACCGCTTTATTTTTGCGTATTATCTCTATATCTAAATTCCGTGCCTACGCAATTACAATATTTTTGATTTTAAATGATCACTAAACTCTGATTATTTCTACAACGAAGCTAAATTTTAACGTATGCAGAATCTAAATACATCAAGCGATTGCAAGATGAGTAGTATAAGAATTGTTAAAAAAATTTTACGCAAAATTATTTAGCTCTGGAGTCTGGAATGTAAGTGATATGAATAAAATTCATCGATTTTACAAAGAGAAGCAGACAATTTATATTTCAATGAAGTTTTAAGTTTTCAAGTATAAGAAATTACTGTAGTACTGTGATAATTTAAAAAATATAACCACTGAATGTGTCACATTTTGGAGCTGTTTCAATGAAGTGTTTCACAATCAGTGCTTATGGGCCAACGGCCGTACCGTGCTGAAAACACCGGTTCTCGTTAGATCACCGAAGTCAAGCAGCATCGGGCGCGGTTAGTACTTGGTGGGTGACCACCTCGGAACACCGCGTGCTGTTGGCCATCTCGGGTGCGGTATCCCCGTGGTTTGCGCGCTAGATTTGCACGCTACCACAAAATGCCGCCGTGTTCATGCGGAGTACGATTACGTTAAACATGTGGGTCCGTAAGTCCTTCCGAGAGGTTGGTCGTAGGGGAAGGAGGGTACGGTCCCTGTGGATGCCTCCCCCACTGGGTTCCGGTCTAAATTGGGTGGCACTTCCCGGCCGTCCATACAGTTACCTTACACCTTTCTGGTAGGTCGGACGGTCTGGGTCTCAACAACAACAACAATCAGTGCTTATGCCTGATTGATCTTTCTTGTTTTTATATATTGGTCGCCAAAGATACTGGAAAAGGTGAGCTTGTCCATTTCAATCTGTCCGATTTCAGTAATCTAGATAACTACCATTTGTCATGACTGTTAAAAGAAGTTACTGCTAAAAATATGATTGTTAAAAATTTATTGGTAAAATATAACTATTGCCTGTGAGTATCGCAGCAAGTTGATATTAATTCAGTAATCAAAAGGATATATGGATTTCTATTGATTTCTGCTAGCATTCCATAATTTCTCTTACTACCGTAATGGTATATTATTACTTTCCTTATATACAATAATGTATGAGGAAAGTTGTGACAGTGTCAAAAATTCGAATTCGAGTTTTCGACGGGGGAGCACGTTTCAAGCATCCCTGATCACGAATCGAATATTTTTGAAGTGATGTCTGTGTGTGTGTATGTTAAAGTTTGTGTGTGTGTGTGTGTGTGAAAGTATGTGTGTGTGTGTGTGTGTGTGTCACTGAGTCCGTAGAGACTATAATTGACGAATGAATGGACCGATTCGAAAGAAATTTGGTACAAAAATTACAATGCGTAAACACTGGAAGCCTATTGCTTTTATACGCAATCGAATGTTCAGAACCCCCCTAAACTTTCGAGTGAAATTTTGAAAAAAACGTCAAAAAATCAAAACAGCTAATAAAGTTACACAAATAGACATTTCTTATGTAATTTTTCATTAGAAAACGAATGACATAAATTTTAGAACGCTAACATGAGCCGTTCTCGAGATATTGCACATTTTTCAAAAAAATTATCAAAAAGTCATATAAAATAAAAAAAAATATTTCCTTTTGAGAAACATGTTCACTTTTCACATGTAATACCATGCGATAAATTTGGTGATAACATTCTCGTGGATCTAGCTCGTTCCATTCATGAAAAAGTTACTTTGAGTAGTACTTTTGTATTTGAACGCCAATAGTCATTTATCTGCTGTAAGAATAGCTTATTTTTGCGTCCATAACGGCGAGATTTCGGCGACAAATTTGGTGGAATGTCGCTAACCTGGCGATTTTTTTAAATGTTACTAAATTAACGAAAAACTGGCCAAATGGATAAAAATGACGCTAAATCAATGAAAATGACGAGTCATTGACGAAAATTCAATATCTTGGAAAGAATATAAATATCTAGTATAAAAATAATCTATTTTTTTTTTACTGTAAAAGTAGTAAATTCATTGCATTATATAAGGAAAGGCATGTGCTGCCCACATCAGATTTTTTCACTTGTAACCACATTATCACATTTTAAACAGTTTTAAAAAGTGAATCTAAATATTTTCTGACAGTTCTTTCGCCGTTTCATGGCGGTCAAATGTATCATTAACAAAACCAACATCAGTATCATCTTACTTTCACATCTAAATGCGCCTAAGTTCAATTGATTTATCCACTGCCTCGGATCCCGAATTCAGTTCTAACCGGTTCTGACTGGAATGTAGAAGATGAAGAGATCCCCTTACGCGTCTCAGTTTATGTTGCACTTACGCAATTTTATTTAAAATACTTTCATATTTTTGTTGCTTATATTTTTTATGGACGAGCGGAGTGAAGCTTATTCTCCATTCATAACGAAGCGATATCAACATTTCCCTGAATTTTGTGATTCTTCTTACTTGAAAACTACAATAGGTAGAGAGATGAAAATTTGCACACATACATAAAATTGCACACAGATGTGAAAAATCAGTTTCAACAAGAAAGATTAATCATGCATAAAACATTGATTATGACATCACTCTAGAAAAAGTTAAAACGTGTTAAGGAGATCTTAAAACATATATTGGCATCAAAATGTCGAATTCGAAAATGATCGAGAAAACAATTCTTTCCCTATATTATTTTACATAGTATAACAAGAAAGACCAATCATGCATAGTCATTGATTATGAAACACTTTCCAACTAAAATGCAATTTTATTTAAACATCTCTAAAATATAATACATTCAGCAGTGACATTTTAAAATTATCTACAGTAATTTATTATACTTGAAAACTTAAAATTTCATCGAAATATAAATCGTCTGCTTCTCTATGTAAAATCAATGAATATTTCATTCATATCATTTACACTGCTGGCCACTAAAATTGCTGCAACATGAAGGCGGCATGCAACAAACGTCAAATTTGCATGAAAGGTACTACATGCTGGGATATGCAAGTGATTAGCATTGCAGCGCGTGCGCACAAAGCAGGTATGAGTAACGCCATCTACATTCTGTATAAAAGGGAAGATTGCACAGCGGGTTTCTCATTCGGAAATCGCATTTGAACGTTGGTTGTTTGTGTGAAGGTCGTGTTATGCCTCGTGTAAGAAGGAGAAATTCCTACCAGTACATGTCTAAATTCGACCGCGGCAGGATCATGGCCTATCGGGACTGCGGTTTATCATTCCGCGACATTGCTGCTCGCGTTGGTTGGGATCCCATGACTGTCAGGCGAATATGGAAGCGATGGGTCCAGGAGGGCCATACTGAACGCCCTGCAGGATCTCAGTGACCCCGGGCCACTAACACCCGAGAAGACAGACATGCTGTCATCTCAGCCTTGCAAGATCGCACAACCACGTCATGTACCCTGAGTCAGGAACTTGGCTCGTTTGCAGGACAAGTGTCCGCACGGACAGCGTGTCGACGTCTGCAGCACCAAGGACTGTCAGCACTGCGACTATTGTTGCGGCTTCCCTTGTCGCTGCAGCAGAGATAGGCGCGCCTACATTGGTGCGACGAACGACGACACAGGAATGGCACAGCGTCGTCTTTTCAGACGAATCCCGGTTCTGCGTATAGCATCATGATGGGCGTATCCGTGTGTGGAGGCACCGGGAAGAACGAACATTGTCAGTTTGCATTCGTCATCGTCATTCATACGGGCCCAACACCTGGCGTGATGGTATGGAGTGCTATTGGGTACACATCCCGGTCACCTCTTGTTCGCATAGCCGGCAATGTGGACATCCGTCGTTACATTTCTGACGTGTTAAGGCCCGTGGCTGTGCTCTATCTTCGAGGTCTGCGTGGACGCCATCTTTCAACAAGATAATGCACGACCGCATGTTGCCCATGTTGTCCTGACCTTCCTCGATACAGAGGGTGTTCAACTGTTGCCCTGGCCAGCACGTTCTCCAGATCTGTCACCCATTGAGAACATCTGGTCATGGGTTGCCGACAGACTGGCAAGTCACCACTCGCCCGTCACCACGATTGATGAACTCTGGCATAGAGTTGAAGCCGCATGGAATGACGTACCCATATCTGTCATCCAAGCTCAATTCGATTCGATGCCCAGCCGGATTACAGCCGTTGTTGCTGCCAGAGGTGGCAGCTCTGTGTACTGAATTCTGCATACTGTGTACCCCAAACCACCTGCAAATTTAATCATGTCTTCCTCCCATTATACTGTATATGTACAATAAATAAGATTCTGCTATTTTTTTCCTTCTTGGTGTAGCAATTTTAATGGCCAGCAGTGTATATTCCAGACTCCAGAGTTAAATAATTTTGCGTGAAAAAAATTAGCAATTATTATACAACTCACCTTACAATCGTTTGATTTGTTTACATTCTACATATCTTAAAATTAAGCTTCGTTGTAGACATAATCAAAGTTTAATGATCATTTAAAATAAAAAATATTGTAATTGCGTAGACACGAATTTAGATACATAGATAACGTGCAAAAATAAAGCGGTGTTAGGACGGATGCCACACTAAATATAAATTTCAAAGATCCTTAAACATCACGATTTTTACATACGGGGAAAAAAAATGCAAGCCATATTTTATTTTGCAATCAGTCACGTGATCTCTCCATTTATCAATGGCTTTATTATTATCTCAATTTTTATTTAAAAAACTACCTAACATGTTTTTCTGATAAAAAATTCTACATTTTATGTGATATTTTAAATATTTCCTAAAATTTTCGAAGCAATTTGCGAATTTTAACTTCGCTTACAAAATGTTTGAAAATTAGGTCCTATGGGGTTCGATGTATTTCATTTTTTCAACGCGGGTTAAATCCGAAACTAATTGGGTGATATTATTCATTTTTATTCCCATATGTCCCATAGACCTTCTGAACAACATACTAAAATTTCATTTTGATAACGTCTCACACTTTTCAACTATGCTGGAAAGTGTTAAGCAAGTAAAAACTTGCAGCTTTATTTTTTAAGAGTTTCAGTTTGCAGGCTTAAATATCTATCGACAAAAGAAAAACAGTTACAGGTGGTATTTATTTGCCACAATATGATTATTGGCGAATGCTTCTTATATTTAAGGATGCTAAAATAAACAGCATTTACATGAACAGAAATGTGGTGTACATTCCTTTCAAAAAGTCCATTGCCAGAAATAATGCACATTTGAATTCCAGGAATAATATTACATATACGCACATTGACAATTATTGCAGGTGTCACCGTGTTAGGGGATTCTGCTGAAACAACACCTTTTATGTTCAGACATTTAAGTTCTTCCTCAAACGCGTTTCGTTCGTTCCTGGTGTAGACTTCTACTAAATTCTCTGCAGCTTTGTAATTGGATTTTTTTCGTCTATCGCGCTTTGTTGTCGAATATGCTATCCTAACTTTTTAAATTCTTCCCTATGGGTGCTGCAATCAATTTTTACTCCATTTAGAATGGCCACTTTACTATAGACAGACCTTGCGTGTACACTCATGGACATTTCTTTACAAATTTATTGGAACGCATAAGAACTTTCCTGGGGACCTTGTGTAACAACTTTACTCGTATTACCCTGAAAAAAAATCTAATGTGGGCAGCACATGACTTTCCTTATATAATGCAATGAATTTACTACTTTTACAGCAAAAAAAATAGGTTATTCTTATAGTGGATACTTATATTCTTTCCAAAATATTGAATTTTTGTCAATTAGTCGTCATTTTCATTGATTTAGCGTCATTTTTATCCATTTGGCGAGATTTTCATTAATTTGGCAACAATGAAAAAAGTCGCCAAGTTGGCGACATTCCGCCAAATTCGTCGCCAAAATCTCGCCAAGCGTTATGGACGGGTAAATAAGTTATTCTTATAGCAGATAAATGACTATTGGCGTTCAAATACAAAAGTATTACTCATTTATTATTATTAATCTATTAGCTTTTCTGATGCATGGAACGACCACGAGAATGATGTCACCCAATTTATCGCATGATATTACATATGAAAAGTGAATATGTTTCTCAATAGTTACATATATTTTTTAATTTATGGGATTTTTTGATAAATTTATTTGAAAAATGTTCAATATCTCGAGAACGGTTCATGCTAGCGTTCTAAAGTTTATATCAATCGTTTTCTAAGGAAAAATTACATAAGAAATGTCTATTTGTGTAACTTTATTAAAAATTTTGATTTCTTGATGATTTTTTCAATATTTCACTCGAAAATTTAGGGGAGGGGGGGGGATTCTGAACATTCGATTATGTTTAAAAATAATAAGCTTCCAGTATTCACGGATTGTGATTTTTGTACCAAATTTCATTCGAATCGCTGTATTTGTTCGTGAGATGTCGTTTCCACAGACTCACTGACACACACACACACATATTTTTACACACACACACACACACACAGTCATCACTTCAAAAATGTTTGATTCGTGATCAGGCATGCTTGAAACGTGCTCTCCCATCGAAAACTCGAATTCGAATTTTCGACCCCGTCACAATACTTTCCTTATACATTATGTATATAAGGAAAGTAAAAAGAATCTGAAGGCTATACTCATATTAGACATTTGAAGTGTCAGCAAAACCATGGATTCCAGTTCTAACCTCTGCTGTCCAGCAGATTTCATGGGGATGAAGACGCTTTCAGATTACGCTACACGTATGCTATTTCATTCAGAAAAGTGGACGGCCTTGCATAAGGGCGACACGGGTAGTCTGTGAATGGGGTTATCAAGACAAGCTTACGGTAACATATGAGGGTCTTTATGCAACAGGACCTTAAAGAATAATTAATGACACTGGGTTTTGGTACTGCAATTAATCCAGATTTAATCAACCTACATTATTTTGTTTTTGTTTTGCGTACCATAAAGTACATGTATAAAAAATATATTGGAATGGTCTCGAAAATTCGAATTTGATTGTTTAATGTCTTTACACTCATTATATTATAATCGAACAATTTTAAGAATTATCGCTCTCTGTCTTTCTCTGCGCGTGTGTGCAGTGCATGCATTCCCATTTTGCTTATAAACTATACGTCCTATAAACTATAAAAAATTCCTAATTCGTTAGTAACAGTATAAGGCCACACACACACATATACAGGGTGTCCGGTGCTATCGGTGCCCAATGGCTATTTCCTCAACTGTTGATCACAGAGATACACTTCCAATTGCAAAAATGTTTTAAATTTTAAAATCTATTATCTTAGAAACAGTTTAAATCAATAAATGCGGTTCTGAAAGAAATACAAAATATAAATTTTTATACAGTCCCCCGGTCCTACCAATTATATTTCGGAAAATCATCCTCATACAATTTTATTCAAATAAAAAAAAATCATACATTTAAGACCAAAATTGACCGACTTATAGCTGCTTAAAGTTGGAGCATTTTTTGTGCTGAGAAATGATCAATACGGTTCTTGATTGGTTGGTTGCCTGGAGAAATGGTCAATACGGTCCCTGATTGGCTGGTTGCCTGAAACGGGATATTTTTATGCGTGGAAAAGCGAGTTAAGTTATAAAGTTTATTGCTTCATAACTCGATGAATTTTGGTCGGAAGATTTTTTTTTATTTTGCATGAAGTTTTATGAGGATGATTTTCCTAAATACAATTGGTAGGACCGGGGGATTTATATTTCATATTTCTTTCAAAAATGTATTTATTGATTTAAACTGTTTCTAAGATAATAGATTTTAAAATTTAAAACATTTGTGCAATTGGAAGTATATCTCTGTGACTAACGGTTGAGGAAATCGCCATTGGGCACCGATAGCACGGGACACCCTGTATATATATACACTGACTTCTAAAAGATAAGCACGCAATGAAAATTTTATTTTTTGAAAGTGTATTTGAATTTGAGTAGCTGAAAATCGCTGCGGATTTAGATGGCAGTATGCAAATATCGTATGTTACAGCCAATCACGATTGACTGTCCGGATATATGCTAATTAGGCAGTCGTTGAAGACGCCAGCATTCTGAAGGGTTTGAGGAGGTGCATTTAAATGCTGATAAGAAGTGTTTATAACTTTTGCAGGATTATTTTTGATGATATTCGCGTTTCGATGACTGAAAGAAGACGAATGACAGATAGTGAGCGCTGTTGTGCTGTCAGACGCATTGAAGCAGGACAGTCAATCAAAGATGTCCCTATTTTCTTTGGCGTTGATCATTCGGTAATTTATCCATTATGGAAACAATTCCAAACAAGTCAAACTATTGTCCGGATTCCTGTGCCCGGTCATCCAAGGGTTACCACCCCGTCTGATGATCGGCATATTGCTATAGCAGCCAAGCGGAATCGACGAGCGACCTCCACAACTGTCACAACCATGGTTGCAGTGGCATTTGGTAAGACAATATCTGCCAGTGCTGTGCGCCGAAGGTTCCACGTTAAGGGACTGTACTCCGAGTACCACGTTTTTGTATTCCACTAACCGTCCAAGCTAGAGGAGCAAGATTAAAGTAGTGTCGTCAACATGTCAATAGGACTGTCTCAGATTGGTGCAACGTCCTGTTCACGGACGAGTCCAGATTTGCCCTGGAATCAGATGATAAGCGTGTAAGGGTCCGGAGAGAACGAGGCACACGCAATCAGGCCAAGCACATCATAGAACATCACGCATTCGGAGGTGGCAGCGTTATGGTGTGGGCTGAAATTTCAATGGGATATCACACAGAGATGAACATCTTTAAAGACGGTTCTTTGACAGCTGCGCGGTATCGGAATGAAGTCCTAG
The DNA here is from genome assembly GCA_951213105.1 of Amaurobius ferox. NCBI lineage: Eukaryota > Metazoa > Arthropoda > Arachnida > Araneae > Amaurobiidae > Amaurobius > Amaurobius ferox. The sequence continues at coordinate 44,293,674 of OX578147.1, read as the reverse complement.
ACCCCATTGCCAGACTTTGCTCTGCAGCAGTTGGTCCCGATTTCTTCCTTATGGACGATAATGCCCGTCCTCCTCGAGCTAACATTGTTGACGAATACCTGGAAAGTGAGGGCATTTCTCGTATGGAGTGGTCAGCGTATTGCTCCGACATTATTCCCATTAAAAACCTTTGGGATGACCTTGGGCGTGCTGTCTCTGCACGTTTATCTCCTCCAGCTAGTCTCAGAGAGTTGGAAAGTGCCCTATTGGAGGAATGGCCATTTCTCGCATCTGCGATGGTTGATCACCTCATTGAAAAAATGAAAAATCGTTGTAAAGTTTGTGTGAAGGTCCGGAGTGGTCACATACCATATTAATGTAAGGTTTGTTTGGTTTGTTTTCCTTTAAACATCATTTTGTTAATGACCTAAATGCGACGTCATCATATAACTTACGAAAAGTAAATATTTTTTCATCTTTGTACATAATTCTTGTTTTCTTAAATGCATAAACACATTTGCTAACTTCATTACAATTTTGAGTTAATTAAAGCTTTACTTTTCCCTTTTTGTTGATTTTACAGTCCGTGCTTAACTTTTGGAAGCCAGTGTATATATATGTATATAATATATATATGAATATATATATATATATGTATATACATATATACATATATATTTTAGAAATGTGTAATAATAAAAAAAAATTATGTAATAATACAAAATTCAATTTTAACATCACCATAGAAACAAATTCACGGCCATAATGTCTATAAGAGAAAAGAACAGCACCAGCCCAAATTCGATGATTAGTCAGAATCAAATTCCTCCTCAGGTCTGAGCATTTAACTCTAACTAACCCAAACACATGCCTGTTTCAGATAGAGCAATAGTACATTACTATAAATACTCTAACTCAGACTACAGGCATCAAAAATGAAAAAAAAAGATAGGATACATTAAGAAAATTTGTATTACCATGCGGCATGGTAATACAAACCCTTCTTCTTCCACCACGTGTATACACGATCAACCTCAACAGCTTAATTATCTAGATGCACCGGAATGAACAAGTCGAAATTCTATCAGGGAGGCAGTACGAACTTTCACAGTAATACTCCCAGACCCGTCCAGTGAGTCTAAGCAGGAGACCGGACAAGCAATTCAGAATATGAACATGAATCAAAGATGAAAATTCTTACTAAACAAGTAATTCATAGGAAAACTGGATAAACGAGAATGCCACTATATACCATTATAAGGGAGTTCAAATCGCATTTTCAATACTGATAAAAGTTACAATTTTTTAGCGAAAATAAAATTCAAAACATTAATGTTAATGCATCTTATTTTCCGATTTTTTCATTTTTCTAATTTTTTTGACTTAGTTTATTATTTTTCATTTTTATTTATTTATATAAATAATAAATAATTATATATAACTTTTTTTTATTATTATTATGTATGTCAGCCACTATATATATATACGCACACACACACACACACACACACACACACATATATATATATATATGATACAGAAATTTTAAGCTTTCCCCAATAATGCGCTTTTCTCTCTTATAATTCTTATTCCAAATTCCTATTTCATGTCATGCACTTATTATAACTATGAATTCTATCCCACGCTATTAATATTAACAGCGTCTGCCAGTATTTCCTCTTTCCTCTACCATACCATGTATGGTCACTAACTTTCCATACCACACCACATATGGTCGTAAACTTTCTCACATGAAACTGCATCCCCATCACATTTTTGAAGCATAAAATACGCGAAGACAGCATGTTTCCCACGTCGTCACCAGATTCCACCCCTTCGTCATAGCTGTAACTTGTGAGAACATATTCAGGCTGCATTGAGATTTCTTCCAAGCTGGTCGCCGACGAGGAGCTCGGCAATATACAAAGTTATATTATAAGATGTCAACCTAATAAAATCGATTTTTGTACCGCCGTGTTTATGCGGAGTACGATCACGTTAAACATGTGGGTCCGAAAGTCCTTCCGAGAGGTTGGTGGTAGGGGAAGGAGGGTACGGTCCCTGTGGATGCCTCCCCCACTGGGTTCCGGTCTAAATTGGGTGGCACTTCCCGACCGGCCAAACTGTTACCTTACACCTTTCTGGTAGGTCGGACGGTCTGGGTGTCAACAACAACAACACACACTCACACCCACCGGCCATCCATTTTGCTGCTCTTTGTCTGAGGACGAGTCGGATGGTCTGGGCTTTCGACACACACTCACACACACGGCCGCCAATCTTGTTGCTCTATGTCTAAGGATGAGCCGGACGGTCTGGACTTTCAACACACACACACAGACACATATGTATGTAATCAATTATATTTGTAATCACTCCGAAAATAGTCAAAACGGGTTCAGGCGGTCTTAAAACGTATATTGGCATAACAATTTTGAATTCGAAAAGTTTCATGAAAACAATACTTTATAATATATTACATAGTATGAGAATGTAAACATTTTATAATTAAAACAATGTTCAATTTTTTTACATTAAAATTAAAAGGTTTATAAGCTTATCATAAGTAAATTATTGTTCGACGAAATGATATTTGGAGAAATAGGAACTGTAATTTTTTCTCTCCCCCCCCCCTCCTCCCGCTTAATTTTTACTTTCCTTATATACATAATGTATAAGGAAAGTATTGTGACGGGGTCGAAAATTCGAAATCGAGTTTTGGACGGGAGAGCACGTTTCAAGCATCCCTGATCACGAATCAAACATTTTTGAGGTGATGTCTGTGTGTGTGTGTGTGAAAGTATGTGTGTGTGTGTGTGAAAGTATGTGTGTGTGTGTGTGTCAGTGAGTCTGTGGAGACGATAACTGACGAACGAATGGACCGATTCGAACCAAATTTGGTACAAAAATCACAATCCGTAAACACTGGAAGCCTATTGTTACTTTCCTTATATACATAATGTATAAGGAAAGTATTGTGACGGGGTCGAAAATTCGAATTCGAGTTTTGGACGGGAGAGCACGTTTCAAGCATCCCTGATCACGAATCAAACATTTTTGAAGTGATGTCTGTGTGTGTGTGTGTGTGTGTGTGTGTGTGAAAGTATGTGTGTGTGTACGTGTGTGTGTGTGTGTGTGTGTGTGTCAGTGGGTCTGTGGAGACGATAACTGACGAACGAATGGACCGAATCGAACGAAATTTGGTACAAAAATCACAATCCGTAAACACTGGAAGCCTATTGTTTTTAAACGTAATCGAATGTTCAGAACCCGCCAAAATTTTCGATTGAAATTTTGAAAAAATCGTCAAAAAATAAAAACCGCTAATAAAGTTACGTAAATAGACATTTCTTATGTAATTTTTCATTAGAAAACGATTAACATAAAATTTAGAACGCTAACATGAACCGTTCTCGAGATATTTCACATTTTTCAAAAAAATTATCAAAAAGTCATATAAAATAAAAAAAATATATTTCCTATTGAGAAACATGTTCACTTTTCATATGTAATACCATGCGATAAATTGGGTGACATCATTCTCGTGGATCAAGCTCGTTCCATTCATGAAAAAAGATACTTCGAGTAATACTTTTGTATTTGAACGCCAATATTTATCTGTTATAAGAATAACTTATTTCTCCGTCAGTAAAGCTTGGCGAGATTTTGGCGACGAATTTGGCAGAATGTCGCCAACTTGGCGACTTTTTGAAATGTTGCCAAATTAACTAAAATCTCGCCAAATGGATAAAAATGACGCTAAATCAATGAAAATGACGACTAATTATCGAAAATTCAATAACTTGGAAAGAATATTAGTATCTACTATAAGATAAACCTATTTTTTTTACTGTTAAAGTAGTAAATTCATTGCATTATATAAGGAAAGTCATGTGGTGCCCACATCAAATTTTTTTTATACGTATTCAAATGTTCAGAACCCCCTAAATTTTCGAATAAAATTTTGAAAAAATCGTCAAAAAATTAAAACCACTAATAAAGTTACGCAAATAGACATTTCTTATGTAATTTTTCATTAGAAAATGATTAACATAAATTTTAGAACGCTAACATGAACCGTTCTCGAGATATTGCACATTTTTCAAAAAAATTATTAAAAAGTCATATAAAATGAAAAAAAGAATTTCCCATTGAGAAACATGTTCACTTTTCATATGTAATATCATGCGATATATTGGGTGACATCATTCTCGTGGATCTAGCTCGTTTCATTCATGAAAAAAGATACTTTGAGTAATACTTTTGTATTTGAACGCCAATAGTCATTTATCTGCTGTAAGAACAACTTATTTCTTCATCCATAACGCTTGGCGAGATTTTGGCGACGAATTTGGCGGAATGTCGCCAACTTGGCGACTTTTTGAAATGCTGCCAAATTAACGAAAATCTCGCCAAATGGATAAAAATGACGCTAAATCATTGAAAATGACGACTAATTGTCGAAAATTCAATATCTTGGAGAGAATATTAGTATCTACTATAAGAAAAACCTATTTTTTTACTGTAAAAGTAGTAAATTCATTACATTATATAAGGAAAGTCATGTGTTGCCCACATCAGATTTTTTTTCTGGCAACGCCACTGAGATCTGGAACTTGTAAAGTACATTTATTTCTCCATGAATTAAGGCATGTTCATACACAAAGTACGCACATCTTTGTTAATTATTAAATATTTATCTTCCTTCTCTTCTCCCTCTTGGCAGTCCCACTGAAAGTGTTCTTTCATAACGAACTGTACTGCGCTGCGTACGCAATCAATGGCGGTTGGCATAATGTTTTACCGAACCGCAATAGCTGCGGGTGACCTGCATAGAGTGTCTTTGACAGAGGAACGTCTGTTTACAAACAATACTTGACGTTTGCACGTCGTTGTCGGTTGCAGCTGAAGCGGTTTCTTGTTTCTTATCTGGACGAGTTAGTAAGTGAGCCTGAGAAGTCAACGTACTGCGTTTGATGGAATTCAGATGCCCGTTATCTGTGGAATAATTTGACGAAACTGACTGACACTTCTTAGTTTCCGTGTCTGGTTAAGCTTCAGAAATATTGTAAGAGGGATTCTTTTAAAACGGGGCAAATATGATTGTTTAAATTATCTTTTATAAAGATTAAAATAAAAAAATTATAATGATAATTATAAAATAAAAATAATAATTTTATGCGCGAAATTTGTTTAAAAAAATATTTTTGGCATTCCCTGATTCGAGTCGCATCATTCGCAATTACCGTGCCGAATTTCGTTCGAACTGAAATCGCTTTACTTACATTTGAAGTTTTCTTATTCATGAAAATATCTTTCTCTATATTCTCAATTTCTGTATCTCTCTCTCCCGCCTTTAAAGCGAAGGTAGGAAAGGTAAAAGACCGAGAAAAGAGAGTGAAATAGAGAAAGAGGGTGAGAGAAAAAGTGGGAGAGAGAAAAAGTGGGAGAGAGAAAAAGTGGAAGAGATAGAAAAAGAGGAAGAGAGAAAAAGAGGACGAAAGAGAAAAAGAGGGGGAGAAAGAGGGACAGAGAGAAGGGGAAATGGAGAATGGGGTGAGAGAGCAGGGTGAGAGAGAGAAGGGTAGCGATAGAAGAAAGAGAGAGAGAAGGGGGAGAGAGATTGCAAAGAGAAAGGAAGAGCAATATATATATATATATATGATACATAAATTTTTAGCCTTTCCCAATAACGTGCCCTTTTCTTTCATAATTATTATTCTGAATTCCTATTTCGTATCCAGCACATATTGCAACTACATTAAATTCTATCCCACGTCACTAATATTAACAAAGTCTGCCAACACTTCCTCTTTTCCTCGTCCATACCATATATGGTCACTAATCTTAACCTCTGTGTAAACTTTATCATATGAAACTGCATTCCCAATCACATTTTTAAAGCCTAAAACACCAAAGACAGCATGTGCCCCATGCCTTATATCCCACCCCCTCTGATGTATATGTAATTTGCACTTGTGAAAAACTACGCAGAGTACACTGAGATTTGGTGAGAGCTGGTCGACGATCAGGATTCGTCCAGGATCTATTTCCAGTGTCATCTTATAAAGTAGATTTTTGATAACGTAATACGTCTGTCTCTTCTCTGAACTATTACCACCAATAGCAAAGATGCATTGTCAACTTTACACAAAAAATTTGTAATAACATACGTCGACAAGGTAACCACAAATTATGCATTTACTTGTGTTTTGCTTTATAAACAGTTATTATACAAAAGTTATCACGATCCATGCGTATACCTACCTTTACAGCAATCTAAGTCAGAAATTGAGAATCGCATTAAATCGAAATACATTAAATTGGGATACAGAATGGGGCAAATCCGTTTTCCTTATATAACTTTAATACCTAAACTTCATAAAAAGATCCTGTTAAATTTCGCCCCATTACAAATGGTTTTCAATCATATTTGACAACAGCTAACAAAAAACTCTTATCTATTTTAAAAATAGTAATGATTAAGATTAAAAATAAAGGTGCATATTTTATTAGTAATAGTATAGAAGCTATTAAAAAAATAAATGTAATTACTGAAAATTTGTATTTTAAAAGTTTCGATTTTAATGATTTGTTTTCAAATATAAACATCAAGGACTTATACGATATTGTCATGGAGATATACGAAAAATACAATCTGCAGGCGATTATTAACAAATATAGATTTAAAACATTGGTGGAAATGGTTTTATTCGAAACTGTACTGTTTGATGGCACATCTTATTTTAAACAATTACATGGTATACCCATGGGGGGTGGTTGTTCATCAATACTTGCTGATATATATCTGAATAGATATGAAGATGGAACACATATATTAAACGAAATTCTGTTCATTCGCTACGTTGACGACATTTTGATAGCGTATCCATGTGAAGCATATCAGATGATTTTACTTTCTATCCACAACATTTCAAACTTACTGAAACTCCATATAATGTCAACAAAAGTCTAAATTTTCTGGATATAAGAATATACAAACAACCAGGTGGTTCTACTGGTTTCTGTTTGTACGATAAACGCAACGACTTCCACTTCAAAATCAATTATATCATAAACTGGAACTCTTGTATGCACAAAAATGTTTTTAGAAATATTATACTGGGACAATTAATACGTAGTCAAAGAATAAACAGTAAAATGGAAGATCGATATTTATGCGATTATCGTTTCCTACAAAACACCATCTCACAGGGTTTTCCCAAGTATTTTTTAAGTGACATTATCTACAAATTTTATAAAATAACTGTAACCGATAGTTACCGTTTATATTTAAATAAAACTGATGGCAATATACATACTGGATAGTCACAGGTAAAGCGTGTGATAACTGATATGGGACCTCTTGAATAGGGTCTATTGTATGATACGTTATGGAAGATTTGCTTCATCTTGTGTGATACGGTATGGGGATGTACATCTACATGTATGATGCTATTGATTGTCATTCAGGTATATGGTTTTAGAAATAGACTTTGTTATAATTGTTCTATTAAGTGTCAATATTTAAAGTCTTCTTTAAGTAGAAGCTTTGTAATTTTGCTCATTTATACTAGCGAACATATTTCAAACATAATTCAAACATTTTTCAAACATATTTCAAACATTTACTGTTGATGAATTTTGATAAGGCTGGATCTCGACAATTATATCTTATATTTGTTTGTGTATGATGTCTGTTTACATCTTACAATTTGATACATTCGTATTCTATTTTGCAATATACCGACTCTCCGAGAGTGTTGTCACGACGCAAAGCATGCTTAACCGGGGTGAGGGGGTCACAAATCCCCCCGGCCATCTTTTGGTATATTGTTTCCATCCATAACTCTTTTCTTTTTGAAAATATATATATATATATATATATATTAGAAATATGTAATAATAAAAAATTCAAGTAATATTAACATCACCATAGAAGCAAAATCACGACCATAATGCCGATAACAGAAGAGAACAGCATCAGCCCAAATTCAATGATTAGTCAGAATCAAATTTCTCTTCAGGTCTGAGTATTTAATTCTAACTAACCCAAACAAATGCCTGTTTCAGATTGAGCAATAGTACATTACTATAAATACTCAAACTCAGACTACAGGCATAAAAAAATGAAAAAATGAAGATAGGAAACATTAAGAAAATGTGTATTACCATGCGGCATGAACCCTTTTTCTTTCACCACGTGTATACACGATCAACCTCAACAGTTTAAATTATCTAGAAGCACTGGAATGAACAAGTAGAAATTCTACCAGGGAGGCAGAGCAGTACAAACGTTCACAGTAATACTCCCAGACCCGTCCAGTGAGTCTAAGCAGGAGACCGGACAAGCAATTCAGAATATGAACAACCCGTATAAGCAATATGAACATGAATATGAACATGAATCAAAGATGAAAATTCTTACTAAACAAGTAATTCATAGGAAAACTGGATAAACGAGAATGCCACTATACACCATTATAAGGGCGCTCAAATCGTAGTTTTAAAACTGGCAAGAGCTACAATTTTTTTGCGAAAATAAAATTTAAAACATTAATATTAATGCATCTTATTTTCCGATTTTTTGATTTTTCTAATTTTTTTGACTTATTTTATTATTTTTCATTTTTATTCATTTATATAATTAATAAATAATTACACTTTTTAATTATGTATGTTAGCCACTATAATTGGGCAAGTTTTTTAGGATGTTTTCGAGTGGAAGTTGATACACTGAGTTGATAATTTTAATAACGAACTTGGGAGGATATGCATTATTAGTCGCTGTATTCAATAATTCCATAAAATGTGCTAATTTATAATATTCATCACAAATTTTATTGATTCTAAGAGCCTGGTTTATTATAATATATATATTACTATAACTACCAGGAAGGTTACTCCCTATTAAGGACAGCTGATTTCGCTGAAACTTTCAGTAACTTACTTGCATATATTTTACAGTGTGGCTGATGTTGAATAGTAATACCTCAATATAATAGTAAGCCCCGCCCAATTTAATGTAAAAGGTTTAGGGATAGAAAATAAGGAGAGGAGAAGGAAAGGAGGAAAAGAAAGGAAGAGAAATAGAGAAAATGTGGGAAATGGAAAGAAAAGGCGGTAGAGAAAGAGAGAACGTAAAAGAGAAAAAAAAATGGAGAGTGCAGATAGAGTAATGAGTCTTTTAGTCTTTTACTTCTTTCAGTACCGTTACCGTTATTACAGGTACTGTTTTTTTCGGAAAGTAATGCGTACAGACCTCTGTTACAAGAAAAGTAATGATTACAGGTAATGCCGTTACTTTTACACAATTATTATACAATGGGCGCGGTAGCCCATTGGTTAACGCGCTGGAGTTGCACTCGGTAGGCCCGGGTTCGATTCCAGCCACTGCCAAAAAACTGCCGCCGTGTTCACGCGGAGTACGATCACGTTAAACATGTGGGTCCGTAAGTCCTTCCGAGAGGTTGGTGGTAGGGGAAGGAGGGTACGGTCCCTGTGGATGCCTCCCCCACTGGGTTCCGGTCTAAATTGGGTGGCACTTCCCGGCCGTCCAAGCAGTTGCCTTACACCTTTCTGGTAGCCGGCCGACTAATCGGTTGCTCATGTCCTTGCTGACGAGCCGGTCGGTCTGGGTCTTCAACACCTTTCTGGTAGGTCGGACGGTCTGGGTCTCAACAACAATTATTATACAACCCTAATTATAATTCCCAGAACTGCCTAAATTTACATTTGAACCAACCTTGAGAACATCTTCGTCACCCTAACTTTTGTACACCTAACACACTTGAACAGACTTCTGCTTTTAAATATGTCGTCTTGACATATAAATTGTACATTATGAGGATCGCACGCTATGTTTTTTCCGGAAATTTTTCCATTTTTCTTTTTCTCCCTAATTCATTTGAAAAAAATCTGATGTGGACAACACATGACTTTCCTTATATAATGTATTGAATTTACTACTTTTACAGTTAATTAAATAAATAGGTTTTTCTTATAGTAGATACTAATATTCTTTCCAAGATATTGAATTTTCTTCAATTAGACGTCATTTTCATTGATTTAGAGTCATTTTTAGCTATTTGGCAAGATTTTCGCTAATTTGGCAACATTTCAAAAAGTCGCCAAGTTGGCAACATTCCGCCAAATTCGTCGCCAAAATCTCGCCAAGCGTTATGAACGCAGAAATAAGTTATTCTTACAGCAAATAAATGACTATTAGCGTTCAAATACAAAAGTATTACTCAAAGTATCTTTTTTCATGAATGGAACGTGCTTGATCCACGAGAATGATGTTACCCAATTTATCGCATGGTATTACATCTGAAAAGTGAACATGTTCCTCAAGAGGAATTTTTTTTTTTATTTTATATGACTTTTTAATAATTTTTTTGAAAAATGTGCAATATCTCGAGAACGGTTCATGTAAGCGTTCTAAAATTTATGTCAATCGTTTTCTAATGAAAAATTACATAAGAAATGTCTATTTACGTAACTTTATTACTGGTTTTGATTTTTTGACGATTTTTTCAAAATTTCATTCGAAAATTTAGGGGGGTTCTGAACATTCGATTGCGTATAAAAACAATAGGCTTCCAGTGTTTACGGATTGTGATTTTTGTACCAAATTTGGTTCGAATCGGTCCATTCGTTCGTCAGTTATCGTCTCTACAGACTCACTGACACACACACACACATACTTTAACACACACACACACAGACATCACTTCAAAAATGTTTGATTCGTGATCAGGGATGCTTGAAACGTGCTCTCCCGTCGAAAACTCGAATTCGAATTTTCGACCCCGTCACAATACTTTCCTTATACATTATGTATATAAGGAAAGTAATAATATGTAATACTCTTTCTACACTGTTTGAAAAGTAGGTAACTTTACAAAAGCCTTTGATCATTTAGTTTTCTAATTTTGAGGAGGAAAAGGAACAAAATAAGGCTTTATTTTGAAGAAGGCAAGAACTAGAAGGCAAGTTTTGATAGGCAAGAACTAGAAGGGTACACGTGACATTTTATTTATTCTGATAAAACAACATGTAATATTTTTAGAAGATTATTTTGTCAGAAATGAATTCTCTAAAAATTATGAAAATATAATACATACGGAATATTTTCGCAAGTGATTTGGCCGAAGGTAAATACTTTAATAGCACTAAATAAACACCTATTTTTTTTCTAACCCTGGTCAGCAGGCATATCTTAAAAATTGTTAATATAATATTTGATTATGTATTTTTAAATTATAAGTAGCTTTCATTTTTTTTCTTATAATATTTTTATATAACAATACATAAAGCTGCAAGTATATGAAAGTTATATAATTAATAATTTATTTCTTACACCTGAAATAAACAGTAAATTATTTATGATTCAGAAAGGGGTTAGCAATTTTTAATTTATTATTGTTCTAAATTTATGATTTATAACAATTTTTTTTTTCTATTATTGATAAAATATAATTATTTTATAACTTTTCAGAAGTGCAGGTACTCAATGAAAATATTAAATTGCAGTTACTGACTTCAATATGTTTGTGTTAGAAAATTTTGTGCATATAATACTTTTATATATTTCTAAATTTAAACCCTTTTTTAATCATAGCATTTAATATATAAATATATATATATATATATATATATAATAATAAAAACGAAAGTGCAGGAGTTCAAATCAGTAAACACAGCATCAAACCGCGGGCAATATAATAACGAGTATTTAATAGCAGAAAGTAAAAATTAACGAGGAAGGGCTGGAAAAGTAGGGCACGGAAAGGCCAGGTCAAGGAAATTAAATCAATGAATAGTATATCTGCCAGAAACGTCTTCAGGGACACATTCTAGACAAATATACTAAAATCCGTTGTTTCTATGATTGCATAAAAACACGTGGTTAAAATTTTATGCAATCTGTGCCCAACAACGGAATAAACGAGATTAACAGATATATATATCTATATATGTAATATTGGCTGAAACATTCCAAGGAAGAGACATTTATGGTACCAAAATCTACTTTATTACACGACATTTGAAACAGAGGTAGTTACATAGGGTGGCCGAGCTCCCGATTGTCGACCTGCCCTCATAAAATCTCAATGCAGTCTGCGGTTGTTCACATAATGTACAGCTACAGCAGATGGGGGAGGGATATCGCGATATGGGAAATATGCTGCCTTCGCGTTCTTTAGGCTTTAAAAATGTGATGGTGAAGTTGTTTCATATGAGAATGTTTACGCAGAGGTTAAGATTACTGACCATATATGGTTTGGTCGAGGAAAAGAGGAATTGGGAGCAGACTTTGTTAGTATTAGTGGCGTGGGATAGAATTTAATATAGTTGCAAAACGTGCTGGACTTGAAATAGGAATTGGGAATAATAATTATGAAAGAAATACGCGTTATGAAGGAAAAACGCGTTATTGGGAAATGCTTAAAATTTCTGTATCATATATATATATATATATATATATATATATATATAAGAAGATCAAAAAAGATCGAGATGTGAAATAAGTGCCAACAGGGAAATAACAAATGGCCAAGGGGGATTGTGACCCCTTGTTCCCGTTTATAGCCAGCTATTACTCCTGAGGAAACACTCACGGAACCGTTACGTGCCTGTGGCCATATTTCCCTGGAACGCCAAAGCAAAAGACGTATGCCAGAAGTGAATGCAAGGACTGAGTGGAGAAAAAATAATTTGGATTGAGACAGGTTGAAATAAGAAGTTAACCCGAATGACAGATCATTCTTCAATTCAAATATAAAGTGCCGAACCATTCGATGCGTTGCCATTATATTATATAAAATAGGTGTTGCCAATATCACTATCAAATGCATTAATTTCCTTGCAGTGCACAGCATTATAGTGGTGTTTGAGGTATCCCAGTGGATAGTGCTGTTTCAAGACATTAATAGAGCTGCATTGCGCCTATATGACTTGGCAATTTATATTGGTTTACAATCGGGTACGTTTCGTACTTTGTTATTTACAATATATATATATATATATATATATATATATATATATATATATATATATATATATATATATATATATATATATATATATATACTGTTTTGCAAAAAAAAGAGAAACACCATGAAGAAAGTGACTATTTTTATTGAAATTGAATATGCGTACAACTCATACACGGCTAATGAAATGATTACAAAATTAAGGCCGCATAACTCATCAATGGTTAGCAATTGCACATTGAATTTTCAAATCAGTAATTGGTGAACCCCTCCCTTGGCGGCATGTATACGTCTATGTATACGTCTATACATGTATACATGCTTGTATACGTCTAGGTAAGGAGTGATAAAGTTTCCTAATGTCATCCTGTGATACATTCTGCCAGACATTTCTCAATTGTTGCTCCAGATCTGCTACATTTCGGGGTGCCCGAATCTGGCGGCCTAGCCTGTCCCATACATGTTCGATTGGCGAAAGGTCTGGTGATCTTGCTGTCCAAGAAACAGTATCAACAGCACGGAGACAGTCCACAGATATGCGAGCCGTATGTGCGGTGGTATTATCTTGTTGGAAAATTGCCCCCAGAATGACGTGCCATGAAGAGTAACGCAAACGGCTGCAGGACTTCATCAACATATCGTTGAGCTGTTAAAGTTGTATGCAGGATGACTAGGGCGACCTGCTGTCGTAAGAGATAGCACCCCACACCATCACACCGGGGGTAATGACTGCGTGCCTGTGCAAAACAAAGACTGATTGTGACTGCTGGCCCTGGCGCCTCCACACTCGTGTCCGATGGTCATCTGCTGAAAGACTGAAGCGTGATTCATCGCTGAACAATATGTGATGCCAGTCTACTGGAAGCCATGATGCTCGGCTACGACTCTGTCGATGTTGTGGGGTTGTGGGCAGACGTCTTAAAGGCCGGCGTGAGCGTAACCCCACCTCAGCCAAGCGCAGTGAGATGGTGGAAGGTACCATGGAACAGGCTGTATCACGTTGGACGGCGGATAATGATGCCGTTGGGCCAGATCGGACCTGTCGCACAATCATCCGATCTTGCTTCGCATTCCTGCACCTTGGCCTTACCAGAGCCTTCATTCCACCAATGAGTTTCTTATAACAACCATTGCTGCCAGCATCTTTGCACAACAGTGTCTGTTCGGTGCAGGTGGCGGCCTATTTCTCGGTATGATCGGCCAGCTTCACGTATCCCGACTATACGACCACGTTCGAACTCGTCTAATTGCTTATAAGATCTTCGGCAACGTCGTAACGGCATTATTGGTTATGTTTCCACGGAACTGCAACGCCGATAACGAGCAAAGATAAACCTTCCACATTTTTAACTTGTTTTATAGGGTGTTAGTTGCGTAGTAGAAACGCCCGAAGTTAACACTCATTGGCCCTGCAAATTTAATTATTTGCATACTTGGTATAAAGGAATTTGCATATATATTTTATATGTTATACATATTATATATATATATATATATATATATATATATATATATATATATATATATATATATATATATATACCGGGTGGTCAGAATTAAAACACCCCTACTCTGAGCTCTCTATAGATCGAACTACCCAGTGTAAAGACTCCAAAATTGTTGAACATACTATTCAAGACATGGGGAAAGGGATTACGCGAAAAAAACTAGTTCCAGAAACACCGATAGGTGGCGCTGCACAACAGAAAATATGCTAAAAAGACACAAAATATACATTTTTAACACATTTTATTCGAACGTACCAAACATTCATATCACAAGGACCTTATCGATGCAGGGAATGCTGCTCAATATGGTTCCCTTCTTCAAGATGTAAAATATGCAGTCTGTGGACAGCTTGTTCTGTCTGTGGACAGCGTGTTCAACTTAATTGAATTTAATTTGATCTAAATTTTAAACTATAAGGTAATAATACATAGGAACAAATCAACATTCAAGAGTGATATATACATAAAATAAGCACGAGCATCAAAGGATTGTCAAAAGCTGGAGGCTCAAAATATTAAAATGCCAAAAAGAAAAATCTGTTAAAATAAGATGTATATTGAATATATAAAAATTTGGATTGAATAGAACCTCCGTAGATGTTGCTTTTCAAGGATCTTTACATCTACTGAGGTTCCAAATGTGTTTCGCACAGCAATGCAACCACGAGGTTCAAATATCGCTAAAAGATCCATATATATATGATTATTGCTCTAATGTAAGAACAATTACTGTTAAAAGTCACTGGACATATTACTTTAGCTTAAATATAATATTTAAGAATAAATTCAAAATTTTCTCAGAAAATTTTTCAATTTTAAAATTTTCCGGAAAATCCACATCTCTAATTGTAGGTATAACAATTTATATTTCTTATGTTACCTACAATGAATAGTGTGCGTAAAAGAGAATTTTACAATGGAGGCAAAAATTCGATTCTCAGATTTGTATGAATTTACAAGCTCCGAACATCCCAGATTACAAACCAAATATTTTTTCAATATATGTGGGCACGGTATCTTTGTACAACGAATTTTTGTACAAGTTTTACAAATCGGTAAAGACACATGTGTAATCAGAAAGGGGTAAGATTATTAATGTCCTCGATTTGTTTTAACAATTTCATTTGAAAATTAGAAACCCCCATAAAAGTTAAACATGTTAAATTTCTTCAAAAATAGTTAATTTATATTTAATTCTTTATTTAAAAGTGAATTACTTTATTTATAGGATACTGAAAATTAAATATGTTTATTATCTTCAAATGACTGGATGGCTTTGAAAGTAATTTTTACCAGAAATAATATAAAACTATTTTTGGGCAATTGCATAATTCTAAAAATAGTTCTTTTACATGTAATTCTTTATTTAAAAATGAATTACGCTATTTATAGGATACTAAAAATTAAATATGTTTATTATCTTCTTCAAATGATTGGATGGCTTTGAAAATAATTTTTACCAGAAATAATATAAAACTATTTTTGGGCAATTGCATAATTTTAAAAATAGTTACTTTATATGTAATTCTTTATTTAAAAATGAATTACGCTATTTATAGTACACTAAAAATTAAATATGTTTATTATCTTCAAATGACTGGATGGCTTTGAATGTAATTTTTACCAGAAATAATATAAAACTGTTTTTGGGCAATTGCTTAATTCTAAAAATAGTTCTTTTACATGTAATTCTTTATCTAAAAATGAATTATGTTATTTATAGGATACTAAAAATTAAATATGTTTATTATCTTCTTCAAATGACTGGATGGCTTTGAAAATAATTTTTACCAGAAATAATATAAAACTATTTTGGGGCAATTGCATAATTTTAAAAATAGTTACTTTATATGTAATTCTTTATTTAAAAATGAATTACGCTATTTATAGTACACTAAAAATTAAATATGTTTATTATCTTCAAATGACTGGATGGCTTTGAATGTAATTTTTACCAGAAATAATATAAAACTATTTTTGGGCAATTGCATAATTTTAAAAATAGTTATTTTATATGTAATTCTTTATTTAAAAATGAATTACGCTATTTATAGGACACTAAAAATTAAATATGTTTATTATCTTCAAATAGGTGGATGAATTTGCAAGTAATTTTTACCGCAAGTAATATAAAACTATTTTTGGGAGATTTCGTGATTGTTTCTCGCGATATTTGAAATTTCACTTTCCACCACAGGGAACGTGATATTTCTCGAAAGATTTCAGTCACGTTCATGAAGCAGGGTACCTTTATTTAACTTGATAACAACAATAATCTTATTGATTTTCAGCGAGTTCGAGCTAGAAGAAATCTCTAATTTTTGTTGCTGCCCCAGAATATCGAAATTTGTTCATTTGCAGCAAAAGCCAGTGACGGGCTTCAAATTCTTATCACTCCCTGCTAGATTCAAGCCTGACTCTTCTACCTTCTTGAATATGTATTTTACAACTAGTAATTAAGCCTTCCAAACACACTCTTGAATAACTAAGTTGAAAATTATTTTTTTTTAATGTTATTTTGTTTAACAATATATGGTGTTGAAGACCCAGACCGTCCGACTCGTCCAGAGGACTAAGAGCACCTATTTGGACGGCCGGGAAGAACAATATATGGTGTGTAGCAATACAAATAGTAGTCTTAATAAAAAATTGGCTCAGGTTATTTTCTGTCCAGTGGTTGGTGTCGAAAGCCCAGACCACCCGACTCGTCCGAGGACTTAGAGCAGCTTTTTGGATGGCCGGACCAGTGGTTGGTGTTGAAGACCCAGACCGTCCGACTCGTCAACAAGGACTCGAGCATCTATTTGGACGGCCGGCACCAGTGGTTGGTGTGGAAACCCCAGGTCGTCCGAATCATCCAGAGGACTTGAGTAACTATTTGGACGACCGGGAAGGTACCAGTGGTTGGTGTTGTTGTTGAAACCCAGACCGTCCGACCTACCAGAAAGGTGTAAGGTAACTGTTTGGACGGTCGGGAAGTGCCACCCAATTTAGACCGGAACCCAGTGGGGGAGGCATCCACAGGGACCGTACCCTCCTTCCCCTACCACCAACCTCTCGGAAGGACTTTCGGACCCACATGTTTAACGTGATCGTACTCCGCATGAACACGGCGGCAGTTTTGGCAGTGGCTGGAATCGAACCCGGGCCTACCGAGTGCAACTCCTGCGCGCTAACCAATGGGCTACCGCGCCCCACCAGTGGTTGGTGTTGTTGTTGAAACCCAGACCGTCCGACCTACACCAGTGGTTGGTGTGTAAAGATTCAGCATTCTAGGTCACCGGAGATGGGGGGGGAGAGCTTTTGGAGAGACTAGAATGACCGTACGAATTGACCCATTTTCTCCGTCTCTAGAGGGTCGAATTTCTGAAACTCACCCATTTTCTGCGAATCTCGGAGGAAAATTGAAAATCCAGTTCCACTAACGATACATACAGTAAGCATGCTAAGATTCAGCTTCCTAAGTTATCAGGAGACTTCTGGAGGGGCTGAAAAAACTCTTCGAAAACCCCGTATTTTCTCAAACCCCGTGGAGGAATCGAAAATTGGGCTCCGATTGGCTATGTCCTGCGGTCGACACTATAAGTTTTCAAAGATTCAGTCTTTTAGGTCACAAGGGGATTTTTTGAGGGTCGGGAAAGACTTTTCGATAAGCCCCCTCTCCCCTTACCCCCGTTCCATAAACGTAAAAGACGTATTATATATGTCGACGCTCCGTTCCCCAGGGGAAGGGCGTCACTTCTAGGCTACCTGGAGGCTTCTAGAAGGTCTGTACAGACAAAAATACGTTAAATCATTATTATATAAATTATCTCTGGGACTTTACACCCCACCCCCACTTCTCCGCTTGCGTGGTTTTGCATATTGTAGTTCCGCTGCTGAGAAAAGCCATGTGATGGACACATCGACATTTTACATGTAATGGCGAAAAAATTACGCAAAAATCTTGGCCATTACATGTACGCAGGAACTCCTCCACGAAACGTTGCTTCAATGTTGCCCCATATGTTGCACACATTCCAAAGAACTCTGAAACTCCCGTTAGTTAATCTGATTTCGCCAAGACAGAATTATTACAAGAAAGGAGATAAAATAAATAATCCGATGCGAGACAGTGTTCTTCCTTCAAGGTCCAAACTCACGTGGTTTTTTGGGTCTTATGATGCGGTGGCAGATGAAGATTTGTGGACTGGGTGAGAGAAACTGACGATGCAGACACTCCTCCGCTTCGTCCCCCCTGACCCAACGAATTACGGAGGAAGGTTACAGGCGAGCCTCCACAAGCCACAAGGTTGCCCACCAACGCAGAAAAAAGAAAGTTCTTTCTCTCTCTCCTCTTCAAATAGACTGCGAATTACAGATTTGTTAGAGACGTACGAATCCTATAAAGGCTGTAAACTTGAAGGAAAATCTAATTTTTTTTTTTTATCAAATTTAAAAGCATTTCTGTCGAGAATTTGTTGAGAAACAGAGTCGGAAAAAAGTACTATGAAGTCCCCAAAGCATTGTAAATATTGGTACGGTAGACAATTCTGCTCATAGAGGGGACGGACACCACTTGAGTAGAGGCTGAGCGTCAGGAAAGCCCAGAATTTTTAACACTTATCAATATAGTTGGAAAGTGTTTATGTCTTTATTCATTCTGTCTGTCTGTCTGTCCGTTCGCATGATAACTGCGGTAAAAATGACTTTATCAAAAATTTTAGTATGTTGTTGGGACGGTCTATGGGACATACGGGAATGTAAAAAAATAATATTGTCCAATTAGTCTTGGATTTAATCCGGGTTGAAAAAATGAAATACATTGAACACCTAATTTTTAAACATTTTTAAGCGGAGTTATAATTCACAAATTGTTTTAAAATTTTAAGGAAATGTTCAAATTATCACGTAAAATGTGTTAAAAAAAAATCATCAAAATATGTTAAGTAGTTTTTTAAACAAAAATTAAAGTAATTTTTACACCCATATTATATGAAGAGATCACGTGACTCCCTGCAAAATAAATTATGGCATCCATTTCTTTACTTTCCCTGCAATACATGGTAATGAATAGGGAAAATATTGGAATCAAGCCGAAAATAGCAACTCGAGTTTTCGACGGATCTACGCGTTTCGAGACCTCTAGAATACGAAAAAACAATTTTTAGCGTGACGTCTGTGTGTCTGTGCAATGTATATATCCACTCTAACTCAAAAACTAATGGACCGAATTTCATAAAATTTGGTAGGTAAGTCACTTGGGTGTGACCCTGGTGCTGATTAGTTTTTAGTATAATTCGGGATAAAAGAACCCGCCTTTTTTTGCGAAATGGCCTGCAAAATTGTCTGTATCCACTCTAGCTGAAAAACTAATGGACCGAATTTCACAAAATTCGGTAGATAAGTCGGTTATGGGTTACCCTGGTGCTGATTAGATTTTAGTACGATTCGGAATAAAATAAACTGCCATTTTTTGTGAAATGGTCGGCAAAAATCCCCAAAAGGTAAAATAAAAACTACGGATGCTTAAATATAGCTATTAAATGATTGTTTTATACGTAATGTTTAACGAAGAAAAGAATAAGACCAACCCCATTACACTAGGATAAGCCATTCTTGAGATATTTTAGTTTTTTCGTATTTTCTCTACGACACCTTTGAAAATAAGTCCTGTTACTAAATGAGAACGAAAATTGAATTAAAAGTGAATTAAATTTAATTAAAATAAAGAGATCGTGGATATAAGTCTGCAGGGAAAGTCATGTGCTGCCTACATCAGATTTTTATCTCTTAGTGAAAATCGTGATTTTTAAAGAACGCTTATATTTATATTTAGTGTTGCATCAGTCCTAAAACCACTTTAATTTTGCATATTATCTGTGTATCTAAATTTTGCCTACGCAATTACAATATTTTTTATTTTAAATGATCACTAAACTTTGATTATTTCTACAACAGAATGTAAACAAATAAAGCGATTGTAAGATGAGTTGTTTAAGAATTGCTTTTTTAACGCAAAACTATTTCGCTCTGGAGCCTGGAATATAAATGATATGAATGAAATGTTCATTGATTTTACATAGAGAAGCAGACTATTTTATAGCATTGCCTTTTTTGTTGTTTTAAGTTTCCAAGTAAAATAAATTATTGTAGTACTGTGATAATTTAAAAAATATCACCGCTGAACGTACCGCATTTTAGAGATGTTTAAATAAAATTGCATTTCATTTGTAAAAAGTTTCACAATCAATGCTTTATGCATGATTAATCTTTCTTGTTTAATTTTTGAGGAAATGAAAGATGTGAAAGATCCATAAGGAAAATAAAATATGGAAAGGATCCCATTTTAAATGTTTTTAGAGAGTTCATGGTAATTGTTTGTAGGGGCCCAATAATTTGTATGGGCGACCCTGCAGTGTGGCATTGCAAGATCAGTGAAGGGGTCAAGTAATTAAAAACTATCATTGAAGGAAATTTTGGTTATTACTTTCCTTATATACATAATGTATAAGGAAAGTATTGTGACGGGGTCGAAAATTCGAATTCGAGTTTTCGAGGGGAGAGCACGTTTCAAGCATCCCTGATCACGAATCAAACATTTTTGAATTGATGTCTGTGTGTGTGTGTGTGTCAGTGAGTCTGTGGAGACGATAACTGACGAACGAATGGACCGATTCGAACGAAATTTGGCACAAAAATCACAATCCGTAAACGCTGGAAGCCTATTGTTTTTATACGCAGTCGAATGCTCAGAACCCCCCTCAATTTTCGAGTGAAATTTCGAAAAAATTGTCAAAAAATCAAAACCGCGAATAAAGTTACGCAAATAGACATATCTTATGTAATTTTTCATTAGAAACCGATTGACATAAATTTTAGAACGCTAACATGAACCGTTTTTGAGATATTGCACATTTTTGAAAAAAATTATCAAAAAGTTATATAAAATAAAAAAAAAAAATTCTTATTGAGAAACATGATCACTTTTCATATGTAATACCATGCGATAAATAGGGTGACATCATTCTCGTGGATCTAGCTAGTTCCATTCATGAAAAGAGATACTTTGAGTAATACTTTTGTATTTGATCGCCAATAGTCATTTATCTGCTGTAAGAATAACTTATTACTGCGTCTATAACGCTTGGCGAGATTTTGGCGACGATTTTGGAGGAATGTCGCTTACTTGGCGACTTTTTGAAATGTTGCCAAATTAACGAAAATCTCGCCAAATGGATAAAAATGACGTTAAATCAATGAAAATGACGGCTAATTGTCGAAAATTCAATATCTTGGAAGGAATATAAGTATCTACTCTAAGAAAAACCTATTTTTTTTACTGTAAAAGTAGTAAATTTATTACATTATATAAGGAAAGTCATGTGTTGCCCACATCAGATTTTTTTTAATAGTAGGTCAGGTCTTTTCCATCAGTTTTTCTCAATTAGGAAAGAACCTACATTTGTTTTTCTCATACTGTCATATGCTATTGATTGCATCCAATTGTATTGTATGCTATAATCAAATAATATTTAAATTTATAAACACAAAACTCTGATGTGGGCAGCACCTGACTTTCCTTATATAATGCAATGAATTTACTATTTTTATAGTTCAAAGAAATGTTATTCTTATGAATGAATCGTCATTTCGTCATATTCTTATCAATAAATCGTCATTTTCCATGTCGTCATTGATTTAGCGTCATTTTTATCCATTTGGCGAGATTTTCGTTAATTTAGCAACATTTAAAAAAGTCGCCAAGTTGGCGATGTTCCTCCAAATCCGTCGCCAAAATTTCGCCAAGCGTTATGAACGAAGAAATAAGTTATTCTTATAGCAGATAAATGACTATTGGCGCTCAAATACAAAAGTATTACTCAAAGTACCTTTTCCATGAATGGAACGAGCTAGATCCACGAAAATGATGTCACACAATTTATCGCACGGTATTACATATGAAAAGTGAACATGTTTCTCAATAGGAAATATTATTTTTTTATTTTATGACTTTTTGATAATTTTTTTGAAGAATAAGCAATATCTCCAGAACAGTTCATATTAGCGTTCTAAAATTTATGCCAATCGTTTTCTAATGAAAAATTACATAAGAAATGTAATTTTTCATTAGAAGACGAAAATGTCTATTTGCGTAACTTTATTAGCGGTTTTGATTTTTTGACGATTTTTTCAAAATTTTACTCGAAAATTTAGGGGGGGGGAGGGGTCTGAGCATTCGATTGTGTATAAAAACAATAGTCTTCCACTGTTTACGGATTGTGATTTTTGTACCAAATTTCGTTCGAATCGGTCCATTCGTTTGTCAGTTATCGTCTCCACACACACACACACACACACACACACACACACACACACACACACACACACACACACACACACACACACAGACATCAGTTCAAAAATGTTTGATTCGTGATCAGGGATGCTTGAAACGTGTTTTCTCGTCGAAAACTCGAATTCGAATTTTCGACCCCGTCACAATACTTTCCGTATACATTATGTATATAAGGAAAGTAATAAATATCTCTTATTACGAAATGTTCATGTGGCTATGCAATACTTAGTGGTGGATGTACTACAAAGCTAATGATGCTGTCCCTGTTTTTACAAAATATTTATTTTTGTTAAAAAATTTAGTGTCACATGAGGATTTTGTTTTCCTTTTATAAATTTGTATTCTATTGACTCCCAAATTGGATATCGTATTCAGATTTTAATGAAGTGAAGTGTTTCATTCGAACGTATTTGACTCAAATTTTCAGGCATAATGCAAATGAAATTTATACTCTTTGAAAAGAGATGACTTTTTAGACTCTTATCAACTTAAAATAGAAATCTATATATACTAATTGCCAAGTGTCCTTCTGCATGTCCGTCTATCACGTTTTTTAGGTACTTCCCGAATAGATAGAGACTTGCAATTTGGTACAACTTTCGATCGTTTAATAACCCCCCCTGGAAAAATCGAATTTTTCGGAAACGTTCACTAGAGGGGTTGCTCCATACCAAAACGTTCGAAAAGTGAAATGATAGGAATACATACTTTAAGATAGAGACTTCGAATTTGGTGTACGGGTAAAACGTTCGAAAGGAAGAAAGTGTGCAATTTTAGATTTCCAATATTTTCTACTTAAGGGCATGCCACACACCAAAATATTCTATTTACCGAATAAATGAGAAACGGCTCCTTTAAAATTTGATAGAGACTTGAAATTAGGTATATGGGCTAATAATTTGATGAAAACACCCAAGACGAATATAGTTTTTCAAAAACGTTCGTTGAAGGGGGTACGGACATCATCCAAAAATAGTCGAAACGTGTTCAAGAGGTCTTAAAACATATATTGGCATCAAAATCTCGAAATCAAAAATTTTCGCGAAAACAATACTTTCTCGATAAGTAAAAATATTATTCTACTTCAATTACAAAGGTAGATGTTTTATTTGCAAAATTCGTTCTTAGTTCAAATCCAGAAGTTTTATAACAGGGATAATCTATACACCAAAAATTTCTCCCGTCGTTGAAAATAATAAAGCATATGTAAAAGGTGAAAATTACTATTGCCTGTGACGGGAAATTGTTTCCGAAATGTAAAGACTTGGACAAAAGTACTTTATTAAAGATCAGCTCATAATGATAATGCTCAAACTAAAAATAAAATATTTATTAAAAACTCAAGCTCATGAAAAAGAGAACACTATCAGAAATGTTGAATTCCAGTGTTAACGAATGATTGCTATTGGAATATTTGATGCTCATATGATCATTACCTTTTCAAAATATAAAACTTTAGAAATCGATCATCAATATGAGTAGCTCATTAATATGAGTATAATATGAGTAGATACTCATTTCTAGATTATAGCTCATTAATATGAGTAGATACTCATATTAATGAGCTATAATCTAGAAATGTTTTTGCCGATTCCTCCACAACACACTGTACTCCTCTTTAACACTTTCCAACATAGCTGAAAAGTGTTTAGGACTTTGGTCATTCTGTCTGTCTGTCTGTCCGTTCGCACGATAGCTGCCGTAAAAATGACTTTATCAGAATGTGAATTTTAGTATGTTGTTCAGACGGTCTGTAGAACTTATGGGAATATAAATGATGACCCAATTAGTTTTGGATTGAATCCGGGTCGAAAAAATGAAATACATTGAGCCCTATGGGACCTAATTTTTCAAACATTTTTTAAGCGGATTTAAAATTCACAAATTGCTTCGAAAATTTTAGGTAATATTCAAATTGTTCCATAAAATATATAAAGAAAATTTCAGCAGAATATATTCAGTAGTTTTTAAAATAAAAATTAAAATAATAATTATACCTTTTATGTGAAGCGATCACGTGACCATTATATGAAACGATCACATGACCCACTTCAAAATGATATATGGCATTAATCTTGTGTCAAAATCATGATTTTTTTAAGTTCTTTTTAATTTATATTTAGTGTTGCATCCGTCCTGAAACCTCTTTATTTTTGTGTATTTCCTGGGCATCTTTTGCTTAAATTCTGTGCATCAATGTTCTGAAACAACGCAATTACAATATATTTGAGTTTAAATGATTATCCAAATTTGATTATTTCTACAACGAAGCCTAATTTTCACTTATGGAAATGTAAACAGCAAAATATGTAGAATGAGTTGTACAAGAATTGCTGCATTTCTTTAACGCAAAATTATTTAGCTCATGGAGTCTGCAATATAGCTGATATGAATTAAATATTCATTGATTTTATGGAGAGGAGGACGATTTTTTCGATGAAGTGTTAAGCATAGAGTTTAATTACTTGTACCTCCATGGTCTTAAGTTTTTAAATAAAATAAATTATTATAGTATTATGATGAATGAAATGAATGGAAAAATGTTTATGTATGAAATGCTGTTTTTATAGAGAGCGCCAGGCGTGTTATTTTTCGATGACGTCATCTGAATAAATTTCATTTGTTTTCGATGAAGTTTTCAAATCTAATAAATTATTGTAGTATTATGATAATTTTAAAAATATTACCGAGGAATGTATCGCATGTTAGAGATGTTTAAACCAGACAATTTATATTTCAATGCCGTCATTTGAATGAAGTTCATTTTTTTCGATGAAATTTTAAGTTTTCAAATATAATAAATTAAGGTAGTACTGTGATAATTTTAAACAACAAAGATCAATTATGCTTAAAGCATTGATTATGAAACACTTTCCAACTTCAATGCAATTTTATTTAAAAAAGTCGAAAATGCAATACATTCCTCGGTAATATTTTAAAACTTATCACAATACTACATTGATTTACTATATTTGAAAACTTAAACCTTCATTGAAAAAAATGAACTTCATTCAAATGATTCATATAAATTGCGTGGTTTAAATATCTCTAAAATGCAATACATTCCACGGTAATATTTTTAAATCTATCATAATACTACGATAATTTATTATATTTGAAAACTTCATTGAAAACAACTGAAATTAATTCAAATGACGTCATAGAAAAAATAACACGCCTGGATCTTTCTATAAAAGCAGGATTTCATTCATAACTTTCTCCATTTCATTCGTCACAATACTATAATAACTTATTTTATTTAAAAATTAAGACCATGGAGCTACAATTCATAAACTTTATGCTTAAAACTTCATCGAAAAAAATCGTCCTTCTGTTTATAAAATCAATTAATATTTCATTCATATCAGACATGCAGACTCCATGGACTGAATTATTTTGTGTTAAAGAAATACAGCAATTCTAATACAACTCATTCTACATATTTTGCTGTTTACATTTTACATAGGTGAAAAATAGGCTTAATTGTAGAAATAATCAAATTTGAATGAGAATTTAAACTCAAATATATTGTCATTGTGTTGTTTTAGTATGTAGATGCACAGAATTTAAGCAGAAATAAAGTAGTTTTAGGATGGATACAACATTCAATATGAATTAAAAAGAACTTTAAAAAATCACGAATTTGAAACAAGATGGATGCCATATATCATTTTGAAGTGGGTCATGTGATCGTTTCATATCATGGTCACGTGATCGTTTCATATAAGATGTGTAAATATTATTTTAATTTTTATTTAAAAAACTACTGGATATATTTAGCTGAATTTTTTTTTACATATTTTATGGAACAATTTGACTATTACCTAAAATTTTCGAAGCAATTTGTGAATTTTAAATCCGCTTAAAAAATGTTTGAAAAATTAGGTCCCATAGGGCTCAATGTATTTCATTTTTTCAACCCGGGTTCAATCCAAAACTAATTGTGTGATATTATTCATTTATATTCCCATAGGTCCTACAGACCGTCTGAACAACATACTAAAATTTCATTTTGATTAAGTCATTTTTACGGCAGTTATCGTGCTAACGGACAGACAGACAGACAGACAGACAGACAGACAGACAGACAGACAGAATGAACAAAGTCATAAACACTTTTCAACTTTGTTGTAAAGTGTTAAAAATATTACCGAGGAATGTATCGCACATGTTAGAGATGTTTAAATAAAATTGCATTGAAGTTGGAAAGTGTTTCATAGTCAATGCTTTATGAATGATTGATCTTTCATGTTTTTGCTGCGTAAAGATCGCTTAAATTTATATTTAGTGTTGCGACCGTCATAAAACCGCTTTATTTTTGCGTATTATCTGTATATCTAAATTATGTGCCTACGCAATTACAATATTTTTTATTTTCTATTATCATTAAACTTTAATTATTTTACAACGAAGCCTGATTGTAACGCACGCAGATTATAAACAAAGCAGGCGATTGCAAGGTGGGTTGTATAAGAATTGCGGAATTCTTGTTTAAGCGAAATTAATTAGCTCCGGAGTCTGGAATACAAGTGATATGAATGAAATATTAATTGATTTTACATAAAGCGGAAGACGATTTATATTTCGATGACGTCATTTGAATAAAGTTCATTTTGTGCAACCAGCTTTTTCGCTGAAGCTTTAAGTTTCCAAGTATAATAAATTATTGTAGTACTGTGATAATTTAAAAAATAACAACTCTGAATGCATCCCATTTTTGAGATGTTTAAATAAAATGGCATTTAAGTTGGAAAGATCAATCATAATTAATGCTTTATGCATGATTGATCTTTCTTGTTATATATTTTAGTTGCTCTGGCTCTTTGTAAAGTTGGCTAATCCCAAAGTAATATCTTCTATGCATTTTTATTCTCTTTACATATTTAATTAAGTACAAGTGAAATCTTCAAAACATTAGATGGAAATCCTTAGTGAATCCCAAGCCGCTAAGGTATTTAATAGTGGATCCCATCAGTCATTAACTAAGCTCTGTGTATAGCTTACCCTGAGAAATAAAAGTTTAAAGTTAATTTGAGCCTGAAATGTAAAGAAATTGGAGTTTGAAATCCTGAGTGAAGCCTGCAATTTCTTCCAAAATTTAATGCTAAATCCATACCAGGTAGAATTTAAGCTATATCTATGGCAGATCCCGAGAAAAAATGTTTCGTGTAATACATAAGTTTTGAATTTGAAGTGGACCTAGAACTGGAAGTTGGGATTCTTAGTGAGCAACTTTACACTCTAAGAAATTTGATGCAGAATTCATATCAGTTATTATCTAAACTCTTATCTATAGAAAATCCCGAGAAATACTTGTTTCAGGGAAATTTTTTGAATCGGAAGTGAAAAAGAAACCGGAAGTGAAGATTCTTAGCAAACCATCCCGCCTCCTCCAGAATTTAATGCTGAATTCATATAAATTATTTTTTTCTATAGCCAATCTTAAGAAATAGATGTTTTAAATAAAATGACAATTGGTTAATGATAAAAGGGTCTCTTGTGTTGTTTTTCGTTTCGGATTGACTGGGCTGTTCTCCATGCTGCTTTCTGATTGGCTCTGTTTTAATCAAGTCTTGGCCCCGAACCAGGGACCCTTTACTTCGTAGACCGACATTATAATCACTGAGCAAAAGCTAGCTTCTCCTCCGTTCTTATAATTTGGGTACAGGTTCCAAGCATTTTTGATCAGATGTCTTTGCTGCCGCACACTCCCTCACCTAATGAAGGCCCCGGTCTAATTTCGGCGAGGAGGGGGGCCGCTGAGAAAACCCCCGCGTGTCCCCCCGAAATGCAGTTGAGGGGCTGAAGACCGAGAGGCGTGTTGCCTCGGGCATGACGTCTGTCGTGGTCAACCAGGAAGGGAGTGGCAAGGCTTCTGACTCCGTGTGGTGCTGCCATCTCGAGTTGAGAGGTGAAATCGTGATCTGGTGTTGAGAGGTGGAGAGGAAGGTTTTTTCGTGCTCGTATGTCCAGGGTAACCACTGTGGCGATTGGGAGTCGCCGGGCCCCGAACCAGGGACCCTTTGCTTACAAGACCGACATTATAATCACTGAGAAAAGCTAGCTTCTCCTCCGTTCTTATAATTCGGGTACAGGTTCCAAGCATCTTTGCTCAGATGTCTTTGCTGCCGCAGATATATAATCCCCTTTGTATCTTTCTTTGCAACTATTTCTCTTTTGAACTTCGGGTTTGTTGGTTCTCTTGCACTAACGGAGATTCAACATATAATGCTGCATCATCATTTTATTTGTGCTTATAGTATACGGTCGTTCAATTGTTCCTTTTTACTTCCGGTATTCTCCTTACGATAGATGAACTGTTCTAAGAACTAATTAAGCGTTTGAAACGAAATTTGATTACAATGACCTTAATATCTGTAAGTGCTCTGTATACGCACTTTGATTTTATACACGATCAAACTTTGGGAAGTTTCCCAAATTTTTGAATATTTGAAAACTATATACTAGTAAAAAAAAATCTGATGTGGGCAGCACATGACTTTCCTTATATAATGCAATGAATTTACTACTTTTACAGCAAAAAAAAAAAAAATAGATTATTCTTATATATTCTTTCCAAGATATTGAATTTTCGTTAATTAGTCGTCATTTTCATCGATTTAACGTCATTTTTATCCATTTGGCGAGATTTTCTTTAATTTAGCAACATTTAAAAAAGTCGCCAAGTTGGCGACATTCCGCCAAATTGGTCGCCAAAATTTCGCCAAACGTTATGGACGGAGAAATAAGTTATTCTTATAGCAGATAAATGACTATTGTCTTTCAAATACAAATGTATTACTCAAGGTATCTTTTCTTATGAATGGAACGAGCTAGATCTAAGAGAATGATGTCACCAAATTTATCGCATGATATTACATATGAAAAGTGAACATGTTTCTCAACAGTTAATATATTTTTTTTAATTTATGGGACTTTTTTTATAAATTTATTTGAAAAATGTGCAAAATCTCAAGAACGGTTCATATTAGCGGTTCATGCTAGCGTTCTCGAGAGCGGTTCATGCTAGGTTTCATGCTAGTGCGGTTCATGCTAGCGTAATAGTTCATGTCAATCGTTTTCTAAGGAAAAATTACATAAGAAATGTCTATTTGCGTAACTTTATTAAAGATTTTGATTTTTTGATGATTTTTTCAAAATTTCACTCGCAAATTTAGGGGGATTCTGAACATTCGATTGCGTTTAAAAACAAATTATTTCAAAGGCTTCCAGTATTCACGGATTGTGATTTTTGTACCAAATTTCATTCGAATCGCTCCATTCGTTCGTGAAATATCGTCTCACAGAGTCACTGACACACACACACACATAACACACACGCATACTTTCACACACACACAACACACACGCATACTTTCACACACACACACACATACACACACAGAGATCACCTCAAAAATGTTTGATTCGTAATCAATGATGCTTGAAACGTGCTCTCCCGTCGAAAACTCGAATTCGAATTTTCGACCCCGGCACAATACTTTCCTTGTGCATTATGTATATAAGGAAAGTAATATATCAGCACTGTCAATTATGTTAATAAAAGTAATTTTCTAAATCGTTTATCATAAGAAAACAAATGACCCTCATTTAAAAATGCAGCAACTCGTTCAATAGTTATAAGAAAATTCAATAATTTATCATAAGAGAATAATTTATTTAATATAATATAAAATTAATTTTTATTTAATATGAAGATATATATTTTATTTAATGTAAAAATATAATATAAAAATAATAATAATTATAATTTTAATAATGATAATTATTAATGATATTAATAATTGTAATATTTTTATATTAAATAAATATTCATAATAATAATATTTATTTAATATCAAAATAATTTAATTAATAATTACATAATTTATCATATCGTAAGAAAATGCATTATTTATCATATTGAAATAATTTGTCATAAGAAAACAAAATGGAGTTACTCGTTCTCGAGATATTGTACGGTTTTCAAATAACTTATTGTCATGAAAGTTATACATTAAAAATACTAACCATAATTACATTTATGTAATTATGCTTCATTTATGTAATTATGTAATGTAAATACGTTTCGTACAATACTGAAATTACTTATAAATAGTTTATTTAGTATTATACGAAACAAATTTTATTATTTTTTAGTAGATCTACTATTTTGCCAAATATCCCTCATTTTTGCAACATTTGCAACAAAAGATAACAGTGTATTCGAACATATATTAAATTTTCTCTCTCTAAATATTAATATAAATACACTTAAGGTGTTTCATCAGTAGCGAGCTTCAATCTTCACCTTTCATGTTAATGTATGGCCGTTTTAGTGCTGTTGCTGGATAGTATAGCTCCTCCCAAAAATCAACATATTTCAATTTTGTTTTCCGGATAAAGCTAAAGAAATTTAAGTTTACTTCTAGTTTTTACTTTTCGTTTAAATTATTGTTAAGTATTTTTAACAATTTATTGAAGTTGAAAGTCACTAAGAAAAGTCAAAAATGAAAGTTTAACCGACTTTTATCTATTTGCATTCCATAATATTCGAATTTGAAAAATGCAGTGCCTATGAATTCGGTAGATGCCTAAATTTTTGAGCTACTATAAATAGATTTCCAGCAATTTTTAACTAAAGCAAATATTGATCTGAAAAAAATTGTATTTTGTTTTCCCCCTCTTATTTATTTCTTTCAGGGGTCGGCAGGACCCCTATGGGGAGAAGTTATTTATGGTGTACACGCACTCTAGTTTGGCTTCAAGTCATCGAGTCAACTATGCCCGAAACGCGCCATTTTGTTTAAATTTCAATTTTGAAAAATTTTTAACTTAATACTTTCTCCCCATACTTTCTTCGGTGCGTTTAAAATAAAGTTCATATAAATACATTCAATTTGCTCCCAGCAAACTTTTGTATAGAATGAAATAAAATGAAAAGTCCAATTTGTATAGAATGAAGTTCAAAGTCTACATTTCTCAAACAGCTCTATAGAATTTAACAAGTTAGAAAATCGATTGGAACTCCGAACAAACTTTATTACCATTTTGAAAGAGACAAAAAGTCAGACAGATAGCACAATATACAGGTTGTTTTGTATATAAGAAACGATTTATGTGACTAGATAGGTTGTTATTTTTACGTTAAAATCCAGACTCTTTGTTATGAATACAATGCGAACAATTTTCCGTCCATTTAATTAGCTCAAAAAAAAAAATTTACAGACGTAAATTGGCGGATATAATAAATGTAAACATCAGCTTTTTATTTCCCCCTTTTTAATTTACTTCATATGTCAATTGACTTCAGCGACTGTTATATAATGTTTCACTAACTTGACACTCGGCAAGAATTATTACCTTAGGAAATTATTACCCTATTCAAGTTTAGAGTTATTTGATAGCATAACTCAAACCAGACTGGATGTATTTGACCTTGCGTTTGTCGCCCCATAAAATACAATGCAACCTTGACCTTTGAAGTTCGTCTAGGATTTTGCAACTAGAAAAGAAATGTGTTCTACGAGCTAACGACTGGCAAGCTAGAAACGGCCTTCATATGTTTTTTAATATTACAAGGTAGAAGCTCGTCGTGACGTTTTCCTGACGTAATAACAGTTATTGATTGTTTATTAGAAGTTACTTAACATTCTTCACCTGGTTAATCAATGGTTAGAATGAAGTCATTTTTTTAATCAAAACAATTTTAGGGCATAATAATACTCATTTTCTTTTTCGAGTGAATTTGATCTTGGCCTCTTGAGAAGATTAAACTTGGTTAACTATGTAACTTAACTACTTATCTAATTTAAACTTCCTGATCTAAGTTAAACCACCAACTTAACCTAAACTTACTATTTTCTTGGCCGTCCGTTGTAACTGCTCTATACCATTTGGGTGAAGCTGGTCTGCCTGGGCAATAAAAAAACAAAGAAAAAAAACTTAAACTTAGTTTTACTGATATAACTTAAATTTACTTAAATTTAACCTAATATACTTACTTAAATTTTCTTAAATTTAACCTAATATAACATATTTTGCTGAAATTTTTTTATACATTTCATCGAATAATTTGAATATTTCCTAAAATTTTCGAGGCAATTTGTGAATTTTAACTTCGCTTAAAGAAATGTTAGAAAATTAGGTCCCATATTAGGTCCCAATGCATTTCAATTTTCCAACCAGGGCTAAACCCGAAAGTAATTGGGTGATATTATTCATTTACATTCCCATATGTCCCACAGACCGTCTCAACAACATACTGAAATCTCAATTTGATAAAGTTATTTTTACGGCAGTTATCGTGCGAACGGACATACATACATACATACATACATACATACAGACAGACAGACAGGATGACCAAAGTCATAAACACTTTTCAACTATGTTGGAAAGTGTTAAAAATGAAAGAATGACCTAAGCCTAAGACTCACCTTTAAATTTCCGATTAATTAAACCACACATAATCGTAATATGATCGAATACAATATGTCAGTTAGATAGATGATGGAGAAAACGTGAAATTATTAATAAAACTATTAATAAAACAAGAAATACCAATCATGCATAAAGCATTGATTTTGAAACACTTTCCAACTGAAATGCAATTTTATTTAAACATCTGTAAAATGCGACACAATCACCGGTGATATTTTTAAAATTATCACAAGAATACAATAATTTATTATATATTTGAAAACTTCATCGAAAACAAATGAACTTTATTCAAATGAAGTCATCGAAATGTAAATTGCCTGGCTCTCTATATAAAAGCAGTGAATATTTCATTCATAAACTTTGTTCCATTCCTTTCATTCAGCGGCGATATTTTTAAAATTATCACAATACCACAATAATTTATTTTACTTAAAACGTAAAACCATGGAGGTAAAATTACTTTCTAACTCAAAGCTTAAAAACAATACTACAGATCATCAAAAAAGCAATACTACAGATTCGTCTGTTTCTCTATGTAAAATCAATGAATGTTTCATTCATATCAGCTATATTGCAGACTGTAGAGCTAAATAATTTTGCCTTAAATAAATTTAGCAATTCTTATACAACTTATCTTACAGCTTGATGTGTTTACTTTCTCCATACGTGAAAGTTAGGCTTCATGTAGAAATGATCAAAGTTTGATGATCATTTAAACTCCAAATATTGTAATTCCGTTGGCGCAGTCCATAGATGTACAGCAAAAAAAATAAAGCGGTTTTAGGACGGATGCAACACTAAATATAAATTTAAAAGATCTTTAAAAATCACTATTTTGACACAATTGGTTAGCGCGCTGGAGTTGCACTCGGTAGGCCCGGGTTCGATTCCAGCCACTGCCAAAACTGCCGCCGTGTTCATGCGGAGTACGATCACGTTAAACATGTGGGTCCGAAAGTCCTTCCGAGAGGTTGGTGGTAGGGGAAGGAGGGTACGGTCCCTGTGGATGCCTCCCCCACTGGGTTCCGGTCTAAATTGGGTGGCACTTCCCGACCGTCCAGACAGTTACCTTACACCTTTCTGGTAGGTCGGACGGTCTGGGTTTCAACAAGATGGATGCCATATTTTATTTTGAAGTGGGTCACGTGATCTTTTCATATAATATGGGTGCAATTATTATTTTAATTTTTATTTAAAAAGCTACCGAACATATTTTGCTGAATTTCTTTTTATATATTTTATGGGATAATTTGAATATTTCCTGAAATTTTCGAAATGAAAATTTTATTAAAAAATGTTTGAAAAATTAGGTCCCATAGGGTTCAATGTATTTCATTTTTTCAAACCGGGTTTTTCAAACTAATTGGGTGATATTATTCATTTACATTCCCATATGTCCCACAGACCGTCTCAACAACATACTAAAATTTCATTTTGATAAAGTCATTTTTACGGCAGTTGTCGTGCGAACGGGCAGACAGACAGACAGACAGACAGAATGAACAAAGTTATAAACACTTTTCAACTATGTAAAGTATTAAAAATTTTTGAAGTCAAACATTTGGAAACCATTAAGGTGTGACAGAATATTAATATGATTCTTTAAATATTGTTGTTTAATATAAAATACTAGAAGCTTTATATATATAAAAGCTAAAAGGAACAAAAGGAATAAAAGGAATAAAAGCAGAGTAGAACACACACATTTTGCGTGTGTGTGTGTGTGTGTGTGTGGGGGGGGGGGTGACCCCCACTCCCCAGTTAAAGCTAAGGCATGCTTTCATAATACATTTGGTTCATACATATTGGATTTCATACACATACTTTCATGCATTTATTTCATACATTTGGTTTTATTTGCATATGTATTCTTAAAATTATCTCAAACATTCAATATTTTATATATATATATATATATTATTTCAAAGTGCTAATAAGAGACGTAAACAGGAACGATATACAGCGAATAGCTTAATAACTGAACATTACTAAGTTGTCAGATATAATAAAACTCAATTAAATGTTCAATTAATTCACAAAATAGCGGGTACTGGTCTCAAAACACTGATGTATCTCATAAACCAATATAGAGCGTAACACGCCAACTACTCCTCAACCGAGCGATGACTCCTTGTATATATTCTCCATAGAAACTTTCGGAAACCGCTCGCATCTCCCAAAACGTTCGTTATTTCGATAAAGTTATAATACATTTGAAAAGTCACCAAATTGGTGATAAATCGTCATATCTGGAAACCACTCTCCGAAATTCAAAATATGGCAACTCTGCATTCACATAATAGGAAAGAAATACTGCCTGTAAAGTGTTTTCTCCCTGAATAGATCAAATGCCCTATATAGAAGCAAAAATCCGCTATGTATTATGTAAATAGAGACAAAGCACACATTTTACAAATTCGTAACAATACATAATCGATCCTGTATGGGATGGTTTTGATGAAATATTTTTATATTATTTTAAAGTCTTTTTTCTTTTACTTAACTGGTTTTTAAATTTGTTTGTTTTTGTTTCTTAATTTCGAATGTTTTTTAATTATAAATAAATATTGAACACGTATTTATATCTTTGACTTATTTAATTTTGCAAATGACAAAAGTATAGATAATTATTTGTAGTTAATCGACGAGCATTCTGGTACTGTTTTTCTTTTTTTTTTTTTAGAAATACTTCACTGGTCCAATCTGTTACTTTTCGCACAATATGGTTACACTGTCAGTGTGTGTGTTAATTTCGATGTGACACGGCAGATGTTCTGCCTGTCTTTAGTGGCTCTCGGCAAAGAAAAACAGCAACGACAACATAAAAAAATCTCCAATCATCTACACTAATACTTCTACTAATACCTGTTTCTCTGGTAATTTCGAGGCACCTTCGGAATGGAACCCTAATACGCTGCTCTTCGTAAACACCTGGTCTCATAGGAGTTCTGGCGCCCGTTTGTTTGAAAACAATACTCAGTTACGAAACTTCTAGCAACATAACTAATTGCTTTTGAAAAGAAGGCCGAGAGGAAATAAGAAACTTCTAGATGTCATAAGTTGAGTTTCATGAATGAAATGGAATTAGGAAATGCTATTTGTCTATGCAAATTATTATTTTCAAAATGAAATTTTTTTATAATTAGTGGTGGTTTAATTTATAGATTTCATAGAGTTGTTTTTCATTAGAATGTACTGTAGTAGCATTGTTTATTCTATTTCAAAACTCCTTGTGAAATTGCCTATTTGGGAAAAGTAGTTAGTAAATTTTCAGTATTTAGAAATCTGGCAACTTTCAAAATTTTAAAAAAACTGTTTACTCTCACTATTTAAAAAAAATCTGATGTGGGCAGCACTTGACTTTTCTTATAGAAATGCTATTTGTCTATGTAAATTATTATTTTCAAGATGAGAATTTTTTATAATTAGTGGTGGATAAATTTATAGATTTCATAGAGTTGTTCTTCATTAGAATGCACTGTAGTAGCATTGATTATTCTATTTCAAAACTCCTTGTGAAATTGCCTATTTAGAAAAGCAGTTAGTAAATTTTCAATAGTATTTGGAAAACTGCCAACTTTCAAAATTTAGAAAAAACGGTTTACTCTCATTATTTAAAAAAAATTGATGTGGGCAGGGCTTCACTTTCCTTATGTAAGTACTATTTGTCTATGCAAGTTATTATTTTCAGGATGGAAATTTTTTATAATTAGTGGTGGATAAATTTATAGATTTCATAGAGTTGTTTTTTATTAAAATGTACTGTAGTACCATTGTTTATTCTATTTCAAAACGCCTTGTGAAATTGCCTATTTGGAAAAGCAGTTAGTAAATTTTCAATATTTGGAATACTGCCGACTTTCAAAATTTAGGAAAAAACGGTTTACTCTCACACTATTTAAAAAAATCTGATGTGAGCAGCACTTGACTTTCCTTATAGAATGCAATGAATTTATTTCTTTCACAGTGAAAAAATAATAAAAATATCCACGGTACATTGTTTTTAATGTTGATTGTAGATTGGGTGCTTTTCCGAATGACCACATGTAATATTATTTCAAAATACTTAATTAATTTATATTTCACGAAACTCTAAATTAACAATGATTAATATTGATAGCATCCTCAATAAGCAATATAGTCTATATTTCAAAATATTTTAATAATTAATTCCACAATTAGGTACCATTTTCATTAACTTTGACGATATTTTTATCAATCTGGCGCGAAATATCGCCAAGATATAATCGAAGTCTTCGTCAAGATTAATATCGAAGATGGCAATATCCCGCTAGATTATACACCAAGTTCGCCAAATCTATTGCCAAGTGTTACAGATAAACGGAGAGAAGAGTATTTCTCATATACTAGATATGTCCGTATACTAGATATATCCGTACGGCGGAATACAAATTTTCCATATCATTATCGCCCATTTGGCGTCATTTTTATTAATTTGGAGACATTTTTATTAGTTTGGCGACATTTTCCTCACTTTGGAAACATTTTAAAAAGTCACCAAGTTGACAACATCCTGTCAAAATTTTTGCTTAGTGTTACGGACGGACAGATAAATGGGTCATTCTTATAATCTAGTATGTTTCATCCAAGATAATGAATTTTCATCAATTAGGCGTCATTTTTATCAATTTGGCAACATTTTCGTCAATTTAGCAACATTTAAAAAAGTCGCAAGTTGGTGATGTTTCGTTAAATTTGCTCTAAAATATCGCCAAGCATTATGAACGAGAAATAACTTATTCTTATAGTAGATAAATGGCTATTGGCGTCCAAATACAAAACTAGTACCCGAAGTATCTTCTCTCGTGAATGGAATGTGCTAGATCCACGAAAATGATGTTAACACATTTATCACATAATATTACTTACATAAAAAGTTAACATATTTGACAATAGTTAGTTTTCTTTTAATTCTATGTGATTTTTTGATAAATTTATTTGAAAAATGTGTAATATCTCGAGAACGGCTCATACTGGCATTCAAATTTTTATGTCAATGGTTTTATTATAAAAAATGACATAAAAATGATTAATTACATAACTTTATTGAAAGTTCTAATTTTTTGACGATTTTTTTAAAATTTCATTCGAAAATTTAGGGGTGTTTTGAACATTCGATCGCGTTTAAAAAGAATAAGATAGTATTCACAGATTGTAATTTTTGTACCAAATTTCGTTCGAATCTCTCCATTCGTCTCCACACACACACACACGCACTTTGACATACACGCACAGACACACACACACACACACACAGAGAGACATTATCTTACAAACGCGGGATTCGTGTTCCGGGATTCTTGAAACGTGTTCTTCCGTCGAAAACTTCAATTCGAATGTTTTTCCCCGTCACAATATTTTTCTTTATACATTATACTATATAATAAGGAAAGTAAAGAAAAAACAAACAAAAAAACCCAGTTAACTCTCAATATTTTTAAAACAGCTAACTCCAATTATATCGAAAACAGATAACTCTTAATTTTTCGAAATACTGTTATTTCTAAATATTTAGAGAACCGTCTAAATCTCAATATTTGATAACAAAAGTTTAATGCTTACTATTTTGGGAAACAATGAGCTCTCAATATTTGTAGAAACAGTTAAATTTGAATATTTTGAAGAACAGATAACTCCCACCAATATAAGGAAAAGCTGTTAATTTTCAATATTTGACACTAATTAATTCCTATATATATATATATATATATATATATATATATAATGTGTTGTGGCAGTGCCCATCCTCTCACTCCTTCCCCCTCCTTAACGCATTATTTTATTACCCGCGGTTTGATGCTGTGTTTATATATATGCACTTCAGCGTATTTTGTTTTTTGTTTTTATCATATTAATATATATATATATATATATATATATATATATATAATTCAAGAATTTTTATTTACTTGTATTATATAAACCAGAGATGGATCATTTATTGAAATTATTCTGTATAGCAAAAATGAAAATAAGATGGTCTGAAGTGAATATTTGATATCAAAAATGACTATACGATAAGCTGGTGAAGATCCTAAATAGAGCATTATAAATAAAACAGGTACTAATTTGGTATAAAATACCCCTTTTTCCTTGTTCCATATATAAGTTAAGGAATTGAAAAAGAATTACATATGGTAAAGATTGGTGAATTGGTGAATATTCCCTTAACTGCAGCTGAATATTCCCTTAGATTAAGTTTTCTTGTGTTATAAATCATATATGTAATATAGGTACTTGTCCCCTTGTTCCCTGCATAAACATACATGGTGTAAATGCATGAATAGTGTATAAGATGAAAAGTATCAAAACAGAAAAATTCTTTGCACGTGGAGCTAGGCCTCTCTGGCTCCCAAAAATTTTTTGAAAATGAATAACTTGAAAAAAAAGTGAAAAGCATTTCCGAAACCATGTACGTTATCAAGGGCCATACCTGCTTCACTAATGCTGATTCTACGTTTCTATGTGCAATACTGTAAATTTTATTACAGAAATAATGCACATGGCCTGACGTAGAAGAACTTAGAAAATGGATCATATATAAATATGAAAATAATCAAATAAATAAGCAAATATATCAACATATTGCTTTGTATTGACATGAGAATACAATGTAATGATTAAAATGAAAAATAATAAGAATAGCAATAAAATAACGTAAGTCAAGTTACCCCATTTATGTTATTTTATTATTATTATTATTCTTATTCTTTCTCATTTTAATCATTACATTGTATCCTCATATAAATACAAAGCAATACGCTAGTATATTTGATTATTTTGTTTAATTATTTTTATATTTATATCTGATCCATTTCCTAAGTTCTTCTACGTCGGGCCATGTGCATTATTTCTGTAATATAATTTACAGTAATGCACACAGAAACATATAATTAGCATTAACGAACCAGGTATGGCTCTTGATAACGTACATGGTTTCGGAAATGCTTTTCACTTTTTTCAATTTATTCATTTTCAAAAAATTTTTGGGAGTCAGAAAGGCCTAGCTCCACGTGCAAAGATTTTTTTTGTTTTGGATACTTTTCATCTTACACTATTCTGCATTTATACCATGTTTGTTTATGCATTGAACAAGGGGATAAGTAACTTAAGTACCTGTATTACATATATGATTTATTACACAAGAACATTTAATCTAAGGGTGCAGTTAAAGGAATATTCACCAATCTTTACTATATGTAATTCTTTTTCAATTCCTTTTCTTATATATGAAACAAGGAAAAAAGAGGTATTTTATACCAATTTAGTACCTGTTTTATTTATAATGTTCTATTTAGCATTTTCACCAACTTATCGTATAGTCATTTTTTATATCAAATATTCACTTCATTTTATTTTTACTTTGTTATACAAGAACAATTTCAATAAATGATCCATCCCTGGTATATATAATACAAGCAAATTAAAATTCTTGAATTAAATAGTACCTTATTAATAATCAGCAGCTTAAGCGCGTTATTTCAAAAGGGAATATTTTATTACCATCAGTCATTTTACATGAATGTATATCATGCCAAACAACTTATAAAACCACTCACTTCACAATATGTATATATATATAAATATTCACTTCAGACCATTTTCCTTTCATTTTTTTGCTATACAGAACAATTTCAATAAATGTTCAATCTCTGGTATATATAATACAAGTAAATTAAAATTCTTCAATTATATATATATATATATATAATAATTATATTTTTCAAGGAAATAAATTATACCTACAAGTCTCAGGAGTACCACAGGGTGGCTGCTACAATATACAGATATGTTGATGATCTGATTTGCTTAGTACATACTGAAAATTGTGTCATTAAAATAGATTTCTACCCTAGTAATTTGGAATTAATTCCTAATGAAGCTACTATTAGTAAAAATATTAATTTTTTGGATTTAAATCTTTTTGTTGAACCGTCTAATAGAATTCTTACTATTTTATATGATAAAAAAGACTTATTTAATTTTAAAATTAATAAAATCTTACCATTTAATTCCTGCAACTCCTTTCTACTGTTTAGAAATATTATTCTTAATCAGCTTTTTAGAATATATAGATTATCTGATAAAAAGTTCCATGCTTTACATATTGATAATCCAAAAATTACCAGCAATTTATATAAATATCCCTCTTATTTTGAAATGGTATAGTTAAAAAATTTAGAATAGCTGGATATTCTTGAATTTTATTTATTTAATATTGCTTTAAATTTTAGCCTGACTTCTCCCTTCTCTTGTTTTAATATTTTATTTATACGTCCACTTTGACATTAGCCTTTCTTTTATTGCACCTCTTGATGGTATATTATCTCTTGTACATGTCTTTTCGCATTACTGTTATTTATTTCTTACGAATGGCAACAGTATATCTTATTCCTTTGTGAATGGCAACACTTGTCACTTCTTTCTGTGTTCCCATGCTTACTAGGTTAGTATGTTTTTTCAGTCCGTTTTTTGGTATCTATTTTTCCTTTTATTTTTATTTTTTATGTATGTCGTCCAAGTAGAAATAGTTTATAGATATAATCTGTCTATTTCTTCAGAAACATACATTTTTGTGTTTGCTTCTACAAAAAACTTGGGCATGAGTACGATTTTTGTGGAAGTGAACAATTCATGATTTAGGCTTAGAGCCTTGTCCTCGTGTATAGCGCCTGTGCTTGATTTCGTTTGTTATTCTTTTTTCGATTCCTTACCTTTGTATTTTGATACTTTTCATTGACTTGTTGATTCGATATTTATTTTATTTATTTGTTTTTTATTTTTCTTCATTTGCTTGAGGATTTGTTGATTTATACTTTTATTTCGTAAGCCTGTTAGATATTTGAATTTTCGTGTTACAGATTCTCACTTTTCTTTCATTGGATCTTCAAACTTTTTTCTTTTATATATATATATATATATATACATATATATATATATATATATATATATATATATATATATATATATATATATATATATATATATATATATATATATATATATATATATATATATATATATATATATATATATATATATATATATATATATATAAAAAGTATAAATAGCATGTAAAAATTTGGAAAAAAGAAGGAAGGCTTAGCGAGAAGCTTACTTAATGGCGGTAAGGGGTTGTGACCTTACACCCCAGTTGTCAACATGCATGTCATAATTGCCGCGGCATTGCAGTCCTGGACGCCAGCCCTGGTTGAAGCCAACCTCCGAAGTGACATTTATGTTCTGTGTATACGTAAAAAATTTATGCAAACCCTTTGGACAATTTGGTCCAAACAAATTAACATTTGGCAAACTAAAGAATCAACTATATTCCAAAAACTTAATTTAGCCACACTAGGTGATTGGTTAAAAAAAACGATCAAAATATCTAAATCTTAATTTGAAGAATGATGAAGTGGATCAAAATAAATACACTGCATATCTTAATATCCTGTTTCAAAACAAAACTTTC
Organism: Amaurobius ferox; assembly: GCA_951213105.1. NCBI lineage: Eukaryota > Metazoa > Arthropoda > Arachnida > Araneae > Amaurobiidae > Amaurobius > Amaurobius ferox. The sequence goes on along the minus strand of OX578147.1, from coordinate 44,250,915 downwards.
AATCATATTCCTTTTAGAAGAATTTTGAAAGAACATCACCATCATCTTCCTATACTTAACTTAAAAATCAAGACAACCTACAGATATGAAATTCCATTGGGAAGAAGAATTTTTAATTATAACTTCTTAAGTCAAAATCTACAAACAGAAAATATAGAAGAATGTAATTGTGAAATTAATCCATATTCAGATCCACTAGTAGGACATGTTGTCACTGGTGATAGTGCTGTCCTGAAAGATAAAAATTTAATACGGGCCTTTCAACTTGGTACAAAATATCGTAATCCTCACAAAGGAAATAAATATGAAACCTTTCAGCAAGATATTGATAAATTTATTTATGATATGTCCATTCGTTTCAGTATACCTGACTTCACCTTCAATCAATGGCGATACAGGATATGCAACGACTTCAAGTTATATTATCAACAGTTCTATCAACCGCATGAAAATTGCACAAATTGAACATCAATTATCTCAAGACAATTCAAGATAAGTTCATCATTACATACACTGATAAAGTATCAAGTAATTATGCATTTACCTGCAAATACTATTATATTCAAACCTTAAAAGAAAAAGATGAAAATGTTATGCTATAACGGAAAGTTAACATACCCCATCAAGAAATTAATAATAGGATCAAAGCATTATATCAAAAAACAGGTATTAAATACGCTAACAGAATTAAGTACCCATACTTAATTAATATTCCTAAATTGCATAAGTGTCCTACTAGTTTCAGACCTGTTACAGTCGGTTATAATACTTATCTTATTAAAGCTAATTCAATTCTACTCAAACTTTTAAAACCTCTGTTGCATCAAATTAATAATAAAGGTAGTTACATCATCAAGAACAGTCAAGAAGTTATAAAGTCTTTAAAATATAAAAAAAAATCAATTATACTTTAAAACCTATGATTTTCAGGAACTCTTCAACAATATTGATCTTGAAGACCTATCTCACATCCTAAACCTTTTATATGAAGAATATGACTTGAAGAAAATTATAGAATTCATTAAATACAAGTCTTTAATAAATATTGTCATAAAAGAAAACTACCTTTTTAATGGAATTTCTTTCTATCAGCAAATTAAAGGCATCCCCATGGGAGGGGGGTGCTCATCTATACTTGCAGATTTGTACCTCAACTATTATGAAAGCCAATCACATCTTAATAATGAAATCATATACCTACGTTATGTCGATGATTTGATAATTGGATATGAAGATGAGAATTATAGCATGAATTTTGATTTCTACCCACCAAACTTAAAAGAAAATCCAACTACACTTAACAATGTAGTGGAATTTTTAGATTTAAGCATCGATTTCAGTAAAATACCTGTAAATTTTACTATCTATGATAAAAGAAAAAGTTTTAATATACTTATCAACGGTCTGATAAATTAGAATTCCAATCTTCACTTGAATATCTTTAGGAATGTATTCTTGGAAGGATTGGCTAGAATACAGAGAATCATCAACAATGACGACATCCGTACTGATTTTGATAGGGCATTTCTACAACAAGCATATCTACAGCAATACCCCATTCCTTTTATGCAACATTATATTAATAATTTCTATTAATAATGAATATTGTTCAAAGTTAAAATCAATTTTATCTCAATTTGGTCGATGAAGGTTCGCATACTATGCATAACAGGACCGCAGAACGATAACACGCAGATATATAAAGGTCATAGTAGTCTGAAGGACTAGTATGCCATCCAGTAATAGACTGCACCTTATCATTGGACTTTTCTTTTTCAACGGTCTTGTGATGATTATTATTGTCACTTCGGAGGTTGGCTTCAGCCAGGGCTGGCGTCCAGGACTGCAATGCCGCGGCAATTATGACATGCATGTTGACAACTGGGGTGTAAGGTCACAACCCCTTACCGCCATTAAGTAAGCTTCTCGCTAAGCCTTCCTTCTTTTTTCCATGCTATTTATACTTTTTATATTTATATCGTGTATAGTATTTGTAGCTGCTTTGCGCATAAATGCAATAACACTTCAATATCTTTAATAATTTCCACTTTCTATCTTATATATATACTACATAAGATATAGAAAAATGAAGAATGGGCTTGTTTATCTTGATATATTGGTGTTAGATATTTGATATTTAAAATGTATTTTGAGTTTCTGTTTGGATGTAGTAAATCTCGATGTTTCTGTTTAGGTGTAAAGTCAGTATAGGTCTTTCAACTTTTTTACATTTTTAGTTTTAGTATATGTACTTGGTTTGCGACATTGTATCCGCTTCCGGGAGTGTCGTCATGACATGAAGCTGGCTAAACCGGGAAGTGGGGGTCATAATCCCCCCCGGCGAAATTTTGATGCATTGTCATTCTTCATTTTTCTATATCTTATGTAGTATATAAATGTACTTGTTTGAGCAGCTTAGCGCCTTTGGGTATATTTTCAGTAGATTGTTTTAGATGAGGTTAATAGTTATATTTATATATATATATATATATATATATATATATATATATATATATATATATATATATATATATATATTATTTATAACTATATAGGGTAAAAACAGTAACACTTAGTATTTGAAAAACAATCCTATCAATATTCAGAAAAACAGTTAACTCTCAATGTTCAGAAAAGCAGTTAACTTTTAATAATTGTGAAAACAAATAACTTTCAATATTTGGGGAAACAGTTAATTCTTAATATATAAATAACAGTTAACTCTTAATATATTGGAAACAGCTAACTCTTAATATTTGGAAGAATAGTTAAATCTCATATTTAAAAACAGTTCCCACATCATAGTTAATTTTCCAATCGATCAAAATTATCTAAATATCGAAAAATATTTAAAATAAGAGAAGTTTCTTTCGATCTAAATTAACATTTTATAAGCTTCGTATTTACTTACACGCATACATGTGTTTAAGGATTTTTGTGCCCACTGATCTTTAAATCTCCTGTACCGAGCTGACGAGTGGCAATAATAGCGAGACCATGTTGCCCGGTTGGTGATGGATGATTACTTGAGCCCTTTCTTTTATGAAATATTCTGTTATAGGAAAGAAGTCGCTTCACTGTATTTCTGATTGCCTTTTAACAGTGAGCGGAGCGTAAAACTCACTAATCGTTACGGAACTCTAAGTTAATACTTCTACCAGAAAAATTCTAAAATTTTTCTTTTAATGTGTTTTGTGCTCGATGACCACTTTATATCTGCACCGTGTTAACTAAGGGCAATAACCGAAAAATCATGGTCAACGAGCAGTGATGGATCATAAGTGTAGCACGTTCTTGCTTTTATATACATATGTGCCACTTCATAATCTTCGTATCTTTAATATTGTTACAGCATCCATATGCAAATCTTATCAATTATATGAGTGTATTTTATACATAATAAATCTAAAGTTTTATTGTTTAAGTTTCATCAGCTTTTAAATTTGCTCCTACCACTCCCCCCCCCCCCCCCCCCCCCCCCAAATCTTGGAATGTGTCAGAATATAAATCAACTACACTCTATTTGCCTACTTTCCATTTGTCTTTGTAGAACCTGCATCTATATATTTCAAAACGACGCAGTCATAACTGCGTCGCTCTATATCTCCGCTTTCCATTGCAGCATCGAACAATTCCCATCTGGAGCAAAACCAAAATTCAGACTTTGAAAGCACATGCAAAAAGGGACACATGTTCTTCATCCTCCTCTCATCCTCCGCTGGGTGTGCGTCTTTTCTTCCGCCCGAAACTTGACAAGGTTGTAGACGGAATAAGACACCGCCGGAAGATGCAGATGCAGATTAGACCTTGCCGACACCTATGCTGACACCTGCCAAGAAGAAGGTCTTCACACCTCAATATTTCCAAAGGTTTCAGTGTCAACGGTAGGGTTGCCAATGCCGGCGCTGAGGTAGTTTTAGAGTCGTAGGCTGTCGTTTATTTACTTGAGGGCGGTTTGACTTAAATTGTTTGGAAAGCGTTGTAATTACTCTTTTTTACCTGTAAAGAAAAAAAAAATATTAGTAAAACAAAGGTATCTATATTAGAAAAACAGCATACTTTTATTAGTACTTTTATTACTATATTATTAAAAGAAAGCATAACAAGAAAGATCAATCATGCTTAAAGCATTGATTATGAAACACTTTCCAACTTCAATGCAATTTTATTTTAAAAAGTCGAAAATACAATATATTCCTCGGTAATATTTTAAAACTTATCACAATACTACATTGATTTATTATATTTGAAACCTTAAACCTTCATCGAAAAAAATTAACTTCATTCAAATGACGGCATTAAAGTATAAATTGCCTGGTTTAAACATCTCTAAAATGTAATACATTCCTTGGTAATAATTTTAGAATTATCATAATACTACGATAATTTATTATATTTGAAAACTTCATCGAAAACAACTGAAATTCATTCAAATGACGTCATAAAAAAATAACACGCCTAGCTCTCTCTATAAAAGCAACATTTCATTCATAAATAATTCCCCCATTCATGTCTTTCATCACAATACTATAATAATTTATTTTATTTAAAAATTAAGACCATTGAGCTACAAGTAAGTAAGCTCTATTCGTTAAACTTCATCGAAAAATATCGTCCTTCTCTTTCTAAAATCAATGAATATTTCATTCATATCAGCTAAGCAGACTCCATGGACTATTTGATATTGTGTTAAAGAATTACATCGATTCTAATACAACTCATTCTACATATTTTGTTGTTTACATTTTACATAGGTGAAAAATAGGCTTAATAGTAGAAATAATCAAATTTAGATGAGCATTTAAACTGGAATATATTGTCATTGCGTTGTTTCCGTATGTAGATGCACAGAATTTAGGCAAAAATAAAGTAGTTTTAGGACGGATACAACACTCAATATGAATTAAAAAGAACTGTAAAAATCACGATTTTGACACAAGATGGATGCCATATATCATTTTGAAGTGGGTCATGTGATCGTTTCATATCATGGACACGTGATCGCTTCATATAAGAGGTGTTATTATTATTTTAATTTTTATTTAAAAAACTACTGAATATATTTCGCTGAATTTTTTTTTATATATTTTACGGAACCATTTGAATATTGCCTAAAATTTTCGAAGCAATTTGTGAATTTTAAATCCGCTTAAAAAATACTTGAAAAATTAGGTCCCATAGGGCTCAATGTATTCCATTTTTTCAACCCGGGTTCAATCCAAAACTAATTGGGTGATTTTATTCATTTATATTCCCATAGGTCCTATAGACCGTCTGAACAACATACTAAAATTTCATTTTGATTAAGTCATTTTTACGGCAGTTATCGTGCTAACGGACAGACAGACAGACAGACAGAATGAACAAAGTCATAAACACTTTTCAACTTTGTTGTAAAGTGTTAAAAAATCGAAAAAATGTTGGGACTTAAAACAAATCTCTCAAATTACTGAAAAAGTCGTACATTTATTTAGCTTCCAACGTCGCTCATTTTTCATTCGTTTTTAATACTTTCCAACATAGTTGAAAAGTGTTTATGACTTTGGTCTTTCTGTCTGTCTGTCTGTCCGTTTGCACGATAACTGCCGTAAAAATGACTTCATCAAAATGAAATTTTAGTATGTTCTTCAGACGGTCTGTGGGACATATGGGAATGTAAATGAATAATATCACACAGTTAGGTTTGGTTTGAACCCGAGTTAAAAAGGTGGAATACATTGAACTGTATAGGATCTAAATTTTCAAACATTTTTAAGCGAAGTTAAAATTTGAAAATTGCTTTGCAAATTTTAGGAAATATTCAAATTATCCCATAAAATATATATAAAAAAAATTAAGCGAAATATGTTCGGTAGTTTTTTAAATAAAAATTAAAATAATAATTACATCCATATTATATGAAGAGATCACGTGACCCATTTCAAAATAACATATGACATCTATCTTTTTTCCCAATGTCAAAATCGGGATTTTTGAAGTTTTTTTAAATTTATATTTAGTGTTGCATCCGTCCTAAAACCGCTTTATTTTATCGTTTTTTCTGTGCATCTATATTTTGCACTAACGCAATTACAATATTTTTGAGATCAAATGATCATCAAACTTTGATTATTCCCACAATGAAGCCTAATTTTAACATATATAGAATGTACACACATCAAGCTGTAAGATGAATTGTGTAAGAATTGATGAATTTTTTTAACGCAGAATTATTTAGCTCTGGAGTCTGGAATGTAGGTGATATGAATGAAATATTCATTGATTTTGCATAGAGAAGCAGACGATTTTATAGTATTTCTTTTTTCGATGAAGTTTTAAGCATGGAGTTAGAAAGTACTTTTATCTCCATGGTTTTATGTTTTTAAGTCAAATAAATTATTATAGTACTGCGATAATTTAAAAAATATCACCGCTGAATGTAACGCATTTTAGAGATGTTTAAATAAAATTGCATTGCAGTTGGAAAGTGTTTCATAATCAATGCTTTATGCATGATTGATCTTCCTTGTTTATTATATACTGCATCATTTTGCAATTTAATTCGCAAATATTTGTACAGTATTTTTTGGGCATGCTTTTGCAATTCATTTGATGATATGCTCATGTAGCTTCAGAAACTGGTAAATTCTCCATTAATTTTATTATAGTTCTACCTAAGTTTGCAGTCTAATTCAATGAGAAAGTGATTTTGAATCCTTCTGCTATTCGTTTTCCTCCCTCCTTGTTTTTTCTTGTCACTTTTTCTATTTTTACTTTCCCTGCAATACATGGTAATGTATAGGGAAAGTATTGGAATCATGTCGAAAATCGCAACTCGAGTTTTCGATGGATTTACACGTTTAGAGACCTTTAGAATACGAAAAAACCATTTTTAGCGTGACGTCTGTGTGTGTGTCTGCCTGTCTGTGCAGATTTTGTATCCACTGTAACTAAAAAACTAATGGACCCGAATTTGGTAGATAAGTCACTTGTGGGCGAGTCTGGTGCTGATTAGTTTTGGGTACGATTCGGGATAAAAGAACCCGCCTATTTTTGCGAAATGGCCCGCAAAAGCTTGCATCCACTCTAACTAAAAAACTAATGGACCGAATTTCACAAAATTCGGCAGATAAGTCATTTGTGGGTCACCCTGGTGCTGATTAGATGTTGGTATGATTCGGAAAAAAATAACCTACCTTTTTTTGCAAAATGGCCCGCAAAAATCGTCAAAATCTAAACTAAAGGACTACGTATGCTCAAATATATCCATTAAATGCTTGTTTAATACGTAAGTTTTAGAGAAGAAAAGAATAAGACGAACCCCATTACACTAGGACTAGCCGTTTTTGAGATATTTTAGATTTGCGTATTTTCTCTACGCCACCTTTAAAAATAAGTCCGGTTATCGAATGAGAACGAAAATTGAATTAAAAGTGAAATAAATTTAATTAAAATAAAGAGAACGTGGGTATAAGTCTGCAGGGAAAGTCATGTGCTGCCCACATGAGATTTTTTTATTTGGCAGCAGTTTTTTCTTATGACACGTGATACTATTTATCGACATATGCCTGCTTATCTTTTTTCACATATTTTTACTTCAAAAAAACTACTTATCACTTTGAAAAATTAAAATAAAGAAAAATCTGTTCAGTTTTAGATTTTTTAAATTTTGAAAATTTTTTGAAAAGCGCCATGTATCAGAATTGTCCTTTAAGCATCTAACTTCTCCCTATATTAAAATGAAATAAATTTTCCAAATGAAATAAAATAAAAAAAATCCTGCTGACGCTTCATTGCAAATAGAAGGCAAAACGTATAGTTCTCGAATTTTAAATATGAACTAATGTGAACCTGTATATGTGCAAGACAGGCTTTGAATATTGTTTAAATATTAATTAATTAAATATTAATTGATATCATTTAACATTTGTTTAAAAACCAGTGAATGAAATATTAATTAATTGCATTTAGCATTTATTTAAAAGTTATTTAATTAAATATTAATTTATGGCATTTAGCATTGCTAGTAGGGCCAAAGATTTAATGGTTCAATCTGACTTTCAACTTCTTTGTTATTGATTTCTGGCGAAAAAATATCACAAAGATGGCCTGAGGACTGAATTATTGAAGTATTGAAAACAATAATAATACAGATATTTATGCCTAGATTAGGAAAAACTTTCAAAACAACCCTTTCTCTATGAGACGAGAAAAAAAAAGTAAATACCGAATAACAATATTTGTGAACAAAAGAAAAACTATTAGAATAAAATCCGTATAAGAAATTTTGACTTTCTGTCAGTTATCTGAAGATTGAAGAAGCTTATTACTTTCCTTATATACATAATGTATAAGGAAGGTATTGTGACGGGTTCAACAATTCGAATTCGAGTTTTCGACGGGAGAGCACGTTTCAAGCATCCCTGATCACGAATCGAACATTTTTGAGGTGATATCTGTGTGTGTGTGTGTGTATGAAAGTATGTGTGCGTGTGTGTGTGTGTGTGTGTGTGAAAGTATGTATGTGCGTGTGTGTGTGTGTTAGTGAGTCTGTGGAGACGATATCTCACGAACGAATGGAGCGATTCGAATGAAATTTGGTACAAAAATCACAATCCGTGAATACTGGAAGCCTACTGTTTTTAAACGCAATCGAATGTTCAAAACCTTCTAATTTTAGAAGGAAATTTTGAAAAAATCATCAAAAAATCAAAACCTTTAATAAAATTTCTCAAATAGACATTTCTTATGTAATTTTTTATTAGAAAACGATTGACATAAACATTAGAAAGCTAGTATGAACCTTTCTTGAGATATTGCACATTTTTCAAAAAAATTATCAAAAAGTCATATAAAATAAAAAAAAATATTTCCTATTGAGAAACATGTTCACTTTTCTTATGTAATACCATGCGATTAATTGGGTGACATCACTCTCGTGGATCTAGCTCGTTCCATTCATATGAAAAGATACCTTGAGTAATACATTTGTATTTGAACGCCAATAGTCAGTTATCTGCTATAACAATAACTTATTTATCCGTCCATAACGCTTGGCGAGATTTTGGCGACGAATTTGGCGGAATGTCGCCAACTTGGCGACTTTTTTAAATGTTGCCAAATGCACAAAAATTTCGCCAACTGGATAAAAATGACGCTAAATCGATGAAAATGACGACTAATTAACGAAAATTCAATATCTTGAAAAGAATATAAGTATCTACTATAAGAATAACCTATTTTTTTGCTGTAAAAGTAGTAAATTCATTGCATTATATAAGGAAAGTCATGTGCTGCCCACATCAGATTTTTTTAACTGTACTGGCGATTGATGAACTTTAGCTCAAATTTGCGTCAGTTGAACCTTTCAAGGAATTAATCAAAATGAACAAGAAATCAGTACGCTCCGGATGTTCTTAAGACCTTTTTATTCTTATCGCTCCTGTCTAGTGATGTCTTGTGACGGATAGAGGGAAAAAAATAAGAGGAAAAGAAACTAAGCGATGAAAAAAGGAAACCACTCCTCGTTGCCAGAATTGCAGCCAAATATTAACTGATTATTTCGCTGACTGAAGAATAAGTTGGAGGACAACTCTTGTCTTTAGGCTGCCAACCTTGGTTATTTTTATTATTGAAAGGCATCAAATCTTTCCAGAATTTCGTATAGGTAAAAACAGGAATCTTAATAATGAGTGGTTTGTGCTTGCCCCTACTTTTCCCATAAAGTTTAAACAATTTATCCCAGCGTCATGAGAATGCAGATTAATAGTCTAATTAAGACAAGTTTTACAAATTTACTCATTTTAAGTTTCAAAGAAGTAGGCAGCCAAAATATTTAAAGAATAATCGGCTGTGATTCCATTCTGATGGAGCCGGAATGGCTTTTGCGTGAAAATTGTCTTGTGAAATAAAACTACAATAAGGTGAATGAAGTTCAATAAGTTCATTCCAGGAGTGGAACAGCCCAGTGGTTAGCGCACGGGAATTACACCCGGACAATCCAAGTTCGAATCCCAGCTTTGCCCAAACTGTCCTCGTGTTCACACACAGAGTACGAGTACGTGAAATATGTGGATCTGTAAGTTCTTCCGAGAGGGTGGTAGTAGGGAACGGTTGTTGTGGATGCTGGGACTGGGTTCTGGTCTAAATTGGGTGGCATTGTCCTGGCCGTTCAAATAGGTACCTTACACTTCCGGGTAGGTCGGACAGTTTGAGTCGAAGAAGAATAAGTTGCTCTGTCTCAGTTTTTCCCTTTACATCAGATACTGTGGGCCTATGATAACTGCAGTAAGATACATAATTGAAACAACTTACTCTTAAGTTACGAGCGAATATTAATAGAGATTAGAACCATTTTTTGAAAATATTAAAATATCAAACTTTTAACGACTATTTGAAAAACAAAGAAACTGATTCGAAAGTGAGTAGAGAGACCCCCCCCCCCCCCCCCGACTGGAGAAGTGGATCACGGGGGTTGTCGAGAGGGAGGAAGAGCTTAGTTACAAGAAAATGCATTTTATTTATTACCTTCTTGATCTGCATAAACCGGAATCTGCTTAATACAGAAAAATCTGATGTGGGCAGCACATGACTTTCCCTGCAGACTTATATTCACGTTCTCCTTATTTTAATTACATTTAATTCACTTTTAATACAATTTTCGTTCTCATTTGATAACTGGACTTCTTTTCAAAGGTGGCGTAGAGAAAATACGAAAAAACTAAAATATCTCGAGAACGGCTAGACCTAGTGTAATGGGGTTGGTCTTATTCTTTTCTTCGTTAAAAATTACTCATTAAATAAGCATTTAATATATATATTTTAGCATACGCAGTTTTTTATTTTAGATTTTGACGAAATTTGCGGGCCATTTTGCAAAAAAAGGCAGGTTATTTTCTTCCGAATCATACCAAAATCTAATCAGCACCAGGGTGCCCCACAAGTGATATACCAACCGAATTTTGTGGAATTTGGTCCATTAGTTTTCCAGCTAGAGTGAATACAAGCTTTTGCGGGCAATTCCGCAAAGAAACGCGGGTTCTTTTATCCCGAATCGTACTCAAAACTAATCAGCACCAGATTCGCCCACCTACCAAATTTTATGAAATTCGGTCATTTAGTTTTTTAGTTAGACTGGATACAAAATCTGCACAGACAGACACACACACAGACGTCACGCTAAAAATAGTATTTTCGTATTCTACAGGTCTCGAAACGTGTAGATCCGTCGAAAACTCGAGTTACGATTTTCGGCATGATTCCAGTACTTTCCCTATACATTACCATGTATTGCAGGGAAAGTAAAAAGAAGAGTTATTCCTTCCAAGAGATATCAAAAGATAAATTTTGAAGAAAAATTTCAAATTTTTTGTGGTAGATAGAAATTTCAATTTGTAAAATTTTGTAATTTTTAGAATTATTTATGTCTAGCAGCATATACTCGTTATTCCTAAGGAATATATAATATAACCTGAAGGCAGTAATTGATTCCAATATATATGCTAAAATGAAAGTGCTAACATTATATGGGAAGATATGCCTGTACTTCTTATAATATCGTAGATTAGAAGATATGTCCGTGTGTTAGTAGAAGATTACCCGAGTCTCAAAAATACCTGAGTCTAAAAAATATTTGCCAAAATAAAATAGATGACGTAATAAATTGAAAATATCAATAATCCCCGTCATCTTCATACCAGAAGGTCCTACTTGATTCCAATATATGTCAAAATATATGCCAATATACCTGCACTACTTATATCATAGTCGATTAGAAGATATACCCGTGCAATTGTAGAAGATTACTCGTACAATGTACAATATGTGAGTTTCAACAACTTTTGCCGCAATAAACAATGGCTTAATAACTTGAAAATATATCAATAATCTCTGAATCAATAATCCCCGAAAATATCAATAATAATAATATTTAAACCTGAAGACCGTAATTGATATTATGCAGTCAAAAATGCAATGGTAATGAAATTTGTTTCATATACACTCATGTCCAAAAGTTAAGCATAGTTGCTGTTTATGTAAAGGAAATCTACATCGGAATGGAAGAAAACGTGGTAATAGGGTTCAATGGGTGTAATAGGGTTATAGGAGACGAAAACAATTCAAAACAAGGATAATAACGACTTTTATTATCCAAAGAAAAGGGTTGAAAGAAAAAGGATCACAATACGAGTGTCAACCTCAGTGAGAAAGAATGATGAAAACAATATGATGCTGCAGTTTAATACGGTGTATGGGAACCTCGAGTAGCCACACATACTGCACAACGATATCCCATACTTTCGATGAGGGTTTGGATGAGTTGTGGGCTCAAAGAGTCCCAAGCCTCACGGAGAGCAGTTTCCAATCCCGGAACAGAGCTTGGTGGATAGCGGGGGGCTGTAAAGGTGTCTCCCGAGCATATCCCGCACATGCTCTATTGGATTCAGATCAGGAGAGTTGGCAGGCCACTAAATGGGTTGGATATCTTCAGTTTGAAGGAAGCCGTCGACCAAGGCCGCAAGGTGAGGAGGCGTGTTATAATCCATGAATATGAAATCAGGACCAACAGCACTTCGAAACAATCGAACGGTAGGCTCAAGGATTTCGTCTCTGTATCTTTGACCGATAACCGATCCCGTGTCAAAGATGTGAATGTCTGTGCGGCCGTTCATCATGATGCCTGCACAGATCATGACTCCTCCAAACGGAAAACAATGTCTTTCCGTGATGTTTCCCTGGTCAAAACGCGTTCCACGTTCTCTCCAGATCGTGGTACGACGAGAATCAGTTTGCAGGCTAAACCTGGACTCGTCACTGAACATAACATTGCCTCACTGTTGTCCACTCTACTGCCGATGTTCCAAACTCCACTGTAAACGCGGGCGTTTCTGTACAGATATCACGGGGGTGCAAACTGCTGGTCGTCTGGCACAGAGTTCAACATGCCTGAGTCTCCTGTAAACAGTTTGTCTCGAAACAGTGGCTCCAGTGGTGGCTGTCAGGACTGAACCCAGTTGTCTGGCAGAACGGCTCCTCTGCCGTCGCGCAGTTATCACCAAATATCGGTCTTGCCGAGCGGTTGTTATCCTTGGCCGATCTGGTACTGGTCGTCGGGTAACATCTCCAGTGGTTTGGAACCTCTACTACAGTCTAGAGATAACACACTGAGGCACATTCAGAATTGGAGACGCTTCGGTTTGGGATCAACCGGATTCAAGCATTCCAATAATTCGTCCCTTCACAAACATGTCCAGTTGGCATCTTTGTGACATCTTTCGTCCTTTGTAACACTTTACAACATACTTGAAACGTGTTTATGACTTTGTTCATTCTGTCTGTCTGTCCGTTAGCACGAAAACTGCCGTAAAAATGACTTTATCAAAATGAAATTTTAGTAAGTTGTTCAGACAGTCTATGAGACCTATGGGAATATAAATGAATAATATCACCCAATTAGTTTTTGATTGAACTCGGGTTGAAAAAGTGAAAAACATTGAACCGTATGGGACCTAATTTTTCAAACATTTTTTAAGCGAATTTATAATTCACAAATTCCTTCGAAAGTTTTATGAAATATTCAAATTATCCCATAAAATATATAAAAAAAAAATCAGCAAAATATATTCAGTAGTTTTTTAAATAAAAATTAAAATAATAATTACACCCTTTATATGGAGAGATCACGTTACCATTATATGAAGAGATCACGTGACCATTATATGAAGAGATCACGTGACCGTTATATGAAGAGATCACGTGACCCACTTCAAAATAAAATGTGCCATCCATCTTGTATCAAAATCGTGATTTTTAAAGTTCTTTTTAATTCATATTTAGTGCTGTATCCGTCCTAAAACCGCTTTATTTTTGCTTAAATTCTGTGCATCAACGTTCTGAAACAACGCAATTAGAATATATTTCTAATTTTTTGTTTAAATGACCATCAAACTTTGATTATTTCTACAACGAAACCTAATTTTCACTTATGGAAAATGTTAACATCGAAATATGTATAGAATGAGTTGTATAAGAATTGCTGCATTTCTTAACACAAAATTATTTAGCTCATCGAGTCTGCAATATAACTGATATAAATGAAACATTCATTGATTTTACACAAAGAAGACGATTTTTCGATGAAGTTTTAAGCATAGAGTGAAATTACTTGTACCTCCATGGTTTTAAGTTTTTAAATAAAATAAACTATTATAGTATTGTGATGAATGAAAGGAATTTAAAAAATTTATGAATGAAATGCTGCTTTTATATAGAGGCGATTTATCGTTCTATGACGTCATCTGAATAATGTTCATTTGTTTTCGATGAAGTTTTCAAATATAATAAATTATTGTAGTATTATGATAATTTTAAAAATATTACCGAGGAAGGTATCGCATTTTAGAGATGTTTAAACCAGGCAATGTATATTTCAATGCCGTCATTTGAATGAAGTTCATTTTTTTCGATGAAGTTTTCAAATATAATAAACTAATGCAGTATTGTGATAATTTTTAAAATATTACCGAGGAATGTACCGCATTTTAGAGATGCTTATATAAATTGCATTGAAGTTGGAACGTGTTTCATAATCAATGCTTTATGCATGATTGATCTTTCTTGTTTATTGTTAACAATGCTCCGTACCACAGCAATTGCGAAATTCTGCCTCAACTGGCCATGCCGCTTGAGGCTGTATTATATTCGTTCCGACGTGCGGCGGTGCTTTGCGTACGTTGACGTCGACTAAACTGTTTTGCATATGCACGATTTATCTTCGTCCCACGATTCTCCACAACTGATTGTGAATCATTGTATCCATATCAACTCCGAATTTTTCGCATTTTACGAATTATGCTTAACTTTTGGACATGAGTGTATATATCTTCATTATTCAAATTGGAAAAGATTTAATAAAAATCGTCTGCGCATAAACACATTGGATTTAAATCCGTTGCTAAGCGACATATCACTTGCTTCAAATAAATTCCTGGAAAAAATATCGTCTAAATAATGCTATCTCTATAGAAGGTTTGTCGACATTTTCGTCAATTTAGCGACATTTAAAGAAATCGCCAACTTTATCGAAGTGGGATTGCAGAACTGATAGTCCCACTTGGCGATAAATTGACGAAAAATCATCACAATACTATCCCCTAACAAAACACATTAATTTCATTTATTAAGTGCAATTTTATCAATTTCAAGATACTTTTATGGATGTAAACATTTTTATCAATTTGGTGATATTTTAAAAATTCGCTAAATGTGTTACTAAGTAGGACGGTTGGACTAACAGACAAATGCTAACGAAACTTCATTTCAGTACACTCTTCTAACAAAACAAAATAAATTTCATTGATTTGTGTCGTTTTCATTAGTTTGGCGACATTTTTGTGAATTTGGCAACGTTTAAGAAAAGTTGCAAAGTTAGCTATATTCCGCGAAATTCGTAGCTCTGAAATTGTAGATCTGAATAAAACATCATGATCCTGTTTGTATATACTAAATGAAAACACTAAAATTGCATTAGAAGATATACCCGTTCTACTTCTTTTTCTGTTTGAATAATGGGTTAAATACATTTATTGGCTAAGCACAATATATGAGTTTATTAGCTAAACACAATATATAAGCTTGAAAACTCTTTACCAAAATAAATGAAAGTGATGCACGCAGTCCGCAATTAATATAATTAAAAGAAAAATCAAACCATTCATTTATAAGATATATTTTTATATCCATTTATTTAATTTTCAAATCGAAAAAATAATAATAAATATTAACAAACACATTTAATTTAATTGCAACATGATATAAGATAGAATCTTCCTCATAAAATGCTAATATATAAATAACCATTTTGATTTCTTAATACTTTTCATTGTTGAGTAAAAGCTTGTGAAAAATAAATCATGGTGATAGATTTTCCATTTAAATTCATGTTTTCAAACAATTCATGTTTTCAGAAATTGACTAAATAGCGCAAAAATATCCCACCGAACTCAGAGATAAAGTTTTAATTCATTATCACGTTTTAAACAAACTATTTCCAACCTTTTCGTTTGGAGGAATCATGGAGTTAGAAAGTAGAACTCCTAGAAAAAAGTTTCGTTTTTCAGTAATATCTCGGCAACCCCTGGTCGTAGAAACTCGAAACTTAAACAAAATTTAAATGGGGCTATTTTAAGGCTACTCACAAAATTTCATTAAATTCAGTTCAGCCGTTCTCTCGTGATGATGAGAAAAACGAAAGTTCGGTTTTTCAGTAATATCTCGAGAATCACTGGTGTGGACTAAATTTTAACTGGGGCTATTTCAAGACTACCCACAAAATTTCATCAAAATCGGTTCAGCCGTTCTCTCGTGATGATGGGACTAACAACAGACAAACAGACAGACAGACATATTTTCAATTTTATTTATATAGAAGAGAAGCCCAATTGACTTTATCCCAGATCAAATCATTTGATTTTCTTATTCAACTGTCTTTGTAAACAGGTATATCAATTGCTAGTAAACGCAAAGTTGGGAGAGGCATGTAATGTCCGGCGGAAGAAGAAGGAGGGGGGGGGGGGGGGATGAGGCAAGCCAATTTAGGCAAGCCAATTTAGGCAAGCCAATTTAGGCAAGCCAATTTAGGAGTACTTGAGCATTATACTGCTAAATCTCTATATACGAAATTCTCTAAATAAAGGGTTCAAGTCTAGAAAAAATATAAAGGAACTGGAGGATTTAAAATTTGGATATGCCAAAAGTTTGATTATGGCCAGGCCAGCCAGTGGGGATACTATTGGCAAAAAGCCAGACGAAAATAGTCTAACAAAAGCTTGCGATCACAGGTGGGATTGATCAGCCAAAAAGGATGAGAAACCTTGTCTTAGAGGTCGATATCAGAGTCATTATCTGAGTTTGATAGAAGAACGAAGAAAGGGTTTAAATTTGTTTTCAACAGGGTAACTGTATTGTTTTTTTTTATAGAGAATGGAAAAGGGTCTCCTACTGTTTTGTAAAGAGGCCCGCCGCAAAAAGGCTGATCAGCAATTCTGGTAATTGGTGAACGTATCCCCCCCCCCCCCCACTCTTGTATTTTACACTGAGCTTATCGGCTGTTATATTCGTGATTAGCTTGTCCAATTTAGTGAAAATAAAATTATGGTTATTAAAAATATGGCTATTGTTAGTGTTATCTCGCTGAAAATTCAAGTTGTAAATGTTAAATTAGATGTAATAAAATAATTATAATTTAAGACTTTAACAGGAAAGATCAATTATGCTTAAAGCATTGATTATGAAACACTTTCCAACTTCAATGCAATTTTATTTAAAAAAGTCTAAAATGCAATACATTCCTCGGTAATATTTTAAAACTTATCACAATATTACATTAATTTATTATATTTGAAAACTTAAACCTTCATCGAAAAAAATGAACTTCATTCAAATGACGGCATTGAAACATAAATTGCCTGGTTTAAACATTTCTAAAATGCGATACATTCCTCGGTAATATTTTTAGAATTATCATAATACTACGATAATTTATTATATTTGAAAACTTCATCGAAAACAACTGAAATTCATTCAAATGACGTCATGGAAAAAATAACACGCCTGGATCTCTCTATAAAAACAGCATTTCATTCATAACATTTTCCCATTCATTTCATTCATCACAATATTATAATAATTTATTTTATTTAAAAATTAAGACCATGGAGCTACAAGTAATTAAACTCTATGCTTAAAACATCATCGAAAAAAATCCTTCTCTTTGTGAAATCGATGAATATTTCATTCATATCAGCTATGCAGACTCCATGGCCTAAATAATTTTGTGTTAAAGAAATACAACAATTTTAATACAACTCATTCTATATATTCTCCTGTTTACATTTTACATAAGTGAAAAATAGGCTTCGTTGTATAAATAATCAAATTTGGATGAGAATTTAAACTCAAATATATTGTAATTGCGTTGTTTCAGTATGTAGATGCACAGAATTTAAGCAAAAATAAAGTGGTTTTAGGACGGATACAACACTCAATATGAATTAAAAAGAACTTAAAAAATCACGATTTTGAGACAAGATGGATGCCATATATCATTTTGAAGTGGGTCATGTGATCTTTTCATATCATGGTCACGTGATCGCTTCATATAAGAGATGTAATTATTATTTAAATTTTTATTTAAATAACTTCTGAATATATTTCGCTGAATTTTTTTTTTATATATTTTAAGGAACAATTTGAATATTACTTAACATTTTCGAAGCAATTTGTGAATTTTAAATCCGCTTAAAAAATGTTTAAAAAATTAGGTCCCATAGGGCTCAATGTATTTCATTTCTTCAACCCGGGTTCAATCCAAAACTAATTGGGTGATATTATTCATTTATATTCCCATAGGTCCTACAGACCGTCTGAACAACATACTAAAATTTCATTTTGATTATGTCATTTTTACGGCAGTTATCGTGCTAACGGACAGACAGACAGACAGACAGAATGAACAAAGTCATAAACACTTTTCAACTTTGTTGTAAAGTGTTAAAAATGATAAAATATCAGTTCCATACCTAATACAATATCAGTTTAATAATAATATAAAAGGTTTTCCCTGAAATAGTTATATGATGTTGAATAACGTTTCTAAATATCATCCCAGCAAATTATGTGTTAGTAGAAAATCTGTGGTGATATTGTGATATTTTAGATCTCCCGACTTTGTTTAAACAGATTAAAGTGGTATTTAATTTTCCCGTTATTGTTTGATATTCATACTGACTTTGCTATAAGGAGTTCTGTACTCGCTGATATTTTCTCTCCTACATAGTGCTGGTGGGCGCAACGACCGAGAAACAATCACTAATGGTGATGGATGACAAGTTGAGCCCTTTCTTGAATTTGACGTTTGTCTCATGGTGATGTCAATCAAACTAGTTCAAAGTGTTTAAGTAAATCTATATTGTTTAAACAGACTTTGTTTAAGCATATTGCACTGTATTTAATTTTTACGTTATTGTTTGATATTCATTCTAACTTTGCTATAAGGAATTTTGGGCTCGCTGATATCTTCTCTCTTGCATGGTGCTGAAGGGCACAATGACTGAGAAACCATCACGAATGGTGATGAATGATCTGCTGAGCCCTTTCTTGAATAAGATGTTTGTCTGGTGTTGATGATGTCAATCGAACTTGTTCAAAGTGTTTAAGTAAATCTATATTGTTTTAACATACTTTGTTTAAGCAGATTACACGGTATTTAAATATTACGTTATTGTTTGATATTCATACTGACTTTGCTATAAGGAGTTTTGTGCTTGCTGATATCTTCTCTTCTGCATGGTGCTGATGGGCGTAATGACCATGAAACCATCCAGAATGGTGATGGATGATCTGCTGAGCCCTTTCTTGAGTTAGATGTTTGTTTCGTATTGGTGATGTCAATCAAACTAGTTTGAAGTGTGTAAGTAAGTCTATATATCAAGCAAATTTAACTTAACAAGAGAAAGGAAAAGTTTTAACTTGGTAAGAGAGTTCAAGATAATATTGCGATTTTTCTCTAAGTAATATAGACGACGCATTAATCGCTTTTGTTAATTTAAAAACAATGTTTTCTGTATAAAAACTTTGAATTTTTTTGCAGTCAATCAATTTATAAAATCTATTGCAAATTCTATTGAACTGTGAAAAATATAGTAGTAGTATATGGGGCTGACTCTGGGACACCCAGAGTCAGCCCCATATACTACTATTTCCTATCATATTTCAAAGATTTAGGACAACCTCTGAGACCAAACATGTATAAAATCATTAAAATATGGGTATTTTTTTAAAAATCAAAAATCAAGAGAGCTTTAAGACTCTAAAATTTCATGTTTTTTAACTTAAAAATGAATTATATGAATATTATAGAGACCGAATTTTAACTTTTTTTAGATGCCACTGCATTTTGGGGCTACCATAGGTTAAATAAATGCGTGAAAAAAGAGGACTTCCAAATGAATGGAAGTCCTCTAAGCTTTAAAATAAAAAAAAGAGATTACAAAGTGACTCAAAATATATCGAAACGCGTCCGTAATTTACGGACGCGTTTTATGGACTGAGTTTTTTTAAGACTCTCGATATGGAAATCCTACATTATTTATAAATCTTCTTAACATCATAGGTATTTTATCTTCATCATACCGTATTTCATTTATTCTAGGCAAAAATATTAATTCATTTAGAGATGTAATATCGTTTTCTCTACAATATATTTTTTTTAAATTAGTTAAATTTTTTATACCTTTAAGAGATGTAATATCGTTTTCACTACAAGATAGTATTTCTAAATTAATTAAGTTTTCTATACCTTCAAGTGAAGTTAATCTATTATCTACACAATATAATTCTTTTAAATTAGTTAAATTTTTTATTCCTTCAAGAGATGTAATATCGTTTTCACTACAAGATAGTATTTCTAAATTTATTAAATTTTTTATTCCTTCAAGTGAAGTTAATCTATTATCATTACAATTTAATTCTTTTAAATTAGTTTCTATTCCTTCAAGAGATTTTAATATATTTCCCTCACATTCTAATACTTTTAAATTCGTTAAATTTTCTATACCTTCAAGAGATGTTAATTTATTTTTAATACAATTTAATGTTTCTAAATTAGTTAAATTTTTTATTCCTTCAAGAGATGTTAATTTATTACCTCTACATTTTAATACTTTTAAATTCGTTAAATTTTCTATTCCATCAAGAGATTTTAATCTATTATTTTTACAATCTAATGTTTCTAAATTTATTAAATTTTTTATTTCATCAAGAGATGTTAATTTATATCCCTCACAATATAATTCTTTTAAATTAGTTAAATTTTCTATTCCTTCAAGAGATGTATCACAATATAATATAAAAATAGATTTCACTTCAGTAGGATTCTCTATATTTAAGAAAGACATAGTTTTTTTTTCCATACCATTATTATATACAACATCCATTTATATAGAAACAATTTTATTAAATATTTATTTATCTTCTTTGTTAGTTAATTGTCTCAAAAGATAAACACTCTCTCTCAAGACTGATTTAACTTCATATATCTCTTCAAAAATTTTCTCTTGGTAAGGTTCTATTTCATTATGACCAAACTTTTTATTTAATTCACTCATCTGTATTGCTTGTACTTTTTTCCAATAAACATTAAAAAAGTGATCAGGTAATAGCTCAAATTTATATTTAATCAAATAACAAAAATCTAATTTATGCATAAATTCTTCTATAGAATTTTCACTAAATGTTTGATATCTAGTTATATACAACCAATTTAAATCATCTTTTAATACTCTCATTGTATCTTCTGTAAGATTTTGAAATATTGATACTTTATATAAATCTAAATTATCAGAAAATTTTATGATAAATTCGTTACTTAAAGTTTGATATTGAGATATGTTTACCCAATCTACTTTATCTTTACATTTTTCAATAAAATCTTCTGATAATTTTTGATATCTAGAAATTTTAGGCCAATCATCAGGTTGAGCAAATTCTTCAATAAAAGATTCAGACAGTGTTGAATATTGTAAAACTAAATCCCAATTTACATGACTAATAAGATTTCTAATTACATCTTCAGATAAATTTTTTCTGGAAAATTCATTCCAATCAATATCCATTTATTAGAAAGAAATTTTTTCAATATGCATATAAGGTTTTAAAGCGTTACCATCAGATTTTATCCATAATGTAATGATATCATCACGTTTACCGTAAGCAAAACATGTTACTGTATTTGTATTAGCATTTAAAATTTCCTTACCATTGATTTCTAGAGATATCAGTGAACTTTTATCATATATATATATATATTTTCTACATATATAGCTATATATATAGATATTTTCATATACATATCTGTAGTTAATAGCATCTCTGGGGTCAGTAATTTAGAACTCATCATATTGAAATTTACTTTTGTAAATTTTTCATCTATAAAAATAAGATCATCTACAGTAATCCAGATATCTCTATTATCTAAATATATTTTATTGACAACATCGTTATCATTTTCAGGTTCAGAAACATTTGTAATTATTTTATTTTTTACATCAAATTTATCATTCTGTAATATTAACGAATTTTTTTCAAAATATCTTTTATTCACAACATTTTTTTCATCTTTAGGATCTGCAACATTTCCTATTCTTTTTCCTTTTGCATCAAAAGCTTTTCCTTCTGAAGAATGTAAAGTTGTATCATTTAATTCTTTTATTCTCTTACCTGTTTCTTCAGTAAAGGTTAAAAAATCCTCATCATATTTAGTTTTTATAAGATCTCTCAATTCATGATGATTATTCTCTATTTTATTCAAAACAAAAC
This sequence comes from Amaurobius ferox, assembly GCA_951213105.1. Classification (NCBI taxonomy): domain Eukaryota; kingdom Metazoa; phylum Arthropoda; class Arachnida; order Araneae; family Amaurobiidae; genus Amaurobius; species Amaurobius ferox. The sequence continues at coordinate 44,228,562 of OX578147.1, read as the reverse complement.
TTTTAGTAGTTAAATCTAAATCATCTATAGGATTTTCACAATTTTTTAAAATTCTATTTTCCATATCATAATTTCCGTCATTCATTAATTTAAAACCTATACCTGGAGGTCCAATAGGCCCTTCTTTCATTTGATCATCATAAGGTGGATAATAAGCACTCATTTATTTAATTTTAAGATTTTAAACTCTTAACCATTGTTATAGTTTTATTTTTTAAATTTATAAAACATCTCTTTCTTTCTTAAAAAATAAAATAAAACTTATATTCCTTTTGACTATTCGTTATCCAATTAAATTCAATATCTAAATTATTTAAATCGGTATAGTTTTCATGATTTGATGAGTCAAAAGGAAAAATAGGATACAGTTTACCAAAATTCTCCTTATTTATCAAAGGTCCTGTTTCTGTATTATTATCGTTAAATCCTTCATGTAAAAGAGCTTCATACACTCGAATATAATCTTTATTGGCAAAATTTGTTTTATAACGCATAAGAGGAACTTGTTTATTATTAATCATCAACCAGCATTCTGCCATATCTATATGATCAAATATCATATTATTTTTTTCATAATTATTATCTTTTTCAACATATTGAGGAATAACATAGACACTTAAAACTTCATCTGACGCTGTTGTTGCTGTCACAGATCCGCTGTTGCTTCTATAAGGGCCTACCATCTTAAATCTATGTCGATCCCAATTTACCTCTATATCTTTATCAGATAGATATGATTCCAGAAACAAACTTTCTGCAGAATTTTTTAATTCTATATAAGGTAAATGTAAGGTTAAACCTTCAACTACTACCTTATAATTTTCGTTTCTTATATTAGTATATATCATATTTTTATTTTCATTTCTTTGAATTTCTATTTTCACTTCAAAACCTGAAATTATCTTTTCATATTCTCTAAAGAAATCGATTATATCTTTTAAAGGTGTCCATATTTTAATGACACTGCTATCTTTCGTTAGTTCCCATCTCTTTACGAATCCTTCATTATAATCTTTATTCACTTTCAAATTATTAAAAAATTCAGTTATTTTAGTAGTATCTTCTAAAGTACCATCATATTTGAACTCATTACGGTCAGATGAATCAGATGTATCTAGATAAAAAAATTCATTTTGAGCTTGTGATGTTACATAATCAGGAGTATAATGAATTAATCTTAAAACATGATTCATGATTGAAAAATTTGACTGTGTATTTGATTCAATTTCAGTATCTCCTATATGTACTTTTAAAGTTTTGATAAAACCTCCACCATTTACCAGACTCACATTTTCGTTTCCAATGGATGATTTATCATTTTTTATAATTTTTAATTTTAGTTCAAGATATCCTCTAGAATATAAAATTTTTGCTTTAGTATCATTAATATGAAAAACATAGGTAGCATTCTCATCTGAACTATGTTCTTTTGGATGAATTTCTCTTAATTCATAACTTTTAATGTGATCATTATAATAATAACGAGTATCACTTAAATCATAAATCATTTATTTAGGAAGAATTTTTAAACCACCTCCTTTCTTTTTCATAGAAAATATTACATTTAATATATTCTTAGGTTTCAATAAAACCTTTAAAAATCCTTTTATTTTTTTACTTTTTCTCATTTATTTAAGAAGAAATAAAATTAAATTCTACAGCTCCTTTATTTAAATCTATTAATTCACCTTTTTGATTAGTAATCCTCATTTTTATTCTTTCAACAGGATCTACTTTAACAGGAAAAAATATCCAATTATTAAATTCTTTTGAAATTATACTACCTGGAGGATTTTTATTAGTGAAAGAATATATAACTTCTGAATTATATTGATTTATTAAAGATCCTTTTACAACATCACAGTGAATATAAATATTATCATTTCCATTAGATATATCAGCAATATGTTCACCTTCAATCTCTGTTTCTTCATCATAACTTCCATATGTCGGTTTTAAAAAGCCTATAATTTTATGAAAGTTACTTTTTGTAAAATCAATTACCCAACCATTTTTCAGTTTAATAGATATTCTTTGTCTTGCTTCAATAATACCAAATTTGACAGGTGGATCCTCACCGAATATTTTCATCATATACTCATTTAATCCTCTTATAGTATAATTACCATTTGAGATAGTAATTGTTATATCTGTGTCTAATGTATACAATCTAAATATGTTATTTCCATAATTCTTACTTATATTAAACCAGGAAACTTCCATAGAGAATGAGTGTAAAGCTAATTTTTTTATTTTAAGAGGTGTAATAAAATTTACAGTAAATTCCTCTGATTTCTCATGACCTTCAGATTTTAATTTTATCATTTATACATAACAAAATTTTCATTATAGTCACTAGGTTTTTGTGTAGGAAATGATTTGAGAACATTTTTAGGTGATATACCTTTATTCCTTTCTCTTATATATTTCATACAAAATATACCACATTTCACAGATGAAGGTTTCTGTAAAAAACTATCATTATAACCTATTTTTTTATTGGATGTAACAAGAAATGATTTAATATTTTTAGGAATATAGTCCTTCTTCATATTGTCATATTCACCAAACGGATCAAAATATTCCACATATTTATATTTAGGATCATTATAATAACAAACCCAATGAGTTCCGGGACCTGTTGATACATCTAAATTAATGATTCCATTTTCAAATTTTCCTATAGTTTTAGGTAATAAATCGGAGGTAAACACACCTCTAAATCCTTTTTCATTTTTCATATTTTCTATAATCATTTTGTCGCTAATTCCCACTGTTGATATATTCCCTTTCCAAGTTTTTTTTTTTCCCAGATCCCTTTTTTTGTACAGCTGAACTAGCTAATCCATGTAAAGCACCTGTTGTTAATGCTGGAACTGCAATTTTAGCAGCGGTTATTAATGAGGGTATAAGTGCCGCTAGAAATGGTAAAAATCCTCCATTTTTATCTAATTGAGTTTTACTGATTGTAATTCTTTTTTTATCATTAATATGATTAATTTGAGTTTTAGTTAAATACATCTCATGATTAGGAGTTTTAGATTTATCTATTTGTAATGTTACTTCTATTTTATTTTTAAAAGCTGATTTAAGTTTATTTTTCTGACCATCACTCAAATAAACTTTATATTTTATCATTTATTAACAGAGAAATTGTTTATGATATTGTTGTACATCATTATAAGTAATTTCTTTATTTTTTAATAACATATCTAACAATAAAGTTACTTGATTATACAATTTCTTTGATTTACTTCCGTTACATATTTTTTCTGTTAAATTTGATAATACATTCAATCCTTTACCTACCTTCATTTCTTTGCTACTTCGAATCATATTTAATCTATGCATATAATTTTGCAACATATTTTCTTTATTTTTAATTTCTTTTATATCATTCTTTTTCTGGTTTAATTCCTCCTCTGAAAAATTTTTAGCCCTAGAAATTATACTTTTTAAGTTGCCTCTTTTCTTAGATAATCCTTCTTTTAACTGTTTAGCTCTTCCATACATCTCCTCTAATTTTTCTTGATCATTTAAAAATACTGACGGTCTGTATAATTTTTCCTCTTTTAAATATTTTAAATTTAAATTTTGATCGATATCATAAGTATAAGATACTAATTCTTTCACAGCTTCAATAGGCTCTTCTATAGATGGAAATGTAATATTTTCTACAACATTTTGAATACTTTTCACAATATCTTTATTTGATTTTTCATATTTTTCAATTTCTTGAGTGACTGGTTTATGAAATTCCTCTAAGGTCTTTTGAATACCTATTTTTTCTTTTAGTTGATCTTCATTATTCTTTCTTATTTCTTTTTCTATTTTTACTATTTTAATTGAATCTTTTATTTGCTTTAAAAACTTGTGTTTCCGTTCTTTTTCTAATTCATTCATTTATATAATATTATTTTTTTACTGCAGCTAATTTTACTCTTATGATAAAGATTACACAGATGACTTCTTGACTATTCTTATTTCTTATTTGTTTTATAAGCTTTCGTCCTTTTTTACCCATTTATATAATATTATTTTTTTACTGCAGCTAATTTTATTTTTACTGCAGCAAATTTTATTTTTACTGCTAGTAAATTATGATAAAAATTAAAGATTACACGGAACCAGAAGAATTACCTGATCCTAAACAACATCCTTTGTTACCTAAACATCCATTTAGATTACTTATAGTAGGATCTTCAGGTTCAGGTAAAACAAATTTACTGTTAAATTTGATTTATGATTTATTATTTTTTAATACATTATATATATGTGCAAAAGATTTATACGAACCTAAATATTCTAAATTACAAGAAAAATATACATTGTTTGAAGATATAGAAAGAGAAGATATTTTGAAATGTAAGAATATAAAGAATAAGAAAAGATTATTAAAATTATATGATAAATTAAAAAAAAAAGTATTATTTTCTTCAGATCAAAATTTTATTAATGTAGATGATTTAAATCCTACATTAAAGAATTTAGTTATTTTTGATGATTGTGTGATTGAGAAAGATAAAAAAAACATCGAAGAATTATTTATTAGAGGTAGAAAGAAAAACGCATCCTTTATTTATTTAACTCAGTCATATTTTTTAACACCTATCAATATAAGAAGGAACTGTAATTACGATATATTTTTCACTCTACAACCAAAAGAAAATCAACAGATTATAAGAGAGATAGATGGTTTATTAAGTACTGAAGAATTCAAACAAATGTATAATAAAAGTGTTCAAGAAAAATATGATTTTTTTATGTTAGATTTAGTAAATCCTGATATGAGATACAGGAAAAAATTTAATCCTTTATAAATGGATGTATATTTAGAAAAAAGATTATATGTTTACAGAAAGAGTAGAAATATGTATCAAAAGATAAGTATTTCATTATCATTAAGTAAGGTTATTCTAAGTGGAACGGGTTTATCAGCAATAGCCTTTCTACCGCTTGCATTTTTAAGTCTATCAGTTGGTATAGTAGAAGCCATAGATCTTGCATTAAAAATAGCAGAAAGGAAAGAAGAATATAGACATTGTTATAATTTTTATAAAGAACTCTCGTTTAAAGCTAAGGATATGACAGAAGAAGAAATTTATATGTGTGAAAAGGATTTCATAAAAAGTTTAAAATTTAATCCAGTTGAAAAATACGTAAAACAAATGCAATTGAATGGATATAAATTTCTAAATAAATAAATGGTTTGTAAAAAGAAAGGTGGTGATATTGTTGGATGGATACAAGATAAAGTAAATCTTCCAGAAATGCATTTACCAGGATATCAATATTGTGGTCCAAATACAAAATTAGAAAAAAGATTAAAAAGAGGTGATCCTGGAATAAATAGAGTTGATAAAGCATGTAAAGAACATGATATTGATTACAATAAAACAAAAGATACAAAACTGAGACATGTTGCTGATCAAAAATTAATAGATAATTTAAATGCTATACAAGATCCAACATTTCAAGAAAGATTAGCTAGAGGAATTATTAAACCTATTATTAAAGTTAAAAAAACTTTTGGATTAGGTATTTCTATATATTGTGTCAAGTGTAAAGATAAAACCCCAACTAAAAATTATTATAAAACTACTTCTAAAAATAATAAACCTGTTGGTAAAGGTATCTGTACTATTTGTGGAAGTAAAAAGAATACTTTTTTAGGGAGTTAAAAGAGACATATTATAATCCAGAAACAGGTTATTGTGGAATTAATGAATTGAAAAGAAAAACAGGGTTATCTAATGTTGAAGAATTTTTACATGAACAAGATGTATATACTAGATATAAACCTGTCATTCGTAAATTTAAAAGAAGAAGGGTTTATGTTCCAAACAGTAATAATCAATTTGACGCTGATTTGTTATTTATAAAAAATTATAGCAAATATAATGATGGAACTAATTATTTGTTAACGGTTATAGATGCTTTTAATAAATATGCTTGGGCTTTTCCTATAAAAAGAAAAACATCTGAAGAAGTTGTACAAGGTTTTAAACAAGTTTTTAAAGAAAGAATACCAAAATTCATTTTGACAGATGAAGGTACTGAATTTACAGGAAAACAGACCCAAAAACTATTTAAAGATAATAATATACATTGGTTTACAACTAAAAATAAAGAAATAAAATCTGCAATAGCTGAGAGATTTAATAGAAGTATAAGAGAAAAAATTATAAAATATATGCATGCTAACAATACTAAAAGATATATTGATGTATTACCCAAATTACTTAAAAATTATAACAATTCATATCATAGATCTATAAAAATGACACCTGTTGAAGCCAGTAAGGATGATAACGAATCTCAAGTTTATAAAAATTTATATAAAGAAAAAATAATTAGAAAACCGAAATTTAAGATAGGAGATAGTGTTAGAATATCTACAATTAAGAAAACATTTAGGAAAGTAGATGATTCTACATTCACTGAAGAGATTTTTATAGTTTCTGAAGTATTGAAAACAGATCCAATTACTTATCGATTAAAAGATTTAAACAGTAAAGAAATTGAAGGAACTTTTTATGAAAATGAAATGATAAAATATAATAAAAAAGATGATGTATATAAAATTGAAAAAATCATAAAAAAGAAAGGAAATAAGTATTATGTAAAATGGCTAGGATATCCAGATGAATTTAATAGTTGGACATCTGAATTAGTATAAATGAATAAGATGAAATTAATCTATGATTCGGAAGAAGAAGAACATTTTTATGTTATCGATTACGAAAGTTTAAAACAAAGATATAATAGTAGAGTTTGTTATTTTAACCGATTAAGAAGGGAATATAATATTTCTCAAGAAATTGAGGATATGTTTTTAAAATTTTTAGATTTTATGTATTATGAGAAATCAATTAACTATTACTATTTTATGAAAAAGATTTGTGATATTTTTAATATTGAAAATAATATAAAAGTTCAAAAAGTTAAAAAGAAATATGAAAAAATATGGAATGATTTCTTACAAAGTATTACAAAAAATGTTTCTTAATAAATGGAGCTTACAAAAAAGTGCATACACTGTTTGACTATGAAATCGGTAAATGAGTTTTACATATATCATAGAAATGAAAAAATTTATTTCCAAAGTCATTGCAAATGTTGTGATTCCATAATTAAATATAAAAAATTTAAATGTGAATGTGGTATGCAATATACCTATACACACAAAAAGCGGCATTTAAAAAGTATTTATCACAGTAAGCATCTTGGAAAAAGTATTGATAAAAATGTTTCCTAATAAATGGAGCTCAACTTAAAGACTATTAATGAACTTAGAAAAGTAGTAAAATTATTGAATATTAAACAACCTAAAGACTGTAAGAAGGATGAATTAATTAAATTATTAATTAAATATATAAAAGAAACTGGAGAATATAAATATGTTTTAGTAGATTTATTAAATTTAGATATATCAAAATACTTGGAAAAAAAGAAGAAAATATTTATTAGAAAACCTCAAAAACGTAATAAAATTAAAAAAATTTTTGATTCTTTTAATTTGAAATTTGATAATAATGAATTTAAACCAAAAGAAGAAAAAAAGATTAAAACAGAAGTGAATCTTAAAAAAATATTTACAGTTGAGGATATATTTGGTTTGAAGTCAAAGACTATTGGTGAGCTTAGAAAAGTAGTAAAACAATTGAATATTAAGCAATCTAAAGGTTGTAAGAAAGATGATTTAATTAGATTATTAATTAAATATATAAAAGAAACAGGTGAATATAAACCTGTTTTAGTAGATTTATTAAATTTAGATATATCAAAATACGTAGAAAAAAAGAAGAAAATATTTATTAAAAAACCTGAAAAACGTAATAAAATTAAAAAAATTTTTGATTCATTTAATTTGAAATTTGATAATAATGAATTTAAACCAAAAGAAGAAAAGAAGATTAAAACAGAAGTGAATCTTAAAAAAATATTTACTCCTGATCTTACAGAACAATTGAAACAATTTATTAATGAACCTAAAAATAGACATAAACTTAATAATATATTTAATTATTTTGGTTTGAAATATAAAGATGGTGAAGTGGTAAAAAAGAAAGAAAAGATAGTAGAAGAAGTTAATCTTGAAGATTTATTTAAATCTGATTATGAAATTGTTCAAATTAGTCAAAAATATATTAAAAAATATAACACATACAGATATATTTATAAAATTGTAGAAATCAATGAACTTAGACCTGAACAATATTATAACATCTTAAAGGATTTATTCAGAAAAGCTATTGGAAAAATAGAAGGAAAAGTAGATATTATAGTACACAATCCTATATTAAGTCAACCTTTTCATCCTAAAATGATGTCAACTAGAGAGGCTTATGATACCTATTTAGATGTTTTAACACATAAAATTGAATACAAAGAATTAGATATTAAAGAATGTACATTCAATTTTCATGTCATAGAATTACCACACGGTGGAAAACATCTAAAAATACTCAAAGATGATGATATCATAAACAAAAAGAGTATTTGTCAAATTAAAAATAACGATAATATATGTTTAGCTAGATCTATTGTAGTTGCTCTATCTATTCAAAATCCTGAACTTTTATGTAAAAAATTAAATCATGAAACATTAACTAAAAATGACATTCTATATATTAAAAAAGGTAGAATATTACAAAAAAAGTTAGCTGAAAAATTACATGAAATGTGTGAAATACCATTAGATATATGTAATTTAGAGCATGTTAAAATATTTGAAAAATACTTAAATATTCAAATTACTATATTTTGTAGAGAAAATTTTAATGAAAGAATATACAATGGCACTTATAAAACTACTTGTATTTATATTTTAAAAAATAGAAATCACTTTGATGTGATTACATCTGTTACAGGATTTTTAGGAAAAAACAATTATTGTGATTACTGTAAGGTGAGTTATAAAAGAAGCGATCAGCATAAATGTTTATTAAAATGTGATAGATGTTTTATAAAAGATAGTAATTGTGAAGGAGATGATATCCAGTGTAATGAATGTTTTCGAAGTTTTAAAGGTGAAAACTGTTTTGAAAATCATAAATTGTCTGTTTGTGAAAGACTATGGAAATGTTTAAAATGTAAGAGAAATATTAACAGAAATAAAAGAACACCTAAAGATCATAAATGTGGAGAGAGAGAGTGTAAAAATTGTAGACAATTGGTCTCAAAAAATCATAGATGTTATATGAAAACAAAAAAAGCTAAGGGTAGTCCATGTATAAATATATGTTCTACTCAAGAAAGGTGTAATATATGTCAAAGATTTCCTGATGGTAGTATATGTGAAAACAAATGTAATTATAAAAGTAATGATAGATATAGTTGGTGTAATGCATGTAAATATTCAGGATTTACACAAAAATATATGTTTTTTGATGTTGAAACGAATCAAGAAACAGGAAACCATGAAGTTAATTTAATTATAAATCAAGAATTTTATGGAGAAGAAAACATATTTAAGAATGAAAACGATTATTGTAAGTGGTTATTTGATAAGAAACATGCAGGTTATACCTTATTAGCTCATTATGGAAAAGGATTTGACTTTCAATTTATATCTAAATACTGTTTTAAAAATAAAATTAAAGTTTTTACAATCTATCAAGGAAATAAACTCATTTATATGCATGCAAACGAATATAATATAAGATTTATAGATTCTATAAATTTTACATTGATTCCATTAAGAAAATTCCCTAAAACGTTTGGATTAACAGAATTAGCAAAAGGATATTTTCCTCATTTGTTTAACACTATTAAAAATCAAAATTATGTTGGAAAATATCCAGATAAATATTATTATGGTTATAATACTATGACTTTAGAAGATAGAGAATTGTTTAATAAATGGTACATATCTGTAAAAAATGAAATCTTTGATTTTCGAAAAGAAATTATAAAATACTGTAGGTCTGATGTAGATATTTTAAGAAAAGGATGTTTGGAATTGAGAAGATTATTTTTAGAAATAGCTAATATTGATCCTTTTAAATATGTTACATTAGCAGGTGTTTGTATGGCTATATTTAGAGATAAATTCATATCTGAAGGTACAATAGCTATAGATGAAGAGATCATCAAACAAGATCAATACAGTAAAAAATCTATTGCTTGGTTAGATTATTTATCTCAAAAACATAAAATAAATATACAGCATGCTTTAAATGGAAGAGAGAAAAAAATAAAATTAGATAATAAAACTTATAAAGTAGATGGTTTTTACGATAATACAGTATATCAATTTCAAAGTTGTCATTGGCATGGATGTAATAGTTGTTACAGAAAATCTACTTTAAATAAACAAAATCAAATATGTATGGCTGATTTATATGAAAAAACAAAAAGATAAATAATAAGATAAAAGACGCAGGATATGAGTTAATTGAAATATGGGAATGTGATTTTGATAAAGATAAAGAAATTAAAAAATATATGAAAAAAGAATGGAAAAGAGATTTTATAGAACCCTTAAATCCTAGAGATGCCTTCTATGGTGGTAGATGTGAACCAACCAAATTAAAATATGAAATGAAAAATAAAGAGAAAGGTCGATATATTGATGTATGTTCACTCTATCCGACTGTAAATTATTTTGATTATTATCCAATTGGACATCCTAAAAAGATCTATAATCCTGAAAAATATGATGAGAATTGGTATGGAATGATACAGTGTAAAGTACTTGCTCCTAGAAAATTATATCATCCTGTATTACCTTATAAAGAAGAAAAATTGATATTTAGTTTATGTAAATCATGTTCAAAAACATTTAAATGTTGTCATAATGAAAAGAAAAAATGTAAAAAGTGTTATGAAATAAGAAATAAATTATGTAATCATACAGATGATGAAAGAAGTTTTATAGGTACTTGGACTACGGATGAAATCAATTTAGCTATAGAAAAAGGATATAAAATTTTAAATATATATGAAGTTTGGCATTTTGAAAAGAAAACAGATAAACTATTCAAAGAGTATGTCAAAATGTTTTTAAAAATTAAATTAGAAACAGATGATAAATTACCAACAGAATAAGATTATATAAAATGCTTGATAAATTAGGAGATAAAGTAATGTATTATGATACAGATAGTATCGTTTATATTGATGATGGTACTAATAAAGTAAAAACAGGTTGTATGTTAGGAGAATGGACAGATGAATTAGGTGAAGATAAATATATGACAACCTGGATTTCTGGAGCTAGTAAAGATTATGGATATATACTTAATGATGGATCTGTAAAAGGAAAAGTAAAAGGATTTAAGATGAGTTACGAGAGTGAAACTAAGCTTAGTTTCGATGAAAGAATGAAAACAATAACAGGTGAAACTGAATATATAGATGTAGAAATAAATCAGTTTCAAATACAAAAAGATAAAAATATTAAAGTGCATAAAACGAATAAAAGATACATGTTTGGATATGATAAAAGAAGAATTTTAGATAATTTTGATACTGTACCATTTGGTTATTAAAAAATGTTTACTAATAAATGGATGAGTGCTTAGGTGATATTCGAGCTTTAAATTTTACAAATTCTGTAGAAATTTACTATATGACTTATCTTTGTAATGTATTGTATGATATAAAATATGATAAAAAACTATTATCAGAAAGTTTTCATAGGTTGACTGAATTAATTGAAAAAGAAGAAAAAGAAGATATTAAATTGAAAGGATTAGGAGTTTTATATGTTATTTCAAAGAATTTATTCTATTGGTCATGAATTTATAAAAAATGTTTACTAATAAATGGAAGAGTTCAATAGACTGAGAGGTTATCCTAAGACGTTTAAATTAAATGATTTATATCCTGGGGAATATGATCTAATATCATTGATAAAAATTAAAACCAAATATGGAAATACAGTAATCGCAAAGTTATATGTCGAAGATGTCGAAAAGAATTATTACCTATCGAATAAACATGGACAACTTTCTGATAAATCTATAAATGAAATCAATAAAGGTAGATTTTTATTTAATTATTCAGGTATGATTAATGATAAATATGAATATGAATTAGAGAAAGTATGATAATTATTACTCAATTTATCATAGATTATGAAGCCTCTCAATCCATTGTAAGATCTTTCATATCATTATTATATCATTAGTGATTGTTTTTTCTAATTTCGATTTTCTACAGTTATCAATAGTTTCTTCAATTGATCATTACTTATTAGTTTTAATCTCTTTTTTAAATCTCTTCGTATGCTTTGCGTAATTTATCTTTTACATTTATTAAATCCCTTTGGGCTATTGATCCGACTGTTCTATTGATTTAAAAAAAGAATTGAATCGCGATTTTTTTCATCATCCATTGGAGGAGAAAAAGAATCAACAGTGAACCCTTTATATATCTTATCACCCTACATCCCGGGATCTGGTAATTGTTTCATTAAGCGGGGTCAGAAAATTATTTTCCGGAAGCGTTCGAAAAATATTTCCCACATGGCGGGGTATGTTTTTAGATAAAGCTCATTAAGACTGATATCGCTCGGATGAGGAAGTAAACAGTATAAACGGATGAGGAAGTTAATCACATTTTTTATTTTTTATCTAAGACGGATATTTTGTTTAGCGCAAACCTTGATAGGACAAAGTATTATATTTGATATTTCCTTTCACGTATTTTTTTATTTAATTTCATCCTTTTATCTATGGGGGACTAATGGTCCCCTCATAAATATCAAGGGAGCTCCAAAATGAGGCTCCCTTGATCATTTATCTAAAAAAAGTTAAATCTCAATAATATTCATCATTTTCTAAGTTAAAAAACATGAAATTTTAGAGTCTTAAAACTTTAATGATTTTATGCATGCTCAGAGGTTGTCTTAAATCTTTGAAATATGATAGGAATATGTAGTATATAGGGCTGTCTGTCCCCTATTTATTTTAAAGTTTAGAGGACTTCCATACATTTTGGAAGTTTTTCATTCATTTATTTAACCTATGGTAGCCCCAAAATGGAGTGGCATCTAAAAAAAGTTAAAATTCGATCTCTATAATATTCATATAATTCATTTTTAAGTTAAAAAACATGAAATTTTAGAGTCTTAAAACTCTCTTGATTTTTGATTTTTAAAAAAATACCCATATTTTAATGATTTTATACATGTTTGGTCTCAGAGGTTGTCCTAAATCTTTGAAATATGATAGGAAATAGTAGTATATGGGGCTGACTCTGGGTGTCCCAGAGTCAGCCCCATATACTACTTATAGTTCAGCAGAATTTCAAATAGAATTTAAGAATTTATTGATTGGTAGAATTTTCAAAGGTTTTATAAGGTATTATTTTTAAGAAATACTTTCTCAGTAAAAAATATTTTTTATTCCTTAAATTTGTATAGAAAGAAGAATTTATAGCTATTGATCACCTAGTCATGCCAGTGGTGTAGGGGGGATTTCAGTGTCATGGACCTCCTTTGGGTAACTGCATTTGAATAGTACACACAGACAGGAGTAGATGAATTTTTCTTTTAATTTTATTGGATAAAAATATTGTACATCACATAATTTTGTAGCACCCTTGCATGTGATTCAGCGTACACCTGCCGGTAAGCAGTGACTTGATATAAAACAACATTTGGCCAGCTGGAAAACAATGGTTCGATTCCCCGACGGCCCTGATATAAGATCACATTGCTGATCATGAAATTTAACTTGGCAGATTAGATGCCCAGGAAGATAAAGTTCTGAAAAGTATTAAATTTGTTTTTGTTTTTAAGGATTCTACAGTTTAGAGTATGTATTTCCCTTTGTGGAGAGTTATATCAAAAAGGATGTATTTTGTATAATAAAAGCAGAGTGATGAGAAGAACGTGCAGATCAAAAGTTGCCCTTCGATCTGTAACCTGAATGAGGAGACATTTGATCAGCCGGAGAACGATGATTCGATTCACCGCCGATACAAGAGTTTTACAAAGCAGCTCAAACAATGTAACTCTGAATGTAAGATGTACCAGACGATCGAGGGCTGTATAAATATTAAAATCGAAATTCTTCTAGAATCCTACAGTTTATAACAGTGATTTGACTTTATAACAGTGATTATTATAGTTTATAACAGTGATTTCACTTTACGGAGATTTACGTCAAATAGGATGTTTTTATACAAAAATACAGGCGAGTAATGGGATGAATATACAGATGAACAGTTGCCCTTTTATCTGAAATTTGAATTCAGAGTTTACAGGGCGCACATTTTCAAATAAAAAAAAAAAAAAATAATCATTTCAGTAATTGGCTGTAAAAGATATTGAATTGGTATAAAATATAGATAATCTGAATACATTTAATTTATCGATGCGACTGATCTGTTGCTAATTCGAAAAACATAAATTTTGAGACAATTTTTAATAATTAGATAATAATGAGATAATTTTAATAATTTTTAAAGGAATTACTCGCGAAAGAAAGCTTTTAAAAACAATTTCTTTTTTTTTTTGCCTCTTGATAAGGATTTGACAATATTGGCTCAAAATAATATGTAATATCAGTGTATGAGAAAGGAGAATGGAGTTTCCCACTCCCAATATTTTCCAATCTCTGGAGATTGTAAAAGGTTAGAGTCCTTTAAAATGTCTCCCTTCGAACGTGTTAAATACAGAAACGCACACATGTGATTCGAACTTGTGATCCGCAAGTCATGGGATTTTCAATGACACCACCACTTTAACTCTTGAATGCTGCCAAGAAGCAAGTTTCAACCATCCACCACCGCATTTCATGCCTGGATCCTTACGCCAAGAGGAATGCGCTTCCACAGTTGGCCACCACCTTGGCGGTATGGGATCCGTCTATTCTTCCCGGTTTATTCTTTATTGTATGTCCCGCGAACGAAAATAGAATAATAGTTAAAAGATAGTGACAGGGTGCCCGCGCTCCGGCTCCCAGATTAGACTCGGCGACGATCAGTCCGAAAGGAAGAGCTAACTTTGAATTTTTTCCAAAAGGGTAAAGGGAGATGAGCAAACTTGCCTTAAGAGAACGCTAGAAAAGGAAACGGGAAAGGGATAAGTTTCTGAGCACATGCTGTGGTGTGGCATCTTTATATGAAGGGGAGGACAGAAGGAGAGATAGATAGTAGGGCGCGTGCTAAACTATGTAAAATTTTAAAATTTTGTGACGTGCACTTTCTCTATTAATTTTTTTACTTTCTTTATATAAAATAATGTATAAGGAAAGTATTGTGACTGGGTGGAAAATTCGAATTCGAGTTTTCGACGGGAGAGCACGTTTCAAACATCCCTGATCACGAATAAAACATTGAGGTGATGTCTGTTTGTGTGTGTGTGTGTGTGAAAGTATGTGTGTGTGTGTGAAAGTATGTGTGTATGTTTGTGTCTGTGTGTGTATGTGTGTGTGTGTATGTGTGTGTCAGTGAGTCTGTGGAGACGATATCTCACGAACGAATGGAGCGATTCGAACGAAATTTGGTACAAAAATCACAATACGTGAACACTGGAAGCCTATTGTTTTTAAACGTAATCGAATGTTCAGACCCCCCCAAATTTTCGAGTGAAATTTAGAAAAAATCAAAACCTTTAATAAAGTTACGCAAATAGACATTTCTTATGTAATGTTTCCTTAGAAAACGATTGACATAAATTTTAGAATGCTAGCATGAACCGTTCTGGAGATATTGCACATTTTCAAATAAATTTATCAAAAAATCCCATAAATTAGAAAAAAGGATTAACTGTTGAGAAACATGTTCACTTTTCATATGTAATATCATGCGATAAATTGGGTGACATCATTGTCGTGGATATAGCTCGTTTCATTCATGAGAAAAGATACTTTGAGTAATACTTTTGTATTTGAACGCCAATAGTCATTTATCTGCTATAAGAAAAACTTATTTCTCCGTCCATAATGCTTAACGAGATTTTGCCGACGAATTTGGTGGAATGTCGCCAACTTGGCGACGTTTTGAAATGTTGCCAAATTAACGAAAATCTCGCCAAATGGATAAAAATGACGCTAAATCAATGAAAATGACGACTAATTGTCGAAAATTCAATATTTTGGAAGGAATATAAGTATCTACTATAAGAATAACCTTTTTTTTTTTACTGTAAAAGTAGTAAATTCATTGCATTATATAAGGAAAGTCATGTGTTGCCTACATCAGATTTTTTTCAAACGGAAGCAACGTTTTCAATTTCAGTTTTTTCTTCCAAATTTTCGATTCTAATTTTTTGCAAGTTGGATCAAATTATCATGTTGAATTTTTTAAATTGCTCAAATTTGATCTGATTTGGAAAATTTTCTAAATTGCATCATTTTTTTTTCTCAAAAGGGTAAAGAGAAAGAAGCAGGTCTGCCAGAGAGATCTAGAAAAGAAAAAGGAAAATATAAAGGAAAATATTTCTGGCACGGTCTTTGATATATTAATACGCAGGAGGAATTAACTGGATGTGGCATGAAAACTTCAGTTATTAAGATTTTATCTGCAATAAAAATGTCTAAAAATTTTGAAATATTATAAAATATAATTTTGAAATAGAGAATGTAGCCTTCTGAAACCGGTTGTTTTCTTAAAATTTTCTAATTTTTTATCGTTTTTTTTTTTATAAATTTGCATTTTAAAAGTTGTTAGATGAATTAACCCATTTTGCTTTCGATCCTGAAACAATAACCTCCAACAATAAACCCTTCTATGTCAAGATAACTTAGACAGTTACCACAACAGTTACCACAGCAAACGCTGGAAAATTTCTGCGTAATTACTAAAGCATATTACAATTTTTACGGAATTATCCAATTATATCATTTGTGTCGTGAAATCATCACAATGTTTTTTTTGTTTTTTTTTAAGTCGGTTGATACATTTAATCAGCGGTCTCATGCTGTTACTTAAAGCTTTTTTGTTTTTAAAGGTCTTTGTACTTTAATAATGCATATTTTCTAATTAGCAAATGGTCATGATCCTTTGAAGAGAAAGCCTAATGAAGCAAATGGAGATGATTCAAATAAAAGACCAACTGTGGAGGACTGGAAATTTGAATGTTTGTCGAAGAATAACTGCAGAAAAAATGAATTCTACATAGATAAAATTCGCCTACAAACAGCGTTTCTACATATTGTACGCATACCATATTCACTTTTTCATACTATGTACTATAAAGTATTGCTTTCATGAAAATTTTCGAATTCAAGATTTTGATGGCACTATATGTTTTAAGACCTCCTGAACACGTTTTGTTTATTTTTGGAGTGATGTCCATCCTTCTGTCTGTCTCTATGTCTGTGGTCGATTTCTTGTGTACACAATAATGGGCACAAATATTAATGAATTTTCACGAAATTTTATCCGGCTTTATTATTAAAAAGTCTAAAACTAGATAGATTTTTTTTTAATTCGAGCGATTATTTTATTTAACATGGTAGCAGGGGACAAAATTTTATATAATCATGCAATAAAGGGTTTAATTATGGCTCAATATTCACGAGACTTAATGACTTAATAGTTTCAATCATTGTGAAAAATAGCCGCGATACAATTTCTTTTGTTCATCATGTCATTAGCCTAGCGAGGAAAATCTCCCCCGCTCGGGATTACATTTTCAAGTATGTACGTATGTGTATTTCAAGTATGGTGTCAATCTAAAGATTTTTTTCTAGCTATTTAATCATTTGGATTGATGATAGCGATTTTTCAAAATTTTTCTTGTAAAATTTGGAAGAAAACAAGACTACTAAAAATCGTTTCTGGAAAACTCTAAATTGCTTTCCGAAAATTCTAAACACTATGGACGCTTATATTTAGAAATATAATTGATAAAAGTATAAACAATTTATATGTGTATTGTAGGAAATTCTAAACACTATGGACGCTTATATTTAAAACTCTAATATATAAAAGAATAAACAATTTATATGTGTATTATAGAAAATTCTTAACAGTATGGACGCTTATATTTAGAAATCTAATAGATAAAAGTATAAACAATTTATATGTGTATTGTAGAAAATTCTTAACACTATGGATGCTTATATTTAGAAATCTAATAGATAAAAGTATAAACAATTTATATGTGTATTGCAAAAATTCTAAACACTATGGTTGCTTATATTTAAAACGCTAATAGATAAAAGTATAAACAATTTATATGTGTATTGTAAAAGATTCTAAACACTATGGACGCTTATATTTAGAAATCTAATAGATAAAAGTATAAACAATTTATATCTGTATTGTAGAAAATTCTAAACACTATGGACGCTTATATTTAGAAATCCAATAGATAAAAGTATAAACAATTTATATGTGTATTGTCAAAATTCTAAACACTATGGATGCTTATATTTAAAACTCTAATAGATAAAAGTATAAACAATTTATATGTGTATTGTAGAAGATTCTAAACACTACGCTTATATTTAGAAATCTAATAGATAGAAGTATAAACAATTTATATCTATTTATTCCTTCAATCTATATTATTCTTCAATTTTATTATCTATTTAATCTAAACAAATCTGATATGAGCAACATATTCTCTATAGACTAACATGTAAAAAACATATAATTTTAAATTACACCGAATTTTCTGTTCAAAACATATACGTTTTAATTTGGCGATTTAGCGCATTTGAAAACTTCGCCAACTGGCCAAAATAAAACAAACAAGATAGATCAATCATGCATAACGCATAGATAATGAAATACTTTCCCACTGAAATGCAATTTTATTTAAACATCTCTAAAATGCGATACATTCAGTGCTGATATATTTTAAATTATGACAGTACTACAATAATTTATTATATTTGAAAACTTAAAATTTCATCGAAAAAGAATGAACTTTATTCAAATGACGTCATCGAAATATATATCGTCTGGCTCTCTATAAAAGTCGTGGATATTTTATTCATACACTTTTATAAGAATTTAGCAATGAGTTTATAAGAATTTAGCAATTCTTATAAACTCATCTTACAATCACTGGTTTTTACATTCTGCATCCATTAAAATTAGCCTTCGTTGTAGAAATAATCAAAGTTTGATGATCATTTAAACTAAAAAATATTGTAATTGCGATAGCACAGAATATAGATGCACAGAAAACACGCAAAAATAAAACTGTTTTAGGACAGATGTAACACTAAATTTAAATTAAAAAAAACTTTAAAAATCACTATTTTGACACTGGGGAAAATATGGATGCCATATTTTATTTTGAAGTGGGTCACGTAATCTTTTCATATAATATGGGTGCAATTATTATTTTAATTTTAATTTAAAAAATACCAAACATATTTTGCTGAAATTTCTTTTATATATTTTTATGGAATAATTTGAATGTTTTCAAAAATTTTCGAAGTAATTTGTGAATTTCAAATTCGTTTGAAAGATGTTTGAAAAATTAGGTCCCACAGGGTTCAATGTATTTCACTTTTTTAACCCGGGTTCAATCCAAAACTAATTGGGTGATATTATTCATTTACATTCCCATATGTCCCACAGACCGTCTGAATAGCCCACTAAAATTTCATTTTGATAAATTAATAAATAAATAAATAAATAAAATTTGATAAATAAAATAAATGCAATTAAACCCACCGAGAATTCGATGAACTACATATTCGTTAGTCGAATTTTGCAGAATTACTCGCTCTGTGGGACGCATCAATAAAACTACATGAAAACTTGATCTACATTTGGAAGCCCACACACATTTTCACAAGACTTGTTTTCATTCACCTATGTTACCTACGTAGCTCTGAAAAAGAAATTTGGAATTTGAGAATGGAATTCCTTACACCCCTGAGGCATGAAATATGCATAGAATAATAAGTATCGAGTTTCAGGAAAATTTCACATTAACCGTACTTGGTATTCAAGTGTGGAATAATTTGGGAAAATATCGTCGTATGTGCAGCCAAACCAGTTACGTGAATCTTTAATTGGAATCTGATTACTTTATACATCTGTTTGAAGGACGCATATATCAGGGGTAATAGGTAGGGCCTATCCTAGCAGGTGTGCAGCGCGTGCACCGCACGCGGGAGGCCAAAACAAGGGGCAGCCGTAGGCCGCATATAGTTCTATCAATCAAGCAAATTTTTTTAAAACTTATAATAAGTCGAATAAATATGCTGAATTTTAAATAGTTATTGAAAAATCAAAATAAGTCCCATATTTTAAGAAAAATAGAATGTTAGTGCACAGTGTGTTGGTCCATTGTCCATTAATGTCTACTTTTTACACACATCCTTCATTTGATAGCAAAATTCGTGGCAGAACCGGCAATACGGCATAGAAAAGGATACCAAATTTTAAATTTCTATCTAAAAAAATAACCATTCGAAATATCCATAAATTAAAATATACATTTAAAATCAAAAAATCATCCATATCGTTCCACCAATCCATAAATATAATAATTTCAAATACATCACCACCATAATTCAATCATTTAAATTATTTAAAATATCCATTTAAAATATCATATAAATATAATAATTTCGCCCGATGTATAAAACACTTATGCTCTTAATTCATTTAAAACCGAAAGCACGGTCTCCATGGAGACGGGGAAGAAACTACTGCGGATGGGGGGGGGGGGAAATGCCGTTGAAGAACTGAGCCGATTGCCGAGAAATTTAAAATCATGACGTCTTTAAAATTGTTGATCCTGAAGGTAATTTTCATTATTTCTGGACCAGATTAGACTTGTAAGAATGCCAGATATTTCAGCTTTCTAAAAATATAAATTATTAGTCGAAATTATGAGTACTTTTCACTATGCGAGAATTTAAAAAACAAAAATCGTTTTTTGAGCCAAAAGTGACTTCTGTTTTAAAATCTTTAAAAAATATTAGACATCGAAATTGAGAGTTGAAATTAATATATTTTTACTCGCAATTGTCTGCTCTTTCCGGTGGTGTGATTTGTTTTTTTCTACGATGTCCGGATCGTGGAGAAAAAAGGGCAAAAATCGGTCGAGATCGCATAAAATATTAAATAACAACAACAACAAAAAAATTAAAATTTTAAAAATCGGTTTTCACGTGTCCCCCCCCCCCCGGGTCTCCGATTGCCAAATTTCGTAGCTCTCCGACGCGCCGTCGCTGAACGTTTAGTGTATAAGACAGACACACACAGACATTGCCTTTTATTATTTAAGATGACTGCTGCGTGGGAAATCCCACACGCCCGGTTTGGGCGCTATAAATACTTAGTATGTTCATGAAATGTAAAGTTAAAGGCTGTCGTGATCGTATAGGTTTAATCTGAAAATTAAAAAGTAATTAAAAGGTTTGGAAATGTGAAGACACCGATTAGATTTAAAATAACAATAACAAGTTTATTTACACAATTTAACATTAAAATATGAAAAGATTTGAGCTTAAAAGTTGCTCCCTTAAAATATTAACACATCGTAAATCATTAACCACTAATTCTACCATATTCTTACTCACAATTCTCAAGTATTAAAAATAGTCACACACTTCAAAAGGTTATCTTTTCTTTAAATTACAGAGTATTATTTAGCACCAAAATACATATTTCAAGAGTCTGACTTGCGGCTTTTAAAACAACGCATTTGGCTTGGGGCCACAATGCAAGATCATTAATCCCTTCAGGTAGCGATAATTAAAAGAGAGGAGAGAGAGAAAATCAACTTAGAGTAATGCATGAATCCAAAGGCCTACCTTCTGTTCTGAGTCCAGCAAGAGTGCGATGATATGACGAAGACCGGCGAAACATCATCTCGCTCCGGCAACGATTATACAACCTCACTCTATCAGCTCGTAAAAGGCACTTTAACTTTCAAACCAAAAAATTGTCTCTCTCGAAAAATCTCAAAAGTCGATTTCTCCTCCCTCTTACATTTTCATTCGCTTCAAGGATTAAGCCCCTTTAATATTATTGGAAGGTGTAATGTTACTGTTTTACCAGTGGCTAGACCATGACAGGGGGGCTTGGTCAGAAGCCCCTGAATTATCGGTGCAGCTGGTCAAGATCCCAAGCTCCGGCGGGACACCTGGGTCCGGGTACGCCCCTTACCACCCGTCGAGCGTTCCTCCATCTTGGATGCGCCTCCCGCTGGCATGCCGTCCGAATCCACTGACCGTTTCCTTTGCAGGTGGCCAGAGGGGAACCTTATACATATTTATAACAGGGCTAGGGACCGTCCCTTACAGGTCGCCTTCCTCTCCAATATTTCGCAATGTTACATATTTTTGGAAAACACTATGTGACAATGATTACGAGGGCAGTGATGAACCAATTTCAAATCCCTTCCAGCAATTCAAGACTGCTTTCTATTTTGCAGTTCTTGATCACGCGATCTCTTCGGTAAATGAAAGATTTACCTTATTATCTGAGTGCCATTCAATATTCTGCTTTCTGTACGAGTTTCACAACATTTCTAATGATGATCTCATGAAAGCCTGCATGGACTTAGATATTAAGTTACAGGTACAGGAGGAAGGAAGTATTGTGAAAGATATAGACGGTATACAACTCTTTAATGAAATAACTTCATTCAAAGATATTTTTCCAGGTAAAAAACAGCCAATTGAGATATTAGAAATTATAGTCAAAAATGATCTCATTCCCTGTTTTCCAAATTTTGCTCTAGCAATAAGAATTTTTTTAACCTTACCTGTTTCTGTGGCTTCAGGTGAAAGAAGTTTCAGTAAATTAAAAATTATTAAAAATTACTTGAGAAATAATATGACACAAGAAAGGCTTTCAAATTTGGCCATCCTCTCTATTGAATCCGAAATCTCTGAAAAAATTGATTTCACCGAAATTATTGACAAATTTGCTTCTCAGAAAGTCAGAAAAGTTATTTTATAGTTAATTATTAGGTAGTATTTGTAGAAGGACTGATTTATATACTTTTTGTTTCACGAGATTTATGCTTTAGCACTTTTTTTTATTAGATTATATTTTCTGAGTAAATACTGTTGTTTTGCATTTCTAATTATAAAATGTCAATTTTTATTTCAAAGGTAATATTTTTGTTTGCTTATTATTTTGTTAAAGTATTTTGTCACTATTATAACCTATTAGCTGGCCAAGAAATAAAGTTTTGCACTTCAAATTTTATTTGCATTTTTATTAATGTTTTACTTTTTACTTTTATACAGGTAGATGAGTTTATAACGTCAACGTTAAGTATTATAGTCAAAATATGAAAAATTCTCTAGAGGGGCGGCACATTAGATCTTTGCACGCGGGCGGCCGACACCTTAGGATCGGCCCTGGTAATAGGGGACGAACCTGTCTAAAATCAGGTTCGGCCGAGTTCACCCATAGGCATAGATGGAATCTCCTAAAGGGAGGGTCGACAATGGTGGGTAGAAGTGATGAGGATCAACTTCTCTGAGTGGTTTTCAATCCATATCGCAACAAGATCTCTAGAATTTTCACATTTTACAAGGACAGCCTGTAAATTTACTAAAACTTCAAAAGTGGATTTTTAATTTTGCCAATTTAATTCAAACGTAAATCTGCAAATTTACCAAAATTACCAACGCATACCTTCTTTTTCTTATCCAGACAGTCTGACCTATCCGAAGATGCAAGTTTCCAACGCATGTCTGTAAATTTATTGAAATTACCAACACTAAAATTTTCAATGGGCACTTATAAATTTACTAAAATTTCTAATGCACATTTGTAAATTTACTAAAATTTCCAATGCACACTTGTAAATTTACTAAAATTTCCAATGGGCACTTATAAATTTACTAAAATTTCTAATACACACTTCTAAATTTACTAAAATTTCCAATGCACATTTGTAAATTTACAAAACTTTCTAATGCACACTTGTAAATTTACTAAAAATTTCCAACTCAGACCTATGCATTTACTCAAAAATTTCCAACACAGATCGATGAATTTGCTAGAATTTTCAACGCGGATCAATTTTTTTTTATTTATGCCCAAACTAAGGCTCCTAATTATAAAGGCGGCACAACAGCGGCCATCCGACTCCTAGTTGAAGCGATGACTTTACATAACGAAAAGAAGGTTATTTTATCATCCGTTTCTGCGGATCTCGACAAAATCAAAACAGTCTAAACTACTTGAGTTTGGTATAATTTTTTGAAAACAGATATAGCTATTTTATAGCTAAATTGCGTATCAAATATCAGACATGTAACCATTGAAGATGTAACCACATGTAATCATTGACATGTAACTACAGGCAGACGATACCTGACTCGCCCGGTTGGAGTCAAAGTAGCGGCCGCGGCAGCCGGCATATAGAGTAGTTAGTCCAGACCATCCAGCTCTTATGAGGATGGAATGTATTCTATCTTCCTAATCTAGCTCATCCTAGAAGGATTTGTAACAGTTGTACGGGGTGCGTAAGCTTTTAGACCAGGGGTTTTTCGGCCAAAAAAAAGGGGATGGGCATAAATGAACAAAAAGGACAACCATTTTTGTCCACTTTATCTATTCAATGCATTTTTGGATGACTTTTCTACTTATTTTTTAGTTATTTTATGTAGATCTATTTTCCTCCGTTAATTCTATTTTTACTCACTCATAATAAATACAATTCAATGTATTTTTTCGGCAAAACAAAGAGAAAAGTATACACTTAAACTACTATGATACTTATGTATTCAGAATAAAATCAATGTAAATAAATGAATAAATAGGATTTAAATACTAATGAATAGCATTTTTACTGGTTATGCTGATACCTAACCATGATGTATATACCTTTTAAATATCAGTTATATTCATACCATAGTTTAAAATATTATTTCTCTGATGGACTACAACCATTCTTCCGGGAATTCTATTTCTCCATAAGGAATAATATTTTGCAGCTCTACAAATTTTGGTTATAATCATGCCAATTACTACGAATTCTATTTTTGCTCTTTATCACATAACGTATTTATACATAGAATTTTATAGTGGCAGATGCACTCATTCTGTAGCTTACTATATTCTGTAGCTTACTATATTCTGCAGTTTACTATATTCTGCAGCTTTCTGTATATAACAACAGTTATAGTATAAGAAAATAAAAATTAATATTTTTATAATTTTTGGTAAATTTGTTATTACTTTCCCTACACACATAGTAATGTACCGGGTGGTCATAGAATACCGTGAGGTGTTCAGAGCCCTCTAGTGAGTAATGTATTGGACGAAACGTAACAAAATTCGATAGCCACATACAGTGGAACAAGTGATTTCGATTTCTAAAAAAAAATGTTCCAAAAGTCGCCTCTAGGGCAAATTTTGGCGCTGTTTACCTAGTGAAATGCACTAATTTGCATAATCGAGAATTCTCATCATTCGTAGGCGAACTGCCTAGTACATTTCGGTGGCTCTTACCCTACGTCACCCCGCTTTGTTAGTCAAGCTGTATTATCAGCTGAACGTGAATGCCAATGCTGTCCTTCCTTCCTGAATTTCGACTGTTGAAAAAGTTACGACGAAGACCGATGAGCTTAACACATTTACGAAACATGATTCAACGATATGAAACAACTGGAACCCTAGCATGGCAACCAGGCCGGGGACGCAAAGCGGTCAATCAGTAACAAGTTGAAGAAGTTGCAACTGCTATTATGAAACAGGGGATGACGAATGTGCAGCGTACCAGCAATATCCTGGCAAACGGATGTCCCATACTGAACGGTGTGGAAAATCCTGCATCAAACATTGAAACTTTATCCCTATAAAATCCGCCCTGTTCAAGAATTGCTCCCTGGCGATGCGGCCACCCGAATTGAGTTTTCTTTGAAATTCTTAGCACGCATGGAAGTGGACGATGCACGGCCGCGGCACATTTTATGGAGTGACGAAGCGCACTTTCATTTGAACGGTGGTATTAACACACACAACTGTCGCATTTGGGCTGCGACTAATCAGCACACTTGTCTGCAGAAACCACTCCACTCGCCAAAAGTCACAGTGTGAAGTGGTTTTACGCCATCTTTTATCACCGGTCCTTACTTTTACCAGGAAAGTTGGCAAAGTGGATAAGTGACCAGTTCCGACAATGCTGATAGATATGCCGATATGTTATTCAACTTCGTGATTCCACAACTGCAGCAACTAAGATGTCTTGATTCGAGTATCTTTATGTAGGATGGTGCACCACCCCACATCGAACTTAAGGTACGGAATTTGTTGCGGGAACATTTCTTTGATAGCAGAGTCATTAGTCGTGTATTTCCCACGGCATGGCCGCCGAGGTCACCCAATCTCAATCCTTGTGACTTTTGGCTGTGGGGATTTCTTAAAAGCTCTTTGTATCAAGGATATGTCCCTGATATCGCAACTTTGAAAAATCGAACACCGTTACACGTGAGACAAATCACTTCGGATATGTTGAGAGTCGCCGTGAAAAATGTCGTGCAACACATGCAGTTCTTGGAACATCACAATGGTGGTCATATTGAAACGCTAATTAACAATAAACGTTGTCATGCATTGTTAACAAAATTGATGTGTACTATCTCATTTGGCATTTACTCATTCATTATTCATACTACTACATTTTTGCAGCTCCAAAATTTCCCCTGGAAGCAATTTTTGGAAGTAGTATTTTTTTAAGAAATCAAAACGGCATGTAGCACTGTGTACGCCCACCGAATTTTGTTACGTTTCGTCCAATAGATTACTTGTTAGAGGGCTCTAAACACCTCACGTTATTTTATGGCCACCCGGTATATGGAAAGTATTGTGACCGAATCGAAAATTAGAATTCGAGTTTTCGACGGAAGAGCATGTTTAAAGCACCCTTGAACTCGAATCGAATTGTTTTGAGGTGATGCCTGTGTGTATGCGTGTCCACTAGACTGTGGATGCAATACCTCGCGAACAAATAGTGCGTTTCACACGTAATTTGGTACAATTATTACGAATCGTGAGTAATGGAAACCTATTGATTTTAAACGCGACCGAAGGTTCGAAAGTGTAGTTACTAAGTTTCAATAATAAGGATTCTGAATGTCACTCCTTAGTAGATAAGAAAGGAGAGTTCTGCACGGAAGGCGGTATGTGCGGTATGCGGTATGGCCTCCATCTTGAATTCCGTAATCCTGGACTGGGGTGTAAAAGGGGGGAAAATGAAAAAAAGGTGGGGGTGAAAATTTTTAGAAACTTTTTTTGGGTGGCAACGATGTCGTAGTCTTGTACGAGGGGTTGAGGGGGAAATAAATTTTTGAAATGGGATTTTTTCTAAGTATGGAAGAAACTTTTTTAGGGATGGCAACGGCTGAGGTTCTGCGACGAAGGCGGTATGGAACCATCAGCGCCCCCTAGCGGCGAAAAGTGGGACTATCGGGGATGGAACTTAGAAATATTTTTCTGTTTAGGTTACCATAGCAACATCTGTGGGGTAGAAACTTTTTTGGGGATGGCAACGGTTGAGGTTCTGCACGGAAGGCGGTATGGAACCATCAGCGCCCCCTATCGGCATAAAGCAGAATTAAAATTGGGATTTTTCTGATAGTTGGGATTTTTTTTCTTTTTTCTAAATCAATTAAGTATGAAATATTCGTATTTTTTTTTTCTCTTTTAAAATGAAGTATATAAAGGTCTATATTATTGCATGCTAGGAGCGTGTCAAGAACATACCAAGGGGTATGCTGAAGACATGCCAAGGTCATGTCAATATCTCTTCGCTTCTAAGAAAAGAGTGCTTTTCCTATTCGTGGTTACGAAGTGAACTGCGAGAATCTTGTAGGGTGAGATACTTGAAAATATCGTATGATGAGGGGTATGCCAAGAGGATCGAACATACATTTTAAGAAAGTGTCACTTTTAGCTTTTTTTCACAAAAAGTTTCAAAAACGTTAAAAAACAACAAAAATGTACGTTTTTAAAATAAATTGTGGTTTTTAGATTGTTTGAATTCTCTATGGGAAATAACATGGGTTTTCACACTTTTGTGTATTTTTTGTAAAAAAAATGTGCGTTTTTGCAAAAGTGTTACCAAAAAAGCGTTTTTTGAAAAATGTGATATTTTGCGATTTTTTTCAAAAACACACTTTTTACTTGTAAAAACTAAGAAAAACACATTTAAAAGTAGCAGAATCGCGTGAATTGGTGTTTTAAAGTAGTAGAATCGCGTGAATTGGATGTATAGGAGGGGTGTGTTTCCCCAATCATTTCGGTCTTGGAGTTTAAAAAATTTTAATATTTGTAAAAATAAATATTTAAAAAAATAAATATTTTAAATAATCGTGAAAGTGTGCTTATGTCCAAAATACTTGAGTGTTATGAATCTAACAAGTTAATTAAAGGATGTTAATTAAATTAGTGTTATGAATCTCGCAAGTTAATTAAAGGATGTTAATTAAATTAATTTATTAAGTATTGGATATCCGTATGCCAGGAGCATGTCAAAGACGTGCCATGGGTATGTCAAAGCGTACCAAGGGTGTACCACAGGGATATGCTGAAGGCATGCCAAGATCATCGTTCTTACAATACCCCTCCACTATATCGCGGTTACGAAGAGATACGCGAGAATCTTGTATGATGAAGGGGCCAAGAGGATCGAACATGAATTTTAAGAAAGTGTCACTTTTAGCGTTTTTTTCACCAAAAGTTTCAAAAACGTTAAAAAACAACAAAAATGTACGTTTTTAAAATAAATTGTGGTTTTTAGATTGTTTGAATTCTCTATGGGAAATAACATGGGTTTTCGCACTTTTGTGTATTTTTTGTAAAAAAAAAAATGTGCGTTTTTGCAAAAGTGTTACCAAAAAAGCGTTTTTTTGAAAAATGTGACATTTTGCGATTTTTTTCATAATGCCGTTTTCTCTATGGGAATTAACATAGGTTTTCGCACTTTTACATTTTTTTAAAAAAAATGTGCGTTTTTGCAAAAGTGTTACCAAAAATGCGTTTTTTGAAAAATGTGACATTTTGCGATTTTTTTCAAAAACACACTTTTTACTTGTAAAAACTAAGAAAAACACGTTTTAAAAGTAGCAGAATCGCGTGAATTGGTGTTTTAAAGTAGCAGAATCGCGTGAATTAGTGTTTTCAAAGTAGCAGAATCGCGTGAATCGGGTGTATGGGAGGGTGTGTGTTTCCTCAACCATTTCGGCCTTCGATTTCAAAATTTAAAGAATAAATATTTTAAATAATCGTGAAAGTGTGCTTATGTCCAAAATACCAGAGTGTTATGAATCTCGCAAGTTAATTAAAGGATGTTAATTAAATTAATTGATTAAGTATTGAATGTCTGTATACCAGGAGCATGTCAAATAGTAATGGTATGAATCCCACATCCATTTTAGTCTGAAAATCTAGAAAAACCTCATAGAATATACCTATTTTAAAAATAAGTATTATAAAAAAGGGCTAGTGTATCAGTTTATACGCATAGTGTGTGTCTTATTTCTCTAAATCCCGTCATTTTTAAAAATAAAAGTACATGCCAGAACCCTCCACGCCTAACTCTCATAAAAATGATTTACCTATGAGTGCCCCCGCCCAACACTTTTGTGCGGATGGAGGGGAGATGTTTAACACATTCTCGGCACTAGGAGAATACGTAGTGGACGTTGGCACGTGTTATATTACTGAATAAGAAATTGCTTAGCCCGAAATACAAGCGAGTCTGTATTCAGGAGATATATAGTCGAAAATGTCTATCCTGTGATTTTTAACGTTTGAAATAGCAAAATACACGCTAATTTCTTTACAACGAATAACATATATTTCTTGTATACATACCAGTTCTAAGCGAAATTTAACACATATAGCTCTCTGAGGGAGGGAGAAACGGCTAATATGGTGACACACGCGCTCAATTTTTCTCGATAAATAAGGTGTTTGAGGTTATTTAACGTGTGAATGATCGATACATGCCAATAAAATGAGGAACTAGGCCAAGTTTACAAGTATAGGACTTTAAAGTTTTGATGTTTTAGGGGTAGAACTTGAATTTATAATCAAACATGATTTATACTAACAACTGTAAAGGGAGAAATGCATAGCGAAAGGGGTTATGTGTGTGTATATATATATATATATAATGCATATAACCAACACCCACCGGTGGAATGCAGATCTAAGATAGTATTTTTAGGAGAAGACATGGGATTCTTAAGTAAAGGGGGTATTTAGAGACATTTAAAGAGATATAAACATGAGTTAAGGTAACATCCATAATACACACAACTAATATAGGACAGCGAAAGGAAAACTTTAGTATTGTTTAGAGACCGAACTTCAAATTTTTAAGTAAATGTAGGTGTTTGGAAAATTTTTAATGAACTATGTGCGATACACATGTCTCCGATCACAGTGGTGGAAAAATGATATCGGAGCAGTTTTTAAAGATGTGACTTTAACTTTTTCAATTAAGTGAAGAATTTGCTAAATATTAGAGGGTGCTGACGCTTACCGAGGGTTTTATGTATAATACACATAAGCAGCATATAACATTAGGAAGGGGATATTAGAAAATTTTTTAAAGATAGGACTCTAGATTTTGGAACTAAATGAGATATCAAGAAACATTTAAAGGGGATGAAAACATCTAATGAGGCGGAATGGGGGTGTGATCGGTGTGACTTACCCAAGATACCCAGCACTGAAATTATTCACTAAGATAAATTTTTTTAAAGTAAAGACTTTAGAAGTTTCACATAAAAGGCAATTTATACTAGTTTTTAAAGAAATGAAAACGCCCAGCGAGATGACTTAGAATGAATACAACGCCGATATGTATAACAGTGAAAAGAAAACTTAAATATTGTTTAAAGACTGCACTTCAAATTTCAAAGTAAATGAACATACCCAGAAACTTTTAATGGAATAGTATAATACACATACTCGATTTAACAGTTAAATGACGAACTAGGAATAATTTATAAGTATGTAACTTTGGATTTTTTAGTTAAATAGGGATTTCAGCTAATTTTTAGAGGGATAGAAAGGTATACTAAAGGGTGTACAACAAATTTTTAGAAGGAACTAAGGGAATTTTCTAGCTAAATAGGGATTTCCACTACTTTTTAAAGGGATATAAAGACATACTAAAGGGTATACAGTAAAATTTTAGAGGGGACTTTGAGAATTTTTTAGCTAAATAGGGATTTCTACTAACTTTTAAGGAATAGAAACACGTACTGAAGAGTATAGAGCGTAATCATTACTAACACCTAGTGCTAAAATGAGGAATTAGAGTAATATTTAGGGGGTGGGACTTTAGATTTTTAAGTAAATGTTATGTTTAAAAACTTTTAAAGTAGCGTAAATACCTACTAAGATGACATATGCGATACACATAGCCAATACATAGTTATTAAATAGGGAAAAGCTAAGATGGCTTTTTAGAATAACACCTAAAATTTTTTCTAACTAAGCGCAATATATCAACACTTAAAGCGGACGAATACGAAGATTCAGACGGCATGTGTGATACACATCGCGGGCACATAATAGTTAAATGTTAATTTAAGTAAGTTTTTAAGGATAGAACTCTGAATTTTTTGGGTAAATGAGATGTTTAAGAACATTTAAAGAGTCAAAAACACCTAATAAGGCGGTATGAGATGATTTCATCATCATCAGATAACAGCGAAATGGGAATACTACAAATATTTTAAAGGGGAATCCTTAAAATTTCTAAGTAAATAACCTTTAAAGAGGTGAAAAATATATAGTGAAGTTGTGTAGATAATACAGATCATCGACATTCTAAAACAGACAAGACATGTCTATACAAGATAAAAAATGTTGTACGTTAATATAAACATACATTATTCTATGTAGCAATGTAATACATACCCCAAGATTTATATAAAGTAATTGCGAATACATTATACCAATCCCATCAGAAATCAGCTAAAATAATAAAATTACCAAGCTGAATAATATATCTAGGTACTAAAACCCCAACAAACTACATTAAATTGATAAAAATCTTAACTAAATAAAATAATGAAGCTGTAACATACTATAAAAATACTGAGTTTAATAAAATAATAGAATAAAATCATATTAAAGCAAGTACTTACATGTTCAATCCGACTCAAAATGCTGCATTAGGTGTAGGCCGATGAATAATGACAGATATAACATCTCCAGCTTTACCAACTTAAACCGACATATCCGCAGAGCAACTTGAAACGCGTCTTGACAGCACGAAATCCACAGCAGAAGTGATAAAATCGATACTTCAACGACACCCCCTACACGACAAGGTCACATCAAGGTCATATCATGGTTACTGTTAAACTATGGTATAAAATAGAATCACATGTTAAAAAATAATAGATTTTAGTAAAATAATTAAAGAAAATCCCTCTGTGATTATGAATGGCCTGTCTATTTTTACCGTGTGTGTGTGTGCGTGTGCGTGCGTGTGTGTGTGTGTGTGTGTGTGTGTGTGTGTGTGTGTGTGTAATTATACCTTAAAAAGCTATATATCTGTAGTATCCCAACGGATACTAATATTTGTTTTTCAAACTTAGAAAAACTTTATTTCAGTTGCACTTATTTTAAGTGTAATTAAAAAAAGTTTTAACTAAATGTGTAAAATAAATATTAGTATCCGTTGGGATACTACAGATATATAGCTTTTTAAGGTATAATTACACACACACACACACACACACACACACACGCACACACACACACACACACGCACGCACACGCACACACACACACGGTAAAAATAGACAGGCCATTCATAATCACAGAGGGATTTTCTTTAATTATTTTACTAAAATCTATTATTTTTTAACATGTGATTCTATTTTATCCCATAGTTTAACAGTAACCATGATATGACCTTGATGTGACCTTGTCGTGTAGGGGGTGTCGTTGAAGTATCGATTTTATCACTTCTGCTGTGGATTTCGTGCTGTCAAGACGCGTTTCAAGTTGCTCTGCGGATATGTCGGTTTAAGTTGGTAAAGCTGGAGATGTTATATCTGTCATTATTCATCGGCCTACACCTAATGCAGCATTTTGAGTCGGATTGAACATGTAAGTACTTGCTTTAATATGATTTTATTCTATTATTTTATTAAACTCAGTATTTTTATAGTATGTTACAGCTTCATTATTTTATTTAGTTAAGATTTTTATCAATTTAATGTAGTTTGTTGGGGTTTTAGTACCTAGATATATTATTCAGCTTGGTAATTTTATTATTTTAGCTGATTTCTGATGGGATTGGTATAATGTATTCGCAATTACTTTATATAAATCTTGGGGTATGTATTACATTGCTACATAGAATAATGTATGTTTATATTAACGTACAACATTTTTTATCTTGTATAGACATGTCTTGTCTGTTTTAGAATGTCGATGATCTGTATTATCTACACAACTTCACTATATATTTTTCACCTCTTTAAAGGTTATTTACTTAGAAATTTTAAGGATTCCCCTTTAAAATATTTGTAGTATTCCCATTTCGCTGTTATCTGATGATGATGAAATCATCTCATACCGCCTTATTAGGTGTTTTTGACTCTTTAAATGTTCTTAAACATCTCATTTACCCAAAAAATTCAGAGTTCTATCCTTAAAAACTTAATTAACATTTAACTATTATGTGCCCGCGATGTGTATCACACATGCCGTCTGAATCTTCGTATTCGTCCGTTTTAAGTGTTGATATATTGCGCTTAGTTAGAAAAAAATTTAGGTGTTATTCTAAAAAGCCATCTTAGCTTTTCCCTATTTAATAACTATGTATTGGCTATGTGTATCGCATATGTCATCTTAGTAGGTATTTACGCTACTTTAAAAGTTTTTAAACATAACATTTACTTAAAAATCTAAAGTCCCACCCCCTAAATATTACTCTAATTCCTCATTTTAGCACTAGGTGTTAGTAATGATTACGCTCTATACTCTTCAGTACGTGTTTCTATTCCTTAAAAGTTAGTAGAAATCCCTATTTAGCTAAAAAATTCTCAAAGTTCCCTCTAAAATTTTACTGTATACCCTTTAGTATGTCTTTATATCCCTTTAAAAAGTAGTGGAAATCCCTATTTAGCTAGAAAATTCCCTTAGTTCCTTCTAAAAATTTGTTGTACACCCTTTAGTATACCTTTCTATCCCTCTAAAAATTAGCTGAAATCCCTATTTAACTAAAAAATCCAAAGTTACATACTTATAAATTATTCTTAGTTCGTCATTTAACTGTTATATCGAGTATGTGTATTATACTAGTCCATTAAAAGTTTCTGGGTATGTTCATTTACTTTGAAATTTGAAGTGCAGTCTTTAAACAATATTTAAGTTTTCTTTTCACTGTTATATACATCGGCGTTGTATTCATTCTAAGTCATCTCGCTGGGCGTTTTCATTTCTTTAAAAACTAGTATAAATTGCCTTTTATGTGAAACTTCTAAAGTCTTTACTTTAAAAAAATTTATCTTAGTGAATAATTTCAGTGCTGGGTATCTTGGGTAAGTACACCCCCATTCCGCCTCATTAGATGTTTTCATCCCCTTTAAATGTTTCTTGATATCTCATTTAGTTCCAAAATCTAGAGTCCTATCTTTAAAAAATTTTCTAATATCCCCTTCCTAATGTTATATGCTGCTTATGTGTATTATATATAAAACCCTCGGTAAGCGTCAGCACCCTCTAATATTTAGCAAATTCTTCACTTAATTGAAAAAGTTAAAGTCACATCTTTAAAAACTGCTCCGATATCATTTTTCCACCACTGTGATCGGAGACATGTGTATCGCACATAGTTCATTAAAAATTTTCCAAACACCTACATTTACTTAAAAATTTGAAGTTCGGTCTCTAAACAATACTAAAGTTTTCCTTTCGCTGTCCTATATTAGTTGTGTGTATTATGGATGTTACCTTATCTCATGTTTATATCTCTTTAAATGTCTCTAAATACCCCCTTTACTTAAGAATCCCATGTCTTCTCCTAAAAATACTATCTTAGATCTGCATTCCACCGGTGGGTGTTGGTTATATGCATTATATATATATATATATACACACACATAACCCCTTTCGCTATGCATTTCTCCCTTTACAGTTGTTAGTATAAATCATGTTTGATTATAAATTCAAGTTCTACCCCTAAAACATCAAAACTTTAAAGTCCTATACTTGTAAACTTGGCCTAGTTCCTCATTTTATTGGCATGTATCGATCATTCACACGTTAAATAACCTCAAATACCTTATTTATCGAGAAAAATTGAGCGCGTGTGTCACCATATTAGCCGTTTCTCCCTCCCTCAGAAAGCTATATGTGTTAAATTTCGCTTAGAACTGGTATGTATACAAGAAATATATGTTATTCGTTGTAAAGAAATTAGCGTGTATTTTGCTATTTCAAACGTTAAAAATCACAGGATAGACATTTTCGACTATATATCTCCTGAATACAGACTCGCTTGTATTTCGGGCTAAGCAATTTCTTATTCAGTAATATAACACGTGCCAACGTCCACTACGTATTCTCCTAGTGCCGAGAATGTGTTAAACATCTCCCCTGCATCCGCACAAAAGTGTTGGGCGGGGGCACTCATAGGTAAATCATTTTTATGAGAGTTAGGCGTGGAGGGTTCTGGCATGTACTTTTATTTTTAAAAATGACGGGATTTAGAGAAATAAGACACACACTATGCGTATAAACTGATACACTAGCCCTTTTTTATAATACTTATTTTTAAAATAGGTATATTCTATGAGGTTTTTCTAGATTTTCAGACTAAAATGGATGTGGGATTCATAACATTACTATTTGACATGCTCCTGGTATACAGACATTCAATACTTAATCAATTAATTTAATTAACATCCTTTAATTAACTTGCGAGATTCATAACACTCAGGTATTTTGGACATAAGCACACTTTCACGATTATTTAAAATATTTATTCTTTAAATTTTGAAATCGAAGGCCGAAATGGTTGAGGAAACACCCCCCCTCCCATACACCCGATTCACGCGATTCTGCTACTTTGAAAACACCAATTCACGCGATTCTGCTACTTTTAAAACGTGTTTTTCTTAGTTTTTACAAGTAAAAAGTGTGTTTTTGAAAAAAATCGCAAAATGTCACATTTTTCAAAAAACGCATTTTTGGTAACACTTTTGCAAAAACGCACATTTTTTTTAAAAAAATGTAAAAGTGCGAAAACCTATGTTAATTCCCATAGAGAAAACGGCATTTTGAAAAAAAATCGCAAAATGTCACATTTTTCAAAAAACGCTTTTTTGGTAACACTTTTGCAAAAACGCACATTTTTTTTTTACAAAAAATACACAAAAGTGCGAAAACTTCCCGACCGTCCAAACAGTTACCTTACACCTTTCTGGTAGGTCGGACGGTCTGGGTTTCAACAACAACAAAAGTGCGAAAACCCATGTTATTTCCCATAGAGAATTCAAACAATCTAAAAACCACAATTTATTTTAAAAACGTACATTTTTGTTGTTTTTTAACGTTTTTGAAACTTTTGGTGAAAAAAACGCTAAAAGTGACACTTTCTTAAAATTCATGTTCGATCCTCTTGGCCCCTTCATCATACAAGATTCTCGCGTATCTCTTCGTAACCGCGATATAGTGGAGGGGTATTGTAAGAACGATGATCTTGGCATGCCTTCAGCATATCCCTGTGGTACACCCTTGGTACGCTTTGACATACCCATGGCACGTCTTTGACATGCTCCTGGCATACGGATATCCAATACTTAATAAATTAATTTAATTAACATCCTTTAATTAACTTGCGAGATTCATAACACTAATTTAATTAACATCCTTTAATTAACTTGTTAGATTCATAACACTCAAGTATTTTGGACATAAGCACACTTTCACGATTATTTAAAATATTTATTTTTTTAAATATTTATTTTTACAAATATTAAAATTTTTTAAACTCCAAGACCGAAATGATTGGGGAAACACACCCCTCCTATACATCCAATTCACGCGATTCTACTACTTTAAAACACCAATTCACGCGATTCTGCTACTTTTAAATGTGTTTTTCTTAGTTTTTACAAGTAAAAAGTGTGTTTTTGAAAAAAATCGCAAAATATCACATTTTTCAAAAAACGCTTTTTTGGTAACACTTTTGCAAAAACGCACATTTTTTTTACAAAAAATACACAAAAGTGTGAAAACCCATGTTATTTCCCATAGAGAATTCAAACAATCTAAAAACCACAATTTATTTTAAAAACGTACATTTTTGTTGTTTTTTAACGTTTTTGAAACTTTTTGTGAAAAAAAGCTAAAAGTGACACTTTCTTAAAATGTATGTTCGATCCTCTTGGCATACCCCTCATCATACGATATTTTC
Organism: Amaurobius ferox; assembly: GCA_951213105.1. NCBI lineage: Eukaryota > Metazoa > Arthropoda > Arachnida > Araneae > Amaurobiidae > Amaurobius > Amaurobius ferox. Next base: position 44,191,262 of record OX578147.1, on the reverse strand, counting down.
AAGTATCTCACCCTACAAGATTCTCGCAGTTCACTTCGTAACCACGAATAGGAAAAGCACTCTTTTCTTAGAAGCGGAGAGATATTGACATGACCTTGGCATGTCTTCAGCATACCCCTTGGTATGTTCTTGACACGCTCCTAGCATGCAATAATATAGACCTTTATATACTTCATTTTAAAAGAGAAAAAAAAAAATACGAATATTTCATACTTAATTGATTTAGAAAAAAGAAAAAAAATCCCAACTATCAGAAAAATCCCAATTTTAATTCTGCTTTATGCCGATAGGGGGCGCTGATGGTTCCATACCGCCTTCCGTGCAGAACCTCAACCGTTGCCATCCCCAAAAAAGTTTCTACCCCACAGATGTTGCTATGGTAACCTAAACAGAAAAATATTTCTAAGTTCCATCCCCGATAGTCCCACTTTTCGCCGCTAGGGGGCCCTGATGGTTCCATACCGCCTTCTAAGTTTCTTCCATACTTAGAAAAAATCCCATTTCAAAAATTTATTTCCCCCTCAACCCCTCGTACAAGACTACGACATCGTTGCCACCCAAAAAAAGTTTCTAAAAATTTTCACCCCCACCTTTTTTTTCATTTTCCCCCCTTTTACACCCCCGTCCAGGATTACGGAATTCAAGATGGAGGCCATACCGCATACCGCATACCGCACATACCGCCTTCCGTGCAGAACTCTCCTTTCTTATCTACTCTCCTTGTTGAAAACATACTGGGAAAATTCAAGGCTTTTGGATGTTCAATGAATATTAAAATTCATTTCTTGGATGCGTATTTCCACTTTTACCCAGAAAATCTAGGTGCAGTAAATTAGGAATAAGTAAAACGTTTCCATCAAGACATTACGGGTATGAAAAGGGATGGCAATAGCTTGTGGGTTGTATTTTGATCAGCTCAAGCATTAGAAAACTGCTGAACTTTTTGTATACAATGACTGAAGTAGGAAAATAGGTTTGGAGTTCCTTTAGAAGTGTAGTTACTAAGTTCCAATAATAAGGACTCTGATTAGTCACTTTCTGTTGAAAATATACTGAGAAAATTCAAGGTTATTGGATGTTCACAATGAATATTAAAATCCATTTCTTGAATGCGTATTTCCACTTTTACCCAGAAAATCTAGGTGCAGTAAATTAGGAATAAGTAAAATGTTTCCATCAAGACATTAAGGGAATGTGAAGGGGGGGGGGGGGCTGTGGGTTGTATTTTGGTCGGTACAAACATTAGAAGACTGCTGAACTTTTTGTCTACAATGACTGAAGTAGGAAAATAGGTTTGGAGTTCCTTTAGAAGTGTAGTTACTAAGTTCCAATAATTAGGACTCTAAATAGTCACTCTTTGTTGAAAATATACTGGGAAAATTCAAGGCTTTTGGATGTTCAATGAATATTAAAATCCATTTCTTGAATGCGTATTTCCACTTTTACCCAGAAAATCTAGGTGCAGTAAATTAGGAATAAGTAAAACGTTTCCATCAAGACAATACGGGTATGAAAAGGGATGGCAATAGCTTGTGGGTTGTATTTTGATCAGCTCAAGCATTAGAAAACTGCTGAACTTTTTGTATACAATGAGTGAAGTAGGAAAATAGGTTTGGAGTTCCTTTAGAAGTGTAGTTACTAAGTTCCAATAATAAGGACTCTGATTAGTCACTCTCTGTTGAAAATATACTGGGAAAATTCAAGGCTATTGGATGTTCACAATGAATATTAAAATCCATTTCTTGAATGCGTATTTCCACTTTTACCCAGAAAATCTAGGTGCAGTAAATTAGGAATAAGTAAAACGTTTCCATCAAGACATTAAGGGAATGTGAAGGGGGGGGGGCTGTGGGTTGTATTTTGGTCGGTACAAACATTAGAAGATTGCTGAACCTTTTGTCTACGATGACTGAAGTAGGAAAATAGGTTTGGAGTTCCTTTAGAAGTGTAGTTACTAAGTTCCAATAATTAGGACTCTGAATAGTCACTCTTTGTTGAAAATATACTGGGAAAATTCAAGGCTTTTGGATGCTCAATGAATATTAAAATCCATTTCTTGAATGCGTATTTCGACTTTTTCCCCCAAAATCTAACCATTAAGACATTAAGGGAATATAAAGATATGTCAATAGCTTGTGGGTTGTATTATTGTTGGTCTAAACATTAGAAGACTGCTAAATTTCTGGTCTAGGATGACTGAAGTAGAAATATAGTTTTAAAGCTCCTTCAAAAGTGTGGTTACTAAGTTCCTCGGGAATAATAAGGATCCTCAATAGATACTCTTTGATGAAAACATACTAGAAATATCCAAAGCTTTAGGGTATTCAACAAATGTTAAAATTACTTTCATTAATGTGCACTTCGATGTTTCGCCAGAAAATCTAGAGAGGTTCAATGAAACGGATTTTAGATCTCTTAAAATGTGGTTATATACTTCACCGAGGTTATTATTTAAAGAAAATATTGCTAAACATTCATGCAAAGTACTGTAAACATAAATTTTTCGACCTACCTAATAAGAGTAATAATAATAATAATAATAATAATAATAATAATAATAATAATAATAATAATAATAATAATAATAATGATAATAATAAAAACAGAAAACCGAAAATTCTGCTATTAAAAATTTGACTCCGTATAGGTTCAGCCGATTATGACTTTGAAGTAAGTTATGAGACTGATATGTCCTCTCAACACCAATGAGGTAGGTAATTTTTGTTTTTTCATGTAACCAACTATTTATTGTAAGTTACTTGCAAGAAGTTTATTGATCGAACATACATCTTATAAGGAAAAAGCTTTTTACCACTTAAAATAAAAAATCATATTTAACAATCATATATTTGAGGAATTTTGGGGCACTTGACAATTAAACATACATTTCCGATGATTATGCTCTGCTACTCAGCCCTGTTGCAAATCTGCTACAACGTGATTGTCACCGTTTGACCTAAGACATTAAAAATAAATGAAAAAAACGTTGTTTCCAAACAACCAACCAAGAAGGTCGTTTCTCCAATTTGACTCACACACATTACGTGCCAGTGAATGTAACAGTTAAGATACATTGTAAACAAAGTACACGTGCTAGAAAAAATGTATTCAGCAGAAGAAAAACTTTCTGAAACTCTGAGACGGGGACAGACCGAGTTAATTGACCTGATGCCTTATCTGTGGAGAGAGAACATTTTCCAGAATTGTTTTCTATTTCTACGAAGAAGCGAACACTACTTGAAAAGCATTTGTAAGACTTTACGGTCATTCATATCTCCAGACTTCCTGATAGTAAGTGATTATGTAGGGCAGACGATTCGTGTTTTCCCACATTCGAAGGGTTTTCCTACACTTTCGTTTTTCCATAATCTGGTTTCTGAGAAATTTCTGGGTTCGAATGAAAAAGGTTTTCTTTATATTGATTGGGAACTTTATTTTTATGACGGTTTTTTTTATGTATGGTTGTGTTATCCATATACGAGTGCGAATTTCGGGATAATAATTCACTACCCATCCTTATATACCCTGTGTGGGAAAACCTGGAAAAATCGTGGAATTTTAACGTACTCGTTTTAATTTACTCGTTAACTCGTGGAATTTTAGTCAAATCAGTTCGTTATTTGATTTGCTCGAGGAGGCTGCCCTCCACTTGCAACGGAGTCAAAATTGAACGATAACTAAAGATTTTTAGAGATCTGCAAAGGTTCGCAAGGACGAAACTAAACAAGAAAGATCAATCATGCATAAAGCATTGATTATTAAACGCTTTTCAACTGAAATTCTATTTTATTTAAATTTTAGACTGCTTCAAAAATTCCCATCGACAAAATTAATCATAAAACTTCATCGAAAAGGATAGTGCTAGTTACACAAAGTGAACATTATTCAAATGACGTCATTGAAAGTATAATTTGTCAAATGTTTACGATGCTGTTACAGTTAATCTGACGTTGCAATTATATTATAGAAACTATATCGTTTTATATCTCATGTTAAATTAATTCTTCGAAACTGTTGTAAAACTATGACAAATCCTTTCGTTTTATAAATCGTCTGCTTTTTTTTATGTAAAATCACTGAATATTTTATTCATAACACTTATATTCCAGACTTTAGAGCTAAATAATTTTGAGTGAAAAAAAAATTCAGCAATTCTTATACAACTCACCTTACAATTTCTTGATTTGTTTAAGTTCTGTATGCTATAGTTTAGCGTTAAAATTAGACTTAGTTGTAGAAATAAAGCAAGATTAGTGATCATTTAAAATAAAAAAATATTGTAATTGCGTTGGCACAGAATTTAGATATATAGATAATACGCAAAACTAAAGCAGATTTATGACGGATGCAACACTAAATTTAAATTTAAACGATCTTTAAACATTACACAGCGTGGAAAAAATGAAAGCCATATTTCATTTTTCAATGAGTCACGTAATTTAAACAGCAAAAAAATTTTTTTATATATAATTCTTTTATATATATTCTTTTCATATATTCTTTTTATATATAATTTAAATAGCAAAATCCCAATGATTTTTGCCAAAAAATGATCGAAAACAGGGGTGGTTATTGAATAAATGATGCATCAGTATTACTGTCAAAAGCCCAGAGCATTCGGCTCGTCCAAGGACTTAGAGCAACAAGATGAATGGCCGGTAAAAAAATTATTATTACTGTAAATCAGTATTACTGTAAAAAACTTATTGCAAATGCTAATGGATGAATTACAAATAAAAGTATCAAGCATTTTCAACCATTTTATTAACACTTTCAAACATAGTTGAAAAGTGTTCATGACTTTATGGTCATTCTGTCTGTTTGCCTGACTGTCCTTTCGCACGATAACTGCCGTAAAAATGACTTTATCATAATGAAATTTTAGTATGTTGTTCAGACGGCCTGTGGAACATATGGAAATGTAAATGAATAATATCACCCAATTAGTTTTGGATTGAACCCCTGTTGAAGAAGTGAACTCTATGAAACCTAACTTTTCAAACATTTTTTAAGCGAAGTTAAAATTTACAAATTGCTTTGAAAATTTTAGGAAATATTCAAATTATCCCATAAAATATATAAAAAAATTGAGCAAAATATGTTCGGTAGTTTTTTAAATAAAAATTAAAATAATAGTCACACCCATATTATATGAAGAGATCCGGTGAATCACTTCAAAGTAAAAGATGGCATCCATCTCTTTTCCCAGTGTCAAAATCGTGATTTTTAAAGTTCTTTTAAATTTGTATTTAGTGTTGCATCCGTCCTAAAAACGCTTTATTTTTTTGTATTTACTATGCATCTATATTCCGTGTTAATGCAATTACAATATTTTTTAGTTTATGATCATCAAACTTTGATTATTTCTACAACGAAGCCTAATTTTAACTCATGCAGAATGTAAACACATCAAGTGATTGTAAAGTGAGTTGTATAAGAATTGCTGGTTATTTTTTTCACGCAAAATTATTTAGCTCTGGAGTTTGAAATATAAGTGATATGAATGAAATATTCACTGATTTTTTGTAGAGAAGCATACGATTTATATTTCGATGAAGTTTTAAGTTTTCAAGTCTAATAAATTGTTGTAGCACCGTGATAATTTGAAAAATATCACCGCTGAATGTATCACATTTTAGAGATGTTTAAATAAAATTGCATTGCAGTTGGAAAGTGTTTCATAAGCAATGCTTTATGCACGATTGATCTTCCTTGTTATATAACTACAACAAATATCTGCCGTTGCCCGAGATTTAAGATTCACATTTCTGATTAAAATTACACTGCAGCTTACAGCGACTTCGCGAAAACCAACAAATACTCTAATAATACGCCCATTTAGAAAAAAATAAAAACTATGTTATGGCGTATTCCTCATTCTGCATGAAATCCATAGCAACGGACAGAACCCCAGTTGTCACAGCAGTTTATCCAGAATTTGTTGTTTTGAATAAAAATCTTAATTGTTATAGATCCATAGAAAATAAAGCCATACAATTCCATTATAAATCTATAGAAAATTCAAAAATAGAGTAATTACAAATTGATTGTATTGTTACTTTGGGGCAGTCATCACTTTTCTCGTCTGATCATTAATGGGTAAAACATTTGAAAGGCCAAAATGTAAATAAATTTTAGAATCATTTTAAGCTGATATAGAAAGCAATTCTAAAATTACGTGCAGCAGAATCGTTTAATAAGGTTTCAAATGCAAGTAAAAAAAAATTGATAGGGGCAGCACATGGCTTTCCTTATATAATGCAATGAATTTACTACTTTTACAGTAAAAAAATAGATTATTTTTATAGTAGTTATTTATATTCATTCCAAGATATTGAATTTTCTTCAATGAGTCGTCATTTTCCATGTCGTCATTATCAATGAGTCGTCATTGATTTAGAGTCATTTTTATCTATTTGGCGAGTTTTTCGTTAATTTAGCATCTACCAAATTCGCCGACAAAATCTCGCCAAGCGTTATGGACGATGAAAGCAGATTCTTACAGCAGATAAATGACTATTGGCGTTCAAATACAAAAGTATTACTCAAAGTATCTTTTTTCATGAATAGAATGAGCTAGATCCACGAGAATGATGTTACAAAATTTATCGTATGGTATTACATATGAAAAGTGAACAAGTTTCTCAATAGGAAATATGTTTTTTTATTTTATATGACTTTTTGATAATTTTTTTGAAAAATGTGCAATATCTCGAGAACGGTTCATATTAGCGTTCTAAAATTTATGTCAATCGTCTTCTAATAAAAAATTACATAAGAAATGTCTATTTGCGTAACTTTATTAGCGGTTTTGATTTTTTGACGATTTTTTCAACATTTCACTTTCAACATTTCAACACTTTCAATTTAGGGGAGTTCTGAACATTAGATTGCGTACAAAAGCAATAGGCTTCCAGTGTTTATGGATTGTGATTTTTGTACCAAATTTCGTTCGAATCGGTCTATTCCTTCGTCAGTTATCGTCTCCACAGACTCACTGACACATACATACATACTTTCACACACACACACGCACACACACACACACACACACACACACACACACACAGACATCACTTCAAAAATGTTTGATTCGTGATCAGGGATGCTTGAAACGTGCTCTCCCGTCGATAACTCGAATTCGAATTTTCGACCCCGTCACAATACTTTCCTTATACATTATGTATATAAGGAAAGTAATAAAAGTAACTTATTGCATAATTTTATTCTCACATTGAGAAAGAGCGTGATCGTTTCCTGTTGTGTGGGGGTGATTTAACTTTGTGGAATTTAAATATATTGGTTAATAAGTGGTAGTTAAGAGGAGTGGTTGATTTTCACGGGTTGTCTTACACTATAGCACTTGTTGAAACGATGCATTAATGAATTTTAGAGTAAGAAGTTTAACTGTTTAAAACTCAAAAGATTTGGGCGAATTAGAGTTCTCAATATTTATATTTCTACAATTAGAGTGCAACTATAAAATTCACATTACAATTTTTGATAGTTTACTTGTAAATTACATTTAGTTATTTTATTCTTGGCGACACCTAACAAGTTTCGAATCTTAATGGCATATTCCAACTTCATTCAGAGGTAAACATATTGTTATCAAATTTGATATATCAACATTAGGTGCTGGAAATGCAGAAACAGCAGATGCTAGTAATGGAAGAAACAAATAGTAAACATGGTATACGTGCGAGAGCAGAAATATTTGTCGAGGAAAACATTGTGAAAGTTCAATTATCGAACAAGCCGAGTTAGTTGATTCAATATTGTATCTGTAGAGAGAACATGTTTTCAAATTGTGTGTTTTGTGTTTTGCTTCTAATAAGTGCTGAAGTAGTCGTAAGACTCTTTACGTTCATTCATATTTTGGTGAAACGCCTTGAAAGTAAGTGGTATGTAGGGCAGACCGATTTAGTTGACTCCATGTTTTATACGTGAAGGAGAGAGAGAAAATGTTTTCGAATTTAGTGTTTTACGTTTTGCTTCTAATTAGTAATTAGTGCTGAAGTTGTCTTAGACTTTTTACGTTCATTCATATTTTGAAACGTCTTGATAGTATAAAAATCTGATGTGGGCAACACATGACTTTCCTTATATAATACAATGAATTGACTACTTTTACAGTAAAAAAAAATAGGTTTTTCTTATAGTAGATACTTATATTCTTTCCAAGATATTGAATTTTCGACAATTAGTCGTCATTTTTATTGATTTAGCGCCATTTTTATCCATTTGGCAACAAAGCCGCCAAGTTGGCGACATTCCACTAAATTCGTCTCCAAAATCTCGCCAAGCGTTATGGACGGAGAAATAAGTTATTTATATAGCAGATAAATGACTATTGGCTTTCGAATACAAAAGTATTACTTAAAGTATATTTTCTCTTGACTGGAACGAGCTAGATCCACCAGAATGATGTCACCCAATGTATGGCATGATATTACATATGAAAAGTGAACATGTTTCTCAACAGTTAATATTTTTTATAATTTATGGGATTTTTGATAAATTTATTTAAAAAATGTGCAATATCTAGAGAAAGGTTCATGCTAGCGTTCTAAAGTTTATATCAATCGTTTTCTAAGGAAAAATTACATAAGAAATGTCTATTTGCGGAACTTTATTAAAGGTTTTGATTTTTGTATGAGTTTTTCAAAATGAAACGTGTTCTCCTATCGAAAACTCGAATTCGAATTTTCGACCCCGTCACAATACTTTCCTTATACGTTATATGTATATAAGGAAGGTGAAAAGGTCATTATCATACATCATACATCAGCTATTTTCAAATGCAAATCATTTGTGACTATTCTTGAAATTCACAAATAGATGGTATAAGATATGCATGATCATGTCAAATGCTGTTCTACGCTGCCATGTTAAAGAGATATAATAAAATATAAATCAAGAAAGATTAATCATGCATAAAGCTTTGATTATGAAGCACTTTCCAACTTAAATGCAATTTTATTTAACCATCTCTAAAATGTGATGAATTCAGCGCTGACATTTTTTAAATTATCGCAGTACTATAGTAATTTATTATACTTGAAAACTTAAAACTTCATTGAAAAAGACAATGCTAGTAACACAAAATGAACTTCATTCGAATGACGTTATCGAAGTGTAAATCATCTGCCTCTCTATGTAAAATCCATGAATATTTCATTCATATCACTTATATCCAGACTTCAGAGCTAAATAATCTGAGTGAAAAAATTCATCAATTCTTATACAACCCACCTTACAATCGTTTGATATGTTTATATTCTACATGCTGTAGTTGAGCGTTAAATTAGGCTTAGTTGTAGGAATAAAGAAAGTTTAGGAATCATTTAAAATAAAAAATAATGTAATTGCGTTGGCACAGAATTTAGATACAGGGATAATACGCAAAAATAAAGCGGTTTTATGACGGATGTAATATTAAATATAAATTGAAACGATCTTTAAACATCTACGGTAACAGCGGAAAATGGTAGCTTTTTTTTTTTTTTTTTTTTTTTTTATAATGAGTAAGTGATGTATGTCTTCATGGGTGTAATTATTATTTTAAGTTTATTTAAAAAACAACGTAACATATTTTGTTGAATTTTTTTTTTATATTTTGATTTATAATTTGAATATTTCCTAAAATTTTCGAAACAATTTGTAAATTTTAACTGCTCTTAAAAAATGTTTGAGAAATTAAGTCCCATAGGATTCACTGTATTTCACTTTTTCAACCAGGGTTAAATCCGAAACAAATTGGGTGATATTATTCATTTTCATTTCCACACATCCTAGACGCCGTCTCAACAGCATAATAAAAAAATCTGATGTAGGCAGCACATGACTTTCCTTATATAATGCAATGAATTTACAACTTTTACAGTTAAAAGAAATGTTATTTTTATAGTAGATACTTATATTCTTTTCAAGATATTGAATTTTCTTCAATGAGTCGTCATTTTCATTGATTTAGCTTCATTTTTATCCATTTGACGAGATTTTCGTTAATTTGGCAACATTTAAAAATAACTCCAAGTTGGCGATATTCCGCTAAATTCGTCGCCAAAATCTCGCCAAGCGAGAAATAAGTTATCCTCAGAGCAGATAAATGACTATTGGCGTTCAAATACAAAAGTATTAATCAGAGTACCTTTTCTCGTGAGTGGAACGAGCTAGATCCACGAGAACGATGTCACCAAATTTATCGCATGATATTACAAATGAAAAGTGAACATGTTTCTTAACGGTTAATATTTGTTTTCAGTTATGGGATTTTTTGATAAATTTATTTGAAAAATGTGCAATATCTCGAGAACGGTTTATGCTAGCGTTCTAAAGTTTATGTCAATCGTTTTCTAAGGAAGAATTACATAAGAAATGTCTATTTGCGTAACTTTATTAAAGGTTTTGAATTTTTGATGATTTTTTTCAAAATTTCACTCGAAAATGTAGGGGGGGGGGGTTGAACATTCGATTACGTATAAAAACAATAGGCTTCCAGTATTCACACATTGTGATTTTTGTACCAAATTTCATTCGAATCGCTCTATTCGTTCGTGAGATATCGTCTCCACAGACTCACTGACACACTCGCGCGCGCGCGCGCGCACACACACACACACACACACACACACACACACACACACACACACACACACAAACACGCACACAGACATCACCTCAAAAATGTTTGATTCGTGATCAGGGATGCTTGAAACGTGCTCTCCCGTCGAAAACTCGAATTCGAATTTTCGACCCCGTCACAATACTTTTCTTATACATTATGTATACAAGTAAAGTAATATATGTCAGGCAGATCGATTTAGTCCACTCAATATTACTTTCCTTACATACATAGTATAATGTATAAGGAAAGTATTGTGACGGGGTCGAAAATTCAAATTCGAGTTTTTGACGGGAGAGCAAAGTTTCAAGCATCTCTGAATACGCATCAAACGTTTTTGAGGTGATGGCTGTCTCTCTCTCGCTCTCTCTCTCTCTCTCTCTCTCTCTCTCTCTCTCTCTCTCTGTGTGTGTGTGTAAGTGAGTCTGTGGAGACGATATCTCATAAACGAATCAAGCGAACCGAATAAAATTTGGTACAAAAATCACAATCAGTGAATACTGGAAGCCTATTGTTTTTACACGCAATCGAATGTCCAGAACCCTCCTAAATTTTAAAATGAAATATTAAAAAAATCATTAAAAAATTAAAATCTTAAATAAAGCATTAATTAAAACATTAATCATTTCTTATGTAATTTTTTATTAGAAAACGAGTGACATAAACTTTCGAACGCTAGCATGAACCATTCTCGAGATATTGCACATTTTTCAAATAAATTTATCAAAAAATCACAAATTAAAAAAAAATATTAACTATTGTGACATCTGTTCACTTTTCATATGTAATATTATGCGATAAATTTATTATCATCATTCTCGTAGATCTAGCTCGTTCCATATACGAGAGAAGACACTTTGGGTAATAGCTTTATAATTTGGCGCCATTAGTCGTTTGTCTACCATAAAACTAACCTATTTCTTCATAAACAATTCTTGGCGAAATTTTAGTGGCGAAGTTGGCGGAATATCGCGACTTGGCGAGTTTTTTAAATGTTGCCAAATTGACGAAAATATCCCAAATTAATAAAAATGTCTCCAATTTGATAAAAATGACGCTAAATCACTGAAAATGAAGACCGATGAAAATCCAATATCTTGGAAAGAATAAGAATCTACTATGAGAGAAGATACTTTGGGTAATAGTTTTGTAGTTGGACGCCATTAGTCGCTTCTCTGCTATAAGAATAACCTATTTCTCCGACCATAACGCTTGACGAAATTGTAGCGACGAATTTGGCGAGAACTTTTTTACCGACAACTTGCCGAGTTTTTTAAATGTTGCTAAATTGAGGAAAATGTCGCCAAATTGATAAAAATGTCGCCAAATTGATAAGACTGACTCTGAATCAATGAAAATGACAACTAATTGACTAAAATTCAATACTTTGGAAAGAATATAAGACTTTACCATAAGACTCCACCTGTAACGCATGGCAAAATTCTGGCGACGAATTTTGCCTGCATATCGCCAATTTGGCGACTGTCTTTATGTTGCAAAATTGACGATACTGCTGCCAAATTGATAAAAATGTTATCAAATTGATAAAAATGACGCCAAATTGATAAAAATGACGGCAAATTGATATAAATGACGCCAAATTGATAAAAATGATGCCAAATAGGATGCAATATGTTGCAAAATTTTAATTCCGTCATATGATGGCCATACCTCTTATTATATAAGAAATGCTCTTCTAAATATCGCCAACTTGGTGATATTTGGCCCTACATTGACGAAAATATTGAAATATCAAAATTACAAAAATGACGCCAAGTTAATGAAAATGACACCTAATTGATCAATTTATTCTTAAATTATTTAAATGTATGGACTATATTGCTAATTATGGATGCTATCAATATTGATAATTGTTAATTTAGAGATGCTTAAAGTACAAGTTAACTGGATACGAAATAGTATTAGATGTTGTCTCTGGATGTACAATTTACCGCGCCAAATATACAATTTAACGTTACAAACACTGCACCGTGGATCTTTCCAACACTTTTTCACCGTTAAAGCAGCACAAATTCATTGTATTATATAATGGAAGTCATGTGCTGCTCACATCAGATTTTCTTATATGTGGAAGAGAAAAGGAAATTTTATTTTTGAATTTAGTTTTCTTTTTTTGCTTTTAAGAAGGACTGAAGTTGTCTTAATACTTTTTACGTTCATTCATATTTTTAAACTTCTTGATTGTAAAATATATGTAGGGCAGACATTTTTCCCGACTGGAAGACATTTACTAAACTATCCTGTAATAGTTCATTCATTTTTTTTTTTAATTTTCTGGGTTAAACTATATTTAAGGAATTCTTTATGCTGATAGAGTATATTGCATTAGCATGAGTATTGGAATAATCAACGTACATTGTATTAACGTGGGTGTTGGTATAATCAGTGTACATTGTATTAACATGAGTGTCAATGCCTGTTCGGTGAATTTTGGAACCTGAAATATGCGACTTGTTGATAAAACATAGAACCATTTTTTGTTTGAAGGAATGTGAAAATGAACCAAATGAACTTCTATTCTATTATATCAAAAAGGAAATTATTAATTACAAGGGATTTTTTAATTAAATGACACAAAATAAAAATACATTTTAAACATTATGCAAATATGCGGAGATATTACTGGTAATACGGAGATATTATTGGTGCCCTATAAAGTAGTTGAAAGTTTTAAACTAAAAATAAAAACTGAACTGAAGGGCAAAGAAGACGAGTACAGAGATTGAACTAAAAAGAAACAAAAGAACGAAATATTCACCAGAATTCAAATTGAACTTAGGGCGTTCTGCCTTTTTTCTCAATGCAAATAAAGTTATGGGCTAAAGAGAAAAATACATAAGATTATGAAAAAAAAATATGCATACGTTTATAATCAAACTTTAGATGATAATGATACACAGGTATAAAAACAAACTGTGCAGGCGTATAAAAATAAATTATAAAGGAGAAATAAATTAGGGAAAATTTTATCTTTATTGACATTATATTCATTCAAACTTTGTAATAATAACTTTTGATTTGCAGGATTCACACCAAAGCATTATAAAAGAATAAAAATCTTTACATTTAATGTTTAACATATGGACTCGATTACAGAGCCAAAAAAAATCCCTAGTAAGAATATTGGATAAAATCATCCTCTAGAAGGATCGTGGGATGACCTCATAAAGTAATAGCTGTAGTAACTATAACTTTTAGAGTTTTTAATCAATCTGGAATAATAGCTTTCAAGTATTATTTATGTATACTCAATTGTTATGATTTAAAATTACTTGTTGAGTTTGTTTTAAATAGCATTGAATAATTTTCATGTATAGTTTTCCTTTTTAAATTAGCTGCCCGTTATCTGAAAATTCCAAAAATGTGCTATTTGCCATTTGCACGTTGTATCACAATCGGTAAATCTACTTTTTGTCCCACTTGCATAAAATGGAAAAATGACTTTCCCGTTCCATGCAATTCCGTTAGAGTATTTTTCTTTTCTTGCTGTTTGAAGTTTTTGCAATTAAAATTCGCATTTTCCTGAAGAATGTATTGATTATGAATTGTTGTGCTTACAATATGCGGTACAATTTCTTCAATATAGCTTTCACAAAGGCATATTGAGATTGCATTTATGAAATATTATTGATACACGAATGATTATTCATGTTTTTAATCGTATATGATGCGATATCATGTCTGGATCCATTACCACGTCGATATTACTTCTGTCCAACCATGGGGACATTAACAATCGTGACGTCACATTATGATCATAAGTGCAAATGATCAATATGAGGCATAACACTTGTTCTGACTCGCTTTGATTAAAATAGCACACAATATAATTTACAGGATTTTTATAATTTTACCGAAAAAAGCGAATACAGTGATTTGATTTTTATACGTAAAATGTAATGTTTTAAAAAATTCACATGCATACCACAGAATATACATATGACCTCTTCAGATTACACCATGGAATATTTTCAAGTACTTTATTTACTTTTGCATCATCCTGACCTAATCGGATATTTTTTGCAAGCTCCCAGAAAGAAAAAAAGAAAGTTTTACCACCGCTGCTGCATAAATTAAATAATTAATCTAGGCCGCTGAAAGTCATCGCTCTATTTATATCCCCAAGAATGGCATCTGTTGCATTTTTCTAGCTCGCAGACAGGAACGTTTACTAACTTCTTATTTTTTTTTCCTTTCACGTTCTTTTTTCATCTCGAGAGCGTCTATTTCTAAAATGGAGGCAGAGGTCTAACTGTAACCAAACCCGCGTACTCTGGCGTTGAATGTGCAGCCACGAGGGATTCCCTGCATGGTGAGGGGGAATATATAAACAAAGCGATTCTCAGAGCCAAGTTTCTGTCAACCTTTTTTTTACACAGTAGAGTTTGTTGCTTTTATATTCTAAGCAGGATTTTGCGAAGTTCAAACACTGTTATGCGCTATTAATCATACGTTGTTAGTTTATAAAAGACAGATTGAATCATACTGCTACTGTCTTTGGCAGCGTGCAAGTCCTCTATCTAAAATATTGTCCTTAGACATGCCCCAAGTATGTCTACAGGGAACCCTATACTCTCGATAATTCAGACATAATGGTTACGTTTTCCCCCTCGCTGGAAAGTATTCCGCGGATTTGCTGAAGACATTCGGCAGATTTGGTAGAAAGCATTTGGGAGATTTGCTGGAAAACATTTGGCAAGCTTTCTGGAAAGCATTTGACAGACGCCAAAGACACATTCATTTTTATTCAAATCCGAATTTTTCCATTGTTGTGGGCAGTTTGTCATTCCGCGAAGGCTAGCATATACAAATTGAACGAAATGTTTTCCCGAAAACTTAGCATTCAATGCGAATCCTCCGTTAAAATATTGGTTTACAACATGAGAAAACTGGGCATTGAGATGGTGGGGCGGAGCAGGGAGGGGCGGACAAAAGAAGGGGGCTTTTTACGTTATTCGTATATATTTGCATTTTACACACACACACACACATATATATATATATATATGAATATATATATATATATATATATATATATGTATATATATATTCCAAATTTCTTTCATGTCCAGCACGTATTTCAACTATATTAAATTCTATTCCACGCCACTAATATTAACAATGTCTGCCAGCACTTCCTCTTTTTCTCGACCATACCATATATGGTCACTAATCCTAACCTCCGTGTAAACATTGACTTGAGATTTCTTGAGAGTTGGATGCCGGAGCTCGGCCGATGTAACTAAGTATATTTTATGAGTGTCGTATAATACAGTAGATTTTGGTAACATGTAAAATGTCTCTTCCCTGGATTACTGTAACATATATATATATATATATATATATATATATATATATATATATATATATATATATATATACATATATATATATATATATATATATATATACAATTTTTTCGGTTTTTAATTAAAATTCAGTAAAAACTTAGCATATTAAAGTATAAAAGTAGTTATACGGGAATTTCGAATGTCACCTGTGTGCTACAAAATATCCTTCAGAAAATCAATACTAATTTCCATAGTTCCATAGTTAAGTAGAGCAAGAAACAGAAACAATTTACTCAACAGGGTTTGTTTCTTTTTTGTTTGAGTCAGAAATGTGCAAAGTTCAAGCACTGTTTTGTACTATCAATCATGCGTTTTTAGTTATTCAGTTTATAAAAGACAATTTTAATAATACTGCAATGCCTTTGGTAACTTGAAGGTTTTTTCTCTTTAAGTATTGGTCGCAGATAATTGGATACATCACTCACAATTCGCACTATACTTTTCATTTAGAAATAAATGTTAATAAGAAGTGCAATTTTACGAGAAATGCAGAATACGAGAAAATATTTTATAGATAAACTCCTGATATATTAAACATAAAAAACCCCACTTTCTACCGCTTTATCTTAAACTGTTCTCAATGAAAGTATTACCTCCCTGTTTGGCGAAACTTTTCTTTTAACCCTCTGTAATAACCGACGACACTCAAATTTTTTACTTGGCATTTAACTCCTAATTCCACACGAGTTAAATTATTATTCACGTACTCTTAACTCAGTCATTTTAAATGTTTTCTTTCTCTTCAATACGGTATAATTTTCTTTTAGATTATTTATTTTCCTTTTTTACTGGTAGACAATATTTTCTTGTAAGCATTTATTATGATTTTCATTTGGATCTTTTATCAATTCTCGTTTTAGCTCATTGTGTTATGCAAATTTTTGTGTGTGTTTAAGCTATGTTTAAATTTCTTATGTAATAGTCTTCTTCTTGATGCCTTCTGGTGATGGGCATTTGGCACCGCAAATGCTTTAATCATTTGTATTCCAAAATGTGTCTTTTTACACACTAAAAAAATATTTGTGAAAACACACAAAAACTGGGTTTACTGCCACTAGAATGACACTTTTAAACAGATAAGTTTGCAGTTACACACGTATAAAGGTAATTATATGTATATGAAGGCGTTATTTTACTTTTTTATATGAGAATTACAGGGAATAATGGGTATATTTTATTTTAAGTTTAAAGGCCGTTTTAACAGGTAAAGAGATAACATAAGATGTTCATTTTACGATAGGTCTATGTTCAATTATAGAATACTGTTCGTTTAAAAACCCATAACATCTTGCAATTAAAATCTTTTATGACTTTGAAATATTAATGGGATATAAATCTTGCGAAATATTTTGAGAAATTTTTTTCAGAAACTGCTAATTCAACGCATTATAACATTGGCGATTTGTTTAAATTTCTCACATTTAAAAACAACGCCAATCTTGGTGTTATCTTAAATTGTAACTTTTATGAGTATGAATTACTATATTTTCGTATTCTATTTGCATACTAAATGTGTGAATCCATACTATTATATAAAAATGATTGTATTGATAATGTTGCGGTGTATCCCCGGGAATCGAGAGTGTGCGTTAAGAGGATATAAGAATGAGTCCAGAATTCTGGATAACTTACACGTTTATTCACGAGCACAAGCGTAAACAGGCACAATATACAGTCAAACAACACATTCTCCACTAATTTCTCCACTAATTTATCAAAATAACTGATATTATTCTCAAAACATTGACGAGAGTAATTTCACAAAACAACTGCTATTCTAAAAAAATTGACAAAAATCACAGTTCAATGTAGCTGGTATTACGTCAACTGCAACTCCGATGGAGTGATGATTCTTCTTATAATCTCTCTATAGAAACTTCTGGAATTTTTTCATATCTCGTTGAATATTCGTTATTTCGCTGTCTTTGTCGAATCAAGAAATCGGCAAATTGGCGATAAATCGCCAAATATGGAAACCCTTCTCTTAGCTTCAGCTTCTGGCAACCTTAGTCTGACGTCATGGGAAAGGATGCTTTACGGGTGTTTTCTCCGCCTGGTCTTCGAAAGAGATGAAAGGCTCAAGAAGGAACGGAATATTATGCGTTCGCAACAATATATTTAGCTTAGAGATTGTATAAAAACAAATTTGAATACTCTTCATTAAAATAATTGTTTCCCTTTAAATATGGCAGTTCTTTTCTTGGACATATGTGAGTAGTCAGGTTAGAGCTCCTATAATACTATATAGAATCCTTAGGTCGGGCAGGTACTTCACAAGAGGGAACTCCGGCCAACAGCCCTCCCGTGCTAAAAACACTGGTTCTCGTTAGATCATCGAAGTCAAGCAGCATCGGACGCGGTTAGTACTTGGGTGGGTGACCATCTGGGAACACCGCGTGCTGTTGGCAGATTTCGGGCGCGGTAGCCCGGTGGTTTGCGCGCTGGATTAGCATGCTGCAACAACTGCAACTGTGTTTATGCGGAGTATGATCACGTTAAACATGTGCGTCCATAAGTCCTTTCGAGAGGTTGGTGGTAAAGGAGGGTACGGTCCCTGTGGATGCCTCCCCCACTGGGTTCCGGTCTAAATTGGGTGGCACTTCCCGGCCGTCCAAACGGTTACCTTACACTTTTCTGGTAGGTCGGACGGTTTGGGTCTCAACAACAACAACAAGAGGAAACTCCATTTCTCCCTTACCGAATAACCGTGCCTATCTACGGGCCTTGCATTTTACGCACCTGTTTAACTGCTACCCACTAGCTTACCTGCTTAAAAGGCAAGGTTTATAGATACTACACAGTAGTATCTATAAACTTTGCTTAAAAGGGTCCTTTAAAATGAACCTATTTAAGTAGGTAAACAATTTCGCAAAATGAACATCTCATGTTGCCTCTTTACTTGTTTAAAATGCTCTTTTCAGTGTAAAATAGAATTTACCCATTATTTCGTTTAATTCTCGTATAAAAGAGTAAAGTAACACATTTATATAGATACAGTACAGTTACATTTTTTAGTGTGTAACTGGAAATTTACTTGTCATTTTAGAGGCAGTGAACTTAGCTTTTGTGTGTTTTTACTCACATTTTGTGTTAGTGTGTATCATTTTTACTATTCTATCTAGTTTTATTTTTTTTTACATAATGTATCCGTACATAAAACTTCATAGATATAATGTCCATTCTTTTTTTAGTATGGTTTTCACTTTTCACATTTCACAGTCATCTATATACACACATACACATATACGCTCATACACGTGTACCTTCACAGACATACACATACAGGCATATAGTAGTGTTCAAAACATTTTCAAGCGGTATTAAAACGTATATTTATTATCCAAAGTATATTTATGCAAGCTCCCACTGATCTGCTATTATTTTCAATTGTACTTCTTGATTGTCTAGTTCATATTTTTACTTGTAGCCCCGCCGACGTTTTTGCAACTAACTAAATATTGTAATTTTTACAATTTCGATTTTCTATGGTTAAAAATGCGCTTTAGAAATCATTTCACAATAATTTAATAAATTTGATAAAATAATACATGTGCAATTCGAGTGTTGTTTTGAAATTTCTTCGAATAAATACAAGAAATGTAAAATTTGGATAAACTATGTTTACATATGTTGAAACCATTAATTTAAAAAATGTTGAAAAATACTTGTTTTGCTAAACGATTTATGAACGAATTATTGCATATTTTATTTTACCAAAATATAGAACTTAATGAATTTTATTATAAATCAAATGAGTTTTAAAAAAATCTCAATCTCTAAAATTTTTTAATAAATGAAATGAGTTGTTTAAAATTTTTTTATAATAAATCAAATGAGTTTTTAAAAAAGAAATCTCGATTTCTAAAATTTATAATAAATCAAATTAGTTTTTAAAAAAAATCACAATTTCTAAAATTTTATAATAAATTAAATGAATTTTTTAAAAAAATCTCAATCTTTGAAATTTTATAATAAATTAAATGAGTTTTTTAAAGAAAAATATAATAAATCAAATGAGTTTTTAAAAGAAATCTCGATTTCTGAAACTTTATAATAAATCAAATGAATTTATAAAAAAAATCTCAATTTCAAAAATTTTATAATAAATCAAATGAGTTTTTAAAAAGATCTCATATTCTGAAATTTTATAATAAATCAAATGAGTTTTTTAAAAAAATCTAAATTTCTATAATTTTTTTAAAGGAAGTCCATTTGGCACAAATTAAAAAAAAATTCTGCAGTGTCAATAACACCAATATTTTTATAGTAGTTGTTGATTTATTACTTTTCTTATATGCATAGTATAATGTATAAGGAAAATATCGACGAAAATTCGAATTCGAGTTTTCGACGGGAGAGCATGTTTCAAGTATCCCTGAATACGAATCAGGCGTTTTTGAGATGATGTGTGTGTGTGTGTGTCAGTGAGTCTATGGAGACGATATCTGACGAACGAATGGAGCTATTCGAACAAAATTTGGTACAAAAATTACAATTCAGGAATACTAGAAGCCTATTATTTTTTAAATTGCAATCGAATGCCCCGAACCCTACTAAATTTTCGAGTGAAATTTTGAACTTCAAAAAATCAAAATCTTTAATACAGTTACACAAATAGTCATTAATTATGTACTTTTTATTAGAAAACGATTCACACAAATTTTAGAACGCTAGCATGAACCGTTCTCAAGATATTGCATATTTTTCTAATAAATTTACCAAAAAAATCACATAAAATAAAAAAGAAGCATTAACTATTGTGAAATATGTTAGTTTTTGATATGTAATATCATGAATAAATTTGGTGACATCATTTTCGTGGATCTAGCTCGTTTCATTCATGAGAAAAGGTACTTTGGGTAATACTTTTGTAGTTGGACGCCAATAGTCATTTATTTGCTATAAGAATAACTTATTTCTCCGTCCATGACGCTTGGCGACGATTTTGACGGAATGTCGCCAACTTGAGGACTTTTTAAAATATTATTTAAATATTGCCAGATTAACGAAACAGTCCCAAAATTGATAAAAATCACGATAAATCAATGAAAATGACAACTAATTGACGAAAATTCAATTTCTTGGAAAAAATCTAGGAGTACTATAAGAATAACCTATTTTTTTGTTCGCAATGTTGTCCACATGTGTTTCCCATATCATATTTTTGTTAATGATGACAGCTTAGCACTTTTACAAATTATATTTAAACGTAGTTACTCAAATTTCATGCTTTACTCAGATAATACACAATTTTTCAAATTTCACGTCGTGTTTTAGAAAGTGTATCGCAGTGATATTCATGAAACCAGTCTTTTCTTTTCATTGCAGCACAGAAAATATTGCATGTCACACACATTTACAGTGTGGTCTAGATTCTATATTGTTTTTCATTTTACAAAACTGGCATCTGCTTCAAGATATTCAGAATTCCGTCCAGTGGCAACCTCTATTTTCAAAGCGGATGTTTTCTGATACTGAAAAACATTTATTTCTACGTCTTTCTTCCACAACCCTCCAGGAGCTTCTCCTTCTTCGACCCAGATCTTTTTTTTCCTATCTCATATCCAGGTTGTTTTTACAAATTATTTCATAAAAATTCTTCAAAAGTTTGTTTTTCTTTATATAGCCGCATTAACCATTTTTCGTGCCCTAGGTAAATATAAATTCTAGGGATCTACCATAAACCTTTTATTGTGAAAAAAGAAAATACATTGAATACAAAAGATGGGACTCAATCACTTGTTTACATTGCCCATGGCTATAAACGTCCCTGTTTTTGTTTTCCATGGTTTACAATTTCTTCTTCTTCTCCGACCCAGACCTATTTTTCCTACCTCATACCTAGGTTATTCTTTCAAAATATTTTATAAAAATTCTTCAAAAGTTTCGTTTCCTTTATATAGCCGCCTTAAGCCTTTCTCGGGCCCCTAGGTAAATATAAATTCTAGGGATCTACCATAAAACTTTTATTGTGAAAAAAGAAAGTACATTGAGTACGAAAGATGGGACTCACGCACTTGTTTACATTGCCCATGGTCAAAAAACGTCCCTGTTTTTGTTTTCCATGGTTTACAATTTCTTCTTCCTCTCCGACCCAAACCTATTTTCCTATCTCATATCCAGGTTGTTCTTTCAAAATATTTCATTAAAAAACTCCAAAAGTTTTCTTTTCTTTATATAGCCGCCGTAATCCTTTCTCGGGCCCCTAGGTAAAATTAATTTTTAGGGATCTACAATACAACTTTTAATATGAGACAAGAAAGTACATTGAGCACGAAAGATGGGACGCAAGCACTTGTCTACATTGCCCAAGGTAAAAAACGTCCCTGTTTTTGTTTTTTATGTTTTCCAAGTTATTCTTCTTCGACGCAGACCGCCTGACTTATCCGAAAGTATAAGGTATCTGTTTGGACTGCCGGGAAGTGTCCCCCAATTTATACCGCAGCGTAGTGGGAGTGGCAACTACAAGGACCGTACCATCCTTCCCCTACCAACAACCTCTCGGAAAGACTTACGGACCTACCTATTTAATGTGAACACGGGGATAGTTTGGGCAAAGCCGGGAATCGAACTTGGGTCGTCCAAGGCCCACCCCCGTGCCCTAATCACTGGGCAACCCCTGTAAGCTTCTTATTAATCGACCCAGACCGTTCTACCTACTCGAAAGTGTAAGATATCTGTCTAGGCGACCGAGAAGTGCCACTCAATTTAGACCGGAACCCAGTGGGGGCGGCATTCACAGGGACCGTACCCTCCTTCTCTTACAACCAACCTCTAGGAAAGACTTAGGGACCCACATATTTAAGGTGCCAGTACTCCGAGTGAACACGGGACAGTTTGATCAGGCCGAGAATCGTAGTGAAATAGTAAGTAGCCGGAGTGCAATCCACGCGCGCTCACCACTGGGCTATCCCCTCCTTGGAAGCTTCTTATTATTCGATCCAGACCGTCCGACCTACCAGAAGGTGTAAGGTTTGGACAGCTGGGAAGTGCCACACAATTTAGACCGGAACTCGGTGAGGGAGGCATCCACAGGGACCGTAACACTACCACCAACCTCTGGGAAGGACTTAAAGGCCCACATGTTTAATGCGATCGTACTCCGCGTGAACACGGCGACAGTTTTGGGTAGGTGCGTAAATCGAACTAGGTTCTTCTGAGTGCAAATCCCCCGCGCTAACCACTTGGTTGTCGGCACTTTGGCTAATGTAAGAAGATCCAACGGGACTTTATGCTCATCAAAGTTATTCGTCCTTTTTACTTTCCCTGCAATACATGGTAATGTATAGGGAAAGTATTGGAATCATGTCGAAAATCGCAACTCGAGTTTTCGACGGATCTACACGTTTCGTGACCTCTAGAATACGAAAAAGCTATTTTTAGCGTGACGTCGGTGTGTGTGTCTGTGTGTCTGTCTGTCTGTCTGTGCAGATTTTGTATCCACTCTAACTGAAAAACTAATTGACCGAATTTCATAAAATTTGGTAGGCAAGTCACTTGTGGGCGAATCTGGTGCTGATTAGTTTTGGGTACGATTCGGGATAAAAGAACCCGCCTTTTTTTGCGAAATGGCCCGCAAAGGCTTGTATCCACTCTAGCTAAAAATGTAATGGACCGAATTTCACATAATTTGGTAGATACGTCACTTGTGGGTGCTGATTAGATTTTGGTACGATTAAAAAAAAAAATAACCTGCCTTTTTTTTGAAAAATGGCCCGCAAAAATCGACAAAATCCAAAACAAGAAAGATCAATCATGCATAAGCTTTGATTATGAAACACTTTCCAACTGAAATGCAATTTCATTTAAAATTTCTCAAAAATACATTCAGATGATACATTCAGTGGCGATATCTTTTACATTATCACAGTACTACAGTAATTTATTATACTTAAATATTTAAAACTGTATCGGAATATAAATCATCTGATTCTCTATGCAAAACCAATGAATATTTCAGTCATATAACTTGTATTCCGGACTCCAGAGCTAAATAATTTTGTGTGCAAAAAATTCAGCAATTCTTATGTAACTCACCTTACAATCGCTTGAGATATTTGCATTCTGCAGAAGTTAAAATTAGGCTTCGTTGAAGAAATAATAAAAGTTTAGGGATCATTTAAAATCACAACTATTGTAATTGCGTAGGCACGGAATTTAGATACACAGATAATACACAGATAATATATGTGTGTGTGTGTGTATGTATTCAAAGTATTGGAATCGTGCCGAAGATCGGAACTTGAATTTTCGAAGGACCTACACGTTTTGGGACTTCTAGAACACGAAAAAACTATTTTTAGGAAGAAGTCTGTGAGTGTAACGGTGTATCTGTGTGTTTTTCTGTGTGTCTGTGAGGATATTGCATCCACTCTAACTGAAACGTTAATGGGCAGAATTTCATAAAATTTGGTAGGTAAGTTTTTTGTAGGAAACCCTGATGTTCATTAGGTTATAGTACGATTCGTAATAAAAGAATCTGCCTTCTTTGCGAAATGGCTGGCAGAAATTGTCTTTATCCACTCTAGAGAAAAACTAATGGACCAAATTTAACAAAATTTAGTGTATAATATTTCAATAACCTACAAGTGATATATATACCAAATTTAACAGAATTTGGTTTATAAATCACATGTTGGTTATTCTAGTACGATTCGGGAAAAGGAACGGGCTGCTTTTGTGAAATGGCCCGCAAAAATCGTTAAATATAAAAATAAAAGACTACGTGTGCTCAATTATATCAATTAAATTCCTATTTAATACGTGATTTTTGACAACAAAAAGAATAAGACTAACCCCATTACTCTAGGACTAGCCGTTCTTGAGATATTTTAATTTTTTTTGCGTTTTCGCTACGCCACCTTTGACAATAAGTCCATCTATCAAATGTGAACCAAATTTAAGTTTAACGTGCAAATTCAATGTCATTTAAAATACTTATGGCTGTTATTTTGTGCAGATAAACTGAAATTATTATTGCAGAAATAAAGAGAACGTGAATATGAGTCTGTAGGGAAAGACATGTGCTGACCACATCAGAATTTTTAACAACCTTGCAACAATGATTTATAGAAGTGAACAGGGATTATTTGCAGGTCATTTCGAAAAAAATGTAGGATCTATATTTAAAGATCCACCAAATTTTTGTAGAATAAAATGTTCTACAAATTTAAGCTGTGTACCAAATTTTAACTCTGTAGGACGTAGGAAAGTGCATTAAAAATGCCATCAAATAAGTATATCATGAAGAGTTATATAAAATTTAAAAAAAAATAAAAAATTGTTATCTATCAAATTTATTTTAAAATGTGAAGCCTCTTTCATATACAATATAGTTCAACGTTTGGAAAGATATTTATTATATAATATATCTCTTTTTTCTTTCTGGAGGATATCCCAAAAGTCAGAATTTAATTGAATTTGTTTTTCTCCCTTTATTAAATAATTTTTTATTAAAAACTACCTAACATATTTTACTGAAATTTTTTTTATATATTTTAGGGGACAATGTGAATATTTCCTAAAAATTTCGAAGCAATTTGTGAATTTTAAATTTGCTTAAAAAATGTTTGAAAAATTAGGTGCTATAGGCTTCAATGTATTTCATTTCTTCAACCCGGGTTCAATAAAAAACTAATTGGGTGATATTATTTATTTATAATCTCATAGGTCCTACAGACCGTCTGAAAAACATACTAAAATTTCATTTTGATAAAGTCATTTTTACGGCAGTTATCGTGCTAACGGACAGACAGACAGACAGACAGAATGAACAAAGCCATAAACACTTTTCAACTATGTTGTAAAGTGTTAATAAAAAACTACGTATGCTCAAATATATCCATTAAATGCTCGTTTAATACCTCATCTTTAACGAAAAATAGAATAAGACCAACCCCATTAGACTAGGACTAGCCGTTCTCGAGATAATTTAGTTTTTTCGTATTTTCTCTACGCCATCTTTGAAAATAAGTCCAGTTATCAAATAAGAACGAAAATTGAATTAAAAGTGAATTAAATTTAATTAAAATAAAGAGAACGTGATTATAAGTCTGCAGGGAAAGTCATGTGCTGCCCACATCAGATTTTTTTTTACTGTTTCCCATATTTTGCAAACCAAAATTTTAACAAAAAATATGTATCCATATTAATGTATAAGGAAAAAAATAAACACGCTTTACTTACCTAAATAGAGAAAATACACTGAACTTTGTTAAAAACGCAGTAATCTAGATATAAGTAATAGTGCAACCATCTAATGAATTTTTTTTAGAACTACCAAGAGGAACAGATGTCCTAACGGTAAACGTGGCCATAAATCTGCACAGCACTATCTATCTATATATAAGGGATGTTTAAAATGAACGCGATTTTCTATTTCCGTTCGTCTCGAAAGGGTTAAAAAGCGTCATGCACGTAAATATTTTTCTAGATTTGGGAGAATTTCGTGAAATGTGCTAATTGAGATCGATTACAAAAGTGAGCAACAAAATGAAAACAAATATTTATTTCATGTTGCAGTAGTCAAAAAGCAAGGCTTTGAATGGATTGACGTATATGAAGTATGTGAGCTGTGAAAGATTTCAAATTAAAGCTTAATGTAATAAATTATTATGAAATTGGATGTATAAAAAATTAATTTCAATATATGAGAACCCTAATGCAAAAGAGCATATGTGTTTTTAGAATTTGAATATTAAACGAAACCAATTGAAATCAAAGTAACACAGTTAAATCACAAAAACTTGTTTAATATACAGGAAGCACTTTTAAATCACAATGCATTCAAGTACACAAGCTTTGATAAGCTGTTTAAAAGTTGCTGTTTCCTTGTTATTTGTACGAAGTGTAGCGAACATGTGCGATTTAAAAATGGGAGTTTTATCTTGCTACAGTTTGTTTTAATTATTGAAATTGCGATTCTGCACATCTGCGTTCAATTTTAAGCAAGTGTGTAAATTTTTATCTTTCGACCTACTGTAATTTTCGAGTTCTGGGCCACTCCTTTTTACTTTCCTTATATACATAATGTATAAGGAAAGTATTGTGACGGGGTCGAAAATTCGAATTCGAGTTTTCGACGGGAGAGCACGTTTCAAGCATCCCTGATCACGAATCAAGCATTTTTGAAGTGATGTCTGTGTGTGTGTATGTGTGTGTGTGTGTGTGTGTGTGTGTGTGTGTGAAAGTATGTGTGTGTGTCAGTGAGTCTGTGGAGACGATAACTGACGAACGAATGGGCCGATTCGAACGAAATTTGGTACAAAAATCACAATCCGTAAACACTGGAAGCCTATTGTTTTTATACGCAATCGAATGTACAGAACCCCCCTAAATTTTTGAGTGAAATTTTGAAAAATTCGTCAAAAAATCAAAACCGCTAATAAAGTTACGCAAATAGACATTTCTTATGTAATTTTTCATTAGAAAACGATTGACATACATTTTAGAACGCTAACATGAACCGTTCTCGAGATATTGCACATTTTTCAAAAAAATTATCAAAAGTCATAAAATAAAAAATATATTTCCTATAGAGAACCATGTTTACTTTTCATGTGTAACACTATGCGATAAATTGGGTGACATCATTCTCGTGGATCTAGCTCGTTCCAGTCATGAAAAATGATACTTTGAGTAATACTTTTGTATTTGAACGCCAATAGTTATTTATCTGCTGTAAGAATAACTTATTTCTTCGTCCATAATGCTTGGCGAAATTTTGGCGACGAATTTGGCGAGATGTCGCCAACTTGGCAACTTTTTTAATTGTTGCCAAATTAACAAAAATCTCACCAAATGGATAAAAATGACGCTAAATCAATCGGAATTACAACTAATTGAAGAAAATTCAATATCTTGGAAAGAATATAAGTATCTACTATGAGAATAACATTTTTTTTAACTGTAAAAGTAGTAAATTCATTGCATTATATAAGGAAAGTCATGTGTTGCCCACATCAGATTTTTTTAATTTTTATTAATGAAATTCCCCGGATTTTTAAAACTGCTAAATGTCTTATGTTTGCAGATGATTTGAAGCTTTATATGAAAATCAACTCATTAACTGATTGTGAAAGAATGCAGATAGATCTAGATGAACTGTATAACTGGACTGTACTAAATAAACTCAATTTAAATATTTCTAAATGCTATGTTATGAGCATTGCTAGGATCCGTAATATTCTTAATTACAATTATATTTTAAATAATTCATCTCTATCTTGATGTATTCATATTATTGATTTAGGTGTCACTTTCGATAATACTTTTAACTTTCAGAGATATATCGATAATATTATTAAAAGAGCCTACCAAAGACTTGGTTTCACCTTAAGACGATCTCGTGTTTTTGCCTGTTCTGATACGATTATTTGTATTTATAATACTCTTGTTAAACCAATTTTGGAATATTGTGCAATGATTTGGGACCCTGTTTACAATCTGCATTCTCAACGGATAGAAATCGTGCAAAATAAACTATTACGTACTATTGATTACATATTGACTGGCTATTATCCTTATGATATGCATACGAGGGAACTCAGAGAGAAATATAGTTTAATGTCTCTTAAAAAAGGAAGAAGCTGGTCCTGCCTCTTGTTTTATTATAAGGTTTTAAATAATACTATTGATTGCTCTATTTTACTTTCTTGCCTGGAATTTCATATACCTGTCAACAATACCAGGAAAAAAACTCTTTTTCACAATACTACTGTTAAACACAACTACATTAAATGTTATTCTATCTATAAATTTGTTGATCTATATAATACCTATTGTTCTGATATTGATATATTTAACTTGACTCCTGCCTGCTTTAAAAAATCCCGTTTCAATGCGCTTGACATGTTTACTACTTAGTATTCTTGTATCCTATGTTCTGTACATTTTAATTTCTTGTGTGGCTACTGTAACTGGATTTCATTTGTAGTTGCCACGTAAATTGAAGAAAATAAAATAAAATAAAATAAAAATAAAATAAAAGGGATCACAAAATTAAAGCAAATGTTGATTCGCAAAAACGCAGTTAATATACAAGAACACATTTAAATCACAATGCATGTAAGTATTTGCTTCATCTTCGTGAGGAATGGAGAATAGATTTTACTTCGCTCGTTTATAATGAATATAATTTTAATTCATTTTTAGCCAGAAGTTTCAATGAACAAAAGCAACATGATTAAAAAAAAAAAATTAGTTCTTGACCTCCATTGTTGAAAATGTTCTGTGTACTTTAAAAAACGCTGTTTTTCGTAATAGAAGAAAGTAAAAATATAATATGTAAGGAGAAAGAGAGCCAGCGAGCCAGATTTATTGTTGGAGAAAATGGGATTGCTGGGGATGTTGATCCTTGAATTTGGGTTTTCAGTGGTTAAGGTGAAGAACCTCTGGAGTCAACAAACGGGAGATAAACTGAGAAATGCTTGTTGAGCCTTGAAATCATTTGATAAAAAACGACCAAGGACAAGTTAATTTTAAAAACTAAAATACCGTTTAGGAATAGCAACCATTTCAACATTGCTGAAATTTGCTTAATCTGTATAATGATTGTATAACATGTTTTTATTTTTTCAAAAAAACTCAGAAGCCTTCTAGTAACGCAAAGAAATACATCTTTGTACACTTAAATTAATGACCACGATACAGATTTTAACGGAGATTAATATTGTTACGATGTATCCACGTATCCTAACGAACACGTTTATTCAGAAGCACAAAGTGAACAGGAACAATATACAATCAAACAACACTTAAATGCTCCTAATTTCACAAAATAACTGATGCTATTCTCAAAACATTGATGAAAGTAATTTCACAAAATAGCAGCTAGTACGATCACGTTAAACATGTGGGTCCGTAAGTCCTTCCGAGAAGTTGGTGGTAGGGGAAGAAGGGTACGGTCCCAGTGGATGCCTCCCCCACTGAGTTCCGGTCTAAATTGGGTGGCACTTCCCGGCCGTCCAAACAGTTACCTCGCACCTTTCTGGTATGTCGGACGGTCTGTGTCTCAACAACAACAACAACAACAACAACAAAACAGCAGCTACTATTATCAAAACATTGACAAAAATCACAGCTCAATGTAGCTCGTATTATGTCAACTACTCTCCGACTGAGTGATGATTCCTTCTATAGACTCTAAATAGAAACTTCTGGAAATCTCTCAAAACTCTTAGAATAATCGTTATTTCACGGTCTTTCTTGAATCTTAGGAAAGTCGCTAAAATCGCCAATTCTAGCAACCCTAAGCTCACTTCGCGAGGCATAATGCATGTACGGGTGTTTTCTCCGTTTGGTCTATGAAGGACTCCAGAAGAAAAGGAATATTACATGTTCCAAACAATATTTTTAATTTTGACAATGAATGGAACCGGAGCGCCATATGGTTAGCTGAACACCTGTGGCTTTTTTTCTCCCATGGGGCTAAAATTCTTCCCACTAGTACCCAAGCACTTAATCCACCAGGTTAGGTGCAGCAGATGACTGATTTCGGAGTGATATTAAATAGGAATTTTCTCTGGAATGTACGATTTACGGAAGAGGTTTTAATTCATAGAGAGGTACATTGAACCGAACGCTATCCTGTATTAAAAACAAACAAACAAACAAACAACAACAACAACGGCAACAAGAAAAACAATCCCGGAGAAATGGGGTTGTTGTGCAGGTCAAAAGTTGCACTTCGATCTCAAATATGAAAGAAGAAATGTTAAAGCTTGATATATGGAAGCAAATATAATCGTCCGACTGGTCAGCAGCATATCGGTGGTTCAATTTCCTGCTGAAGCAAGAGTTGTTTGTAACAGTTCAGATTTCTTTGGCGTTGGTAGCAATTTTATCATGTTGCAACCATCAAAATCGATAATCTCTGCCATTTCAAGTATATACAGAATGGGTGAAATTAATCAATAGAATTTAAATAGATCAACCGAATTTAAATAAATCGATTGAGTTTTAATAAATCAATCAAATTTAAATAGATCAATCGAATTTAAATCGACTAAATCACTATAATTAATAAAAATACGTTGATATCATCCTGTGATATAAGGACTGGTGTTCGATAATGGCGGACAGAATTTGGGTGCTTTTGCGTTCTTTCAAATGATATTAAACTATCCGTTATGGAAATAGATATTTTTTTTGTTTCTTTTAGATATGAATAAATTGTATTACTCTAATTTGGGAATATCTTTTATGGCAAATGGTATTTCTTTTCTGTTATAAATGAAAGACAAGATACTCGCTGAAATGATTAGCACTAGGGCGTGGATTATCATGCACTAAAATCTTAATATATATAATATGCATATTATATTTATTCCATACTGTTCAGTCTCCTTAAAATATATAATATGCATATTATGCATAATATATAATGCCCAATCACAAACATGCATTAAAGCATTCAAAATGTGCACATAATTATTGATGTATTTAAATCGAATTTAAATCGACTAAATCACTATAATTAATAAAAATACGTTGATATCATCCTGTGATATAAGGACTGGTGTTGGATAATGGCGGACAGGATTTGGGTGCTTTTGCGTTCTTTCAAATGATATTAAACTATCCGTTATGGAAATAGATATTTTTTTTGTTTCTTTTAGATATGAATAAATTGTATTACTCTAATTTGGGAATATCTTTTATGGCAAATGGTATTTCTTTTCTGTTATAAATGAAAGACAAGATACTCGCTGAAATGATTAGCACTAGGGCGTGGATTATCATGCACTAAAATCTTAATATATATAATATGCATATTATATTTATTCCATACTATTCACAGGTTATGAAAGGATTTAAGAATATTTTTAACAAGTGAAAGAATTCAAATGCTTATGAAAAAATCTGATGTGGGCAACACATGACTTTCCTTATATAATGTAATGAATTTACTACTTTTAGAGTAAAAAAAATGGTTTTTCTTATAGTAGATACTAATATTCTTTCCAAGATATTGAATTTTCGACAATTAGTCGTCATTTTCTTTGATTTAGCGCCATTTTTATCCATTTGGAGATATTTTCGTTAATTTGGCATCATTTCAAAAAGTCGCCAAGTTGGCGACATTCCGCCAAATTCGTCGCCAAAATCTCGCCAAGCGTTATGGACGAAGACATAAGTTATTCTTACAGTAGGTAAATGACTATTGGCGTTCAAATAAAAAAGTATTACTCAAAGTATCTTTTTTCATGAATGGAAAGAGCTAGATCCACGATAATGATGTCACCCAATTTATCGCACGGTATTACATATGAAAAGTGAAAATGTTTCTCAATAGGAAATATTTTTCTTATTATTTTATATGACTTTTTGATAATTTTCTTGAAAAATGTGCAATATCTCGAGAACGGTTCATGTTAGCGTTCTAAAATTTGTATCAATCGTTTTCTAATGAAACATTACATAAAACATGTCTATTTGCGTAACTTTATTAGTGGTTTTGATTTTTTGACGATTTTTTCAAAATTTCATTCAAAAATTTAGGGGGGGGGGTTTCTGAACATTCGATTACGTATAAAAACAATAATCTTACAGTGTTTACGGATTGTGATTTTTGTACCAAATTTGGTTCGAATCGGTCCATTCGTTCGTCAGTTATCGTCTCCACAGACTCACTGACACACACACACAGACATCACTTCAAAAATGTTTGATACGTGATCAGGGATGCTTGAAACATGCTCTCCCGTCGAAAATTCGAATTCGAATTTTCGACCCCGTCACAATGCTTTCCGTATACATTATGTATATAAGGAAAGTAAAAAAAAAAAAAATCGTAGCTTCACATGAAATGTACCATTATAGTTTTCTGATTTTTTTTTTGTCGTTAAACATAATTTTCCTTCAAGGACATTCAGAAAAAGAAAATACTGAATATGTAAAACGATATGAGGGGCTTAAGATAAAAATAATTTTAAAACATCTCGAAAATTTATATGTAACCTTTAATATGCAGTTAACGAGAGGTAAAACTATGAAGAGAATAAAAAGCAAGAGAGGTCAATCATGCATAAATTACCCTTCCGAATCGAATAACAATTAGTATTGCAATGGAATCACGGAATTTCTTCTAATATTGTCAGAAATTTGAAATAACAAGAAAGATCAATCATACATAAAGCATTGATTATGAAACACTTTCCAACTGAAATGTAATTTTATTTAGTATCTCTAAAATGCGATACATTCGGAGCTGTTATTTTTTAAATCTTCACAGTACTACAGCAATTTATTATATTTGAAAACGTAAAACTTTATCAAAAAAGACAATGCTAGTTACACAAAATGAACTTAATTCAAATGGCGTCATTGAAATATAAATCAGCCGCCTCTCTATGTAAAATCAATAAATATTTCAGTATTCCAGACTTCAGAGCTAAATAATTTTGAGTGAAAAAGATTCAGCAATTCTTAAGCAACTCACCTTACTATTGCTTAATTTGTTTACATTCTGCATGCGTTAATATTAGGCTTCGTTATAGAAAGAATCAAA
The DNA here is from genome assembly GCA_951213105.1 of Amaurobius ferox. Lineage (NCBI taxonomy): Eukaryota > Metazoa > Arthropoda > Arachnida > Araneae > Amaurobiidae > Amaurobius > Amaurobius ferox. The sequence continues at coordinate 44,157,754 of OX578147.1, read as the reverse complement.
GGTTAGAGATCATTTAAAATCAATGATCCTGTATTGGTACAGAATTTAGATACACAGATAGTACGCAAAAAGCAAGCGGTTTTATGATGGATGGAATAATATTTATAAATATGAATTCAAACGATCTGAAAACATTTAGGGTAACAGAGGAAAGAAATAGAAGCTATATTTTATTTTGCGATGAGTCACGTGATCTCTTCATATATCATGGGTGTAATTATTATTTGAATATTAATTTATAAAAATACCCAACATATTTTGCTAAATTTTTTTTTACAGATCGCATGTGATAATTTGTATATTTCCTAAAATTTTCAAAGCAATTTGTGAATTTTAACTTCGCTTAAAATATGTTCGAAAAAGTCCCATAAGGTTCCCATAGGGGAAGTCTCATAGGGTTCAACGCTTTTCATTTTTACAACTCAGGTCAAATCCGAAAATAATTGGGTGATATTATTCATTTTCCTTCCCATATGTCCCACAGACTGTCTCAACAACATATTAAAATTTCATTTTGATGGAGTCATTTTTACAGCAGTAAATAGACAGAACAGTCGGAATGGTCAAAGCACTATACACTTACAAAGCACAATAACACTTTTTAACTATGTTGGAGAGTGTTAAAAAACCTAAACAAGTGCAATAATGTGCACAAAAGTTTTGTTACATCTGAAATAAACACACTGTGCAGGATAAAGAAAATAATTAGTCAGTAGGATTTTATTCAGATTTTTTGGATTAAATCTCCTCCTTTTATCTTTAAGGATAAACTCAAATTATGAGAATACTCGTTCAAAGTCTATAAATGTGCATAGATAGAACACCATACATGGATGTTGACTATGCAGGTGTAACGTGACCAATATTTCTTACTTTTCATCTTAGAGTGTCGTTGGTGTTGTTGATCGCTTCCCAATCGCAGACGTTTTATATTTTACGTTTACTGCCATCATTTTCACGGAGAATATCATTGTTTTCCATACGGAATAATGCAAGGAAAATCTAAATATCGAATAATTTCAAATTCTAATCATGCTAATCACTAAATACTCGGTATAGTTCTAGTGTTTTAAAAAAATTTATTTATACATAAAATCACATGTCGGTACTCACATTCGCCCTTAAGTTATAGTATCCACATACTAACAGACATAAACACACACACACATACACAGACAGGCACATTTAAATGTGTACGAAATTCATTCATGTCTTAAAACGCGCTTATCCATAAAAATATCGAATTAAAAAGTATTTATGAAAGCATTAAATATGCAATGATTTGAGACATTAATAAAGATTGAGTAATTTTCATACACAATAACACGAGAATTGTAGAACTCCACACCCACATAAATTTATTTCACATTAAAGTGACATGGTTCTATTATTAGCGCAATCGCAACCACAAATCTATCAAACAAACTAAATATACACAGTCAAAATTTACATTTCTTTCGGAATATTATTGACAGAAAAAAAAATTACAATGCTTGTTTTGCGTGGATTGCCTCATTGAATGATGAAATGGAAATGAACAGCTAACTTTTTGCTTTCTATTCTTGTATTATATACTAGAGATTGATTGTTCTAACTATAAAACATTACAGTTAACGAAACGAATAAATTGCAATAATCTATCTTCTAAATATCTACCAGTAAAAGAACTTAATGAATAATATATTTAAATAATAGTGGGTACTAATATATTAATTTAATTAAAATAATGACCGGAAACAAGAAAGTAGCCTTGCCCAGAGATCGAGATAACGCCTCTAAACGCGTATTTCACGATATAAAATAAGCAAATGCTCTTTATAAATTAAGTAATGCATGTTTTTATTCACCGATTTTGTAAAGAAAAAAATCTTTTTTTAGAATCGCAAATTAAACATTTTAAAACTGATTTCATATAAGGTATATAAATTGTGCTATCAGATATACAATGTATTTTGTTTATTAACACAAATAAAGAGTATAGTGCATTTCTTTTTACTTTCCTTATATACATAATGTATAAGGAAAGTATTGTGACGGGGTCGAAAATTCGAATTCGAGTTTTCGACGGGAGAGCACGTTTCAAGCATCCCTGATCACGAATCAAACATTTTTGAAGTGATGTCTGTGTGTGTGTGTGTGTGTGTGAAAGTATGTGTGTGTGCATGTGTGTGTGTGTGTGTGTGTGTGTGTGTGTCAGTGGGTCTGTGGAGACGATAACTGACGAACGAATGGACCGATTCGAACCAAATTTGGTACAAAAATCACAATCTGTAAACACTGGAAGCCTATTGTTTTTATACGCAATCGAATGTTCAGAACCCCCCTACATTTTCGAATGAAATTTTGAAAAAATCGTCAAGAAATCAAAACCAATAATAAAGTTACGTAAATAGACATTCCTTATGTAATTTTTCATTAGAAAACGATTGACATAAATTTTAGAACGCTAACATGAACCGTTCTCGAGATATCGCACATTTTTCAAAAAAATTATCAAAAAGTCAAATAAAATAGAAAAAAAATATTTCCTATTGAGAAACATGTTCACTTTTCATATATAATATCATGCGATAAATTGGGTGACATCATTCTCGCGGATCTAGCTCGTTCCATTCATGAAAAAAGATACTTAATATAGATATAGAGTAATACTTTTGCATTTGAACGCCAATTTATCTGCTGTAAGAATAACTTATTTCTTCGTTCATAACGCTTGGCGAGAAATTGGCGGAATGTCGCCAACTTGGCGACTTTTTGAAATGTTGCCAAATTAACGAAAATCTCGCCAAATGGATAAAAATGTCGCTAAATCAATGAAAATGACGACTAATTGTGGAAAATTCAATATCTAATAAGTTATATAATATATAAATATATAATAATAGTTATATAATATATGTCGAAAATTCAATATCTAATAAGTTATATATATATATATATATATATATATATATATATAACTTATTTCTTTGTCCATAACGCTTGGCGAGATTTTGGCGACAAAATTGGCGGAATGTCGCCAACTTGGCGACTTTTTGAAATGTTGCCAAATTAACGAAAATCTCGCCAAATGGATAAAAATGACGATAATCAATGAAAATGACGACTAATTGTCGAAAAGTCAGTATCTTGGAAAGGATATTAGTATCTACTAGAAGAAAAACCTATTTATTTTACTGTAAAAGTAATAAATTCATTTCATTATATAAGGAAAGTCATGTGTTGCCCACATCAGATTTTTTTATACAGAATACAATAAATTTCATAAATACCTGGCAATTTGAGGGTAATTGTACATCTGTTAAAAATTACTCTCCTGAAAAGCAAAATACTCTTTCAAATCAAGTCAGGCAGTATTTTCACTCTTCTGGAAAAATTCTAGCTCTATCTCTGATCATGCCCTTGTAATCCCTGATTCAGTATCCTAAATTTTAATTATCTGCGGTTTATCTATCACAGCTCGATAAAAAAAGTTGGATAATTAAAGAAGTAAACGATTAATTATTAGTTTCAAACTAAAACTGGGTCTACAAAGTTTGAATGGAAGGGCTAATTTGTTTTTATTGTGAGTTACGTACAGGCATACGTATGTATTTAGGATATCTTACTGTTACAACGTGATCACTTATGCATGTATGTATGTAAACCGATTTGCGTAGCCTATACTTGGCCGAGAATCACGCGGTTAATTTTTAAACGTAGATATCGAAACGTAAAGGCGGGCTAAGACCAGAAAATTTGAAAAATTTGATAGATTTTAAAAATTTGTAAAAAACATTATTTTTAGGGTAAAAGGAACGGTGTGCGGATAATCTATCTTCTCATTCAAACATGAAGTTAGAACCTCGTTTTTTAAACGATTAGACATATAAATTTACTGATTTTCGATAAAGTCAATAGTTATTTTAGATTTTAATAAATCCCGGAAAATGTGAAAAAACCCATTCGCAACAAAGAACGATTCCTCGTCTAAAATACGATTCTGGGGGATGACGGAGATCCCTCACAGCAAAAATCGTCACATGTGTGACAGTGACGTTGCAGTTACGTGACACCTGGGTCAAAATGTGACATCATATTTGTGACTTCTATGCGACGTTACGTATTAGTAACTTTATAACTTCATTGTGACTATATTCTGTGACGTTTCCACAATTTAATTAACACGTAACAATGTGACAACATTACAATGGCAATTACAATGTGACGTCACAAACGACCATGAAAATGACCAAAATGACCTCGCTGTGACCTCAATATGACATTGCCGAGACGTACTACGACGTCCTGTGACGTCCCAAAGTCACAGTGTGACGTAAATCTTACGTCACTGTGAAAAAAATGCTGTTAGGGATGAGTGAGACAATGGGTACCGGCCCAACTAGGCGATTAAAATGCACATATCTGAAACCTTCAGTTTTACAGATAATAATTTTAAATTTTAAATACAAGATTCCAAGCATTCCCTGAAAAAATCGCGTATTCGGATTTTGGATGAAAACTTCATGTTTTACACTTTTCCGACGTATTGCTAAAAATTAAAGCATGCATTTTTAAGTACGGTCTTCAACTATCATCGTGAAGTGCCAAGCCTCTAGAGAACTTCTATTCGTTTCGTCGTAACTTTATTTGTTATTCTTTTTACAATTCAATTCATTCTGGTCACTTTCATGTGGAAAGTCGCTGTGTTTTCTGCATGCTCTTCAATCGAGGGAGGGATGTGGTCTGTCAAGTCGCGTGACACAGTTTATGGAGTAGGGGTGGGTGGTAAACAAGATAGAGGCAATTTTCGCTCGGCTGAATATCTTTTAATGTATGGAGTAGCACTTTTCGTGTGTTCCGATTTTAATGCAATTATCACGTTTTATTTTAGACTCTGCAATGGGACCACTCGACCTTCTCGCGCTAAATGTGGGCCCAAATGTCCTGCTTTGCGACTTTTGCGCCCACGCTAGAAGGGGGGGCGGGGACAACGGAGTGGGCTATAAAAGGGGAGGAAGATATTCTGCGGCCGCGCAGCACCTGCAGAATTTACTAAAAAACTTATTGTTACAAACATTGGCTGCCATATATTTAGTGACTGGCCCGCTAGTCTGTTATAAAATATGTAATAATAACACTTTTTTTATTGTTCATGCAACACGTTGATGGAAATGAAAATGATTTTTAATTGTCTATTATCCCTTGGAACTGCATATGATGCTGTACAGCATAAGTACACGTACTTTTTTAATTGGTGCATAATCTCTTGATTCATTGGTCTATCATCTAAACAACAGAATCCCTTACTTTCATATATATGAGAGAGAACAAAAAAGTACATTGTAAATGTACAATGTAGTGTACAGAATGCACACTTTATTATTACTTTATTTCATGTTGGTAATGTGTTGAAAATCCAGACCGTCCGACTCATCCAGTGGACATGAGCAACTAATTGGACGGCCGATGTTGGTAATGTGTGTAATTTATCAATTAAACTTACCACATTTATATATGTTGCACAACTATCATGTTATATATAGTGTTCAGCATTATCCGAAGTTTCACGTATAATACCAATAGATGTTGTAACGTATTATTGCAGTTTTTTTTATCCCCTTGTTCTATCTTCATATCATGTTGTTGTTGATTTGAATGTCATTAATTGTTTCATTGACAACTGAAATTGATAATTCAACTGTTGTGAAAGGTTTATCCCCTATTTATGAACTACCAAAATTATTATCCGATGTTTATAGAGATTTATATATTTGAAGCGAGGATTTATTATACCCAACTTATTGCTGCATTCTGAATACATACATTTTGGTATCAAAATTAGTGTATTTAGTATGATTAGTAATTATTTTTCCTGTTTCTTCCTACATTGAAAAGTTTAGCTACCCCTTTCCCGGCATTTTGAAAAGAAAAAAAAGAAAAATTTCATGTTTAGAAAAATTAAACTCCATGAAGGACCAGGGAGATTTAAAGCAAAAGTGTTCTCGGAATATACTTCAGAGATTTATTTTTAATGGTATTAACTCAAAGATTTGCCGAAAACTATTCAATAATTAGAGAACGCGTTTAAATTGGAATTACGATTATTTTTTAAATTATTGTTTTCATAGATGTCCCAAGAATATTTGCAGAATATACTCAGACAATTTTTACAATTCTTTTCTAAACGAAGGGTCTCGACCTACAGATTTGTAAAAAACTATCGAATAACCAGGTAACGCATTTAAATTCATTGGCAAACTTTTTAAATTATGGGATTTATAGTTGAACTGAGATTGTTCGAGGATTCTTCTCGAACGATTTTCATTTATTTTATATAATGTTTCTTTACTAAAGGTATGTCAGTATTTACCATAGTCCACGCTATTTCTCGTACTATGTCATGCTCTAGGACATTTGATAATTTGAAAACGTAATAGTGCTTAAAGAAAAACGAAAGTTGAATATTGTACTTAAAAATGTCGTTTGATGAGTGAATTTCTCACTCATACATTTGCTAAATTTTTGAAATGGATTGAACGAGTCATACTAATAATGTAATTATACTTGATACTTTCAAGTAAAGTATACAAAAGCATTTATTATATGTTTATTCATTGGGAAAAGGAGAACAAATCGTTATATTTTAAAAGTATGAGACAAAAGTTAGAAAGTCAGTTCTTTAGATGGAACTCAACCAAGCTTTGCCTCGGTCTGTTTTGTATCTTATTTTGTAAAGCAACATTAACCTCCTTGCTCTACTCTTTAAATATGTTTCGCAATTTTGTGCAGGTGCCTTTTAAAATAATTTAAATTAGATCCGAAGCTCAGCTTTAATTCTTTCTCATGATTCTACGATGCAGAACTGCCTTTCTTTCATACTTCCTCTGCATACTTATTCCTTTTCATGACGCCAGGACAGGAAGCAGAACAGTTTGCTATCATATTTCCCCTGACAGTCAGGGGATGCAGAACTGTGTGCTGACTGCCCCTAACCTAGTCATGTAAATTCCTTCTCATGATGCCAGTTCAGAATAAAGAAATACTTGCTATCATACTTTCTTTGACCTAGTCATCATGTAAGATGATTAGGTTAGAAAAATTATGATATATAGCAAGACAGTCCTGCATCTTGGCATCATGAGAAGGAATTTAACTGCTTTTGACTTTATGTTTCAAAGAATGCAGCATTATAAGTTACTTCTCCTTCTCAGTTATGAAGGTTAACTGCTCTTGGTGTTATTGTTAGTTGTCGTACGTTCAATCTCCTACTCTGGGGCTATCACACTGCCTCTTTGGGCATTTCTCGAATCTTTGCCAGACAGTCCGCATGTATAGGCGAGATGATGGACATTTAATTCTTGCCACTGAGGTACCTCCACTTTTTTTTTGATATCCTCGTCTAAATTCATATTTTAATGTCTTATATAAAAGTGATGCTTTGTTCTATTCAAATAAGTTTGATTCCTATCACATTTGGTTATAAATTGTGTGGATGCCATTATTTTCCTGCTTACCCTTTTCCTCTCAACTCAATTGTAAGCGCTTCTACAATTCCTTACCTTCTATCCTGTTTACCCTATTATAATCGAAGCAGGGTTATTATAGCGTCTGTAAATCCGCCATAGCTTGAGGTAAAAATGATAAGAAGAATTACAGTAAAAAATTGAACGCACCGATTACGTGTCGGAAGTAACAGTCTAGCCCCCACCCCCTTCCCCGACGTTTCAAGAGGAAATGTTCAACTATGCCACTGAGGGCATACAATTTTTCTTAAAGTGCATATAGAAACTCTGAGACATCCTTTTGTTTATTTCGTTCGTTCTAGGGAAATATTGAACATCCCAGTGAACCATTTTACTATCACTATACTGTCACATTGTACTATCACTATGTTCAATATTGTGACAGAATTACGACACACGTCATTTCCCCACCGATATTGCGTAAAATCCAAAATATTTATCCTATTTCTAGATATTACTCTAATCATTTGAAGTCGCTGTCAGATTCACACGCCGATATTCGACACCTCAACTCAAAAACAAACCCTTTAGACACGTTTTGGCGTTTTTAATTGCTATCAGTACATCTACGCAATCACGCGGTGCCTGAAAACAAAACTGCGCAGTTTTTTGGAAAGGAACCGCTGTCGTAAAAAAGTAAAAGATAAAATTCTCTCTAACCTCCTGATCGCCAAAATGGCGAAGATAAGGATTGATCGACGAAATCCATCGGTTGCGCATTTTGCACTTGACCCGGCCTTCGAGATCATAAAAGCCGAAGGAATTCATAATTTCTCGCATCATCTCCGACTCTTGCGGACGATAAGAGATTTTACTTGTAGGGTCTCCTTATGGCACGTGCATTAAATTATTTAAAGTGGTTGCATCATAACAATTTATTCTTGTTCGTAAACTGAGTCTGCTTAGGTGCTTAATTGTGCAATTATCATCTGCTTGTGAAACATAATTTCATATTGCAGTTTACACCATCTATAGAAAATCTCATGGTTCATTCATTATATTACATGTTCTTTATTTTTGTTTAATAATTCATATACATTACTATAGAATTGTAGTACCAATTCACTGTTAGTAGTACGTTTACACCAAAGCTTATCTGTACACCATTATCTTATGAACATCATCGATTCTTGCTCGCGATGAAAAAAAGTTCTTAGAGCATCTCCTTTTGGCAAGATGATGAAATTTTTAAAGTTTCTTACATCAGATAAAGGCTTTCTTGTTTTTGTAGAAGGAATTGTTAAGTGTTTGATTATGCAATTGGAAGTTGCTTGTTACAAGGGATTTCATGGTGCAGTTGTTTTTTGCAGTTTTTTGGCTGTAAAAAATATTTCTGCCGTCTTTAGTATACAATTATGCTAACATATAAATGGACCAACCTATATAAACAATTGTTATGTAATGTACTATAAACAATTATTATGTAATGTACTATAAACAATTATTATGTAATGTACTATAAACAATTGTTAAAAATATTATAAATGCCTAAAACGATAAATTTAAAACGACGTCCTTGTAGATACAGAGCCGCCCGTACAAATTGTGGGCCCACCTATAAATATTTATCACGTCCCTCTCCAAATCTGATTTTCCCCTCCATATGACGTTTTAATGTCCGACTTTCCCTATGGGCGGTTCTGGTAGGTTCTTTTTGGAGGACGTCCTCATTCCAGATAGATGAAGTTATTCCAACAGATTAAAAATTGTATTTATCGTATCAAACTTGTTTATTAAGTATTTGTTCATGCAATTAGTCATAGATTGTAAAAAGAATATTATAATAGTATGGAAATTTAGCTTATAATACAACACACTTAGAGATCGCATCATAGGCTTAAGAGAAGATGTGGCCCCACAGACCATTCTGATCAGAAAGATGTTACAGTAAACCAATATTGATGGCAGTGGGTCCAAGCGTTCACAGGACAAGATGGACTTTATAGATTAGCAAGTGCTTGAAGAGATCGTGGAATCACGAGAGCAACTAAAGCAACACCAATAGGGTCCTTGTCCTACATCAAGGATCATAGACAAAAGCCTCCCTTTGTATTACGTAGTATCGAAGCACATAATTGGGTGACGATTGGAATAAGAGGGATTCTTATAGTCTTTTAAAACGTCTACCATTGGCTAACCAATGTAGGTGGTACTAAATAGAGTGGTGTTGACACCGTGAATTCTATATGATGTCTAATTGAAGTGGTCCAGCGATGAATACAGTTTTCCACTTGGAGTAGATGATCATCATATCCATGTTTGGAGGAAGACTGGTGATCAGTCCAATTCGATTGCAGTGGTCGATCAGCGCACGGTCACCACACCTAGGGGTACTGTTTAAAAGCCCATCTTTTATGGTACTTGATAGCCCCTAGTTTTTGCTATAAGGTACTTTGAGAGCACTCCTGTACGTTGACAACATTATGCAGCCAATTGCATCAGCTATGCTGTCATGTCTTCTCAGATCTATTTTGTAGCACGATAATGCCTGATCTTAAGCACAACGAGACTCTCCCAAGATTGTCTTCCTGGAGTTCATACCACCTTATGGCTTCAGTAAAGTTCCCAGATCTTTTGCCAATCAAACAATCTTGAGCCATTTTGCCATGTTATATACAAGGAAGCCAGTTGCGACTACTACGGAATGAGAGAGATGTAACCCTTCCTTTAAGACTGTTGAGCCCCCCCTTGAATTTTCCTCCAGCGCCTCTTCAATTTCGGCTCTGACTATAGCCCTGTGTAGAAACTAGATCACTGAATGCACCCACTGACTTGCGATTGAATGCCTCCTTACTATATGGAGTTGGAAAGACGGGAAAAGACCTGGTTGGTTTCTCAAAATAAACGGGATTTTGGGGGGAAAGGAATTTTAAAAGTTTTCTAAAAGTGGGACTTTTCAGTCATTGTATTTTGCATTGTAAAAGAAAGTATATGACCCAAAGTTATTATTACTTTCCTTATATAAATAATGTATAAGGAAAGTATTGTGACGGGGTCGAAAATTCGAATTCGAGTTTTCGACGGGAGAGCAAGTTTCAAGCATCCTTGATCACGAATCAAACATTTTTGAGGTGATGTGTGTGTGTTAGTGTGTGTGTGTGTGTGTGTCAGTGAGTCTGTGGAGACGATATCTCACTAACGAATGGAGCGATTCGAATGAAATTTGGTACAAAAATCACAATCTATGAATACTGGAAGTCTATTGTTTTTAGACACAATCGAGTGTTCAGAACCCCCCTAAATTTTCGAGTGAAATTTTGAAAAAATCATCAAAAAATCGAAACCTTTAATAAAGTTACGCAAATAGACATTTCTTAGAAAATTTTCCTTAGAAAATTTTCCTTAGAATTTTTTCTTAGAAAACGATTGACATAAACTTTAGAACGGTAGCATGAACCGTTCTCGAGATATTGTACATTTTTCAAATAAATTTATCAAAAAATCCCATAAATTAAAAAAAAATATTAACTGTTGAGAAACATGTTCACTTTTCACATGTAATATCATGCGATAAATTGGGTGACATCATTCTCGTGGTTCTAGCTCGTTCCATTCATGAGAAAAGGTACTTTGAGTAATATTTTTATATTTGAACGCCAATAGTCATTTATCTGCTATAAGAATAACTTATTTCTCCGTCCATAACGCTTGGCGAGATTTTGGCGGCGAATTTGGCGGAATGTCGCCAACTTGGCGACTTTTTGAAATGTTGCCAAATTAACGAAAATATCGCCAAATGGATGAAAATGACGCCAAATCAATGAAAATGACGACTAATTGTCGAAAATTCACTATCGTGGAAAGAATATAAGTATCTACTATAAGAAAAACCTATTTTTTTTTACTGTAAAAGTAGTAAATTCATTGCATTATATAAGGAAAGTCATGTGTTGCCCACATCAGATTTTTTATTTTTTGCATTCGGAATTATAAATTGCCGAAGCATGGAAAATTGAGAAAGATTTGTTAGATGCAAGAAAAATATTTAAATTATGTGGCTTTCTTAGTATATACAAAAAATGAAAATGAATTTCACAAATACATTGTAATTTGATTTGTAAATATTTTAAACGCAAGAACACTCAAAAGTAACCTAATACAAGAATAATTAATTCTTTTATATTCATTTAATATTGAACGGCAATAATACATCTATATTAGTTTCAATGATATTTTAATAATTCTGCTGCAAATATAATATGCACATTTTCAATAAAATTTTCGTAATTCCAAATTTTCAAATATTTTATTTCAGTAGACTTTGCTTCTAAATAAACAAATGCAAAGATTTAGTAAATTTATCAAAATGGCTATCGATCATTAAGGTTTTAACTGCGTAACTTGCCAGATTAGCCAGAGCATATACGAGAAAGAAACGCTTAAATTAGTTTTTTTCCCATCACAGTTTCCATCAAAGTTCTAAAGTCCTTCCCAAATTCACGGGTTTTTTGTAACTCTACGACCCAAACTTGGGCTTCAGGTTCAAGTAGAAAGCAATGAGAAAGTTCAGCCCTTCTCTTTCTATAGCATTGGAAGTCGATTCTCTTAATGGTCTTAAATTTTTGATATGGTTGTAGAATGTAGATGTCCCGATTTTAAATCGATCCTTTACAGGTGCTACCATAGGCGCGACCTTGGGAATGAATACAACCGCCTGTACGTATTATGGATTGTTTATATTTATGTTCGATATGAAAGAGAAAAATTTGTATCGATTATGTAACTGAAAGTATGAATTAGATGACATCAATATTAGTCTTTTCTACAAGTTTCATCTGTTTTATTTATTGGAACAGGAATGCTTTTTTGTTACAGTTTTATGTTACAGTATTTAGGACTGTCAATGACAGGAAAACAAATAATCTCAAATTAAGTTCTAACTTTTTAAAATAAGTTTTATTTTGTTTAACAATCTATTAGCGTCGAAATAGTCGTCTTTATCAAAAAATAGCTCAAATAGGTCATCCTGTCCCGTGATTGATACTGTAAGTGTATAAAGTTTCAGCATTTTAAGTTGCTGGGGGGCATCTGGAGGGTAAGTCTATCGGGTCGTTCTCCTCCTCTCTGCCTGTCGCAATCGAAGAAATCCTGTTCCGTTGAATTCGGTCACGTGATCGATATCACTAGTGTGCAAGTATATATTCTTCTATGTCACGGGAGGGGGTGTACTGTTTGTACTATAAATCCACGAATTGTAACGTATGTATGGGGTATTTTTTATTTGCAGACTTATTTTTTCATTCTGTGAGAAGCTCTGTTTATTTTATAAAACTGAAATATTCCTTGCTTCATAGAGTCATATACAAATGTATATTAACACAACACAACTAAATTTGTCAGTTACATTGGATTGACTGGATTGTTGCCACCTGAAGCTTTTTAAAAAGGATATATTTATATTACAGACTCCTTATTCTATCTGTTGGCAAAGCTGTGTAGAAACATAAGCGTTCATTTCAAAATCCCAATTAGCCGGAACCTATGCAGAACTGATGCCCGTCAGGCAGTTTTACACGACTTTTTGACCGTGGAGGAGCGAATGAAACTTTATGGGGGGAACAAGTTTTCTATTTTCCCTATATAAATAATATCTATATGCTGTCACATAAATAGAAATTTAGTTAATATAAAATGTCTCCGGGGGGCTAAAAGCCCCCTCCCCCGGATGTATGAATGAAAGAAATACTGACCCCTTATTGGTCGCACTCTAGGCTTCGAATAACTTGTTCTTGACCTAATTGGAGCATGGTATGCAATTTATTATCTTCATAATATTTAATAGTTAGACTTTTTCTAGTATAAATATATATATATATATATATGAATATATGATATATATATATATATACTTTGATGCAAAAAACTATATGCGCCCATAAAATATTGAGCTATAGCCGCGAAACTCATGCAAATATCGTTTTAAGAATTATGCAAATGATCAAATTGTTAGCGCCAATTATGTTTTAAGACTCATGCGACGCGCATGAGAACGACGCATCGTGTAGCATTTAAAACGACCAGTGTTATTACTCAGGGGCAATTGGAACTGGATTTCCTGCTTTGATACTGCAAGTTGTGTATAAAGATGCCTTTGAGACGTACTCGAACGACTCGTTACGAACAAGTGTCGGTTATAGAGGGAAATCGTATCATAGGCCTAAGAAGAGCTGGTTGAATCAACAGACATATCATTTGCCGTCTTGGTCGGAGTAATGTGATAGTTGCTGGGTGTTGAAAACAATGGATCAAAGAAGGCACATGTAACCATCGCTGAGACTTAGAGACTTAGAACGCCCTAGACAGACAACTTCTCGAGAGGATCGGGCAATCAGTAGAGGTAGCACATCTGCACCAATGGTTTTGCTATCAGCCATTCGCCTGCATCATGTACCAAGGCATCCTGTACCACGCATCATGTACTTTACGAAGGTGACTGGCTAAAGGTGGGATTAGGTATCGATGTCCATTGAGGTGTCTAGCACTGACTCCTCAACATAGACAGAGCTGTCTGGATTGGTGCTGAACTCGGTCAGCCTATAGAGTGTCCAATTGGAGGCATGTTGTCTTTAGCGACAAATCCCGCTTCGCCCCCAGTGCTGATGACCGCCACATACGTGTATGGAGGAGGACTGATCAGTGTTTTGATCCCGCGTTTGTTGTTTTGAGCAGCACACGGTCATCTCACGTGGAGTGGCAGTCTGGGGAGCCATCTCGTGTGACAGCCGATATCCTCTAGTTGCGCAGCAAGCCAATCTGATGGTTCGCTAGTACATTGACAATATTGTTTAGTCGATGGTTCTGCATATTATGTGAAGTCGTCCATGTTTCATCCAATAAGATAACGCTCGGTCGCATACTGCACGACTTTCTCAACACAGACCTATCACCAATAGAACACGTCTGGGACATGCTGGGATGGCAATTGCAGCCTTCTCAGAATGCCACTAAATTAGTCGGCCAGTTGCAAAATGTGTGGCAGAATCTTCCGCAGAGGGGCTCAAGCAACTTAATTTACTCTATGCTGCCTCGAATGTCGATTTGTATAGCTGCAGGGGATGATTTACCTCTTACTAAAATGTCATTTTTCTTGTTGCCACTATTTCTTAACAAAACGTTTATTTGCTTTCAAATTCTAACCATTTGCATATCTCCTCAAGCGATACATACAGACCGAGTTTCACGGCTGTAGTTTAATTTCTTATGGGTGCATATATTTTTTTGCAACTGAGTGTATATGAATAATTGAAACGTCACCGTGTGAGCTGAGTATCCACTATGGGATTTCATATGGAGCATAAAGTAAACTATTATAATTTGTAAAAATAAATGAATAAAGTGAAAGAACTAACTGCATTGTGTAGATTGTTTTTGGACGGCTCTCAAGCGCTCATTTATTTTTACTTTCTAACCACCGACTTTGACCTCATTGCACGACACCTGATGATTCATGCCAACTTTTATCTGTCCGCGTGGTTTTTTGGCTACCAACATGCATCTAAACTGTGATCAAATATCAATGATAAGGTTATTTAATTATACAAATGCATGAACCACCTTTTAGAAAAGCCTTCCTTTCAATAAAGATGCTTTCTTTCAATTGGAGAACTCTTGGAACCTCTATAATGGCATACAAATTAATGGAATATTTGCTTCATTAAAACAGCACTAGCTATTTTTGTTCTAGCTATTTGTGTTCATTGATTATCGCATCGTCTGCGCCGTGCTGATGAGCGGCAATGACATCAAAACTATGGCTACGGATAGTGATGCATAATCAGTTGAGTACTTTCTTGTTTTCATGTAGCGCCCCGTTATGCACAAGATGTGAATTCACTGCAATCGTGAGTGCTTAGAATTTTGTATTACGGTGGACAGGTCTACAATAATGCCCTGCAAATTTGCTGGATTTGTACCTCTACCAAATAAATTCTGAAATCCCTGCTTTCGCCCTCTTAATACCAACTTTAGCTGTTTAATCATACTTGGTATTAGAAACCTTGTTGCTAATATTATCAATATTATAATTACCATGATTATTCATATTACTTATATTATTATTATTATCTTTATCATTATTATTTTTATCATTATTATTATGATTATTATAATTAAATTATTTATTTATTGATATTATTATTATTATTATTATTATTATTATTATTATTATCATTTTATCGTTATTATCATTATTTTTATCATTATTATTATTATACTTCAATTATTTATTTATTGAGGCAAGCAATAAACTAATATCCAATTTCTGCCTTTACTGTCAAGGAAATAAATATAAAATACAATAAAATCAATAAAAACACAATACCACAAGATAAATTTACAAATTTAAAATCAAATTACCATTAAAATTATCATCAAATACTAAAATTACCACACGGTAGGGTACAAAAACACAACACCAAAGCAACTACTATGTGAGTTACTGCTACAGTTTACGCAATAAACTGAATTACAATTTAATATGCAATTTATAAAGCCACTAATAAAATATTTTTTTACTGAAGAAACTTTTTGTCTTAATTTTACAATAAACAAGAAAGATCAATCATGCTTAAAGCATTGATTATGAAACACTTTCCAACTTCAATACAATTTTATTTAAACATCTCTAAAATGCAATGCATTCCACGGTAATATATTAAAACTTATCACAATACTACATAAATTTATTATAGTTGAAAACTTAAACCTTCATCGAAAAAAATGAACTTCATTCAAATGACGGCATTGAAATATAAATTGCCTGGTTTAAACATCTCTAAAATGCGACACATTCCTCGGTAATACTTTTAAAATTATCATAATACTACGATAATTTATTATATTTGAAAACTTCATCGAAAACAACTGAAATTCATTCAAATGTCGTCATAAAAAAATAACACGCCTGGCTGTCTCTATAAAAGCAGAATTTCATTCATAAACATTTTCCCATTCATTTCATTCATCACAATACTATAATTCACACAACTAATCATCATTCATCACACAACTAATAAGTTATTTTATTTAAAAATTAAGACCATGGAGCTACAAGTAATTAAACTGCATGCTTAAAACTTCATCGAAAATAATCGTCCTTCTCTCTGTAAAATCAATGAATATTTCATTCATATCAGCTATGCAGACCCCATGGCCTAAATAACTTTGTGTTAAAAAAATACAGCAATTCTAATACAACTTATTCTACATATTTTGCTGTTTACATTTTACATAGGTGAAAAATAGGCTTCGTTGTAGAAATAATCAAATTTGATGAGCATTTAAACTCAAATATATTGTAATTGCGTTGTTTCAGTATGTAGATGCACAGAATTTAAGCAAAAATAAAGTGGTTTTAGGACGGATACAATACTCAATATGAATTAAAAAGGAACTTTAAAAATCACGATTTTGAGACAAGATGGATGCCATATTTCATTTTGAAATGGGTCATGTGATCTTTTCATATCATGGTCACGTGATCGCTTCATATAAGAGGTGTAATTATTATTTAAATTTTTATTTAAAAACTGCTGAATATATTTCGCTGAATTTGTTTTTATATATTTAATGTAACAATTTGAATATTACCTAAAATACCAATTTTTGAATTTTAAATCCGCTTAAAAAATGCTTGAAAAATTAGGTCCCATAGGGTTCAATGTATTTCATTTTTTCAACCCGGGTTCAATCCAAAACTAATTGGGTGATATTATTCATTTATATTCCCATAGGTCCCACAGATCGTCTGAACAACATACTAAAATTTCATTTTGATTAAGTCATTTTTACGGCAGTTATCGTGCTAACGGACAGACAAACAGACAGACAGAATGAACAAAGTCATAAATACTTTTGTAATAACTTTGTTGTAAAGTGTTGAAAAGAGGCTACAAATGTTCTGAAAAGTATATTGGTGATAATCAGTGATTTCAATGGTATTAGGAGGGTAAAAGTTTGTGTTCACTGATCATCTTATTGCTTACACATTGCTGAGAAGCTGTAATGATCGCAAAATCGTGGTTCACGACTGGTGATAGTGGATAACTTGAGAACTAGCTAATAAGTCTGGATGGTGTTGTTGTTGTTGAGACCCAGACCGTCCGACCTACCAGAAAGGTGTAAGGTAACTGTATGGACGGCCGGGAAGTGCCACCCAATTTAGACCGGAACCCAGTGGGGGAGGCATCCACAGGGACCGTACCCTCCTTCCCCTACCACCAACCTCTCGGAAGGACTTACGGACCCACATGTTTAACGTGATCGTACTCCGCATGAACACGGCGGCATTTTGTGGTAGCGTGCAAATCTAGCGCGCAAACCACGGGGATACCGCACCCGAGATGGCCAACCCAACAGCACGCGGTGTTCCGAGGTGGTCACCCACCAAGTACTAACCGCGCCCGATGCTGCTTGACTTCGGTGATCTAACGAGAACCGGTGTTTTCAGCACGGTACGGCCGTTGGCCCAAGTCTGGATGGTGTGTATAAATTCACTAGGCATACAGTTACTAATGTTATTTTCTAACTCTATAATGTAGATAAATTACTGTTTTTTCAAAAAATTTCGAATTCGAAGTTTTGACGGATAAGCACTTTATTAGACGTTCTGAACTCATTTCTAATACTTATGGAAATATGTCCGTCTGTGTGTGTATGTATGTGTGTGTGTGTGTGTGTGTGAGAGAGAGAGAGAGAGAGAGAGAGAGAGTCGTGGATAGGATAATTCAAGAACGAACACATACCTCTATGAAGCCAACGGCCCTACCATGCTGAAAACACCGGTTCTCGTTAGATCACCGAAGTCAAGCAGCATCGAGCGCGGTTAGTACTTGGGTGGGTGACCACCTGGGAACACCGAGTGCTTTTGGCACTTTTTGGGCGGGATAGCCCGGTGGTTTGCGCGCTGGATTTACACGCTGCCACAACTGCCGTCGTGTTCTTGCGGAGTACAATCACGTTAAACATGTGGGTCTCTAAGTCCTTCCAAGAGGTTGGTGGTAGGGAAAGGAGGGTACGGTCCCTGTGAATGCCTCCCCTACTGGGCTCCGGTCTAAATTGGATGGCACTTCCCACCCGTTCAAATGGTTACCTTACACCTTTCTGGTAGGTCGGAAGGTCTGGGTCTCAACAACAACATACCTCTGTGAAATTTTAGGTGTGTATATTTTGTAAAACACTAGTTGCTATTTATTTCTCGAAATGCTAAAACACTAGTTGCTTTGTAAAACACTAGTTGCTATTTATTCCGCGCATGCGCATCCCCCCTTCCCTGTTGTCTAATCGTAATTTATTTTTAAACGTAAAGATAGGGCTAAAAAAATTATAATATGTGAAAGAAAATTTCTCTGCTTTTATGTGTAACCTTGGTGGGCATTCTTGCCGATGAGTAGAATAAGCTGGGTCAATACCGCTAAATGACATTAGAATTTTTCACCTAATGTAAAATACATAATAAGTAGAATACAAAAATTATTAGAGCCTAAGTTATCTAGGACAGCAAATTAGCTGTTGAACCGTTGCACTGTTCTGTTTTCAAATGGAGATGAAAAATCTGCAAATTGCATTAGTTACTTACAGAACCCGTCTTAACCTTGCTTTGGATATAAGGCAAAATTAAATTGTAGCCCCCAACCCCCATCCATCATAAAATTTTTATAAAAAAAAAAGGAATATTGATCACCGAAGATGGACCCCCCAGATCTTTGCGATCGTCCAGCATCTGCCTACTTTCCCTATAGTCAAAACCGGCCCTAATTAATTGTGAATCGAAAGCTAGTATGATAACCACGGAGGTAAAAGTAAGGAGTTAAATCTTCATATTAAGAAAACGCCAATATCGTTTGAGACAATAATTCAGGTGGTGCTGGAATAAGTTAAGTAGCCCTGTATTGTATGCATATCTATGGCGAAAGACCTAAAATATTTATTTAAACTGTCAATTTTGTAAAAATTAATTATTTGTACAACGTAAAGAATAACTGAAGTAATAAAGAATATTCCTACGTATTCAAAATTATTTTACTTTCCAATTCATTTTTATCTCCACATATTCTGTACTCTATCTTACAACTATGAAAAAATACGGGTTAATTATACTCATAATTAAGGAATACTTAATTAAAAATTATTAAAAATACATATACTAAATACTACGCCTTTCTATAGTGTCAACTAACAATAGCAACTACTTTGCAAACACTAGCGACACCTAGGTATAATTCTCAAAGCATTATGGCATTTTCAAGCATTTCATCCATAGGGGTTTTATCTACTCCTTTCTACTCCATGGTGGCAACATTAGATTTGCTCATCATTCGAAAAGTACGAGTTGAGATGTTTCGGGTTGGCATCAGATTTATCTTTGCCCTTTATGACTCATAGAGGACTCTGGTGAGGCATTCCTTTCAGCACAACCCGTCATTGCCAAGTTATTTTTATCTGGATTCGATAATTTTATGTGTTCGAGGGTTCAAAATTGAACGTTAACAACATCGTCCATCAACCTCGCCCATCAACGTTGTCTATCAACTCTGAGATCAACTAAAGAAAATTAATACGATTACTAAAGATCTTTGTCTTGTTAAACTATGGATAAGCTATTTTGAATAGTTTATCTCTCCTTTTAACCTCTAGATTTCATTAAAAAGATATAAATTGAAATAAACTTTTTCACTGTACGAACTATCATGACCCAGTTTATCTCTTCTTAGCGTTCATCTGCCCCTAACAGTCATTGCTGCAGTGACAGCAGGAATATTTTCTATGTTCTATAATTTTTCAAATACAATGAGGATTTCTATGCATTGGACAAGGCTAACTTGTATACATTGTGGAAACTACGACATACTATTTACTTAGTTTTGTTTTCACACGCTCATTATGAGTATGAAGACAAAACTAAGACCAGGCTAACTTGTATACATTCTCTTATATATCAGACAGAACTAACTTATATACCATTGTGGAAACTATTTACCTAGTTTTGTCTTCATTATAAGTATGAAGACAAAACAAAGACAAAGCTAACTTGTATACATTGACTTATATCTAAGACAAGGTGAACTTGTATACATTGAAGTGAAAGCTATGGCCAGTTATTTACTAAATTTTATCTTCATGCACCCAGTATGTGTCCATTAACAAGATTGTTTCCATAGAAACATAATTCTATTTGAATATCCATTTAATATAATCTGATGTGGACAGCACATGACTTCCCCTATATAATACAATGAATTTATCTCTTTCACAGTGAAAAAATTATGTATAAGATCCACTGTATGTCACAATGTTTTTAACGTTGAATTGAACATTTGGCGATTTTTCGTATGGCAACATGTAAAACTGTTTCGAAGTACCCAATTAACTTATATTTCACGCAACACTAAATTCACAATTATCAATATTAATAGCAGCTGCAATAAGCAATATAGTCTATATATTAGAATATTTTAATAATTAATTCATCAATTTGGCGACATTTTTACAATTTTGAAAATATTTTTGCCAATCTGGGACGAAATATGGCCAATTTGGCAAAATTTCGCTAAGTGAGTCGCCAAGTTCGTCAAATGTATAGCCAGACGTTACAGGTAAAGGCAGAGGAGAGCATTTCTTATATAAAAATGACTGTTGCTGAATTATTAGGCGTTGATATACAAAAATATTACCCAAAGTATCATCTCCCGTGCATAGTACGAATTAGATCCACGAGAATGATGTTAACAAATATACCGCTTATGAAACATATTACATGCGAGCTCTCTAAAGTGTCAATCGTTTTCTAATGATAGACCACCCATAAAACGGCCGTTTAGTTTATGGATTATGTAACAGGTTTAAAGCTTCTCTTATACCTTGCTACAATGAAGTTAGTTTTGTTCAAGGGTCGAAGTCATTCCGAGACCCTAATTTATGTGCTGGTAACCGCGGTCCTGGTCCAAAAAATTGAGGAAGAAAACAGATTTTACAAAGTTCTAAAAATTTTTAAAACATTTATTTTAATAACTGAGAATATGCACAATTTTTAAGAAAATCTGATTTAAAAACTTGATATAAAATTGTTTACTGTGTGATTTTATTGGAGGCAAAAATTTTGCAATCCTATTCTTTTTATTGCAAAACCTTTGCTTGAAACATTTATTTCTCAGGATCTGCTATGGATAGAGCTTAGGTGATAGTTAATGTGGATTCAACATGTGCGTGTAGTGTGTGTGTGTGTGGGAGGGGCAGAGGAGGGGGGGGGGGTTGCTAAATATTCCCATTTCCGTGTTAAAATAATTTTATTTTACTTGAAACTGTTTCTCAAGATTGGATATAGTAGAGCTTAGAGGATAACTCATATGAGTTTAACATCCCATGTTGGAGAAAGTAGACAGGATTTCCACTTTTGGTTATTTTTTCACTTCCGGCTTAAAAAAAATTCTCGAAAAATTTATTTCTCCAGATTAAATATATATAGAGCTGTGGCGATTGAGCGTCGTGCTTACAAAACCGACATTATAATCATAGAGCAAATGCTAGCTTCGGCTCCGTTCTTATAATTCGGGTGCAGGTTCCAAGCATCTTTGATCAGATGTCTTTTTGGCAGGAGCAGAGTCGTCTTTGCTGCCGCACTATGTTGGCATGTGGAAGCCATTATTTTCGTCACCGGCATGTGTGAAAAACAATACGATGCTGGCCATCGAAAACACGTGGCGTACATAGGGGACACCCCCATAAAGGAGTCCCAGACCAACGACGACCAATAAGATGGTCGGTCACTCCTTCTGGGGCGTATACAAAATTCAGTCGACAGAAAAACTTTCATCTTTTCGGAAAGAGTCTCGACTGAAATCTCGACTGGAACGGTCGAACCTCCGTTCGACTGCCTCGAACTTTACGTTCCCAATATCAGGACTTAGCCGCCTGCCGCAGAATCTCTCTGCAAAGTATTGCAATGATGTACATAGAGCTGTAAATTTAATTGAAAATAAATGTTTATTTTTATGCAACGTTAACTAACGCTCTGCCTACAGAAACGCAATTAATGCTCTGCCTACAGAACAACAACAACAAATGTCGGGGCATTGTGCCGGGCATTAATACCGCATGTCAGGTTCAGCTCATGCAATCAAAAAGCAAACCTAAGGCTCCTCTATATACGAGCTGACTCATCAAGCATATTGAAGCCCACCATAGCTGGAAGCGCAATCCATTAACATTAACTCTATTCGTATTTTCACTTTAGGAAGTATAATTGAAATAATTATGGGTGGTTGTTTTGCACCGAACTACCTTAATCATTCTAGAAAGGGTTTTAGGCTATTTCGTTTTCCTAGAAACGAAGAAAGAAGACAATAATGGCTAACAAATAATTGGATACCCGGTACTGGAACATACTTGTGCGAGTTAAATTCTACAATATTCTAATTGAAACTTCTTCTTTTATATAAAGTATTTATTTTAAACACTTATTTTATAATCTCTGTAACTGTAGTATGGAACCCTATGGGCATCAATATGCTTGATAAGTCAGCCTGTAGTAGAGGAGCTCTAAGCAAACCCACATACATAAACCCGCAGAGCTTAAGTGATAATTAATATGACTTCAGCATCATATTCTGGAGGAGGTATGGGGGAGGGGTTTTACCAAGAATTTCCACTGCCCATTATTTAAGTTCCGGTTCAAAACTTTCTCTTGAAACATATGTTTAGTTTATCAGGATTGGTTTTTAATAGAACAGAGGTGATGATGGCGGATATGGATTTAGCAGCAAATTTCAGAGGGGATAGTATGTGTGTGCGTGTGGGGTGTGTGTGTGTGTGTGTGGGTGGGGGGGGGGGATCATCAAGAAATTCAATTTCATTTCTGGTACTGGTTCAGCACTCTTTCTTTAGTTTTGCTATTGCAGATGAATGTAAAGCCAGATTCAAAGTGGATTATTGACTTTGTCCCCGGTTTATTTTGTGATGTTCGCAGGTAATTTTGAAAATTGGCATGACAGTCACTTACACCAGTATACTGCAGTTACAATTCAGTATTTTCATTAAGTACATGTGCTTTTCAAAAGTTATAAAATATATTTTATTTAAAAAAAATTAAATCACAAATTTAAAGCACTGCACAAAAGGAATAGAAATTAAATGGAAAAGATTTAAAAAAATCTGATGTGGGCAACACGTGACTTTCCTTATGTAATGTAATGAATTTACTACTTTTACAGTAAAAAAAATAGGTTTTTCTTATAGTAGATACTAATGTTTTTTCCAAGATATTGAATTTTCGACAATTAGTCGTCATTTTCATTGATTTAGCGTCATTTTTATCCATTTGGCGAGATTTTCGTTAATTTGGCAACATTTCAAAAAGTCGCCAAGTTGGCGACATTCCGCCAATTCCGTCGCCAAAATCTCGCCAAGCGTTATGGACGAAGAAATAAGTTATTCTTACAGGAGATAAATGATTATTGGCGTTCAAATACAAAAGTATTACGCAAAGTATCTTTTTTCATGAGTGGAACGAACTAGATACACGAGAATGATGTCATCCAATTTATCGCATAATATTACATATGAAAAGTGAACATGTTTCTCAATAGGAAATTTTTTTTTCTATTTTATATGACTTTTTGATATCTTTTTTGAAAAATGTGCAATATCTCGAGAACGGTTCATGTTAGCGTTCTAAAATTTATGTCAATCATTTTCTAATGAAAAATTACATAGGAAATGTCTATTTGCGTAATTTTATTGGTGGTTTTGATTTTTTGACGATTTTTTCAAAATTTCATTCGAAAATTTAGGGGGGTTCTGAACATTCGATTGCGTGTAAAAACAATAGGCTTCCAGTGTTTATGGATTGTGATTTTTGTACCAAATTTGGTTCGAATCGGTCCATTCGTTCGTCAGTTATCGTCTCCACAGATCCACTGACACACCCACACACACACTCACAGACATCACTTCAAAAATGTTTGATTCGTGATCAGGGATGCTTGAAACGTGCTCTCCCGTCGAAAACTCGAATTCGAATTTTCGACCCCGTCACAACACTTTCCTTATACATTATGTATATAAGGAAAGTAATTACTGAACCTATTCAGAATTATAAATTATTTACTGTTTGTTAGAGAAATAAAAAATAATATAATATTATAAGAAATAATTTAAAATTAATCTGCTTTTAATTTAAAATAAATTATTAAATATTATATTTAGAATCCTCACAAATCCTATATATCTAAATTGTTCTGGAAAAAAAACCCCATTAAACCCCTCAAACTATATATACTTAAAAACATAAATAAAAAAACATTTTTTTTTATTTAAAGAAAAAATACACCGTTCATTCAAAGTGTTGCAAATTACTTGCTAACTGTTTATAGCTAGCTAGCACTTGTAATTTTCACCCCGGTTTCATCTGGATACTCCGACTCTAGACCACGTCAAAATATGCAGTTATTTTTTATTAACTTGTTTTGCGGTGTATAAATTAAACCTATGCAATATATCTGACGAGGTTATATTCACGTTAATCTATAAACTTGTCTCGAGGCACATAACTACGTACTTGATTAAGTACATTTCAATCTATTCTGTTCAAATCTCACCAATCATTAAACATCTTTAGAAACCCCAAGCTCATTTAACCTTTTAATATTTTTAAACAAAATAAAATATCTCGCGCTTATATACTTATATTTCACCAAGGAATAAGCAAAGATATTGAACAGCAACAATCGTGACATTTTAAATATTGCAACTTTCCCAGCTATTGGAAAATCCAGGTCAAAAAACTAAAATATCGAAATTATATCGATTCGATCCAAAATCCATTTATATACACTTGTAAGGTTTTAAACGAGCTACAAATTCTTGCTTATTGTTCATAGCTTGCACATTTAGCTTTTAAGATATAAGCATTACACTTTTCATCCATCTGGTGCTAAATATCTCCAAGTTGGCAATATTTCGCTAGATTATTCTCCAAGTTCGCCAAATGTATTGTCAAGTATTACAAACAAACGGAGTGAAGAGCAATTTTATATATTAGAAAGTATGCCAGTTATATGAAAGAATTAAAAGTTTGCAAAACATTGCCTCCCATTTAGTATAATTTTGATCAATTTAGCGACATTTTCGCCAATTTGCAACATTTGAAAAGTTGCCAAGTTAGCGACATCCCGCCAAATTTTTCGTCAAGTACGGTCGGACGGAGAAATGGGTTTTTCTTATAGTCGATTCTTATGTTCTTTCCAATATATTGAATATTCATCAATTCGTCATTTTTATTGATTTAGCATTCATTTTTATCAACTTGGCGACATTTACGTCAATTTAATTGAATTCGAGTTCGAATTTTCGACCCCATCACAATATTTTCCTTATAACATTATACTATATATTTAAGGAAAGTAATAATCAACAAAAGATCTAAATTCAAGCAGACCAAGTACAAATGCGTAAAATAATTATAATTCAATCGTAACGCCAACTACCTTGCAAATATTTCAACAGAAACAACACAGGACTAGGGCAAACCACATGATAGAATGTTGCATCACAGGTCGAAATTGGAAAATGCCATTATAGTCAAGAGACTTAATTGTTTCAGTCACTGTTGTGAAAAAAAATGCGATACAATTTTTGTGTTTGTGATGTCATTAGGGAAAGGAGTTATCCCCTGGGGGTACATTGTTAAGTATGGTATTAAATGAAAGATTTTTTCAAGCCCTTTAAAGTAATGCTAACATGCTATAATTGTGATCATTTGGACCCAAGGATATAGATTTTATTTTATTTATTTGTTTTAATTTGTAAAATTTGCAAAAAAAAAAAAAAAAAAAAAAAAAAACCAGTCACCACAAGCTACTTAAAGTGTTCACTATAAGAATAACCCATTTCTCCGTCCGCCCCCTTCTCTGTAACGTTTGGCGACAAATTTAGCGGGGTATAAGCATATGTATTTTCTTAAATGCTGCGAAATTCGTGAAAATGTCTCCTAATCGTTAAAAAAAGGCTGTCAAATCGATAAGAAATGCGCCAAATTGATAAAAATGACTCTAAATCAATTAAATTTCAGTTCTAGCGTAAGCGTTGCCAATGTGTCCGTCACTTTTGCATCTTGAGTGAAAGTGTACCTCTATCCTTTCATGCTCAGATAACTTATAGTGTAGGTCTTTCATTTTGTTATTAGAGGCCACGGATTCAAGATGGTAAAATTATTGTATTTCCGTTCTGAAATGGTCGCTATAAAGAGATAAAGATCACAGCCACATAGTTATCATACCACCATATTTTGGAAGTTTTTGAAAACTTTTGAAAGTTTTATTTAATTTTACTTTTTAGGAAGGACAGGCTGGTTTTAGCTGAAATCTAAAGAAGCCTGAGATCTAACTTTTACGGTAACAGCCGTTTCGATCCAAAGTGTAGTGATAACTATGGAGACGATATACATGCTAATAAACAAAATTTTTATGAAAACTATGCCAAACATGAATTTATATTAAAAAATGTGCGTAGTAAAATGCAGGAAACTACATTCAAATCTATAACATTTACACGGATTACAATTATAGTCGTCCACCAGAAAGTACCAAAAGGCCAGCTGTGGTTCAAAATATGAGGTTATTCTGAAGTTTACCTGCATTTTAAATATTTCATGAGACATTTTTTAGAAAAGTGAGAAGTCATCTTTCCAAAGTTCTTTATAGTTTATAATGGACCTTTTAGATTACACATATTTTATCGTCTACTTTAATGAAGTTGTGTTTCTTAGAAGAGGAGCAACAAAAAATAATGTGCTAACTTAACTTGGATAAGAAAATCTGATGTGGGCAGCACATGACTTTCCTTATATAATGCAATGAATTTACTACTTTTACAGTAAAAAAAAAATAGATTATTTTTATAGTAGATATTTATATTCTTTCCAAGATATTGAATTTTCGTCAATGAGTCGTCACTTTCATTGATTTAGCGTCATTTTTATCCATTTGCCGAATTTTTCGTTAATTTAGCAACATTTTAAAAAGTCGCCAAGTTGGCGACATTCCACGAAATTCGTCGCCAAAATCTCGCCAAGCGTTATGGACGGAGAGATAAGTTATTCTTACAACCGATAAATGACTATTGGCGTTCAAATACAAAAGTATTACTTAAAGTATATTTTTTCATGAACGGAACGAGCTAGATCCACGAGAATGATATCACCCAATTTATCGCATGGTATTATATATGAAAAGTGAGCATGTTTCTCAGCAGGAAATATTTTTTTTTATTTTATATGACTTTTTGATAATTTTTTTGAAAAATGTGCAATATCTCGAGAACGGTTCAGGTTAGCGTTCTAAAATTTATGTCAATCGTTTTCTAATGAAAAATTACATAAGAAATGTTTATTTGCTTAACTTTATTAGAGGTTTTGAATTTTTGACGATTTTTTCAAAATTTCACTCGAAAATTTAGGAGGGTTCTGAACATTCGATGACGTATAAAAACAATAGGCTTCCAGTGTTTACGGATTGTAATTGTTGTACCAAATTTTGTTTGAATCGGTCCATTCGTTCGTAAGTTATCGTCTCCACAGACTCACTGACACACACACACACACACACACATACTTTCACACACATATGCAGACATCACTTCAAAAATGTTCGATTCGTGATCAGGGATGCTTGAAACGTGCTCTCCCGCCGAAACCTCGAATTCGAATATTCGACCCCGTCACAATACTTTTCTTATACATACATTATTGTATATAAGGAAAGTAATAATAGTCTAAAATTCGTACAGAAAAACTATCAGCATTGTTGACGAACAGCAATACCCATTGTTGAAGAACAGTAATACCCATTGTTGACGAACAGCAGTAACGACAAAAGCCTTCGAAGGCTGGTAATAGCGGTCAGTTCTTTACATAAGTAAATGTCCATTTTAGGCTGCAATTGGTATTTCATTATCTTTTACTTATAAATTTTGTGTGTGTGTTTTGAAATACATGCATTGACAATTTGGACTGAATAGCGTTTAAAATATTGTTGAACTGAAATAAAATTTCAGAATTCCCGACGGTATTGTGTTTTCGAACCTCACCATTGTCTTAATTCTTGCCCTTTTAGGATGAGTAACTGAAAAGCGGACGCTGATAATATTTCTAATTGTCAAATTCCCACAATCTTGCAACACTTATTTTGTGGCAAAATTGCTTTTTTTTAACTTTATCACTTGAAATCTTACATTTTGGTAACGGCGTAATAAGATAAGTGTCATTCAGAAGTTGCCATACTGAAAAATTTTCAGAGTTCCAGTCTAAACGAAATTGTCGCATCTCAAATGTTTCATCTGCTTATCTTCCTTACACGAAACTAAATGGGATGCATGTGTTTGTTTAGGAATCTAAACCACCATTTCTCATGAAAAATAATGCAGCATCTCGCAAATTCAATAGTGACTTGGGTGCGACCCTGGTGCTGATTAGTTTTTGGTACGATTCGTAAAAACAGAACACACCTCTTTTTTTGCGAAATGGTCAGTTAAAATTTGATGTATCCACTCCAGCTAAAATACTAATTTACCAAATTTCACAAAATTTGGTAGATAAGTTACTTGTTGGATACTCTGGTGCTGATTAGATTTTCGTACGATTCGGAAAAGAACAACCTGCCTTTTTTACGAAATGGTCCGCAAAAATCTAAACAAAAATCTAAACAAAAAATCTGATGTGGGCAACACATGACTTTCCTTATATAATGCAATGAATTTACTACTTTTACAGTTAACAAAATGTTATTCTCATAGTAGATACTTATATTCTTTTCAAGATATTGAATTTTCTTCAATTAGGCATCATTTTCATTGATTTAGCGTCATTTTTATCAATTTGGCGAGATTTTTGTTAATTTGGCAACAATTAAAAATGTCGCCAAGTTGGCGACATTCCGTCAAATTCGTCGCCAAAATCTCGCCAAGCGTTATGGACGGAGAAATAAGTTATTTTTACAGCAGATAAGTGACTATTGGCATTCAAATGCAAAAGTATTATTCAAAGTATCTTTTTTCATCAATGGAACGAGCTAGATCCACGAGAATAATGTCACCCAATTTATCGCATGGTATTACATATGAAAAGTGAACATGTTTCTCAATAGGAAATATTTTTTTTTCATTTTATATAACTTTTTGATAATTTTTTTGAAATATGTTCAATATCTCGAGAACGGTTTATGTTAGCGTTCTAAAATTTATGTCAATCGTTTTCTAATGAAATGAATGTCAATCGTTTTACATGAGAAATGTCTATTTGTGTAACTTTATTAGCGGTTTTGATTTTTTGATGATTTTTTCAAAATTTCATTCGAAAATTTAAGGGGGTTCTGAACATTCGATTGCGTATAGAAACAATAGGCTTCCAGTGTTTACGGATTGTGATTTTTGTACGAAATTTGGTTCGAATCGCTCCATTCGTTCGTCAGTTATCGTCTCACTGACACACACACACACACACACACACACACACACACACACACACACACACACACACATACTTTCACACACACACACACACATACTTTCACACACACACACACACACACACACACACTTTCACACACACACACACACACAGACATCACTTCAAAAATGTTGGATTCGTGATCAGGGATGCTTGAAACGTGCTCTCCCGTCGAAAACTCGAATTCGAATTTTCGACCCCGTCACAATACTTTCCTTATACATTATGTACTATAAAGACTACGTATGCTCAAATGTATCAATAAAATCCTTGTTTCATACGCAATTTTTGACGAGGAAAAGAATACAACCAACTCCATTATACTTTAGGACTAACCGTTCTCAAGATATTTGAGATTTCTTGTATTTTAGTTACGCAGCTTCCGGAAAAATGTCTAATTACCAAATACAAATAAAAATTGAATTAAAAATGCAAATTTAGTGCTATTTTGTGCAATTTAACTCAATCTAATGAATTATTAAAGAAATAAAGAAAATCTGGATTTGAGTCTGCAAGGAAAGTCATATGCCGCTTATATCAGATTTCAACGATGGCGTAGAGAAAAAGCGAAAATCTAAAATATATCGAGAACGGCTTGCACTAGTGTAATGGGGTTGGTTTTATTCTTTTCATCGTTAAGAATTACGTATAAAACAAGCATTTAATTGATATAGAACATACGTAGATTTTGATGATTTTTCCGGGCCATTTCGCAAAAAAGGCAGTTATCCCACTCGTACCAAAAACTAATCAGCACCAGGGTCATACCAGTGACTTACCTACCAAATTTTATGAAATTCGGTCTATTACTTTTTGAGTTTGTGTGGATACATACATTACACACAGACAGACATGCAGACAGACAGACAAACAGACACACAGACAGACACACACACAGACGTCACGTTAAAAATAGTGTTTTTGTGTTCTTGAGGTCCCAAAAAGTGTAGATCCATCGAAAACTCGAGTTGCGATTTTCGTCATGATTCCAATACTATATATATTATAGCATGTATTGCAGGGAAAGTAAAAATTCATCTATGTTTTGGGAAGTAGAAAATTTTCTTAACAATACAAGATTCTTTGGTTGATAAGTTCAGGTCTCGCATTACTCTGGATTCGATCTGGCGCCTTATTTTTCTTCGGAGTTTCCAACTCACTCCTCTGGATACCACAGATTAAATCGTGATAGGTGGGCCTTGCAGTTCGCGGAAAGCCCCTATGGGTAGAATGCCTGTGTTTGTGTCACTAGTTTAGAGGTTTCTTATTTGGGAAAATTTTGATTGACATTTCCAAACTGTGTCTGTTTTTGTAAAGAAATTTCAAGGAGATTTTTTATAGTGTACAGTTAAATTGTCGCATAACTGAGATCGAGAACTCAACTCTTTGCTCGGAAGTTATTAACAGGATGTATGTGTAAGATTTTCATAGTACTCATCCTATGTAAGTCGGAAATTTAGATCCCTAAGCAGCAAATACGCAGGACTATCACCCCCTACTTTACAAGTTTTCATGAACTGCTTTTATGGCATGGGCTCCAAAACCTCCCGAGCCCCAACGCAATGCAGCGTCCCCCACCCCCCTCCTAGTGGCAGTCCTGAACTTCGGAGACATACTTCCCTTTAGAATATCCCCGAAAAAGGCACCCCTCTTTTGCCATTGTAGCCACAGCTTACTCTCATTTCAAAATTACTTTCTTTATGTCAAGTAATAAATGCAATTATTGGTTTATTGCATTATGCAATTAATGGTTTATTGCATTATTAATTAATAGTTTTGTTACCAATAGTGTGTTCATATGTTTAAGGGACAAATTTTGGTTCAGATATTAAAGACATATTTACATTAGAAAAAATCTGATGTGGGCAACACATGACTTTCCTTATATAATGTAATGAATTTACTACTTTTACAGTAAAAAAATAGGTTTTTCTTATAGTAGATACTAATATTCTTTCCAAGATATTGAATTTTCGACAATGAGTCGTCATTTTCATTGATTTAGCGTCATTTTTATCCATTTAGCGAGAATTTTGCTAATTTGGCAACATTTCAAGAAGTTGCCAAGTTGGCGACATTCCGCCAAATTCGTCGCCAAAATCTCGCCAAGCGTTATGGACGGAGAAATAAGTTGTTCTTACAGCAGATAAATGACTATTGGCGTTCAAATACAAAAGTATTACTCAAAGTATCTTTTATCATGAATGGAACGAGCTAGATCCACGAGAATGATGTCATCCAATTTATCGCATGGTATTACATATGAAAAGTGAATATGTTTCTCAATAGAATTTTTTTTTTCATTTTATATGACCTTTTAATAATTTTTTTGAAAAATGTGCAATATCTCGAGAACGGTTCATGTTAGCGTTCTAAAATTTATGTCAATCGTTTTCTAATGAAAAATTACATAAAAAATGTCTATTTGCGTAACTTTATTAGTGGTTTTGATTTTTTGACGATTTTTTCAAAATTTTATTCGAAAATTTAGGGGGTTCTGAACATTCGATTACGTATAAAAACAATAGGCTTCCAGTGTTTACGGATTGTGATTTTTGCACCAAATTTGGTTCAAATCGGTCCATTCGTTTGTCAGTTATCGTCTTCACAGACTCACTGACACACACACACACACAGACATCACTTCAAAAATGTTTGATTCGTGGTCAGGGATGCTTGAAACGTGCTCTCCCGTCGAAAACTCGAATTCGAATTTTCGACCCCGTCACAATACTTTCCTTATACATTATGTATATAAGGAAAGTAATATTCTTGAGATAATCATAGAGCCGAAACTTCATCAAATCAATAATTTTAGAATTTTCTGGACGTTTCGAATTATTTATTTCCGACTCGCGACAGTCCAAGGCATTATTTTAGCCACCCTGAACTCCAGTTAAACTCACAGCGTTTAATCTAACAGTGAATTGAAAATATTACCCTGCTCTGCCGTTGGTTGGAAGTAAGTATTTCAAAATTTGTTGATTTCTTTTGCATACTTGGGAAGGCTGATCAGGTGGGCACTTTTTATTTTCTCATATGCAGTATTGAAAAAGCATTGTTTTCACGAAAATTTTCGATTTCGAGATTTTAATACCAAGATATGTTTCAAGTCCTCCTGAACACGCTTTGACTATTTTTGGAGTAATGTCCGTCTGTCTGATGTCTGTGGTCGTTTTCATGTGTGCACGATAGATGCTACAAATTTTATTATATTTTCACGAAACTTCGTTATAAAAAATATAGCTCTGTTACGTCCTACTTTTTACTAACTTTTTACGTCCAGCTTTGTTATCGAAAAACCTAGAACTAGATAAAAATTCCTTTAAATTCCAGCGAAAACTTCGAAATTTATTTCAAAATTTTATATTTTTTTAACGGGGCAGTATAGAACAAAATTTGACACAATCACGCATAAAAGGTATTATGTATAGCTCAGCGATCATGAGGCATAATAGTTTCAATCATTGTTGTCAGAAATAGCCATGACACGATTTTTGTGTTCGTGACGTCATTGACCAGTGACGTCATTGGCCCTCCTTTGGAAGGGATCAAGTTACTACCCCCGGGGATACATTGTCAAGTATAGTATCAATCGAAAGGTTTGTTAAGTCTTTTAAAGTGGAGGTTAACATGCTATAACTGTAATCATTTGGATCACCGCTACCGATTTTTACTTTCCTTATATACATAATGTATAAGGAAAGTATTGTGACGGGGTCGAACATTCGAATTCGAGTTTTCGACGGGAGAGCACGTTTCAAGCATCCCTGATCACGAATCAAACATTTTTTAAGTGATGTCTGTGTGTGTGAAAGTATGTGTGTGTGTGTGTGTGTGTCAGTGAGTCTGTGGAGACGATAACTGGCGAACGAATGGACCGATTCGTACCAAAATTGGTACAAAAATCACAATCCGTAAACACTGGAAGCCTATTGTTTTTATACGTAATCGAATGTTCAGAACCCCCCCCCCCCCCCCAAATTTTCGAATAAAATTTTGAGCAAATCGTCAAAAAATCAAAATCACTAATAAAGTTACGCAAATAGACATTTATTATGCAATTTTTCATTAGAAAACGATTGACATAAATTTTAGAACGCTAACATGAACCGTTCTCGAGATATTGCACATTTTTCAAAAAAATGATTAAAACGTCATTTAATGATTAAAACGTCATTAAAATGAAAAAAAAAATTCCTATTGAGAAACATGTTCACTTTTCATATGTAATACCATGCGATAAATTGGGTGACACCATTCTCTTAGATCTAGCTCGTTCCATTCATGGAAAAAGATACTTTGAGTAATACTTTTGTATTTGAACGCCAATAGTCATTTATCTGCTATAAGAACAACTTATTTCTTCGTCCATAACGCTTGGCGAAATTTTGGCGACCAATTTGGCGGAATGTCGCCAACTTGGCGACTTTTTTAAATGTTGCTAAATTAACGAACAACTCGCCAAATTGATAAAAATGACGCTAAATCAATGAAAATGACGACTCATTGACGAAAATTCAATATCCTGGAAAGAATACAAATATCTACTATAAAAATAATCTATTTTTTTTAGTGTAAAAGTAGTAAATTCATTACATTATATAAGGAAAATCATGTGCTGCCCACATCAGATTTTTAAAATTTTAATTGGAAAAATTCGGAAAAAAACAAAACAATACCCACAAGCTACTTAAAAATGTAGTATGATATGAGAAAGTCCAGTTGAGCCACATTTCAGTTAATTTTAATGTGCAATAAGGGTTTGACTTACAGTAGATGGGACACACGGATTAATTTCATTTAGGGACCCTCTATTAAACATTTTAATATTACTTTCCTTATATACATAAAGTATAAGGAAAATATTGTGACGGGGTCGAAAATTCGAATTCGAGTTTTCGACGGGAGAGCACGTTTCAAGAATCCCTGATCACGAATCAAACATTTTTGAAGAGATGTCTGTGTGTGTGTGTGTGTGTGTGTGTGTGTGTGTGTGTGTGTGTGTGTGTGTGTGTGTGCGCGTGTGTGCGTGTGTGTGTCAGTGAGTCTGTGGAGACGATAATTGACGAACGAATGAACCGATTCGAACGAAATTTGGTACAAAAATTACAATAGGTAAACGCTGGAAGCCTATTGTTTTTATACGCAATCGAATGTTCAGAACCCCCCCTAAAGTTTCGAATGAAATTTTGAAAAAAATCGTCAAAAAATCAAAACCGATAATAAAGTTACGCAAATAGACATTTCGACATTTCTTATGTAATATTTCATTAGAAAACGATTGACATGAATTTTAGAACACTAACATGAACCGTTCTCGAGATATTGCACATTTTTCAAAACAATTATCAAAAAGTCATATAAAATAAAAAAAAATATTTCCTATTGAGAAACAAGTTTACTTTTCATATGTAATACCATGCGATAAATTTGGTGATATCATTCTCGTGGATCTAGCTTGTTCCATTCATGAAAAAAGATACTTTGAGTAATACTTTTGTATTTGAATGCCAATAGTCATTTATCTGCTGTAAGAATAACTTATTTCTTCGCCCATAATGCTTGGCGAGATTTTGGCGACGAATTTGGTGGAATGTCGCCAACTTAGCGACTTTTTAAATGTTGCTAAATTAACGAAAAACTCGCCAAATGGATAAAAATAACACTAAATCAATGACGACTCATTGATGATGACAACATGGAAAATGACGACTCATTGACGAAAATTCAATATCTTGGAAAGAATATAAATAACTACTATAAAAATAATCTATTTTTTTTTACTGTAAAAGTAGTAAATCCATTGCATTATATAAGGAAAGTCATGTGCTGCCCACATCAGATTTTTTACTTATACCGTCAATAGTAAATAAGTGTTTAAGCAAATGGCATAATAGGAATCAGTATCATACAATGCTAATTTTGTCAAATATTGAACAATTTTGTTAAACTTTTTTACACGTCACTGATATTCTCATTTACTTTTTAAAATTTTAGAAGTTTTAGACCATTGAGGTAGAATTTAGGACCCCCAAATTTTCCAAATTTAGGGGATTCCAATTTCAAGGCCGCGGTGGCCCTGTCCTTGATTTATATTCCGTGGCCAAAGCATAAATTAGACCCTGTGTACAATGCCCTGTTATGCGGCAAGTCGTTTCAGTGTTGTCATATAATGTATTGATGTCACTGTTGTCTACATATAGTGTTCACTTTCACTGTTATCACATATTGTGCTGGCTTTCACTGTTAGGAATACTGTTGCCTGTTTATACAGGGTGAGTTTAAAGTCGCGCCCATCAAAATTTAAATGCCCGTAAAAGTACCAGTATGAGAATGTGAATGAAAGTAAAGTATTGCAGAGATTAGTTGAAATGTTACCTTTTATTTTTAGCAGACACACTTTAGGTGTTACAATAAATTTTGGAAGTGACGTCCTGTTTTGCGAATGCAAAAGCGTGTTCGCTTTACCAGATTTCGTGAGACTCTGCGGAGCATGGCAGTATTGATGTTGAAATGGCTGTTATGATGTTCGTTTTCAGCTCAGCAATCATGTGTGGATTATTCACGTAAACCACATTTTTCAGATACCCCCCATAGGATGAAATCAGGGGGTGATAAATCTGGGGAGCGAGGGGGCTATAATCCCCGGGAAATTATGCGCTCACCGAAAAAATCACTTAAAAGATGGATAGTGCTGTTTTATGTGTGACAAGTCCCGCACCGCCCTGCTGGAACCAGCAGTAACGTTCACCAACTTCCAGCAGTGAAATGAACTTTGATGTGTGCAATTTAAAACTCACCCTGTACAAGTAATTATTCTTGAACCGGAAAATGCTCTAAAATTTCTGTTTTATAAAGTTTTAGTAAAAAGTAATAACGACAACAACAACAACAAAAAAAATCTGATGTGGGCAACACATGACTTTCCTTATATAGTGTAATGAATTTACTACTTTTACAGTAAAAAAATAGGTTTTTCTTATAGTAGATACTAATATTCTTTCCAAGATATTGAATTTTCGACAATTAGTCGTCATTTTTATTGATTTAGCGTAATGTTTATCCATTTGGCGAGATTTTCGTTAATTTGGTAACATTTCAAAAAGTCGCCAAGTTGGCGACATTCCGCCAAATTTGTCGCCAAAATATCGCCAAGCGTAATGGACGAAGAAATAAGTTGTTCTTACAGCAGATAAATGACTATTGGCTTTCAAATACAAAAGTATTATTCAAAGTATCTTTTTTCATGAATGAAACGAGCTACATCCACGAGAATGATGTCATCCAATTTATCGCATGGTATTACATATGAAAAGTGAACATGTTTCTCAATAGGAAATATATATTTTTTATTTTATATGACTTTTTAATAATTTTTTTGAAAAATGTGCAAAATCTCAAGAACGGTTCATGTTAGCGTTCTAAAATTTATGTCAATCGTTTTCTAATGAAAAATTACATAAGAAATGTCTATTTGCGCAACTTTATTAGTTGTTTTGATTTTTTGACGATTTTTTCAAAATTTCATTCGAAAATTCAGGGGGGTTCTGAACATTCGATTACGGTTAAAAACAATAGGCTTCCAGTGTTTACGGATTGTGATTTTTGTACCAAATTTGGTTCAAATCGGTCCATTCGTTCGTCAGTTATCGTCTCCACAGACTCACTGACACACACACACACACACACACACACTTTCACACACACACACACATACTTTCACACACACACACACACAGACATTACTTCAAAAATGTTTGATTCGTGATCAGGGATGCTTGAAACGTGCTCTCCCGTCGAAAACTCGATTTCGAATTTTCGACCCCGTCACAATACTTTCCTTATACATTATGTATATAAGGAAAGTAAAAATACAGATCTTTCCTCTTAACAGCACCTATTTCACGAAATATTCCAGGCACTTTACAACTTTTATTTGTTTATACTTTCCGATAGTTAACGGGTGAATCACACGTGCGCTCACCACCACCACCACCTCTTTCACTACTTCCGGAAACCCCACGCCCCGGTCCAAAAATAGCCGGGGCCACAGCTATTTTCCGCCCGCGTCGGACTACCAATTCCGGAGAGGCATTCGCTATTTCAGAAGCCCTATCTCTCGGCGATATTTGGCGAGTATTTACCTTAATATTTCCCGCAATATTCCGTCCTGGAAAAGTGTGACGTAAACGGATCATCGATCGGAAAGGTGGGGGCGTCACGTGGGAGGTGTGTTCCACGTATTTTGTTTTCTTTATGGCAATCCCCCCCAAAATTCTAAGAAATAATCTAAATTTGACCGATTCTGCGTGTAAAGTCGGTATGGGAGCGTGGGTGGGTTTGTCTTACTTCTACTCTAACTTCATTCAGGAGAGAGTTATTGAATTAAAATACGGTTTAAATCAGACCTTTCCATGTATTTCAATGCGAGCTCTGTTTTATACAACTAATAACTAATAGTTAATAACAATAACTAATAGTTAATAACAATAACTAATTGTATAAAAATGTGAAAGAATGTGTATTATGGGCTGAAACTAACACAGCACACATTTTTTTTATTGGTGGCAAAAATATTGCTGTACTATAGTTTTGGGGGAAAAGTTTTCCTTGTAACATCTGTTTCTCAGGATCTGCTTGCTCTAGATCTCATATAATGACAGATTTGGATTCAGCATCGAATACTGGAGGAGAATGGGAGGGCGAAAGGGTTAATAAAGGATGTCCACTTCCGATTGTTTTATTATTTTCGGTACAAAATCTTTTATTTTGCTTGAAACCTTTATTTCTGAAGATTGTCTATAGATATAGCTTAGGCGATAACTGATATGTATTCAGGATCAATTTTTAGAGGAGGTAGGGTAGTTCATTAAAGATTTTTATTTTCGGTTGTTTTCCCACTTCCGATTCAAACATTTCTTTTGAAATATCTATTTCTTCTTAGGATAGGCTATAGATATGGCTTAGATAATAATTGATATGGATTCATTATCAAATTCTAATGGGTGAAAAGGAACTCACTAAGGTTTTTTTACTTCCGGTTTTGGAGATGTATCTTCCGATTAAAAAAAGTTCATTAAAATATTTTTTCTTAAGGCATTTATTTCTCAAGATCTGTTATAGATATAGCTTAGATGATAATTGATGTGGATTCAGCATCAAATTTTAAACTAAGAATCAACTAAGGATTTCTACTTACGGTTAATTTTACAATTCCGAAAATAATTCTTAAAACATCTATTTTTCCAGATTGGATATAAATAGAGCTTGGAAGATGATTGATATAAATTCAGCAATTAACTTCGGAGAATTTAGTGGTTTACATTCCTCGTTTTTCTGGAGTACATTTCAAGTTTTTCCCTTCCGGTTCAAAGCATTTCCTTGCCTAGTTATAGCTTACATATCTATAGCCAATCTGATGACGGACATGGATTTAGCATTGAATTCTAGAGGGAGTAGAGGGTTCACTACGGATTTCCATTTCCATTCTGGAGATGTGGCTTCTGGTATTTCCCAAAATTCATATGACTGTACAGAAGAAGTATGCAATATGCAAAAGAGAATAAAAATAGTTAATGCATGCGTCATAAATGATGTGTATAAATTCAACACTTATCCGACATAAAGTCAACAATTAACCAATTAGCTGATATAAATTCAACAATTAACTCATATAATTTCAACAATTAACTTTGAAGAAGGTATTGTTTTACATTTCTCGTTGTGTATAAATTCAACAATT
This sequence comes from Amaurobius ferox, assembly GCA_951213105.1. NCBI lineage: Eukaryota > Metazoa > Arthropoda > Arachnida > Araneae > Amaurobiidae > Amaurobius > Amaurobius ferox. The sequence continues at coordinate 44,118,009 of OX578147.1, read as the reverse complement.
AAAACATTTGCACTGTAAAATAATTGTAACCATGTCACTGAAAGTTCCAAGGGAATCAGATGTCAGTAATGGGGAGAAAAATTCCTGATAGTTATGATAATATGTATATAAAAATATAAAAATAGCGCTTCGGCAGACGATAAGTAGCTGAATATTTCAGAAATGAAGATGCAATTTTCATGAACGCCAGTAACTGCGGCTTTTCTGATAGTTTGCAGATATTATCAACAAAGCAGTTGAAAACAAGAAAGATCAATCATGCTTAAAGCATTGATTATGAAACACTTTCCAACTTCAATGCAATTTTATTTAAACATGTCTAAAATGCAATACATTCCTCGGTAATATTTTAAAACTTCTCACAATACTAAATTGATTTATTATATTTGAAAACGTTAACATTCATCGAAAAAAATGAACTTCATTCAAATGACGGCATTAAAATATAAATTACCTGGTTTAAACATCTCTAAAATGTGATATATTACTCGGTAATAATTTTAGAATTAACATAATACCACGATAATTTATTATATTTAAAAACTTCATCGAAAAAAACTGAAATTCATTCAAATGACGTCATAGAAAAAATAACACGCCTGGCTCTCTCTAAAAAAGCAGCATTTCATTCATAAATAATTTCCCATTCATGTCATTCATCACAGTACTATAATAATTTATTTTATTTAAAAATTAAGACCATGGAGGTACAAGAAATTTAACTCTTTGCTTAAAACTTCATCGCAAAAAATCGTCCTTCTCTCGGTAAAGTCAATGAATATTTCTTTCATATCAGCTATGCAAACTCCATGAGCTAAATTCTTTTGCGTTAAAAAAATACAGCAATTCCTATACAACTCATCCTACATATTTTGCTGTTTACATTTTACATAAGTGAAAACTAGGCTTCGTTGTAGAAATAATAAAATTTGGATGAGCATTTAAACTCATATATATTGTAATTGCGTTGTTTTAGTATGTAGATGCACAGAATTTAAACCAAAATAAAGTGGTTTTAGGACGGATACAACACTCAATATGAAATAAAAAGAACTTTAAAAATCACGATTTTGAGACAAGATGGATGCCATATATCATTTTGAAGTCGATCACGTGATACTTTCATATGGTCACGTGATCGTTTCATATAAGAGGTGTTATTATTATTTTAATTTTTATTTAAAAACTACTGAATATATTTCGCTGAATTATTTTTTTTTATATATTTTATGGAACAATTTGAATATTACCTAAAAATTTCGAAGCAATTTGTGAATTTTAAATCCGCTTAAAAAATGTTTGAAAAATAAGGTCCCATAGGGCTCAATGTATTTCATTTTTTCAATCCGGGTTCAATCCAAAACTAATTGGGTGATATTATTCATTTATATTCCTATAGGTCCTACAGACCGTCTGAACAACATACTAAAATTTCATTTTGATTAAGTCATTTTTACGGCAGTTATCGTGCTAACAGACAGACAGACAGACAGAATGAACAAAGTCATAAACACTTTTCAACTTTGTTGTAAAGTGTTAAAAATGAGTAAAGGTTGTAAAATATTTTACAGTGTATACACCATCAACTACCGTATATGATGGCTCATAAATGTTTTGTTATTAATATTTTTATGTGAGTTCTTTTAATACTTTGTAAGTACATTGGTGCAGATAAGTCTATTAATCCGAAACTACATTGCTGATGTTCGATTGATAACCGTTAATTTAAGAAGCTACTACAGTTTGTGGTGACATCCTTCAAGAAGTTGGAAGATCCTCCGATTTTATGACGGAAGGAACAGTAGTTGAACTACTACATTGAAAATTATCTTTACGAGTTTACTGACAGTTCGTCCATCATTCACAGAAGGCACGCCGATGGAACGTGATAGATTGTTTCATATCCGAGAACACATACTTTGTTCTTTTCGAACATTTGGAGTTGATTCTACTCATTCAAATATTTGGGAGCTATATTAGCACCAAACAGTTATATAAAAAATTTCAGAAGCTATATTTGTTCATAACCTTTAGAAAGCTGTTGATAATCTTCTAGTGTTCGTGGAAGTGTAACAAATAAACTATATTAGAATTATCTTTATGAGGTTACTGAACAATACATTGGATAATTTGATAGAACGGTATACACCGTTGAATAATAAGAATTGCACAGATACATTTAAAAAGTATTTTTCGATTTTTTCGATTGCAAATTTTCTAAGATAACGTTGAGTTCTTTTCAAAACAGCTCTTTTAACCTGAGAGCTGTTTTAAGAATAACCAATTACATAATTAAACTTCCAATTAGTTGGAAGTGTAACATATAAACTACATTGAAATTATATTTATGAAATTGCTGATTGTCACTGTAGACATGCTGACAGAACTGGGGCTGGATTCATCATGTTATAATGGAGAACGCGCTAATACCTTTAAAAATATATTTTTCGAATTATTCAAAGGCAAGTTTTTGCATCAAGAGATTGCGCAAGTTTTTTTAATTTCCTTATATACAATAATGTATAAGGAAAGTATTGTGACGGAGTCGAAAATTCGAATTCGAGTTTTCGACGGGAGAGCACATTTCAAGCATCCTTAATCACGAATCGAACATTTTTGAAGTGATATCTGTGTGTGTGTGTGTGTGTGAGAGTATGTGTGTGTGCGTCTGTGCGTGTGTCAGTGAGCCTGTGAAGACGATAACTGACGAACGAATGAACTGATTCGAACGAAATTACAATCCGTAAACACTGGAAGCCTATTGTTTTTATACGCAATCGAATGTTCAGAACCCCCCTAAATTTTCGAATGAAATTTTGAAAAAATCGTCAAAAATTCAAAACCTCTAATAAAGTTACGCAAATAGACATTTCTTATATAATTTTTCATTAGAAAACGATTGACATAAATTTTAGAACGCTAACATGAACCGTTCTCGAGATATTGCACATTTTTTAAAAAAATTATCAAAAAGTCATATAAAATTTAAAAAAAAATATTTCCTATTGAGAAACATATTCACTTTTCATATGTAATACACCATACGATAAATTTGGTGACATCATTCTCGTGGATCTAGCTCGTTCCATTCCTGAAAAAAGATACTTTGAATAATACTTTTGTATTTGAACTCCAATAGTCATTTATCTGCTATAAGAATAACTTATTTCTCCGTTCATAACGTTCGGCGAGATTTTGGCGACGAATTAGGTGGAATGTCGCCAACTTGGCGACTTTTTTAAATGTTGCTAAATTAACGAACAACTCGCCAAATTGATAAAAATGACGCTAAATCAATGAAAATGACGACTCATTGACGAAAATTCAATATCCTGGAAAGAATACAAATATCTACTATAAAAATAATCTATTTTTTTTTTACTGTAAAAGTAGTAAATTCATTGCATTATATAAGGAAAGTCATGTGATGCCCACATCAGATTTTTTTTTATTGAGATGAGCTTTTTCGACGCAAGCGCTATTTTAACAATGACCAATTGTATAATCTTCCAATATTCATGGTTTAAAATGTAACAGACAAACTACATAGGAATTATATTTTAGTGGTTGCTGAAAATCACAGTAGGCATGTTGACAGAACTGGAACTGGATGCACCATTTTATAACGGAGAACAAACACTCTGATACATTTAAAAAATCTTTTTCAAACTTTTCAATGTAAAAAACTTGTATTTGCTAGTGTTTCACATCTAAAGATTACATGCTTTTTCAGAAGAGCGATATCAACGTGAGTGTTGTTTTAACAGTGACTAATTGTATACATAATATTCCAATGTGCATGGTTTGACATGTATCAGATAGATCACATTGGAATTATCTGTTGAGGATGCTGAATCTATTAAGTTTGCTGAATATCACAGTAGACATTATATAACTGGAACTGGATACACCATTTTATAATGGAGAATGAGTTGTTACATTTAAAAACTCTTTTCTGAACATTTCAATGCAAAAAACTTGTATTTACAAGATTTTTACAGATTGGGCAAGAGATTTTCAGAACTCTTTCATCGTCATTATTTGAACAATGTCTAATCATATTAATAATCTTTCAACGTTTATGTTTTGAAGTGTATGAACGATATTGAAATTTTCTTTATGTTGTTGAAAGCCACAGTAGACATACTGATAGGAAGAGATATACAGTTTCATAATGGAGAACGAACGCACTGATACATTCTAATAATATTTATCGAACTTTTCGAAGACAAGGTTTCTATGTCCAATGATTGCGTGAGTATTTTGCAGACGAGCTCTAAAAAAAAGTTATTACATCATTGTTTAATTGAATAAAAAATACAGTGCGTGTTACAAAACTCTTGTTAATAATTTCTTTAGTTATACGCTGTTTTTCCACAGTGCCGGTGGATTACACCAAGTGATGCTTTGTGGATTTTCAGTTATATGCCGTTTTTAGTTATGCCTATATAAAATACTCTTGTTACTTTCCTTATATACATAATGTACAAGGAGAGTATTGTGACGTGGTCGAAAATTCGAATTCGAGTTTTCGACGGGAGAGCACGTTTCAAGCATCCCTGATCACGAATCGAGCATTTTTGAAGTGATGTCTGTGTGTGTGTATGTGTGCGTGTGTGTGTGTGTGGCAGTGAGTCTGTGGAGACGATATATCACGAACGAATGGAGCTATTCGAATGAAATTTGATACAAAAATCACAATCCGTGAATACTGGAAGCCTATTTTTTAAAATACAATCTAATGTTCTGAACTCCCCTAAATTTTCGAGTGAAATTTTGAAAAAAATCGTCAAAAAATCAAAACCTCTAATAAAGTTATGCAAATAGACATATCTTATGTAATGTTTCATTAGAAAACGATTGACATAAATTTTAGAACGCTAACATGAACCGTTCTCGAGATATTGCACATTTTTTAAAAAAATTATCAAAAAGTCATATAAAATTTAAAAAAAAATATTTCCTATTGAGAAACATATTCACTTTTCATATGTAATACCATGCGATGAATTTGGTGACATCATTCTCGTGGATCTAGCTTGTTCCATTCATGAAAAAAGATACTTTGAATAATACTTTTGCATTTGAACTCCAATAGTCATTTATCTGCTATAAGAATAACTTATTTCTCCGTCCATAACGCTTGGCGAGATTTTGGCGACGAATTTGTTGGAATGTCGCCAACTTGGCGACTTTCTTAAATGTTGCTAAATTAACGAATAACTCGCCAAATGGATAAAAATGACGCTAAATCAATGAAAATGACGACTCATTGACAAAAATTCAATATCCTGTATATAATACAAATATCTACTATAAAAATAATCTATTTTTTTTTACTGTAAAAGTAGTAAATTCATTGCATTATATAAGGAAAGTCATGTGATGCCCACATCAGATTTTTTTTTATTGAGATGAGCTTTTTCGACGCAAGCGGTATTTTAACAATGACCAATTGTATAATCTTCCAATATTCATGGTTTAAAATGTAACAGACAAACTACATAGGAATTATATTTTAGTGGTTGCTGAAAATCACAGTAGGCATGTTGACAGAACTGGAACTGAATGCACCATTTTATAACGGAGAACAAACACTCTGATACATTTAAAAAATCTTTTTCAAACTTTTCAATGTAAAAAACTTGTATTTGCTAGTGTTTCACATCTAAAGATTACATGCTTTTTCAGAAGAGCGATATCAACGTGAGTGTTGTTTTAACAGTGACTAATTGTATACATGATATTCCAATGTGCATGGTTTGACATGTACGAGATAGATCACATTGGAATTATCTGTTGAGGATGCTGAATCTATTAAGTTTGCTGAATATCACAGTAGACATTATATAACTGGAACTGGATACACCATTTTATAACGGAGAATGAGTTGTTACATTTAAAAACTCTTTTCTGAACATTTCAATGCAAAAAACTTGTATTTACAAGATTTTTACAGATTGGGCAAGAGATTTTCAGAACTCTTTCATCGTCATTATTTGAACAATGACCAATCATATTAATAATCTTTCAACGTTTATGTTTTGAAGTGTATGAACGATATTGAAATTGTCTTTATGTTGTTGAAAGCCACAGTAGACATACTGATAGGAAGAGATATACAGTTTCATAACGGAGAACGCGCTGATACATTCTAATAATATTTATCGAACTTTTCGAAGGCAAATTTTCTATGTCCAATGATTGCGTGAGTATTTTGCAGACGAGCTCTAAAAAAAAGTTATTTCATCATTGATTAATTGAATAAAAAATACAGTGCGTGTTATAAAACTCTTGTTAATAATTTTAGTTATACGCTGTTTTTCCACAGTCCCGGTGGATTACACCAAGTGATGCTTTGTGGATTTTCAGTTATGCCTAGAAAAAATACTCTTGTTACTTTCCTTATATACATAATGTATAAGAAAAGTATTGTGACGGGGTCGAAAATTCGAAAGAGTTTTCGACTGGAGAGCACGTTTCAAGCATCCTTGATCACGAATCGAACATTTTTGAAGTGATGTCTGTGTGTGTGTGTGTGACAGTGAGACTGTGGAGACGATATCTCACGAACGGATGGAGCTATTCGAATGAAATTTGATACAAAAATCACAATCTGTGAATACTGGAAGCCTATGGTTTTAAAACACAATCGAATGTTCAGAACCCCCCTAAATTTTCGAGTGAAATTTTGAAAAAATCAACAAAAAATCGAAACCTCTAATAAAGTTACGCAAATAGACATTTCTTATGCAATTTTTCCTTAGAAAACGATTGACATAAACTTTAGAACGCTAGCATGAACCGTTCTCGAGAAATTGTACATTTTTCAAATAAATGTATCAAAAAATCCCATAAATTAAAAAAAAAACATATTAACTGTTAAGAAATATGTTCACTTTTCATATGAATTATCATGCGATAAATTTGGTGACATCATTCTCGTGGATCTAACTCGTTCCATTCACGAGAAAATATACTTTGAGTAATACTTTTGTATTTGAACGTCAATAGTCATTTATCCGCTGTAAAAATAACTTATTTCTCCGTCCATAACGCTTGGCAAGATTTTGGCGACGAATTTAGCGGAATATCGCCAACTTGGCGACATTTTTATATGTTGCCTAGTTAACGAATATCTCGCCAAATGGATAAAAATGACGCTACATCAATGAAAATGACGACTCATTGAAGAAAATTCAATATCTTGGAAAGAATATAAGCATCTGCTATAAGAATAAATTTTTTTTTAACTGTAAAAGTAGAAAATTCATTGCATTATATAAGGAAAGTCATGTGCTACCCACATCAGATGTTTTATGCAACTGTTCGAAACAATCAATTTATCACTTTGGGTTTTGCCATTTTCGGAAGGAAAGTTTTTCCGTCCGGCTGAAAATGAAATTCGGCCACTTCGATACCACTCATTGGCGCAAAAGTTGAAATTTCCTATAAATCTCACTAAAATGCACCATAAATAACTAGCTGTTAACTATAAAATGTTTTCAAGGTTAGAACCAATCAGTATGAAATAGCGAAATCAAAATGGAGATTTTAATGAACCTAAAACAACATTGACACGATAATTCTGTCAGGTGAGATGCTGTAATTGCAAATTAGTGTCTTTCTCTAATTGTACAATTTGCATCGTATAACAAAAAGGAAGATATTATTCGATAGGGATTAATGTTTTCTGCACATATATACATTTAAAATTTGCTTAAGCGGCTGTCTTCATGGTTCTTTTAAGGCACTAACTCCAAAATCTTCAAGGCCAACCACCATTGATCATTACATATTCAGATTCAATATTAAATTTCGAGCGGATTTTAAAAAAGTTTACCATTTTAAAAAGATTTTTCATCTATTTGCAAATATTACTTTCCTTATATACATAATGTATAAGGAAAGTAATGTGACGGGGTCGAAAATTCGAATTCGAGTTTTCGACGGGAGAGCACGTTTCAAGCATCTTTGATCACGAATCAAACATTTTTGAAGTGATGTCTGTGTGTGTGTGTGTGTGTGAAAGTATGTGTGTGTGTGTGTCAGTGAGTCTGCGGAGACGATAACTGTCGAACAAATGGACCGATTTGAACCAAATTTGGTACAAAAATCACAATCCGTAAACACTGGAAGCTTATTGTTTTTATACGCAATCGAATGTTCAGAACCCCCATAAATTTTCGAATGAAATTTTGAAAAATTCGTCAAAAAATCAAAACCACTAATAAAGTTACGCAAATAGACATTTCTTATGTAATTTTTCATTAGAAAACGATTGACATAAATTTTAGAACGCTAACACGAACCGTTCTCGAGATATTGTAAATCTCTCAAAAAATATCAAAAAGTCATATAAAATAAAAATAAAAATATTTCCTATTGATAAACTTGTTCACTTTCATATGTAATACCATGCGATAAATAGGGTGACATCATTCTCGTGGATCTAGCTCGTTCCATTCATGTAAAACGATACTCTGAGTAATACTTTTGTATTTGAACGCCAATAACCATTTATCTGCTGCAAGAATAACTTATTTCTTAGTGCATAACTATTGGCGAGATTTTGGCGACGAATTTGGCGGAATGTCGCCCACTTGGCGACTTTTTGAAATGTTGCAAAATTTACGAATATCTCGCCAAATGAATGAAAATGACGCTAAATCAATGAAAATGACGACTAATTGTCGAAAATTCAATGTCTTGGAAAGAATATTAGTATCTACTATAAGAAAAACCTATTTTTTTACTGTAAGAGTAGTAAATTCATTACGTTATATAAGGAAAGTCATGTGTTGCCCACATCAGATTTTTTTAAATTTACTGATCCTCATGTTAGATGGATTTTCCAGTTTTGGGGATATATTCAAGATAAATCAACTTTCTAAGAAAATTGTTTTTGCATACTTTTCTACTAAAACACCCAAGCAAAATTCATATAAATTTTAATATTCAAACATATTTAAAATATTTATTAATTAAATTGATATACATAAAAATTATGAATAGAAACAGCTGTTAATTTTGACACCATTCGATGCAGCTGAGTCAGAAACATCGGCATACAAATTTCAGTTTAATCCGTCCAATATTGAGTGTGCTATCAAATTGTATTCAAAATTCGACGATTATTACGTTCAGGATTGTTTACAGTTATTGGAAGAAATCCTCGCATGTTTTTTGAAAACCATCTATGATTAAAAATATCGAACACCGCACACTTATCTCAGCCATGTTTAAAAAACAATGACTATCTATGCAACGCTAAAACAAAACATAGATGACCACGACAGAACATTACATACTGGCGGAACTAGACTATCAGATCGAAATCGTTCTTTCTGCTGCAGAGCTCAATTTTTAGACCCTAATTGTTTTAAGGATTTTCTCGGTCAATTTTTGGTCTTTTTAACATTTTCCAACATAGTTGAAAGGTGTTTATGACTTTGGTCATTCTGTCTGTGTATCCGTACTATACCTTCCGTAGAAATGACTTTATCGAAATGACATTACTTTCCTTATATACATAATGTATAAGGAAAGTATTGTGACGGGGTCGAAAATTCGAATTCGAGTTTTCGACGGGAGAGCACGTTTCAAGTATCCCTGATCACGAATCGAACATTTTTGAAGTGATGTCTGTGTGTGTGTGTGTGTGTGTGTGTATATGTGTGTGTACTCACTTTTTATATGTAATATAATGCGATAAATTTGGTGACATCACTCTCGAGGATCTAACTCGTTCCAATCACGAGAAAAGATACTATGAGTAATACATTTGTATTTGAACGCCAATAGTCATTTATCTGCTGTAAGAATAACTTATTTCTCGATCCATAACGCTTGACGAGATTTTGGCGACGAATTTAGCGAAATGTCGCCAACTTGGCGACATTTTAAAATGTTGCCACATTAACGAAAATCTCGTCAAATGGATAAAAATGACGCTAAATCAACGAAAATGACTACTAATTGAAGAAAATTCAATATCTTGGAAAGAATATAAATATCTACTATAAGAATAACATTTTTTTTAACTGTAAAAGTAGTAAATTCATTGCATTATATAAGGAAAGGCATGTGCTGCCCACATCAGATTTTTTAACACTTTACAACAAAGTTGAAAAGTGTTTATGACTTTGTTCATTCTGTCTGTCTGTCTGTCTGTCTGTCTGTCTGTCTGTCCGTTAGCACGATAACTGCCGTAAAAATGACTTAATCAAAATGAAATTTTAGTATGTTGTTCAAACGGTCTGTAGGACCTATGGGAATATAAATGAATAATATCACACAATTAGTTTTGGATTGAACCCGGGTTGAAAAAATGAAATACATTGAGCCCTATGGGACCTAATTTTTCTAACATTTTTTAAGCGGATTTAAAATTCACAAATTGCTTCGAAAATTTTAGGTAATAGTCAAATTGTTCCATAAAATATATAAAAAAAAATTCAGCTAAATATATTCAGTAGTTTTTTAAATAAAAATTAAAATAATAATTACACATCTTATATGAAACGATCACGTGACCATGATATGAAACGATCACATGACCCACTTCAAAATGAGATATGGCATCCATCTTGTTTCAAATTCGTGATTTTTTAAAGTTCTTTTTAATTCATATTGAGTGTTGTATCCATCCTAAAACTACTTTATTTCTGCTTAAATTCTGTGCATCTACATATTAAAACAACACAATGACAATATATTTGAGCTTAAATTCTCATTCAAATTTGATTATTTCTACAATTAAGCCTATTTTTCACCTATGTAAAATGTAAACAGCAAAATATGTAGAATGAGTTGTATTAGATTTACTGTATTTCTTTAACACAAAATAATTCAGTCCATGGAGTCTGCATGGCTGATATGAATGAAATATTAATTGATTTTATAAACAGAAGGACGATATTTTTCGATGAAGTTTTAAGCATAAAGTTTATGAATTGTAGCTCCATGGTCTTAATTTTTAAATAAAATAAATTATTATAGTATTGTGATGAATGAAATGGAGAAAGTTATGAATGAAATGCTGCTTTTATAGAGAGATCCAGGCGTGTTATTTTTTCTATGACGTCATTTGAATTAATTTCAGTTGTTTTCGATGAAGTTTTCAAATATAATAAATTATCGTAGTATTATGATAGATTTAAAAATATTACCGTGGAATGTATTGCATTTTAGAGATATTTAAACCACGCAATTTATATTTCAATGCCGTCTTTTGAATGAAGTTCATTTTTTTCAATGAAGGTTTAAGTTTTCAAATATAATAAATCAATGTAGTATCGTGATAAGTTTTAAAATATTACCGAGGAATGTATTGCATTTTCGACTTTTTTAAATAAAATTGCATTGAAGTTGGAAAGTGTTTCATAATCAATGCTTTAAGCATGATTGATCTTTCTTGTTTATTATGCTGTTGAGACAGCGTTTGGGATATGTGGAAATGAAAATGAATAATATCACCCAATTAGTGTCGGATTTAACCCAGGTTGAAAAAATGAAATACAATGAACCTTATGGGACTTAATTTCTCAAACATTTCTTAAGAGCAGTTAAAATATACAAATTGTTTCGTTTTATATTCAAATTATGTAGTTTTTTAAATAAACTTGAAATAATAATTACACCCATGAAGACATACATCACTTACTCATTATTAAAAAAAAAAAAAAAAAAAAAAAAAAAAAAAAATATATATATATATATATATATATATATATATATATATATATATATATATATGGCTTCCATTTGCCGCTGTTACCGTAGATGTTTAAAGATCGTTTCAATTTATATTTAGTGTTACATCCGTCATAAAACCGCTTTATTTTTGCGTATTATCCCTGTATCTAAATTTTGTGCCAACGTAATAACATTATTTTTTATTTTAAATGATTCCTAAACTTTCTTTATTCCTACAACTAAGCACTACAACTATTTTAACGCTAAACTACAGCATGTAGAATATAAACAAATCAAGCGATTGTAAGGTGGGTTGTATAAGAATTGATGAATTTTTTCACGCAAATTATTTAGCTCTGAAGTCTGGATATAAGTGATATGAATGAAATATTCATAGATTTTACACAGAGAGGCAGATGATTTACATTTCGATAATGTCATTTGAATAAAGTTAATTTTGTATAACTAGCATTGTCTTTTTCAATGAAGTTTTAAGTTTTCAAGTATAATAAAGTACTGTAGTACTGCGATAATTTAAAAAATGTCAGCGCTGAATTCATCACATTTTAGAGATGGTTAAATAAAATTGCATTTCAGTTGGAAAGTGCTTCATAATCAAAGCTTTATGCATGATTAATCTTTCTTGTTATCTTATACCACCTATTTGTGAATTTCAAGAATAGTCACAAATGATTTGCAATTGAAAATAGCTGATGTATGATGTATGATAATGACTTTTTACTTTCCTTATATACATATAACGTATAAGGAAAGTATTGTGACGGGGTCGAAAATTCGACAGTTCGATGAAAATTCGAGTTTTCGACAGGAGAGCACGTTTCAAGTATCCCTGATCACGAATCGAACATTGTTGAGGGGATGTCTATCTGTGTGTGTGCGAGCGTGCGTGCGTGTGTGTGTGTGTCAGTGAGTCTGTGGAGACGATATCTTACGAACAAACTTAGCGATTCAAATGAAATTTGGTACAAAAAGTACAATTCGTGAATACTGAAAGCCTATTGTTTTTAAACAGAATCGAATGTTCAGAACCCCCCTAAATTTTCGAGTGAAATTTAAAAAAAATTATCAAAAAATCAAAACCTTTAATAAAGTTACGGAAATAGACATTTCTTATGTAATTTTTTCTTAGAAAACGATTGACATAAACTTTAGAATGCTAGCACGAACCGTTCTCGAGATATTGCACATTTTTCAAATAAATGTATAAAAAAATCCCATAAATTAAAAAAAAATATTAACTGATAAGAAACATGTTCACTTTTCATATGTAATATCATGCGATAAATTTGGTGACATCATTCTCGTGGATCTAGCTCGTTCCATTCACGGAAAAAAGGTATTTTGCGTAATACTTTTGTATCTAAACTGCAATCTGCTATAAGAATAACTTATTTCTCCGTCCATAACGCTTGGCGAGATATTGGCGACGAGTTTGGCAGAATGCCGCCAACTTAGCGACTTTTTTAAATGCTGTCAAATTAACGAAAATCTCGACAAATGTATAAAAATGACGCTAAATCAATGAAAGTGACGACTAATTGACGAAATGTCAATATCTTGGAAAGAATATAAGTATCCACTACAAGAATAGCCTATTTTCTTTTTCTGTAAAAGTAGTAAATTCATTGCATTATATAAGGAAAGTCATGTGCTGCCCACATATTTTTTACTGGGCAACAAATTTCATGGAGAAAGCAATAGCACAAATCAAATTAAAATTTTGTTAAACGTGATCACGTTTAAAACCAGTTGTCTTTGTTGTGACCAATTCAAATTAAACTTACCAAATTTCATGAAAACCACTTGAATATTGCACTCCCTGTGAAAAATAACATTTGTAACATATTCGAAACGGGCCGAAATAACATTTTAATAATACGGTCCCTTTATTTCTGATTTAGAGTATTTATAAAAGCTTTCACCCTTTGATATCAACGATCGTATATACGTTTTTTAAAATTTTTCTGTTTAAATATTTCTTCGAAACTGATACATGGATAAAAGTAAGAAAAATGTTCCGTTATCAACCATCATCACCCGTGTTCTTGGTTTCCCGTTTATTGCCGCTCGTCAGTACGGTGCTGGCGATGGATGAGTTAACCATGGGCTCCCACAGTGGAGGACAGAGGGGGAAATCGCCCACCTGGACACTCAAAGTCTCAAAGGTGGGCATTAAGTTAGTCAAAGTTGTACGTCATTTTATTTAATTATTTACGTATTTATTTTTTAAGTTCGCTATCCCTCTGGAAACAGTTCTATGGGCACCCATGGTGTTAATTCAAAACTTTTTTTAACCAGGGATGGGCAAATTTACTTACAAAAGTGTCAAATGAAAATAAAAATTGGCCGGTCGAAGACTTTTATCTCATTACTAGCAGCATACCCGTTCTTCGTACGGAGTATATAATATAAAGAAACTTATAATTCGCAATCATGTGCAAATTCTGTTAAAATATTAAATTTATTGCTCCTAAAGAGAAGTTTAGGAATATCTGTTCTCACTATGCAAAATTATCTTCACGGGCAGATCTGAAGAATAAAACATCTTGGCCCCTTTTGTAAGCAAATTTACAAAAAAAAAAAAAAAAAGGAATTGAATCAATATATGCAACCTCGTACTATTTATATTGTCGCTGATTAGAAAATATGCCAGTGTGTTAGTAGAAGATTACTACCGGTATTGCAATATGAGTCTCACAAATCTTTGCCAAAATAAAAGAGATGACGTAATAAATTGATAATATGAATAATCCGCGTACTCTTTATACCAGAAGGTCGTAATTGTATACTAATATATATCAAAACATATGCCAATATACCTGTACTACTTATATTCTCGTAGATTAGAAGATATACCCGTGTATTTGTAGAAGATTACTCGTACAACGTACAATATATGAGTTTAAACAATTTTTGTCATAATAAAACAATTGCATAATAACATGAAAATATCAATAATCCCTGAATCAATAATCTCCGAAAATATCAATAATAATAACGTTTAAACCAGAAGACCGTAATTGATATTATCCAGTCAAAAATGCTATAAGAAAAATCAAATCGTTCTTTTCTAAAATATATTTTTATATCCATTTATTTATTATTCAAATTGAAAAAATAATAATTAAAATTAACAGACAGATTTAATTTAATTGCGTTTCTGAGCAACATGATATAAGATACAATCTTCCTCATAAACTGCGAAATTAAATAGCCGTTTTGATTTCTTTATACTTTTCATTGTTCAGTAAAAGCTTGTGAAAATAAACCATGGAGATAGATTTCCCATTTAAATCATGTTTCAAACAATTCATGTTTTCAGAAAGTGATTAATTCGCCCAAAAAATCTCCCATCAAACGCAGAGATAAGGTTTTAATTCACATTCAAACGATTTTCAAGCTTTTCGTTTGGATAAACCATGGAGTTAGAGAGTAGAACTCCTAGGAAAATGTTTCGTTTTTCATTAATATCTCGACAATCCCTGATCTTAGATACTCGAAACTTGGGCTAAATTTATGGGGGGCTATTTCAAGGCTATCCACAAAATTTCATCAAATTCAATTCAACCGTTCTTCAGTGATGATGAGACAAATGAAAATGTCGTTTTTTGCTAATATCTCGAGAACCACTGATCGTAGAAACTTCAAACTAGACTAAATTTTAAGTGGGACTATTTCCAGGTTACCCATAAAATTTCATCAAATTCGGTTCAGGTGTACTTTCGTGATGACGGGACAAACAGACAGACAGATTTTCAATTTTATTTATATAGATTTTCTTTCCAAAATCCATGTAATTTTTCGTTTTTAATATTTAGAATACAAAACAATATTAAGTATCTCCTAATTAGTTTTTAACTTCAGCCCGAAGGTTTAAAATAAAGGGCTGTGAAAGTGATTTAGCTTCCAGATTTTTTCATAATCTGGAGGAGGTGATTCTCAAGAGAGAAGAAAGATGCTCATCAGTAAGTAATTTCTAAGATCACTTTTGATATGTATCATGGTTGAAAACACGTGCTGGCATGAATATGCGAATGCAAAACCTTCCATATAGTTTTGGGAATAATTTACCAAGTTCGTAAATTCTTATTTTAGCATGGTTTTCCAGTTTTCTTGTGCAAGCTAAAAAATACATAAAATAAAAAAAAAGGAACAAATTTAAATTATTTATCCCGTGGGTTGTATGGAACACACCGGCGGCTGTGCATTTTTCTGCTAGACGCATTGTAATTTTGAATCCAGTAACGATTGGGACTTTTCTTTTATCCCACTCATCGTTTATAAAACTTCCAGCCATCCTTTTACCCAATCTGTCCTTTTTAGCTAACCCATTGTTTTATCCATCAATTTTTGACCAATCTGTCGTTTAAAGTTTTCAGGAATACAATGAAGTGACATCTGCCCTATAATA
The DNA here is from genome assembly GCA_951213105.1 of Amaurobius ferox. NCBI lineage: Eukaryota > Metazoa > Arthropoda > Arachnida > Araneae > Amaurobiidae > Amaurobius > Amaurobius ferox. The sequence goes on along the minus strand of OX578147.1, from coordinate 44,101,880 downwards.
GGGCGTTGTCGCTTCCCCACCTTATTCCCCGTACTTGAATGATATCTGATACTGGATGAGTACTTCATCTGATTTCGATGAATGAATTAATTGATAATGAGTACTATTTTCTTGATACTTTAGTGATATAATGATTGAAAATGTGCTATATTTTGAAAAACGTTTTGTGAATTATGTGATTCATCGTATAATGTAGTAGTTTTATTTTACATAAAAACGTATAAAACGGTTATTTTAAAAAAAAATTTCTTGATTTCTGTAAAAAAAAAAGGGGGGGGGGAACTATCGAAAAGATTTTCCTTAGTCAAAGGTCTAAATGGGGGCGCCTTAATGATTGCAGGAGTTCATATTCAAAAGTAAAACGATCTTCTCACTAAACATTAATAGGCTTCTGATCTTTATCAATTGAAATAGACGTACCAAATTCCATTCAATTTTCCAGAATGTGTTCGAGAGTTATCGTGTCCAGACTCACAGACAGGCAATATGTTTGATTAGTATAGTGTATTAAAGCAGCTGGCTCTATTTAAAACGTCTGAATCCATTGAATTCCGAGAGTTAGATATTTAACCCCATCACAACACTTGTCATTACATATTGTACGAATTGCAATGAAAGTAATAGCAAGAATGAAGATAATTAAAATATATTATGTAAAAATAGAGCCTTGTTGGTACACAAAGAAGAGATTGTACACAGAGCTCTATATGCTATACACCTACGTAATGTTATATCAAACCCAAGCAAAATAAATACAGTCCGTTCAGTTTATGTTTAGGAGGTTTCAAGATTTTTTTAGTTTTGTCGGTTCAGTTGTCTTTGTTTCAGACCTATGTGCGTCATCAACCAGAATTTTCTAACAAAAAAATAGAACTTTATATTCTTCGCGTCACAATTGACGTGCGAGATGAGATGCCTTGTGGCGCAATTGATGATGCTTACGTCCGACGCAAATCCGATCGATGATCCGTGTTTGCTGGCGTTTTATTACGGATGTATGTGGCACTAATTTAAATTTGATATAGAGGCGGATTAACATGATCCGGGTTTTATTACGGATCACTAATTTAAATTTGATATAGAGGCGGATTAACATGATCCGGGTTTTATTACGGATCACTAATTTAAATTTGATATAGAGGCGGATTAACATGATCCGAGTTTTATTACGGATCACTAATTTAAATTTGATATAGAGGCGGATTAACATGATCCGGGTTTTATTACGGATCACTAATTTAAATTTGATATAGAGGCGGATTAATATGTTACGGATTTTATAACGGATGTATGTGGCACTAAGGACGGAACACGTTCTAAAAAAAAAAAACTGGGATGTGAAAAAAGTCTTTTCAGATCCACCCAAGCCTTCCGGAGACTTAGAAAGCTGAAATGTTGACACTTATAGTATCACTCATGGGGCAGATCCTAACTGTGCCAACTTGCGATTAAGAAGACTATTTTTGACCCTAAACGCCATACCATTGTTAAACGAAATAGAACTTTATCAAGAAAAGTGACAATTTAATGTTTTGATAATACTAGTTTCCTTAGCTTTGGTAAGATTGCATACTAGTGGAATATATTGTGTATTACCATGATGACATCAAATTGATGTCTCATACCTTCATATGCACTTTTCGATTATGATGCTGTTTTTAACTATTTTGGTTTTAATGGTGTTTAATTCATTATTTTAAGGAATTGCACTCGGTAGGCCCGTGTTCGATTCCCGCCACTGCCATAACTGCCGCCGTGTTCGCGCGGAGTACGATCACGTTAAACATGTGGGCCGTAAGTCCTTCCGAGAGGTTGATGGTAGGGGAAGAAGGGGAAGGTCCCTGTGGATGCCTCTCCCACTGGGTTCCGATCTAAATTGGGTGAATAAAAAGAAAGTTATGGAGATTGTCGCGGAGGGCGTGGTAGCCCAGTGATTAGCGCGCGGAAATTGCACTCGGTAGGCCCGTGTTCGATTCCCGCCACTGCCAAAACTGCCACCGTGTTCAAGCGAAGTACGATCACGTTAAACATGTGGGTCCGTAAGTCCTTCCGAGAGGTTAGTGGTAGGGGACGGAGGGTACGGTCCCTGTGGATGCCTCTCCCATTGGGTTCCGGTCTAAATTGGGTGAATAAAAAGAAACTTATGAAGATTGTCGCGGAGGGCGAAGTAGCCCAGTGGTTAGCGCGCGGGAATTGCACTCGGTAGGCCTGGGTTCGATTCCCGCCACTGCCAAAACTGCCGCCGTGTTCACGCGGAGTACGATCACTTTAAACATGTGGGTCCGTAAGTACTTCCGAGAGGTTGGTGGTAGGGGAATGAGAGTACGGTCCCTGTGGATGTCTCCCCTACTGGTAGATCGCGCCAGCGAGTTTGCCACAGTCAGAATTTTCAAAAGTAGCCAACTGGCTGGTTGCCGAAGGCGGCTAGTTCTACAATAATGCATTATATTTGGAAATTTAAAACTTCATCAAAAAGGCTATGCTATAAAATCTGCTCTGTGTAAAATCAATAAATATTTAATTAATATCACTTATATTCTTGACTCCAGAGCTAAATAATTTGCGTGAAAAAATTCAGCAATTTTTATACAACTCATCTTACAATCACTTGATTTGTTTACATTCTGCATCCATAAGTTAGGCTTCGTTGTAAAAATAATCAAAGTTTGATGATCATTTAAATTGAAAAATATTGTAATTGCGTTGCACAGAATATACGTAAAAATAAAGCGGTTTTAGGACGGATGCAAAGCTAAATATAAATTTAAAATATCCTTAAAAGTCACGATCTTGACACATCGGGTAAAAAAATAGATGCCATATATTATTTTGCAACGAGTCACGTGATCTCTTCATATATCATAAGTGTAATTAATATTTTAATTTTTATTTTAAAAGCTACCGAACATATTTTACTGAAATTTTTTTTATATATTTTATGAGATATTTTGATTACTTTCTAAAATTTTCAAAGCAATTTGTGATTTTTAACTTCGCTTAAAATTTTTTTGAAAAATTAGGTCCCATAGGTTTGAATGTATTTCACTTTTCAACCCGGGTTCAATCCAAAACTAATTGGGTGATATTATTTATATACATTACCATATATGTCCCACAGACCGTTTCAACAACATACTAAAATTTTATTGTGATAAAGTCATTTTACGGCAGTTATCGTTCGAACGGACAGACATACAGACAGAATGAACAAAGTCATAAATACTTTTCAGCTATGTTGGAAAGTGTTAAAAAGAGTACAATCGTGGCAGGATTATGACTCTTAATCCTAAGAACAGATAATTTTGATGCCCCTAGGCAGTGGGGATCCTAATTACCGCATTGACTGAAAAAAATACTTTAGGTCTCTATAAGGTACAGCAAACACACTTCCAATTTTATAGTCAAACACCCCTTTTCAAGGATCTTGGCAACACCTATGCCCCTAGATATCTTTATCATAATTTTTTTATGACACGGGCCCAAAAATTGTACCTTGAAACTACCATGTGATCTGATATTTGGACGGCCATGTGACGTTCCTTCATCGCCTGGTGAATATGGACAAGATCAGCAGACCTGTTCTGGAGGAGGTTCATCATTCCGTTTCATAAATCGTCGGCAACCAAGCTAAAAGTCTTCCATATTGACAGATTAGTCTTTTGTTATGGACCGCAGTATGTTGATACCACTCTTGACATGCAGTCTTAAGGAGGAGTCAGTGTTACGAATACGTAAAAAGTAGCACTGTGCTTTACCTCTAAGCGAGGAGAAAACATTTTTACTGTCAGCCACTCCTATTACATGTACTTCTAGAAATTTTTGTGGAGAGAATATAGGAAATGCATCGCTCAGTTGGAGAGTTATTGACGATATACGAGCCAAATTAAATTGTGAGATACTTTAGTATTTTGAAAATAGTTCCGGCTATCTTGTGAATTATTTGAGCATTTAATTGCTGTTTTACATGACAGTTGTTTTGTTGTATAGCTATTGTGATATACACTGTGTATTGTTCCTGTTTAACGCTTAATAGTAATTTTAAATAAAAGCTGAGTTAATTATACAGAAATTTGGAATCATTTTCTTATACTAGGAGTACACCCACTATTCAAAAGGATACTCCGCAACAATATCCGTGGTCTTTAGCTTTTTTTGAACGACAGGCCACATTTGAATCAGTTAGAGGTTCGTGCGCAAAAACGCGTATCCTCGTAAACAATCAAACAAAAACAACGTGATCCGATGTATCTTCGAAACAGCTTGTTAATTTATTTATGCTTAATTATGTTACTTAAATTTTTACTTACTGCGCCCTTTACTCGGTGCAGTCGTACTTGAAAGTGTAACACCATCACATTACAGCTTGGTTAAACGAAAATTGATATTATATAAAATATATTAATGAAATATTATCGGTATTAAAACGGACCGCATAAATATTTTACTTTTCATTTTTAGTAATATCATTCTCTGCTGGACGATAACTATTATATATTCAGCACTTAATGAATGTCCAAATGACCAGCGGTTAAAGAAAATTGACTAATGACCCTTCAGTAGTAGATATGTGGGGGGTTCAACGCCAGAGACGGATCACTGCGGAGCGCGGAGCAAAATGGCCGCCATCTTGAATTCCGTAATTCTGGACGAGAGGGTATTTTTGCAAAATGGGAAAAATTTTGTGCTTCAATTTTTTACAAACTTTTTTCGCGGTGGCAACGGAAGTGTGGTCTTGTACGAGGAGTCAAGGGCGATACTTGGAATTTTTTCTAAGGTTCGAAGAAACTTTTTTCGGAGTGGCAACACCTCGGCTTTTGCGAGAGAGGCGGAGCAGAACCATCAGCGCTCCCTAGCGGCGAAAACTTAGGATGGAACTTAGACATTTTTCTAAGAGTTGGAGAAAATTTTTTGGGGTGGCAACGGCTGAGGTTCACCAACAGAGGCGGATCAGTACTCCCAGCGCCCCCTAGCGGTGGAAACTTAAAGTTGGAGTTTAGAAAGTTTTTGCTTAATATGGGGGTTGCCATGGCAACACCTGGGGATTGATTTTAAGTGAATTAAGTTTCTAATTTGAAATATTCAGGGCGATACTTGGGAAATTTTAGGGGGAAAGAAACTTTTTTGGAAGTGGCAACGACTGAGGTTCACCAACAGAGGCGGAGCAGAACCCCAGCTCCCCCCTAGTGGTAGAAACTTAGGATGGAACGTAGAAATATTTTTGTTTGGATTGCTAGAATAACACTGGGGAATAGAAACTTTTTTGGGGTGGCAACACCGCGCAGAGGCGAAGCAGAAAACTGTTTTGGGGGTGGCAACACCTGGGGATTGATTCTAAGTGAGTTAAATATTTCTAAGTTAATTAAATTAAAATTCCAACATTATCATGATGGGGAGGGGGGGAACTGCCCAAGCATCAGTGGCGACTCGAGTATAGACACCGTGGCACTGCGGGAACGACAGTGCTCTCTCTCCCTCGCAGCCTCGCTTGCAGCTTCCTATGTGCGCATGCGCTCAACAGTCAAACAGCACTCTCTCTCCTTCACAGCCTCGCGTGCAGCTTGTTTGAGAGAGCGGTGTTTGACTGTTGAGCGCATGCGCACATAGGAAGCTGCAAGCGAGGCTGCGAGGGAGAGAGAGCACTGTCGTTCCCGCAGTGCCACAGTGCCTATACACGAGCCGCCACTGTCAAGCATGTAGAAACCTTGTACCAAGGGTGTGCCAAGGTCATTTCTAATATCCCTCCTCCAAAGGTGTAACAAGGTTTTTTTCTAATATCCTTCCGCCAATATCATTTCTAATCTTCTTCTTCTATATAATAAAAGGCAATGTCTGTGTGTGTGTGTGTCTTATACACTATAGGTTCAGCGACAACGCGTCGGAGAGCTACGAAATTTGGCAATCGGAGACCCGGGGCGGGAGGGGACACGTCAAAACCGATTTTTAAAATTTTAATTATTATTTTGTTATTTAATGTTTTATGCGATTTCGACCGTTTTTTTCATTTTTGCCCTTTTTCCTCCACCATCCAGACGTCGTAGAAAAAAACAAATCACATGACCGGAAAGAGCAGACAATTGCGAGTAAAAATATATCAATTTCAAATTGGTTATTCTTATAGTAGATACTTCTTTCCACGATATTGAACTTTTGTCAGTGAGTAGTCATTTTCATTGATTTAGCGTCATTTTTATTATTTGGCGAGTTTTTCGTTAATTTAGCAACATTTGAAAAAGCCGCCAAGTTGGCGACATACCACCAAATTCGTCGTCAAAATCTCGCCAAGCGTTTTGGACGGAAAAATAAGTTATTCTTACAGCAGATAAATGACTATTGTCGTTCAAATACAAAAGTATTACTCAAAGTACCTTTTTTCATGAATGGAACGAACTGGATTCACGAGAATGATGTCACCCAATTTATCGCATGGTATGAAAAGTGAACATGAAACACACATGAAAACATATGAAAAGTGAACATGTTTTTCAATAGGAAATATTTTTTATTTTTATTTTATATGATTTTTTGATATTTTTTTTGAAAATCTCGAGAACGGTTTATGTTAGCATTCTAAAATTTATGTCAATCGTTTTCTAATGAAAATTTACAAAAGCAATGTCTATGTGCGTAACTTTATTAGAGGTTTTGATTTTTTGACGATTTTTTCAAAATTTCACTCGAAAATGGGGGTTCTGAACATTTGATTGCTTATAAAAACAATAGGCTTCCAGTGTTTACGAATTGTAATTCTTGTACCAAATTTAGTTCGAATCGGTCCATTCGTTCGTCAGTTATCGTCTCCACAGACTCACTGACACACACACACACACACACAGACATCACTTTAAAAATGTTCGATTCGTGATCAGGGATGCTTGAAACGTGCTCTCCCGTCGAAAACTCGAATTCGAATTTTCGACCCGTCACAATACTTTCCTTATACATTATGTATATAATGAAAGTAATAGCAGGAGGTGGTCAGTCAGATTGCCAATTGCCCTCCAATCTGACGTTAGAGGTTGGAGAATGCAGAGTCCACTTTGACGATAACAGATTGCAATTTCGTCCTAGAAGTTGAACGGTAAAGCATCGGCTGGTCAGTTAGGAGATTCTGGGTTTGATTCACGGTTGGGAGAGCAAGGTTCTTTTCAAATATTTCTGAAAATATTCAAAGACCATTGATTGATATCATCCAAGCTTTTTTATTATTCAGATGAAGGACTGTTGGCAGACCTTTGCACACCTTAAAATTATTATTATTATTTTTTTTCAACTTTCTTGTTCTGAAATTTGTCTTTTATCTTGGGATCTTACTTTTGCTCCAAGAAGTCTATGAATTTGAAATTTTCTGTACCTCTTCCACTCTAAAATCTTTTCAATATCTGATGTCCAGTTTTCTAATTGTTCATTAAGAGCGATACGTTTTATATTATAAAAGTATTGAAGATACAAGGTGACAGAAAAAATCTTAATAACCGATACTTCGCTACGTTATAAATGGGATCCACGGTACTCGTGTCATATTTTTTCTGGAAATAACAAATTAAAATTTTTGTGGACTGATATATAAATATTTCTTTAATGAAAACGAAATAATTATTTTTAATTTTGATAAAAACAATATGTTTTAATATTAATGTAATAAATAGTTTTTAGTATTAATATAATAAATATTTGAACTTTAATTAATTTTTCAACATTTTCATACAATATACTTGAATTACAGTTAAATATTGGAGTTTGGTCAGGAACGAGTAATTTAAATTCTTATGATTTTCTGCACTTTATAAAGTATTCCAATTTATTCAGAGTAAATTCAGTGAAAACACACCATATTAGCATAATTACATATTGAGTATAAATCAGTTCGAAATTCAATAATTTATTTAGTTAAACAGGAACGTATTTAAAACTATCTTCCTTAAACAAAATTTCATAAACAAAACATACACGTCAATATTCTCAAAACTACTTTATAAATTAAATAATTAAAATTTTAGAAATATATCTCTTTTTTCTTTCTGGAGGATATAGCAAAAGTCAGAATTTAATTGAATTTGTTTTTCTCCCTATATAAAATAATTTTTATTTAAAAAACTAAATAACATATTTTACTGAATTTTTTTATATATTTTATGGGATAATTTGAATATTTCCTAAAACTTTCGAAGCAATTTGTAAATTTTAAATTCGCTTAAAAATTGTTTCAAAAGTTAGGTCCCATAGGGTTCAATATATTTAATGTTTTAAACCGGGTTCAATCCAAAACTAATTGGGTGATATTATTCATTTATATTCCCATAGGTCCCACGGACAGTCTGAAAAACATACTAAAATTTCATTTTGATAAAGTTATTTTTACGGCAGTTATCGTGCGAACGGACAGACAGAATGAACAAAGTCATATACGCTTTTCAACTATGTTGTAAAGTGTTAAAAAATCACCAAATTGATGCACGCGAGTACTGTGGTGCATTGAAATGTAAATTAAAATCTAAATTTTTACATTTTAAGACGAGGGCCCAGTCCCAACACATTTATTTGTAAATACATTTCTAATATTTTTCAAGTTCATACATTAAATAAGTATTAATAATTGTTAATATTAATTATAATTAATCATAGCATAATCATAAAAAGCATTAGTACATTTATGTATACTGTGTGATATGTTGACATATACAGGGTGTCCCAAAAAGATAGAAACGCGCTTTAATTCTTTACCTGTTGGAGATAAGTGGGCAATGTAAATTTCAAAAATGTTGAAAGTAATGTAGGAAATAAGACTACGTTAATGAAATAGTCCTCCCATTCATTTTCAAAAAGTTACACTTTTAAATTTTTATAGGACCCCATTAGACAAATTTGTCAATCAGATTTTTTTTATTTTTAATGCAACAAGATCATTAAAAAAACCGCATATCTGTATCTTTAAAATTGAGCGAGTTATATTTAATCGAAAATTGAACATTGTGAATGGGGACCATATATCAAATTTGAAATGTAAATTTGTGACATATCACACAAAAGATAAAACTGGATGATAATACATAGAAGGCATTTTTGCGAATTCCGCGTAGGCTCACGATGCAGTCACGAATTCTTAAATACTTTTCAATAACTAAGTACTTTTACAATAATTAAGTATTTTTAAGTACTTTTTTTATCTAAACAATTTCCATTGTCAATTTGTTTATGATCCCTATTTTCACTGATGAAACAACCTTCCACATGCTACGGAAAAGTGGCATAAGTTAGATTTTTCCTTTATCATAATTCAATTGATTTTAAAGATACAGATATGCGGTTTTTTTAATGATCTTGTTGAAATTAAAAATAAAAATTTTCTGATTGACTCAATTTGTCTAAGGGGGTCGTATAAAAATTTAAAAAGTGTAACTTTTTGAAAATGAATGGGAGGACTATTTCATTAATGTAGTCTTATTTCCTACCTTACTTTCAACATTTTTGCAATTTACATTGCCCACTTATTTCCAAAAGGTAAAGAATTAAAGCGCGTTTCAATCTTTTTGGGACACTCTGTATATATAATTACATTTAAATAAGTTATCAATCACTGAACTCATGAAATCGTGCAGCATATTGTAATGTTCTCATGCCAACATCATTCAATTAATGTGTGCGGAATTACATTGACATATCCCACTCTTATCAATAAAAAATGTATAATATTATTCGGTATAAAATGGATTATTGTATTATTAAATTGATTTTATTGGGGTTGGTTTGAAAAAAAAAACGATATTGAGAGAGAAAAATATTTATCCTTTGTAATTCACCATTGAAGTAAGAAAAGCAGTCTCTTATATTAAAATTTAGAAGCGGCTTGATTACTGACATTTGCTACAGAGGTGATATTTAAGCGTTTTGGTTATGAGATTTTCGACATATTTGCGAATATTATTCTCCTTAGATTATTTCCTCTATGAAATATTTATTTATTAAAAATGCTTATAAAATTAAAACGACAAAATCTAGGAAAATCTCCCGCGGCCTGGTATAATTGATGCCAGAAATTGGTGTTGAAGACCCAAACCGTCCGATTCGTCCTAAGACTTGAGCAGCCGTTTGGACGGCCGGGAAAAGCCAGTAATTTGAGTATTATAATTCATTTTTCATTCTTAGCGATTTTAGGCAAGATTCTGGCAATCCTTGCTATGATTTGGAGAATATTCCATTCTGGAAACGCTTTCCGCGTCTTTTGTCGCCTAGGTAAAAATCGCAGCATTCAATTCTGGCAACTTTTTTCCTTTTTTTTTGTCGATCTTTTGTCGTCGTTTTGTGACCGTTTGTATAACAGTTGATCTGTAGTAATTCAAACTTGGGCCTACGCCCGCTTCGCGAGTTTAACTTGCTACACTAGCTGGCTAAAAACATCACAGAATCCGGCCTCGCTGGCTGTTGGAGGTCGCACGTAGCAATAGCTGTTTGTGCAGCAGGTGTTTTGTGGCTCAGAGCACAACATGAAAATCAGAAAATTTTCTGATTTTTATCTTGGCGACAAAAGGACGATTTTTTTACGTTGGCAACAAAAGGGCGGCAGAAGACGACAAAAGGGTGATAAAAGACGACACAAAGGCGAAAAAAGTAGTGTAAAACGCTGCCAGAATGAAATGTTGCGATTTTTACCTTGACGATAAAAGGGCGACAAAAGACGCGGAAAGGGTTGCCAGAATGGAATGTTCTCCAAATCATAGCGGGGATTGCCAGAATCTCACCTAAAATCGAAAGAATGAAATCCTAAGAATGAAAAAGGGATTGTAATACATCTGTACCAATTAAAGCATTTAATACATGGACCAAAATTGTTTAAAACTCTCCACTAGATTTTTAATTATTCTCGTAGTTAGTTAGTTCTCCACAGACATGCTCGAAATAAACCGTCGGGAAGAAAAAAGGTCAAAGTCCAATCAATCTAAAATCATTCAACGGGAAAAGAAAATATTTTACTTAGGTGAGAAAATAGCAAAACATATTATGTAGGAAAAGTATTGCAAGCATCAGATTCTTTTCAGTTATTTTGGGGCTAATTTTGTTTTATACAATAAAAACAACCTACATACAATCTACTATCTACGTCACGGATGACGCACGCAATACTGCGTTGTAGTGACACCCACTCTTCGATCAATGATCCGCGCGCGGATGTTAACATTTATCACGTATAAATGTTGCACGTGAGCTAAATCTTTTGCAGGAGCTAAAATAAGAGATCATAATATCCAAAACAAATGGAATTCTGGGAGAAATATGAGTATGAGCTGATGTTTCAGGTAGAAAGAGAAATGATCATAGCGACTGAAGATAAAACAAAGTTCTATAATTGAATTATTCATTGATAGAAATTCTGGCAAACTCTTATACCTTTGTGCTCGAAATATAAGAATAGTTGTTATTTATGAACATTTTATGTAGAACACTGTATAGGTTATGTCTTATTATCTTGTCTTGAAAACTCAATGAACGAGTATAACGTCATTCTGACAAGATGAGTGAAAAAGGTTCAGAGGTGATAAAGTAGAAGGTGTCTACCCAAATAATTTACAAGCAAGTAACTTTTGTTTCAATTATATAGTATTCGAAATAAATAAAGTTCTTTCTGTGCAAATAAATAAAGTGAGATGCTGACAAATTTTTGATACACATTTCGCCTGATTTCTTTTTTTTCCTGCGTTAGACATATCTCGAAAGTGGTCCCAATACATCAGAGCGATACGCGGATATGTTCTTGAGCTAGCATAAGTTTCACAGTGATTCATTTATTCGTTCTTAAGCCATTATAAATTTCATAGTGGTATAGATACATTCATTCTCAAGTTATCGTTAATTTTATAGTAGAAAACGCCTTCGTTTTTAAGTTATCATAAAATTTCATAGTGGCAAATACATTCAATCTTAAATTATCATAAGTTTCATAGTAGTATATGAATGCTTTCTCAAGTTATCATACATTTCACATTGGTACATACACACGTTCTCAAGTTATCGTAAATTTCATAGTGGTGTATGCGTACGTTAAGTTATCATAAAGTTCAAAATGGTAAATGTATTCGTTCTTAAGTTATCATAGATTTTATAGTGGTACACGCATGCATTCATATTTAAGATATCATAAATTTCATAGGGGGATATTAATTTTCAAGTTATCATAAACTTCGCAGTTATACATGTATTCGTTTTTCAGTTATCAAAAATTTTACAGTGATACATGCATTCGTACATAAGTTTACATTAATATCGTAGTGGTACATACGTTCGTACTTGAGTTATCATAAATTTCATAGTGGTTTTATTTATTCGCTCTTAAGTTATCATAAATTTCTTAGTGGTAGATGTATTCAATCTAAAGTTATCATAAATTTCATAGTAAATGCATACGTTCTCAAGTTATCATAAATTTCATAGTGGTATATACATACGTCCTTAAGTTACCATAAATTTCCTAGTAGCACATGCAGTTGTTCTTAAGTTCTTATAAATGTCATAGTGGTACATCAATTCTTTCTTGACTTAAATTTTTTAGCGATGAATGCATTTAGAATCCATGCTTAAGTTATTATAAATGTCATAGTGGTAGACGCATTCGTTCATAAATTATCGTATCCACATCTCAGATATAAACGCACACACACACACACACACAGAGAGAGAGAGAGAGAGAGAGAGAGAGATAAAGAGAGAGAGAAACACACTTGAAAACTTTCATGAACCTCTTCTATACTACTTCGATAAAAAAGAAAAAAATTTAGAAAAAGGAGTGTGGAAATATTTTAAATAATGACTGATTTAAATGGTAGAGAAACTGCGCCAAGATCCTGATCAGCTTGCCAAAAAGTATTTTTTTTTAATTAAATGGAAATTCTATCTTTAGATGGAGAGTCTATCATACCAACTTGAACAAAAAACACTTTACACGAGTGCCTGAAATTTTCAGTTTGGCACAAAGTAAGTGCGTTGATACACTGCATCCATGCAAGGGGGGGGGGGGGGGGGCGAATTCGTGAGAATGCTTTGGACTTCACCTGCTTCAGTAACTTCTGAACATGGTGACTTCCGGTGATCTTGACAAAGGAGTTCCGCTCCCTTCATGCGCGGCTCCGGAAGTTCAAGATCCTCCCCCCCCCCCCCCTTTAACCTAAAAGGAAGAAACAGCGATCACAACTGAAAAATGTTTTTACATGCAGCAGTGAGTTTTTGACTCCTGGAAAAATTACAAATGAGTTGATATAAAAAAAGGTAAACGCTTTTAAGTGCAAGTGCTGTATAAATAGGAATGTTACGGCTTAGAGGAGAGTAGGAAGCGTGGGGGGAGGAGAGGTTAACTAATTTCATTTTTCTTATTTATGGATTGTTTTATTCAGTTTTCTGCTCAAATATATCTCTTTAAATGTGAAATGCATGAGAAAGAAAGATCATAGCCTCAGCAGTTCAAAAGTGTCGTTTGGCAAGCGTTTGGCAAGCGTTTGGCAAGCGTTTGGCATCCATGATTCTATGGTAGGAGATATATAGGTCTGCACCTGACAAAATTTTATACTTTTCCTCTGCACGACCCGACGGTAATGAAGACCGAGACAGGCTGAAGCTGTATACAATTTTCCATATGAAGTTCGAGCCTGAACCAGAAAATATGGTTCGATCCGAAAATTAAATATGTGAGTCCGTAAGTCTTTCCGAGATGTTGGTGGTAGGGGAAGGAGGGGGGTACGGTACGGTTCCTGTGGATGCCGCCCCCACTGGGTTCCGGTCTATATTGGGTGACACTTCCAAAAGAGATATTTTACACTTTCCGGTACGTCGGACGATCTGGGTCGAAGAAGAAGGGAAAATATGGAGGAGGGGGAGTAGGTGGCGTGATACATGCTTGTAAAGGGCCTCATAATTTCTGTGGGTTGGTTCTGGTGGGTAGTCTAGACTCTAGAGAACCATAAAGCTAGATAAAGGGTTCCTATTAACTATGTTTTGCTAGGGAATCGTATAGTGATTAATAGTATTAATAAGGAGAAGTGAATTGTCAGTGTGTATCCAGAGATTTTAGGAACACAAGCAAGTGAATGATGGATGGGAATGAATTCTTTGTTTAACTTCATGTATTCCTTCATTATGGAGGGCTTAACATAGAGTTTATCTTGACGTGAGGAATATGTTAAAGTGTAACTATATATTTAACTTAGGCTAAATTATTTACATTCAAAACTTTCATCTGCTTGCGAATACCTTATTATTGTAAATCAAAGCTAGTACTACCAGGGCTTCTTTCAGGACTTTTTGGTCGGGGGGGGGGGGATACAATTTTAGGGGGGGGGGGCAAGTTTCCTATTTTCCCTCTGTAAATCTATATATACTAATTGCCAAGTGCCCGTCTATCATGCTTTTTTAGACACTTCCCGAACACTTAGAGACTTGCAATGTTGTACATGGGTTGATCGTTTGATAGAAAATTCCTGGAAAAATCGTATTTTCCGAAAATGTTCTGAAGAGAGGGTGCTTTACACCAAAACGTTCGAAAAGTGAAATGATAGAAAAACATACTTTGCCATAAGATAGACACTTAAAATTTAAAAAATGCCGGAAAAAAACACCGAGTACGACCAATCTCATTTAAACAAGTCTGTGAAATTGATTTCTTTTTCTATTCAACTTTCTATAATAAGATGTATAATTTCACGCTTAACTTTCTTCCAATATCAAGGTTGCGGCGGTGGAGTGTGTTTATGTTCGGAAAGGATCCCTTTAATACGCGCAAAAAATAAATAAACAAACAAATAAAATAAATAAATAAATAAATCCTTTCATTCCAACGTGCATCTGAAACTGGCATCGGCAGCCAAAGGCGGAAGCTGTTCAGCTAATCAGCGGTTGCGTTCTCTTTAATTTCTTTTTAATTTCTGATCTTGGCCCAGTGTGGTGTGCAGATTGGCATCCTGGCCTGGCGCCATGGCCAGAGACGGCGCCAATCCGACGCCAGAATTTGAAACAAGAGCAAAACGACAATTGTTCTCTTCTCTTTTTCTGTTTCGAAGCGGTTCTCGCCGTCTCTGTGATTATACGTGTCTGATATAAGAGGCAGATGAACCTCAAAGATGACATTCCCGGTTGACTTGGAAAAAGGGTGTTGTAAGAGGGAGGATCTAAACTAGGCTCGTAACCAGGGTGGGCCATACCCATCCTTAATATTAATTGGCTTATGTTGCAAAAAATGCACCAAGCTATACTGTAGGATGAAGAAAAATCTCTGCCCTGTGCATTGGCGTAGCCAGGATTACTGAAAGGTGAAGTTGTGACCAAATGGGGGGGGGGATGTTGGTGCTGGATTTCGTTTTCGAATATGGACCCCTGTGGGTAAATTATGTAATTTCACCCCAATGGGGGGGGGGGGAGGTGTACGATCCTCTAACTGCTTATTCTATCTATTGGAACCAGAATATTTTCGTTTTAATTAAATATTCAACAACAAAATTGTCTTGGGTCCATGCTTTCATCTGTCGGATTGTATCACTTTGGAGCTCCTCCCCCCCTCTCCCCTAAAAAAAATATTTTTTTTCAGATCTTAGAGTCCAACTCTTGGAAGTATATTCCCTTTGAGCTGGAATATCCTTTTTTAGATCTTAGGGTCAGAGTGAACTTAAGATCAGGACACAAAGGGGACTTTCAGCTCCTGGAAGTATATTCCCTTTGGGCTGGAATATCCTTTTTTAGATCTTAGGGTCAGAGTGAACTTAAGTTCAGGACACAAGGCAGACGTTCAGCTACTGGAAGTATATTCCCTTTGAGCTGGAATGAAGGCTAAAGGGAGTTTATCTAGTCTTCAGGATCACTAGGAATATCCTCTTTAAAGAGAATGCCTGTGTTTTAAATATTCCCTTCAGAGTTGGAATATCCTCTTTAAAGGGAATGCCTATGTTTGTGACTCCAGAAAATCTATCATTAAGAGGCATTTTGAACGAGAATGCTTTTTGTTTCTTGAAAATAACTGACTTTTCCTAACTTTACCTTTCCAGTAAAGAAATCTGAAAGTAATATTTTACAGTGCAGCCTAAAATTTTCAGAAAGTTTTCAAAAATAAATATAATCAAGAACGGTATAAAAGAGCGTTCAAATGGTGCACACACTTCATTTTTGACAGGAACTATTAAGTATTTTTATTGTCTTTAACATATATATTTCCTGCAATCTACGAATTTTTCTGATAAATTGGAAGTGAAAAACTGGAAACGCGAAAACTCTAGCAATAGCACGATGAGGAAATCCTTAATGAACCCCTTTTCCCCCTCTGGAATTCGATGCTGAATCCACATCAGTCATTATCTAAGATCTATCTAAAGTCAGTTTTGAAAAAATCGATGTTTAAAAAAAATAAACTCTTAGTAAACCACTAACAATTTTGAAATTCTTAATAAACCACTATATCTTCTTCAGAATTTCGGGCAAAATCCACAACAGTCATCATCTAAGCTATACCTATAGCCAATCTTGATAAATAGATATTTACAGTAAAATGAAATTTTTGAACCGGATACTGAAAAGGAATCGGAAGTGGAAATTCTTATTGAACCATCCCACCTCCTTCAGAGTTTAATGCTGAATCTCTATATCAGTCAGAATCTAATCTCTATCTGTAGCAAGCATATTTTGAGAAATAGATGTTTTAAGTATAACTTTTTAGTTGCAGGGAAAGTAATTATAGTATAAGTGGATTAAAAAAAATGTAATATGAACAGTGGCATAATTATAATTTTGGGGATCATAAGTTAAATTGTTTTGAGACCCCCTCCTTTCTGGATGAAATTTTTTGGATGCATTCTGAAATAATTTACAACTGGTGGATTTATTTAAAAAATGCGTGTACACACACACATCGAGCATTTTCAATAAATTTAGCAGTAAGCCCTGCCATTATTTATTTCTCTGGCACTGCTATTTTCACCTGCCAGCAGGACTAAATCACTTAATTATCGTGATTGTCATCTTTGCTAATATTCTACAATTTTACTTTCCCTGCAATACATGGTTATGTATAGGGAAAGTATTGGAATCATGTCGAAAATCGCAGCTCGAGTTTTCGACGGATCTACACGTTTCGAAACTTCTAGAATACGAAAAAACTAATTTTAGCGTGGCGTCTGTGTGTGTGTGTGTGTGTGTGTGTGTGTGTGTGTGTGTGTGTGTGTGTGTCTGTCTGTCTGTCTGTGTGTATGTCTGTGTGTATGTCTGTGTGTCTGTCTGTATGTCTATGCAATGTATATATCCACTATAACTCAAAAACTAAAAGACCGAATTGCATAAAATTTGGTAGGTAAGTCACTTGGATGTGACCCTGGTGTTGATTAGTTTTTGGTACGATTTCTGAAAACAGAACCTGCCTTTTTTTGCGAAATGGCTCGTAAAAATTTCATTTATCCGCTCTAGCTGAAATATTAATTAACCAAATTTCACAAAATTTGGTAGATAAGTTATTTGTTGGATACTATGGTACTGATTAGAATTTGGTATGATTCGGAAAAGAAGAATCCGCCTTTTTTTACGAAATGGCCCGCCATAATCGCCAAAATTTAAAAAAAAAAAAGACTAAGTAGTGTATGCTCAAATGTATCAATGAAATTCTTGTTTTATGCGCAATTTTTGAAGATGAAAATAATATAACATTGTCCATTATACTTTAGGACTAACCGTTCTCAAGATATTTGAGATTTCATGCATTTTTGTTACGCTGATTTCGGAAAAATGTCCAATCACCAAATATAAACAAAAATTGAATTAAAAATGCAAATTTAGTGTTATTTGGTTCAATTAAACTCAATCTAATGAATTATTAAAGAGATAAAGAAAATATGAAATTGAGTCTGCAGAGAAAGTCATGTGCTGCCCACATCCGATTTTTACTTTCCCTGCAATACATGGTAATGTATAGGGAAAGTATTGGAATCATGTCGAAAATCGCAACTCGAGTTTTCGACGTATCTACACGTTTCGAGACCTCTAGAATACGAAAAAATTATTTTTAGCGTGACGTCTGTGTCTCTGTCTGTCTGTCTGTCTGTGCAATGTATGTATCCACTCTAACTTAAAAACTAATAGACCGAATTTAATAAAATTTGGTAGGTAAGTCATTTGGGTGTAATCCTGGTGCTGATTAGTTTTTGGTATGGTTTGGGATAAAAGAACCCGCCTTTTTTGCGAAATGGCCCCCCAAAATTGCCTGTATCCATTCTAGCTAAAAAACTAATGGACCAAATTTCACAAAATTCGGTAGATAAGTAACTTGTGGGTTACCCTGGCGCTGATTAGATTTTGGTACGATTCGGAAAAAATAATCTGCCCATTTTTGCAAAATGGCAATCGTCAAAATCTAAAATAAAAAACTGCGTATAATGAAATATATCCATTAAATGCTCGTTTTACACGTAATATTTAACGAAGGAAAGAATAAGACCAACCCCATTACACTAGGACTAGCCGTTCTCCAGATATTTTAGTTTTTTCGTATTTGCTCTACGCCACCTTTGGAAATATGTCCAATTACCAAATGAGAACAAAAATTGATTTAAAAGTGAATTAAATTTAATTAAAATAAAGAGAACATGGATATAAATCTGCAGGGAAAGTCACGTGCTGCCCACATCAGATTTTTTAATTTGTTAAGTGACCACGGGAGCAACGTTTACAAGCAGAGCGAAAAACAGCAATAATACTGAATATACATCTAAAATCCGCTTTCTATCGAATTACATTTGTTAATTTACATTTCGCCGAAATTTTTTAACCGCCATTTGTGGTTTCAGGTAATTTTTGATCCATGTTTTAATAATGTGTGCGAATTTTATGACAATCGGCTAGGGTTAGGGCAAGTCGACCGACCGTACGGAAGATGGCATGATGAGGCAGTGCGAAACTCTTTATTACTTTCCTTATATACATAGTATAATGTATAAGGAAAGTATTGTGACGGGGTCGAAGATTCAAATTCGAGTTTTAAAGGAACAGTTCTTGAGATATTGCACATTTTTCAAAAAATATAATTATCAAAAAATAATATAAAATAAAAAATATATATTAACTATTGTGAAATATGTTCAATTTTCATAAGTAATATCATGCGATAAATTTGGTGACATCATTCTCGTGGATCTAGTTCGTTTCATTCATGAGTAAAGGTACTTTGGGTGATACTTTTGTATTTGGAGTCATTTATCTGCTATTATAAGAATAACGTAATTCTCCGTTCATAACGCTTGGCGAGATTTTTGCGAAATGTCCCCAACTTGGCTACTTTTTTAAATATTGCCAAATTAACGGAAAAGTCGCCAAATTGCTATAAATGACGTTAAATCAATGAAAATGACGACTAATTGATAAAAGTTCAATATCTTGGAAAGAACATAAGAGTAGACTATAAGAGTAACCCATTTCTTCGTCCGTCAGACCATAATGCTAGGCGAGAAATTTAGCGGGACGTCGCCAACTTGGCGACTGTTTTAAATGTTGCCAAAGTGACAAAATGTTGCCAAAATGGTCAAAAATGACGCCAAATCGAAAGTACATTCTGATTTCCGTCATAAGACGGGCATACCTTCTAGTATATAAGAAATACTCTTCTGTCCGTTGGTCTGTAATACTTGGTACTGCATTTGCCGAATTTGATGAATAATTTAGCAAAATATTGCCAACTTGGAGATATTTCGTCCCAGATCGACAAAAATGTCGTCAAAATTGCAAAAACGACGCAAAATTAATGAAAACGACGCCTAATTAATGAATTAATTATTAAAATATTTTAATTCATATTGAGTGTTGTATCCGTCCTAAAACCGCTTTATTTTTGCTTAAATTCTGTGCATCTACATACTGAAACAACGCAATTACAATATATTTGAGTTTAAATGATCATCCAAATTTGATTATTTCTACAACGAAGCATATTTTTCACTTATGGAAAATGTAAACAGCAAAATATGTAAAATGAGTAGTATAAGAATTGCTGCATTTCTTTAACGCGAAATTATTTAGCTCATGGAGTCTACATAGCTGATATGAATGAAATATTCATTGATTTTACAAAGAGAAGGACGATTTTTTCGATGAAGTTTTAAGCATAGAGTTAAATTACTTGTATCTCCGTGGTTTTAATTTTTAAAATAAAATAAATTATTATAGTATTGTGATGAATGAAATGAATGGAAAAATGTTTATGAATGAAATGCTGCTTTTATAGAGAGAGCCAGGCGTGTTATATTTCGATGGCGTCATTTGAATAAATTTCAGTTATTTTCGATGAAGTTTTCAAATATAGTAAATTATTGTAGTATTATGATAATTTTAAAGACATTACCGAGGAATGTATCGCATTTTAGAGATGTTTAAACCAGGAAATTTACATTTCAATGCCGTCATTTGAATGAAGTTCATTTTTTTCGATGAAGTTTTAAGTTTTCAAATATTATAAATTAATGTAGTATTGTATTTATTCGATATTTTTTTAAATATTACCGAGGAATGTATCGCATTTTAGAGATGTTTAAATGAAATTGCATTGAAGTTGGAAAGTGTTCCATAATCAATACTTTATGCATGATTGATCTTTCTTGTTATTTTTATTTCATAGTATATATTTAGACTGTGCGTGCACATTTCAATACGAGATTTTGAAGACAAGTTCTTTTGTGTATGTTTTAGAAATATAAATGTTCTAAACATTGTGACTTTGGAGGCAAATCATAATTTGAAAAAGGTTTGAAGGAAATCAACAATTAAAATATTTAAAAACATTTCAGAGAATCTTTCATCTCTGAAAATTTCTTTACCGATAGTGTTTATTGTTTCTGAGAATGGGGGAATATAAAGTTAGCAAATTTAATACAGGCAAGAAAGAGATCAGTTCCGGGCACCTTAAACATACTTTCGATAACATAGTTGGAAATATCAACAAATGCATACAGAAATTACAGACCGTTAAATAGCCATTCTTTCTAAATATATTTCAAGGGATACATTTTAGGTTACTAAGCAACGTCACGTGCATAGATTTCCTTCCTCCAATTGTAGAACGAAAAAATTTATTTCTTGATATCGCGTATGACTTGGACAGCAGCCAAACAGAGTGCATACGAACTTAAAAAAAAACTCACGCGAACTCAATTTAGAATGTTGGATGTTCAAATAGGACAAAAGATGAAAAAGACTCGGACATATCGATTATTTTTCTATGGAATTTCGAGAAAAACACCTTGAGTGTGAAGAGCCCCATTCGACTTTCTCATACATTCATATTATTACGGCGTATTATCTGGAATCGCGAGTGTGCACTAAGGATACACGAATGAGTCCAAATTTCTGGATAACTAACGCTTTTATTCACAAGCACAACTTAAACAATTCCTCTGGAATAGTGGGTGTACACTCATGATTCAAGAATGAGGCCAAATTTCTGGATAACTGACACGTGTATTCACAAGCACAGCTTAAACAAAAACAATATACATTAAAACAAGACTTAAATTTCACTAATTTCTCAAAATAGATACTATTCTTGAAACTTTGACGAAATTGATTTTACAAAACAACAGTTTATACTATTGTCAAAACATTGACAAAAATCACAGTTCAATGTAGCTCGTACTATGTCAACTGCTCTCGAACTGAGTGATGATTTCTTTTATAAATTCCCTATAGAAACCTCTGGAAATCTCTATATCTCATAGAATATTGGTGATTTAGAGGTATTTCTCGAATCTCCTAAAAGTCGCCAAATGACTTCATCATTTGGAAATCCGCATCAGCATTTGGAACGTCATAGGAACTGTTTTTTTCTCCGTCTGGTTTTCAGAAGAAAAGATTCCAGTGAGAGAATATTATACGTTCGGAATAATATTCAGTGGGCGTAACAATCGTGGTAGTAAAAGCAAGCAATGTTTAGGGTCTGGAAGGGGCCTCGGACAGCACTAAATATCTACCAAACATCACCATAAAAAAAATCTGATGTGAGCAGCTTATAGTTCATATATTAAAAAGAAATTTAAAAATCACGATTTTGACACAAGATGGATGCCATATTTTATTTTGAAGTGAGTCACGTGATCTTTTCATATAATGGTCACGTGATCGCTTCATATAAGAGGTGTAATTATTATTTTAATTTTTATTTAAAAAACTACTGAATATATTTTGCTGATTTTTTTTTTAATATATTTTATGGGATAAGTTGAATATCTCCTAAAATTTTCGAAGCAATTTGTGAATTTTAATTCTGCTTAAAAAATGTTTGAAATATTAGGTCCCATAGGGTTCAATGTATTTCATTTTTTCATCCACATTTTTCCATAGATCCCACAGACCGTCTGAACAACATACTAACATTTCATTCTGATTAAGTCATTTTTACGGCAGTTATCGTGCTAACGGACAGACAGACAGGCAGAATGAACAAAGTCATAAACACTTTTCAACTTTGTTGTAAAGTGTTAAAAATGAGTAAAGGTTGTAAAATATTTTACAGTGTATACACCATCTGCTACCATATATGATGTTACCATATATGGATGCAAAGTCATAAACACTTTTCATCTTTGTTGTAAAGTGTTAAAAAAATGAATTAACTACCACTCTTAATTTAAAAAAAAATTAACTACGTCTGAAAAATCGCACGTGTATTTTTGAAGGAGGAACATTCAGCAGGGTATATCTTCGATTTAAATATACAGTTCCGGTCAAGCGGGAACTCGGCGTAAACCTATTTGAGAATCCATAAAATTTTTGGAAGCTTTTGCGTTTGTACTTGGGCATTTTTACAATGAAGTATCTCAATATCTTGTGTAAAAATATTTATCAACATGATTAAGCACCAATGATATAGCAGGTATTCCTTTCGTAGATTGGTGGATAACGGAGAAAAGGGGCCCGCGTGGTTGCCCCATATTAGGTCTGCAATGGTTGGTCACCAGGCTGTCCGAACACTTTCGTTACACCTTCGGGTACCCGGTCGTCCAAATAGTTACTCAAGTCCTCTGGACGAGTCAGACGGCCTGGGGTTTCCACACCTTCGGCTAGTTTGGACGCTCTGGGTCGAAAGAAAAAAAAATCTGATGTGGGCAGCACATGACTTTCCTTATATAATGCAATGAATTTACTACTTTTGCAGCAAAAATATAGGTTATTCTTATAGTAGATACTTATATTCTTTCCAAGATATTGAATTTTCGTCAATTAATCGTCATTTTCATTGATTTAGTGTCATTTTTATCCATTCGGCGAGTTTTTCGTTAATTTAGCAATATTTAAAAAGTCGCCAAGTTGGAGACATTCCACCAGATTCGTTGCCAAAATCTCGCCAAGCGTTATGGACGAAGAACTAAGTTATTACAGCAGATAAATGACTATTGGCGATCAAATACAAAAGTATTACTCAAAGTATCTTTTTTCATGAATGGAACGAGCTAGATCCACGAGAATGATGTGACCTAATTTATCGCATGGTATTACATATGAAAATATGAAAAGTGAACATGTTTCTCAATAGGAAATACTTTTTTTTAATTTTATATAACTTTTTGATAATTCTTTTGAAAAATGTGCAATATCTCAAGAACGGTTCATGTTAGCATTCTAAAATTTATGTCAATCGTTTTTTAATGAAAAATTACATAAGAAATGTCTATTTGCGCAACTTTATTAGCGGTATTGATTTTTTGACGATTTTTTCAAAATTTCAATTGAAAATTTAGGGGGGTTATGAACATTCGATTGCGTATAAAAACAATAGGCTTCCAGTGTTTACGGATTGTCATTTTTGTACCAAATTTCGTTCGAATCGGTCCATTCGTTTGTCAGTTATCGTCTCCACACACTAATTGACACACACACACATACTTTCACACACACACACACACACACACACACACACACACACACACACACACACACACACACACACACACTCACACACACACACAGACATCACTTCAAAAATGTTCGATTCGTGATCAGGGATACTTGAAACGTGCTCTCCCGTCGAAAACTCGAATTCGAATTTTCAACCCCGTCACAATACTTTCCTTATACATTATGTATATAAGGAAAACAAAAATATATAGAACCCATTGGAAATTGTATTATTTTATCGCCGTGCATTATTTATTCATGTTTCATCAATGTTTGAAATTTTAAATCAAATACGTCTTCCAGTTTTAAAAGAAAAATATGCACCATCAAGAATACACCAGCAAGAAAAATATACCATCAGAACACACCAAATGAGTCATAATTCATTAAAATCGGTTCAGTAGTCTAGACACTGTGGGACATTCAACACTGGAGGAAAAAAAAAAAATCTGATGTGGGCATCACATGACTTTCCTTGCAGACTCATATTCACATTCTCTTTATTTCTTCAATAATTCATTAAATTAATTTTAATTGCACAAAATAACACTCATAATTATTTTAAATTACACTAAATTTGCACTTTTAATTCAATTTTCGTTTTCTTCTGTAACTGAACTTGTTTTCAAATCTGCCGTAGTAAAACTGCGAAAAAACTAAAATATCTCGAGAACGGCTAGTCCTAGGGTATTAGGGTTGGTCTTATTATTTTCGTCGTCAAAAATGACGTATAAAACAACCGTTTAAATGATACATTTAAGCACACGTAGTCTTTTATTTTAGATTTTAACAATTTTTGCGGGCCATTTCTCAAAAACAGAAAGGTTATTTTTTTCCGAATCATACCAAAATCTAACCAGTAACCAGGGTCACCCACAAGGGACTTTCCTATCACATTTTGTGAAATCTGGTCCATTACATTTTGAGTTAGAGTGGATACATACATTTCACAGACAGACACACACACCGACGCCACGCTAAAAATAGTTTTTTCGTATTCTAGAGATCCCAAAACTTGTAGATACGTCGAAAACTCGAATTGCGATTTTTTGTATGATTCCAATACTTTCCTATACATTATTATGTGTTGCAGGGAAAGTAAAAATCTGATGTGGGCAGCACATGACTTTCCATGCAGACTTACATTAACGATCTCTATATTTTAATTAAATTTAATTCACGTTTAATTCAATTTTCGTTCTCATTTGGTAATTGGACTTATTTTCAAAGGTGGCGTAGAGAAAATACGAAAAAAATAAAATATCTCGAGAACGGCTAGTCCTAGTGGAATGGGGTTGGTCTTATTCTTTTCTTCGTTAAACATTACGTATAAAACAAGAATTTAATGCATATATTTTAGCATACATAGTTTTTCATTTTAGATTTTGTCTATTTTTGGGGACCATTTTGCACAAAAAGGCAGGTTATTTTTTCCGAATCATACCAAAATCTAATCAGCACCAGGGTGACCCACAAGCGACTTAATTACCAAATTTTGTGAAATTCGGTCCATTAGATTTTTAGCTAGAGTGGACACAAGTTTTTGCGGGTCATTTCGTAAAAAAGGCGGGTTCTTTTATGCCAAATCGTACGCAAAACTAATCAATACCAGATTCGTCCGCAAATGACTTACCAAATTTTATGAAATTCGGTTAATTAGTTTTTTAGTTAGAGTGGATACAAAATCTGCACAGACAGACACACAGACGTCACGCTAAAAATAGTTTTTTCGTATTCTAGAGGTCTCGAAACGTGTAGATCCGTCGAAAACTCGAGTTGCAATTTTCGACATGATTCCAATACCTTCCCTATACATTACCATGTATTGCAGGGAAAGTAAAAATCTGATGTGGGCAGCACATGACTTTCCCTGCAGACTTATGTCCACGTTCTCTTTATTTTAATTAAATTTATTTCACTTTTAATTCAATTTTCGTTCTCATTCGGTAACCGGACTTATTTTCAAAGGTGGCGTAGATAAAATACGGAAAACTAAAATATCTCGAGAACGGCTAGTCCTAGTGTAATGGGGTTGGTCTTATTATTTTCGTCGTTAACAATTACGTATTAAATGAGCATTTAATGGATATATTTGAGTATACCTAGTTCTTTAGTTTAGATTTTGACGATTTTTGCGGGCCATTTTGGAAAAAAAGGCAGGTTATTTTTTTCCGAATCGTACCAAAATCTAATCAGCACCAGGGTAACCCACAAGTGACTCATCTACCGAATTTTGTGAAATTCGGTCCAGTAGTTTTTCAGTTAGAGTGGATACAAGCTTTTGCGGGCCATTTCGCAAAAAAAAAGGCGGGTTCTTTTATTTCAAATCGTACCCAAAAATAATCAGCACCAGGCTCGCTCACAAGTGACTTACCTACCAAATTTTGTGAAATTCGGTCCAATAGATTTTTAGTTAGAGTGGATGCAAAATCTGTACAGACAGACAGACAGACACATAGACAGACAGACACACAGACGTCACGCTAAAAATAGTTTTTTCGTATTCTAGAGGTCTCGAAACGTGTAGATCCGTCGAAAACCCGAGTTGCGATTTTCGACATGATTCCAATACTTTCCTTATACATTACCATGTATTGCAGGGAAAGTAAAAATACGAGAACTACATTTGTATAAAGTCCCATTTAAAAGTTATTTTTTTAGGGTGCTACAGTATAATTGTTATTTAGAGTTTTCTGAGATTTCTGAGTGCATCGCGGAGAAAAAGTGTTAGATATAAAATTTTGATAAAAAAGTTTTTAGATTCTTTGGACCTGAACTATAAACTCCTGAATATCGAGGTTTATCATGTTAAGTATTAAGATAAAATTGTTACTGTGTATTCTCTGTAATAGTGGGTGTGCCATCAGGATATAAGGATCAGTCCAAATTTCTGGAGAACTAACACTTTTATTCAAAAGCATTAATAAGATTAAATAGGAACAATATGCAGAGAATAATTCGATAACTATCTTACAGGACCACTAAATAATTGACAGATAAAATGAAACAGCAAATGCTTAACTAATTCACACACACACACAAAAAAAGAAAGATTAATCATGCATAAAGCATTGATTATGAAACACTTTCCAACTTCAATGCAATTTTATACAAACATCTCTCAAATGCGATACATTCCTCGGTAATATTTTTAAAATTATCACAATACTACATTAATTGATTATATTTGAAAACTTCATCGACGAAAATGAACTTCATTCAAATGAAGGCATTGAAATATAAATTGCCTGGTTAAAACATCTCTAAAATGCGATACACTCCTCGGTAATATTTTTAAAATTATCATAACACTACAATAATTTATTATATTTGAAAACTTCATCGAAACAAATGAATTTTATTCAAATGACGTCATCGAAATATAAATCGCCTCTATATAAAAGCAACATTTCATTCATAATCATTTTTCCAATCGTTTAATTCATCACAATACTATAAAAATCTGATGTGGGCAACACATCACTTTCCTTATATCATGTAATGAATTTACTACTTTTACATTAAAAAAATTAGGTTTTTCTTATAGTAGATACTAATATTCTTTCCAAGATATTGAATTTTCGACAATTGGTCGTCATTTTCATTGATTTAGCGTCATTTTTATCCATTTGGCGAGATTTTCGTTAATTTGGCAACATTTAAAAAAGCCGCCAAGTTGGCGACATTCTGCCAAATTCGTCGCCAAAATCTCGCCAAGCGTTTTGGACGAAGAAATAAGTTATTCTTACAGCAGATAAATGACTATTGGCGTTCAAATACAAAAGTATTACTCAAAGTATCTTTTTTCATGAATGGAACGAGCTAGATCCACGAGAATGATGTCACCCAATTTATCGGATTGTATTTCATATGAAAAGTGAACATGTTTCTCAATAGGAAATATTTTCTTTTTATTTTATATGACTTTTTGATAATTTTTTTTAAAAATGTGCAATATCTTAAGAACAGTTCATCTTAGCGTTCTAAAATTTATGTCAATCGTTTTCTAATGAAAAATTACATAAGAAATGTCTATTTGCGTAACTTTATTAGCGGTTTTGATTTTTTGACCATTTTTTCAAAATTTCAGTAGAAAATTTAGGGGGGGGGGGGGGGGTTCTGAACATTCGATTGCGTATAAAAACAATATGCTTCCAGTGTTTACAGATTGTGATTTTTGTACCAAATTTGGTTCGAATCGGTTCATTCGTTCATCAGTTACCGTCTCCACAGACTCACTGACACACACGCATACACACAGACATCACTTCAAAAATGTTTGATTCGTGATCAGGGATGCCTGAAACGTGCTCTCCCGTCGAAAACTCGAATTCGAATTTTCGACCTCGTCACAATACTTTCCTTATACATTATGTATATAAGGAAAGTAATAATTTATTTTATCTAAAAATTGTTATCTACCATATTTATTTTAAAATGTGAAACCTTTCTCATATATAAAATAATTAAATTTTTGGAAAGATACTTATTATATAATATATCTCTTTTTTCTTTCTGGAGGATATAACGAGAGTCAGAATTTAATTGAATTTGTTTTTCTCCCTATATTAAATAATTTTTATTTAAAAAGCTACCTAACATATTTTACTGAAATTTTTTTTATATATTTTATAGGATAATTTGAATATTTCTTAAAATTTTCGAAGCAATTTGTGAATTTTAAATTCGCTTAAATAATGTGTGAAGCATTAGGTCCCATAGGATTCAATGTATTTGATTTTTTCAATCCAGGTTCAATAAAAAACTAATTGGGTGATATTATTCATTTATATTCCCATAGGTCCCACAGACAGTCTGAAAAACATACTAAAATTTCATTTTGATAAAGCCATTTTTACGGCAGTTATCGTACTAACAGACAGACAGACAGACAGAATGAACAAAGTCATAAACACTTTCAACTATGTTGTAAAGTGTTAAAAAAAATAGCAGATGCTATTATCAAAACACTGACGTATCTCGCAAACACTGACGTATCTCTTTTTATATAATATCCGTAGAAACTTCCAGAAAGGGCTGATATCTCCAAGAATATTCAATATTTCGAGAAAGCTCTAGTACATATGAAAAGTCGCCAAGTTGGCGATAAATCGCCTAATATGACAACATTGTCTTGAAAGTGAAAAATATGGTAACCCTACATTCAAGTAATAGGAATGGCTGCCAGAAAAGGTGTTTTTACCTTCTAGGGACTCCAGTGAAGGTATTTTACATGTTTGTAACAATATACAGGGTGATTAAAAAAAAGATGGCGCAAACGTTACGGGGTGTTAGTACACACCAAGCCAATCATTTACTCAAGCCAGGCATTTATTCAAGCCAGGCATTTAACAGGCAGGTACTCAAATTGCTGCTCGTGCCCTAGGGTTACTCGGGTGGTCTGGGTTTTCGACACCAAGCCAGGCATTTTTCGTCAGAGTTTACCAGGTCGGAAATGAAACGTAAAAGCGCCAGTGGGCGCTTAATGGTGAAACCGATGAGGCGAGGCGAAAACACAAGAATGACTTAGAAGTTATAAAATGACACTTGATAAACAATAATTACAGTAATGGCTCAAAAGAGCGACCGCCAACCTGAATGCACGTCTCACAGCGGCGATGGAGGGATTGGCGAACTCTCTCGAACAGACTAGGCATGTCGAGCACTTCGGCAGCAGCGGCCGAAATTCTATCGACGAGTTTTTCTTCAGATTCAAGGGGAGTTGTTGTTGAGACCCAGACCGTCCGACCTACCAGAAAGGTGTAAGGTAACTGTATGGACGGCCGGGAAGTGCCACCCAATTTAGACCGGAACCCAGTGGGGGTGGCATCCACAGGGACCGTACCCTCCTTCCCCTACCACCAACCTCTCGGAAGGACTTACGGACCCACATGTTTAACGTGATCGTACTCCGCATGAACACGGCGGCATTTGTGGCAGCGTGCAAATCTAGCGCGCAAACCACGGGGATACCGCACCCGAGATGGCCAACAGCACGCGGCGTTCCGAGGTGGTCACCCACCAAGTACTAACCGCGCCCGATGCTGCTTCACTTCGGTGATCTAACGAGAACCGGTGTTTTCAGCACGGTACGGCCGTTGGCCCAGATTCAAGGGGAGTGTCATAGCCGAGACTCTTGAGATATCCCCACAAAAAGAAGATCCATAGATGAAATGCATTTCGTCTTTTTCCCTATTTCTAAATTCCTCCATCGTCTCAAAAATTGGAGCTGTGAATATCTGCTGCAAACTGATAAGGCAGTACATGCGGTGTAACGAAAATTTGCATAAGGTTTCTTCTTCTTCCCCAGATGAAATTTGCATGCGTGGTTTACTTCTTCAACCAGAAAATAACAACCAGAATGGCGCTTTCAAGCTATGTGAATATATTTTTCTTCAAACCCAAACAATCTAATTCATTAATCGCGACTGATATGATATTTAAAAATCTGATGTGGGCAACACATGACTTTCCTTATATAATGCAATGAATTTACTATTTTTACAGTAAAAGAAATAGATTTTTTTTATAGTAGATATTTTTATTCTTTCCAAGATATTGAATTTTCGTCAATGAGTCGTTATTTTCATTGATTTAGCGTCATTTTTATCCATTTGGCGAGTTCTTCGTTAATTTAGCAACATTTAAAAAGTCGCCAAGTTGGCGACATTCCACCAAATTCGTCGCCAAAATCTCGCCAAGCGTTATAGACGGAGAAATAAGTTATTCTTACAGCAGATAAATGACTATTGGCGTTCAAATACAAAAGTATTACTCAAAGTATCTTTTTTCGTGAATGGAACAAGCTAGATCCGCGAGAATGATGTCATCAAATTTATCGCATGGTATTACATATGAAAAGTGAACATGTTTCTCAATAGGAAATATTTTTTTTATTTTATATGACTTTTTGATATTTTTTTTTAAATGTGCAATATCTCGAGAACGGTTCAAAAACGGTTCAAAAACGGTTCAAACGGTTATGTCAATCGTTTTCTAATGAAAAATTACATAAGAAATGTTTATTTGCGTAACTTTATTAGAGGTTTGGATTTTTTGACGATTTTTTCAAAATTTCACTCGAAAATTTAGGGGGGTTCTGAACATTCGATTGCGTATAAAAACAATAGGCTTCCAGTGTTTACGGATTGTAATTTTTGTACCAAATTTCGTTCAAATCGGTCCAATCGTTCGTCAGTTATCGTCTCCACAGACTCACTGACACACACCTACATACTTTCACACACACACACACAGACATCACTTCAAAAATGTTCGATTCGGGATCAGGGATGCTTGAAACGTGCTCTCCCGTCGAAAACTGGAATTCGAATTTTCGACCCTGTCACAATACTTTCCTTATACATTATGTATATAAGGAAAGTAAAAATATTGGTCTTGCGAAGTTGATATACTTGTTGTGGGTTTTGTTTTCCTTGCTCTCGCATATCATTTTATAGAGAACCAACCAATTGTTTTCTCGAATTGGTAATTTTTCGAAATTCGCGTAATTAGAACCCTCATTATACGGAATTTTAAATTTTCATATCGTCATTCGCATGACAAATAATCATAATTCTATGACCATTAAGGAACAAGAATCTTGAAACCATATAGAAACCAGTATATAAAATTAAATATTTAATGATTCCCATCAAAAAGTACAGATTGTGTTTGTGAAAAATAGTAAAATCGATTATGTTCGTAAAAAAGGTAAATTCCTACAGGAGTTTATTTTACATAGCATCCTGATTATTTCTGATAATGAATATTATTGGTTCACAATAGAAATTTATGGATGTAAATTTATCAAGAAAAAAATTATCATTTATTTAATTATTAAAATTTAGCCGATTTTCTTGATTACATTTTTAATTACATATAATTTTCTATACAAAATCGACCAAATACATCTATTTCGTGTTTTGACTTATCTAGCTTGGTTTGATGGTTTGTTTAGAACAGACGAAGGAGATCGAAAGCATCCTCGAAACAGTTGTAGGCTACGTTGTATAGTAATTGTGCATGATTACGTTGCTTAATTTTCCCTTATCCTTTGCACACTGTGTTTTTACTTATTGAACAATTGTTATTGATAAAGTAATTTTTCTATATATTACTTTCCCTGCATTACATGGTAATGTATAGGGAAAATATTGGAATCATACCGAAAATCCCAACTCGAGTTTTCGACGGATCCACACGTTTCGAGACCTCTAGAATATGAAAAACTATTTTTAGCTTGACGTCTGTGAGTCTGTCTGTGTGTCTGTTTGTGCAATGTATGTATCCACTCCAACTAAAAAACTATTGGACCTATTTTCATAAAATTTGGTAGGTAAGTCATTTGGGTGAGACCCTGGTGCTGAGTAGTTTTTGGTAGAATTCGTAAAGACAGAACCCGCCTTTTTTTGCAAAATAGCCCACAAAAATTACCTGTATTCACATTAGTTAAAAAACTATGGTCCGAATTTCACAAAATTCGGTAGATAAGTCGCTTGTAGGTTACGTTACCTTGGTGCTGATTACGTTTTGGTACGATTTGGAAAAAAATAACCTGCCTTTTTTTGCAAAATGGCCCTCAAAATTCGTCAAAATCTAAAATAAAAAACTACGTATGATCAAATATACCCATTAAATACAAAGAATAAGACCAACCCCATTACACTAGGACTAACCGTTTTCGAGATATTTTGGTTTTTTCGAATTTTCTCTATGCCACCTTTGAAAATAAGGCCAGTTACTAAATGAGAACGAAAATTGAATTAAAAGGAATTAAATTTAATTAAAATAAAGAGAACGTGGATATAGGTCTGTAGAGAAAGTCATGTGCTGCCCACATCAGATTTTTTTAAATTGAAGTGAATAAATATACACAACAATCACACAACATATTTTTATATTTAAACTATAATGTCGTTTCTATCCGCAACGAGTTCTTGAAATCAATAGTTCTTGAAATCAGTAGATTTTAAGAATTCCCTGAGGATAGGAACGGCGTCAAAGTTTAAATATAGAAAAATGTGGTGTGATTGTTGTATTTATATATTCACTTCAATTTAAAATATATGAAAAAATATTACTTTATATTAATAGCAAGTGCTCAATAAGTAAGAACGCTTTGTGCAAAGGATAAGGAAAATTAATCAATGTAGTCTTACACAAATTATTATACAACGTAACATAGAACTGTTTCGAGGATGCTCTCGATCTCTTTCGTCAGTGCCGAACAAACCAACAAAGAAAAGTCCAAAAACCGAAATAGATGTATTTGGTCTATTTTACCAATACGAAGAATCTCGACCTGCAGATTTGCACAACATTGTTACTCAGTGGCGAATTAACATACCGGAGCCTCGCTTCAGAGGGGGGGGGGGGGGGGGGGCTCAATTTGCACGAAGGAAAAGTAAGAAAAAATAAAGACTTTTTTTTTTTGCTTAAAACATAACAAAATATTTTCGAATAATCAAATACTTTTGAATAATTGGAAATAATCAGCTTAAAATTCTATTTACAATGGCAATTTTCTAGGTGTTGTGTTGAAACTAATAAGTGAATTCGATCCGTTCTTAAAGGATGGACCAAAAAATTTGGAAAAAGTTTTTGAAGTAGTCGTAAGTGAAGTTAGGAGAGCAAAGTGTTATTCCATATCTGTTGATTCCACGCCTGATCTGAGTCATACAGATCTGTTGACGCTCATTATTAGGTTTGTAAGGATGGAAAACCAGTAGAACGATTTTTAAAATTCATTCCCATTGATGGACATAGTTTTGAATATCTATGCGGAGAAATCATAACATTTTTATCTGAAAATTGTATTATTCTTTTGCTAAATTGTCGTGGCCAGTCTTATAACAACGCCGCAAATATGACCGGTAGATATAATGGCGTTCAAGCTAAATTACTTGGAATGAATCCTCTGGCATATTTTGTTCCATGTGCAACACATGCACTCAATTTCGTTGGTGCCAATTCCTCAGAAAGTACTTTGCAGGTGCAGAACTTTTTTACTTTTGTACAATATTTTTATACACTTTCTTCGCATACCATCAACCCAGAAATGGGATCAATTAATATCTGCGCTGTTCAAAGCGAAGAGTAGTTAAGAAATTATCAGACACACGGTGTTCAGCTCGAGTTGATGCTGTTTATGCGCTTAATGATGGTTAGACTTCCATAAAAACTGCTTTACAGTCCTTAATTGCCAAAGAGGATGAATCTGCAGATACGAAGACCCAATATAAAATAATAAGGGAAAATATGGAGAAATTTGAAACATTGTTCTTCACCATTTTTTGAAACGATATGTTAATGCGCATTAATGAAACTAATAAAATTTTACAGCAGGAATCGTTGAGTTTATCTGTGGCAGTCAAAATGTTTAGTTCCTTGATTTCATACATTCAGGAGAAAAGACACAACTTTGATTCGTACGAGAATCGCGCCAAAGCAATTACCAAGAACATACATTATGAAGATTTTGATAAGAGATTGAAAGAAAGGAGTACTAAAATAACTTTCTTTGACAATAAGGAAACGCCTAATACTATATTAAAATACTGCTATAAATTCAGAGTAGAGGGTTTCTTCCCTGTCTTAGATTCACTGATTTCTAATTTAAAGCAGAGTTCTCAAGCGTATGCCAACATTTTCGAAAGATTTGGATTTTTGGAAAATCTGATCGTTTTAGATGAGGAAGAAATATCGAAATCTTGTGAAAACATTACTTCCGTTTATAAAAACGATTTAAATCACTACGAGTTTGTGGCAGAATGCATCCATTTGAATTACTTCCGTTTATAAAAACGATTTAAATCACTACGAGTTTGTGGCAGAATGCATCCAATTTCACATATTGTTGAAGAGGTAAAAGTGAATCCAGGACTGGTCGTAATGCAAAAATATTCTGAAGGAGTGTTGGTAGTAGATTGCGATAGGGATTCTCAAGATGTGGCAGTGACACAACATGATGAATATCTAAGCGAAGATATACGCAAGTTATAAAGATTATGCTCACTATGAAGGTGATGATAAAGAGGCCAATAGTGAAGAAGGAAATAAGGACGAACTTGAAATGAATCCCCAAAAGTGGGTATAAAGTGTTTGTATTCGTATTTATGTGGAGAAAACTTAATTCAAGCGCTTCTAAATGTTGAAATAGTACTCCGTACTTATCTGTGTTTGATTATCTCCAACGCTAGTGGGGAAAGGTCATTCTCTAAATTAAAATTGATCCAAAACAACTTAAGAAGCGTAATGACTTAAAAGAGAATAAATCATTTGTCAATTCTTAGCATTGAGAACGAACGACCTTATTAAAACGTTAGATTTTACAGATGTTATTGATACTTTTGCTGCAGCAAAAGCCAAAAAATGTCCAATTTAAAGTACCCTAAGAAGTTTTAGTTCTTTCCTTAGTATTGTGCTGTAAGATCAATATTTACCGCACAGTTTAACAAATAAAAATGTATAATACCGGGTGGTCAGAATTAAAACACCCCTACTCTGAGCTCTCTATAGATCGAACTACTCAGTGTAAAGGCTCCAAAATTGTTGAACATACTATTCAAGTCATGGGGTAAGGGATTACGTGAAAAAAAATAGTTCCAGAAACACCGATAGGTGGCGCTGTACAACAGAAAATATGCTGAAAAGACACAAAATACACATTTGTAATACATTTTATTTCAACGTACCAAACATTCATATCACAAGGACCTTATCGATGAAGGGAATGCTGCTCAATATGGTTCCCTTCTTCAAGATGTAAAATCTGCAGTCTGTGGACAGCTTGTTCAACTGCGGATATCGTAATTGGTCGATTGAGATGCTTCTCACATACAGAGTGATACTGTCTTTCAAATCTGCCAAGGTTACCAGACGTCCTTGATAAACAAGACTTTTTGAGTATCCCCACAGCCAAAAATCACAGGAATAGATAGATCTGGAGAACGAGATGGCTAGGTTGTCGGAATCGCATGACTAATTACTCTACCATTAGTAAAATGTTGCCGAAGAAACTGTTGTACACAGATACCAAAGTGTGGAGGCGCTCCATCTTGCATAAAGGTAATTGAATCAAGAGATTGGTGCTGTTGCAGTTGGGGTACAACAAAAATTTCGAGCATGTTTTTGTATCTCCTGACCGTCACGGTGCATGTCACAGGGCCATTGGGAGTAGCCTCTTCGAAAAAGAAAGGTCCAAGAATGAATGTGGCTGTGAATCCACACCAGACTGTAACTTTCGGTGAGTGAAGTGGATTCTCTTGGAAGGTACGAGGGTTTTCCGTGTCCCAAATGCGACAGTTATGGGTGTTGACTGTTCCACTTAGATGGAAATGCGCCTCATCGCTCCATAGAATCTGCCATCGCCACGATACATCCACTTTAACTCTAGCCAGAAATGTCAATACAAAGGTCAGTCGCTTCTCCCTGGCGATGGTCAGCAAGTGGGGATTGTAACTAATTTTGTACTTTTTTTTGTTTGTAAAAAATGCACTATGTTTCCCAGTACGTTCCGCACTGTGCTGTAGGGAACACCCAAGTGTCGTGACACTCCACGTGCACTACTACAGCCTATAACGTTATCTATTGATTGTTCAATAATATCGGTGGCAACATCGTCAACGACATCTGAAAGAGTCGATTTGCGTCCTCGACCCGGCTGAACTCCAAGATGTCCAGTTTTCTCGAATCGAGCGATCATTCTCCTGAGAGCTTGTGGAAGTAATGGTCCTTTGCTCAAATTCTTAAGTCGACGAAACTCTCGAAGTGCAGCTGCAGCATGTCCTTTGTTTTCATAAAACAGCTTCACAAGCAAAGCGCGTTCTGGCAGTGTGACAGCCATCGCTGAAAAGAATGAAAATTTCCCAGTTTTATCCCCTTTCATGCCCAGAACATATAATAGCTGCAAACCAAGGGTTTATGCAAATTTTTGTGCTTACAGTGCAAAATTGCAGTTACAATGACAGTTTATGTTTCTTCTCTTTTTTATCTTCTTTTTTTTTCATATCAGCAAAATAAATAAAAGAGGAAAAATTCCATATCGCATGTGTTTGTTTTTTTGTGTCTTTTCAGCATAGTTTCTGTTGTACAGCGCCACCTATCGGTGTTTCTGGAATTATTTTTTTTCGCGTAGTCCCTTTCCCTATGTCTTGAATAGTAGGTTCAACAATTTTGGAGCTTTTACACTGAGACTGAGTAGTTCGATGTATAGAGAGCTCAGAGTAGGGGTGTTTTAATTCTGTCCACCCGGTATTTAAAAACTTGTATCGTCCGATATTTTCATAAAATATTACTGTTCTTCTTTTAATTTAATTTCTGTTCAAATTTTTCGGAAAAGATCGCCTGGGGCCACACTCATGATTCGCCGCTGTTGTTTACTAACTAATTTGAGCGTATTCCTTCCTTCCAATTTGAGCGTATTCTCGTAATCAACTTGACCGATATTTTTTATAAATTTTCAGATGAAAATTTTTATAAAATTTTCAGCCCGGTCACATAAAATTCATTCAAATCAGCATGCAATGTAGAGAAAGTGTGATTGACTTGAGTGTCAGGGTGTTTTCTATTTACTATTATAGTACCAAAGTTTTTGCGTGAAAATGATTCCTTTCGATCAGCTGCCTTATACAAGAGAACGTTTTTCAAAGTGTGTTTGATGGAACCTTCAGGATTCCGCGACGTGATAGTTTCATATAAATAAAAAAAGGTAAAATTGGAATGCATAATTTAGATCACAAAGGATTTTTTCTCATTTTGGTGTCCCTCAACTATAAAATTATGATAAATACTGTTCAGAAAAAATTAATTTTGGTGCTGCCATCTATTGGCAATATTTAGAAACAGACATTTATTTCTGGGTTTTATTCAAATGACTGATTTGATTGAATATAAATTTATTCAGTATTGATTTGATTGAGTATATTACTTTATCTCTGTGAGAAAAAATATTGGGGAAGAAAAAATACACATATACCTCATTCAACATTCATATTCTGTTGTCTAACGTAGTATATTTATTTTCAGTTTGAGTATAATGGGAGATAAATATTTGTCAATTTTCAAAACTTTACCAAAATAAATGATGGAATTTATATATTACTAGCAGAATACCCGTTCCTCATGAATTAAATATAGAATATAAAGAGACTTAAAATTCAGAATTTGTGGTGAACTTTTAATTTTGGAGTCCTTTTTGAAATTTTATTATAATTCTAACAAAAAAGGAAAAGTGTGCTGAAATAATAGATTCTTGTGCTGAATATGTGATAATTCTTATGCTGAAATAATTGACACTTAGAAGAACAATTTAAAATTGTTCTTGAAATTGTACAATGCAGATATATTCAACGTTGCTTGATTTAAATATATGGGCAAATTCCTATAGTATTCTAACTGACATTGCTATTCAAAACATGCTTTAATTCTCCTAAATAGAAGTAGACCTCTGTCTTTGCTATACAAAATTATCTTCACAGACAGATAAACAAATGTACAATAAATATGAAATTTTATCAATATATGGCAAAATGAAAGCGCTAAAGTAGTATTAGAAGATATGTTGGTACTATTTTTATTTTGCTTCATCAACAGGCTAAACACAATATATGAGATGGAAAAATATTTACCAAATTAAAAGATGAAATTGAAATTATCAATAATTCACGTGATCTTTAAACTCGAAATCCATAATTGATACAATCTAGATAAATTCCAATAAGATTTATATATATATATATATATATATATATATATATATAATGTGATATATATATGTAAAATAAGATTTTCCTACTTAAATAATAAAGAAATGTATACATTTCTTTATTACTTAAATAGGAAAATATTTAAAAAATTCATCTGCTGTATAAAGACATAGGTTTTAATTCCGTTGCTAAGCGACATGATATATTTTTCTTCAAATAAATTTACGGAATAAATATCATCTGTATAATGTTATCTCAATGGAAATTTCTTTTTTATTAATAACTCGACAACCCCTGGTCCAATAAACTCCATACATGGATTAAATTTTAAGTGGGTCTATTCCAAGGCTAATACGCCAAATAAGCCACACATATGATATATTTTCACTTTTATGCAGATAGATTGCATATTTGGTTTTTATACTAGTTTAGTTTATAAAACAAGTTATAGTACATTATTGAATAGAATTTTTTTAACTCTTGCACCATTTATAAATCTTCATAAAGAGACCCTAAGAGGCTTTGTGTGGTGTCGCCATCTCGTAGCGTAAATGTAAAATAACAATATGTTTTTATCGTAGTCCCCGTCACTATGGGGAGTAACGGGGGCTACGGTTTTTATTACAGTTACAAAATAGGTATAGTTTAAATTATAGTGTCTGGATCTGGAATACCTATTCTAGGCAGTATAGTTTAAATCAGATCTGGCCAACCCTGGTAATCGTTCAGCGGACCACCTTGAAGAGTCACAATTTGCTTTTAAAATAAAAATATAGGGAAAAAAATGTTTTATTCATTCCATTTGATTATACATGCATCAGTGAGATGTTTACTTTTCTTGCAATCACCATATATTTTTATTTTAGATATACTCTTTTAATTTTGGTTGTTGTACATCTTAATTTATCTTCCAGACTTTTATCTGTTTTTTGAGCTCGATATTTGCTTTTATTAAAGGTCATTTTTGAAAAGAAAGATTTAAAAACGTAGCTGGATCCGAAAACACATGAAATGGAGAACAACCAAATATTTCAAACTTTTTTATATTATTTTGAAAGTACAGAGAAGCGATTTTATTTATCTTTTCATCCTAGCTAGACAGGCCGCAAAACATAACGTATCAAAAATTTATTAATTTTTATTTGTTTCTTACCCATATTTTATTTTAAACGAGTAACATTCCATAAAATAAATTATTGTAAAGTCATTTAAATACATTTAATTGTTTCAGGCATTTTTAGTTTATGTCATTGGTTACTGTGTAAAGAAATGAATTCTATTAGCCAGTAGTTACTACACGAGGAAATCATAATTTAAGACACAAAACTTTGCCACATAAATGCGCTTTCTGCCAAGCTGACAAGGGCTCCCATAGAATTTTTCCACAGAGGGGGGCACACCACAGATGGCATTGGGACAATCTTGAGGATAACATGTACAACATCAATTAGCTTGATGTCCAACTTTGTGATCTTTCGCACGTCCATAGGAGGACAAATACTCCCTTTTGCCCTCGACCATGGGCCCCCATGCAAGTTGATCAAGCAAAAAACAGTCCATGGGAGAAAGTTTACCCATACTGTATTTAGTAAAGCTGACGAAAACTTGACAGTAATATATTCAAATTTGATGTGGTTATCATTGCTTAAAGTTTTTATTGGGAAATAAGGGGATATCCACGAATCAATTTTGGATGAAAACGGTTACTAAAATGTTTACTACTTATTCAAATTTATTTTATACAAATATTTTAGTATAAAATAGTAAGTTATTACGTCACTATTTTAGTAACTTATTAAGTCACCATTGCGTCGATTCACAGTTTGTATTTCAGAGTTATATGTTTATAAACATGTAACTCTGCTGCATAATTTGAGTTTCAATTTTGACGTTATTCAGTAATGCCGTATTTGATGAGATTATTATGATTTACGGCTATTGCAACTGATCTCCTAGTTCTGCTAGTGTATTACATTTCCTATTTCCAACCGATTTCAAAAACTGAAAAACATGTTTATTACTTTCCCTGCAATACATGGTAATGTATTGGGAAAGTATTGGAATCATGCCGAAAATCGCAACTCGAGTTTTCGACGGATCTACACGTTTTGAGACCTCTAGAATACGAAAAAACGATTTTTAGCATGACGTCTGTGTGTGTGTCTCTCTGTCTGTCTGTCTTTGTATCTGTATGTGTGTCTGTCTGTCTGTCTGCCTGTGCAGTGTGTGTATCCACTCTAACTCAAAAACTAATGGACCGAATTTCATAAAATTTGGTAGGTAAGTCACTTGTGTGTGACTTTAGCGTTGATTAGTTTTTGGTACGATTCGGAATAAAATAACCCGCCTTTTTTTGCGAAATGGCCCGCAAAAATTACCTTTATTTACTCTAACTGAAGAACTAATTGATCAAATTTTACAAAATTTGGTAGATGAGTCACGTGTGGGTCACCCTAGTGCTAATTAGATTTGATACGATTCGAAAAAGAAGAACCTGAAATTCTTAAAGAAATTGCCCGCGAAATTGTACATATCCACTCTAACTCAACTAATCGACGAAATTTCTTAAAATTTGGTACACAAGTCACGTGTGAGCGACCCTGGTGCTGATTAGATTTTGGTACGATTCGGGATAAATGAACCAGCCTTTATTGCGAAATTACCCGCAAAAATTGTATGTGTGAGACCAGAAATAGATCTCACATTTGATGAGACACTTTTATGTGAATTATTGGTGGCCAAATGGGGAACAATGTGTGTAGTCTGTCTGGCACCGAATTTTATTACTACGTGAACCTAAAGGTCAGAAGACCATAAATTTAGGGGGCCATGACAGAGCGGCTGAGCTGGGCCTTACGAGATGTGGAATGGTGCCATTGGGTAAAGGAGTAACCAATAAGTGCCAAATGGAAGAAAAGGAGGAGTCACCCCCCCACCCCCCCACCGAGGTAACCACAGCCTGTGACCCGAGAATCGAGCAGACATTCATTGAATTTTGACTTAGGAGCATACGAGCAGACAACTATTACGATTTGACTTAAGAGCTTACCAGTAGACAATTATGGAATTTTGACTTAAGAGCACAACTAGAGAAGAATGAAAAACCTAACATGACTTGAGAGAGTGAGATACCAATATGTTCTAATACGACTTAAGGTAACTTGGAGACGATGACTAGATTTGGTGAATTCAGACTTGTAGAGTGTGCCGTAGAGGTTCCAAAATAATGGAGATAATTAATGTGTGATTGCAATCAGAGTACGAGGAGGAGCCACACATCAAAGAGTTATCTGAGTGTGGTCTGGGTTTTCTACATCAAAGAGTTATGGCCAGTACTAATAACTGATGCAAGCATTTGATATGATCAAAGCCCAAGACAAAAATTGAATGTATGTGCCCATTGAAAATGATATCCGGTCGTAAACATTATTTAGGATTTTCCGTTTTGGTTACACACATGTCCCCTCCGCTGAAATAATATAATTAAATAGCGTAATTGAATTTAATTAAGATTTATGTTGTTATGAGATAAATGTTTTATTGTTTAAGTTTAAATGGTGTGATCAATTTAGCATTTTATTAATTAATTATTCCTTTACAGGACTCACACGAAAAGTAAATAATTGGAGGGTTTATATAGCGGCACAACTAGCAATGTACGATTAAATAATAATTCCACTAAATACGAGAATTAACGGCCATGCCAATATCTTAATGAATTTAATATGTGAAAGTTTAAATTTAAGCTTAAAATCTTATATTCGGTTGCCACAGTATGTATTCACTATAGCTGACAAACTAATTGATAAAATTACACAAAATTTAGTAGATAAGTCGCTCGTAGGATACTGTGATGCTGGTTAGATTTTGATATGATTCGGAAAAAAAGAATCTGCCTTTTTTTGCGAAATGACTCACAAATCTAATATATTCGATCTAAAATAAAATACTACATGTGCAAGATACTGAAACTCTAAAAAAAATGACTAAAATTGATGGAATATATTAATGAAGTACTTGTTTTACATATAAAATTTGACGACTAAGCGAATAAATCTGCCCCCACGACTGTAGGATAAACCGTTCTCGAGATATTATAGTTTTTTGAATTTTAAGGATCTGAAGAATTTAAAGTGAATTAATTTGAAAAATCTGATGTGGGCAGCACGTGACAGTCTCTGCAGACTCAAATTCATTTTTTCTTTATTTCTTTCACAATTCATTAATTGAGTTTAATTGTACAAAATAACACTAAATTTGCATTTTTAATTCAATTTCTGTTTTTATTTGGTAATTGGATATTTTTCCAAAAGTGGCATAAGTAAATGCGAAAAATCTCAAATATCTTGAGAACGGTTAGTCCTAGAGTAATAGAGCTGTTCTTATTCTTTTCCTCATCAAAACATACGTATAACACAAGCATTTAATTGATATATATGACCATAAGTAGCCTTTATTTTAGATTTTGGCGATTTTTGAGGGCCATTTCGTAAAAAAAGGCAGGTTGTGCTTTTCCCAATAATACCAAAATCTAATCAGCACCAGAATATCCCACAAGTAACTTATTTACCAAATTTTGTGAAATTTGGTCAATTAGTATTTTAGGTAGAGTAGATACATGAAATTTTTGCGGACCATTTCCTAAAAAAAGG
Source organism: Amaurobius ferox (assembly GCA_951213105.1). Lineage (NCBI taxonomy): Eukaryota > Metazoa > Arthropoda > Arachnida > Araneae > Amaurobiidae > Amaurobius > Amaurobius ferox. The sequence continues at coordinate 44,058,631 of OX578147.1, read as the reverse complement.
CAGGTTGTTCTTTTCCGATTAATATCAAAATCTAATCAGCACCAGAGTATCGTACAAGTAAATTATCTACCAAATTCTGTGAAATTTGGTCACTTAATATTTTAACTAGAGTGGATACATAAAATTTTTACGGATCATTTTGCAAAAAAAAGCGGATTCTGTTTTTACGAATCGTACCAAAAACTAATCAGCACCAGGGTCATACCCAAGTGACTTACCTACCAAATTGTATGAAATTCGGTCCATAAGTTTTTGAGTTAGAGTGGATATATACATTGCACAGACAGACACACAGACAGACAAACAGACACACAGACAGACACACAGACAGACGCCACGCTTAAATAGTTTTTTCGTATTCTAAAGGTCTCGAAACGTGTAGATCCGTCGGAAACTCGAGGTGTGATTTTCGGCATGATTCCAATACTTTCCCTATACATTACCATGTATTGCAGGGAAAGTAAAAATCTGATGTGGGCAGCACATGACTTTCCCTGCAGACTTATTTATATCCATGTTTTCTTTATTTTAATTAAATTTAATTCACTTTTAATTCAATTTTCGTTCTTATTTGATAACTGGACTTCTTTTCAAAGGTGGCGTAGAGAAAATATGAAAAAACTAAAGTATCTCGAGAACGGCTTGTCCTAGTGTAATTGGATTGGTCTTATTCTTTTCTTCGTTAAACATTACGCATTAAACAAGCATTTAAGGGATATATTTGAGCATTCGTAGTTTTTATTTTATATTTTGGGGATTTTTGCGGGCCATTTCGCAAAAAAAAAGGCGGGTTTTTTTATGACGAATTGTACCCAAAACTAATCAGCACCAGATTCGCCCATAAGTGACTTACCTACCAAATTTTATGAAACTCGGTCCATTAGTGTTTTAGTTAGAGTGGATACAAAATCTACACAGACAGACACACAGACAGACAGACACACACACAGACGTCAAGCTAAAAATAGTTTTTTCGTATTCTGGAAGTCTCGAAACGTGTAGATCCGTCGAAAACTCGAGTTGCGATTTTCGACATGATTCCAATACTTTCCCTATACATTACCATGTATTGCAGGGAAAGTAAAAATGAAACGAAGATGCAATAAAAATCCAAATTGTATTTAATACCAGAAAATTATCCATATTATTTTCTGCAATTAAACTGAATTAATGCATAATGAAATTAAAAACTACAAAATGAATTTGTATCTGCAGGGAAAGCCATGTGCTGCTCAAATCAGATTTTTTTTTCATTGATTTTGTAAAGGAAATATATGACTGTCAAACAAGCAATTATCAGTTTTTTAAGGGTTAAAATAACTTTGAAAGGAACTAGAATCATCTGTTTGTCCTTAATGCTTTCAAAGACTAACTGCGAAAAAAAAAAAAAAAAGAAAAAAATAGTTTGTAAACCCTACTAAATGATTTTTGTGAATCACATCAATTTTTCTAACGAATGTGTTACTTGGTAAATATGTAACATCGTAAGTTTTGGATGGATCGCAACCTATAAAGAGGATCCCTGTATTACTGTTACAATAAATATACGTTTCCCCAGAAGGACATCTGTAAAGGAAGTGATAACAACACTTCTTCGACTTCGTTAACGGAGACGTCTCAATTACAGAGGGGCTCACAGTGGGGCGCCTTGGAAAGAGGGGACTGGTCACAAGTGCGTCCGAGGTCGTGAGAACTTTCGGCCAGCTGACACATATTAATTCATGGGTGCTAACCAAACCTCCGAGAGGACAGCGCCCAATAACAGATATGTAACCCTATGCTGTCCAATGAAAATACCAGGGGCTACAGTGTCAGCCCAATTATAACCAGGGGCGTAGTTTTGTTGGAGGCAGCAAGTTTCAGATGTTCGAGAGAGAGAGCCAGATTTTGAGAGAAGTCATTACATTTGATTTTGTGAATTTGGAGAGAGAATTGTCCTAAAACAGCTGGGGAGATGCCGGGCACCCGTCGCCTTCTGACCCGATGACGGGCCACGCAACGGAGTACCGAGGTACGACATGCATGTCTTTTACATACATTTTGGTAGCCAGATTCTCTCTCTCTCTCTCTCTCTCTCTCTCTCGACATTTGATTAGCCTTCATATTTGAGATAATTTGTTCCTTATGTAAATTATTTTTAACTGCATTTTAAGGCAGTATATGTTTGGGCACGAATTAACTTTAATCTTACTGAAATTTAATCGTGATGGAATTTAATTATATGTTTTAAATGTGTGTAATTTTGAGAGACGTTCTTGTGGAACGGAACAAATATTATTGCAATGAGATTAGATGTAAATACCACTAATGTTGTGTTAATTAGAATAACTTTGCGGAGAAGGTATTGAGAAAAATCATGTTTAAGTTAGAACGTCAATGGAATATTTTCTTAATATTTTAATCACTTGTAAATAAATTTGTTATTGTTTTATATTATACTAGCAGCATACCCGTTCTTCGTACGAAGTATATAATATAAAGAAACTTGTAATTCGTAATCATGTGCAAATTCTGTTAAAATATTAAATTTATTCTTCATACAGAGAAGTTTAAGAATATCTGTTCTCACTATGGAAAATTATCTTCACGGGCAGATCTGAAGAATAAATTATCCTGGCCCCTTTTGCAAGCAAATTTACAAAACAAAAGGGGTTGAATCAATATATGCAACCCCGTACTACTTATATTGTCGCAGATTAGAAAATATGTCAGTGTGTTAGTAGACGATTACCCGTATTACGATATGAGTCTCAAAAATATTTGCCAAAATAAAAGAGATTACGTAATAAATTGAAAATATCAATAATCCCCGTATTCTTTATACCAGAAGGTCGTAATTGATTCCAATATATGCCAATATATATCAAAATATATGCCAATATACCTGTACTACTTATTTTCTCGTGGATTGAGAAGATATACCCGTGCATTTGTTGAAGATTACTCGTACAACGTACTAGATATGAGTTTTAGCAATTTTTGTCATAAAACAATGGCATAATAACCTGAAAATATCAACAATCCCTGAATCAACAGTCCCCGAAAATACCAATAATAATAATGTTTAAACCTAAAGACTGTAATTGATATTATCCAGTCAAAAATGCAATGTCAATGACATTTATTTAATATACATATCTTTATTATTCAAATCAGAAAAGATTTAATAAAAATCGTCTGCTGCATAACACATTGGATACGTTGCTAAGCGACATGATATCATTTGCTTCAAATAAATTGATGGAAATCATATCGCCTGAATAATGCGATGTCTATGGAAGGTTTGGCGACATTTTCGTCGACAAATTAACGAAACATCATTACAATACTATCCCCTAACAAAACACAATTAATTTCATTTATTAAGCGCGATTTTATCTATTCCATGATATTTTTATAGATTTACAAACATTTTTATCAATTTGGTGATATTAAAAAAATTTGCTAAATGTGTTACTAAGTAGGATGGATGGACTGACCGACAAATGCTTCCGAAACATCATTTCAATACTCTCTTCTAAAAAAACAAATTTAATTTCATTGATTTGCGTCATTTTTATCAATTTGGAGACATTTCCGCTAATTTGGTAAAGTGTAAGAAAAGTTGCCCAGTTATTTAGTTATTATTATATTCCTCTAGATTCGCAGCTCTGAATTTGCAGATCTGAAAAATAAAAAAAAATATCCTGATCCCGTTTGTATATACTAAATGAAAACACTAAAATTGTATTAGAAGATACACCCGTTCTACTCTTTTTTCTGCTTCAACAATCGGCTAAATGAATTTATTGGGTAAACACAGTATACGAGTTTATTAGCTAAACACAATATATGAGCTTGAAATCTCTTTGCTAAAATAAATGAAAGTGATGTACGCTGTCCGCAATTTATATAATTAAAAGAACAATCATACCGTTCGTTTATAAAATATGTTTTTACATACATTTATTTATTATTCAAATGGAAAAAATAATAATAGATATTAACAACACATTTAATTTCATTCTGTTGCCGAGCAATATGATATAAGATAGAATCTTCCTCATAAAATGCGAAACTTAATAGCCATTTTGATTTTTTTTATACTTTTCATCGTTGAGTAAAAGCTTGTGAAAGATGAACCATGGAGGTAGATTTTTCCATTCAAATTCATGTTTCAAACAATTCATGTTTTGCGATAGTGACTTATTAATGCAAAAATCCTGCACCAAACTCAGAAATAAAGTTTTATTTCATTTTGACATTTTAAACAAACGATTTTCATCCTTTCCGTTTGGACAAACCACGGAGTTGGAGAGTAGAAATTCTAGGAAAAAGTTCCGTTTTTCATTAATATCTCGACAACCCCTGGTCTTAGAAACTCGAAACTTGGACTAAATTTATAGGAGGCTATTTTAAGGCTATCCACAAAATGTCATTAAATTCGGTTCAGCCGCTTTCCCGTGATGATGAGACAAACGAAAATTTCGTTTTTTACTAATATCTCGAGAACCACTGGTCGTAGAAACTCAAATCACGGACTAAATTTAAAGTGGCGCTATTTCTAGGCTACCCACAAAATTTCATCACATTCGATTCAGCCGTTCTCCCGTGATAATGGGACAAACAGACAGACAGACAGACAGACAGATTTTCAATTTTATATATATAGATTCGCTGTCCTCATTGTTCACTTATATTTTAGAATTGATTTATATGTGTTCATGTCCGACACGGTCAATGTCGAAGTTGACTTTAATGGGGGAAATTAATAATACTTGCGTCCTGACCGGACGTGTGGTGAAAACCCACGCATCAGAATGGTTTCTGGATTTATAAATTGCTGTGATTACAAGCGTATTAAAAAGTCACAATTTCAAAATTTCCATAATTGTTTTAAAATCTAAAAAGTTTTTTAGTTTGACTAAATAAGCATGGGCAACATTTTTTGTAATTTAGCTATTTTGCAAAGAAATGCTGTATTAAAAGTTAATTTCTTAATTTTTACTTTCCTTATATACATAATGTATAAGGAAAGTATTGTGACGGGGTCGAAAATTCGAATTCGAGTTTTCGACGGGAGAGCACGTTTCAAGCATCCCTGATCACGAATCACACATTTTTGAAGTGATGTCTGTGTGTGTGTATGTGTGTGTGTGTGTGTGTGTGTGTGTGTGTGTGTGTGAAAGTATGTGTGTGTGTGTGTCAGTGGGTCTGTGGAGACGATAACTGACGAACGAATGGACCGATTCGAACCAAATTCGGTACAAAAATCACAATCTGTAAACACTGGAAGCCTATTGTTTTTATACGCAATCGAATGTTCAGAACCCCCCTAAATTTTTGAATGAAATTTTGAAAAAATCGTCAAAAAATCAAAACCAATATTAAAGTTACGCAAATAGACATTTCTTATGTAATTTTTCATTAGAAAACCATTGACATAAATTTTAGAACGCTAACAAGAACCGTTCTCGAGATATTGCACATTTTTCAAAAAAATTATCAAAAAGTCATATAAAATAGAAAAAAAAAATTTCCTATTGAGAAACATGTTCACTTTTCATATATAATATCATGCGATAAATTGGGTGACATCATTCTCGTGGATCTAGCTCGTTCCATTTATGAAAAAAGATACTTTGAGTAATACTTTTGCATTTGAACACCAATCTATCTGCTGTAAGAACAACTTATTTCTTCGTCCATAACGCTTGGCGAGATTTTGGCGACGAAATTGGCGGAATGTCGCAAACTTGGCGACTTTTTGAAATGTTGCCAAATTAACGAAAATCTCGCCAAATAGATAAAAATGACGCTAAATCAATGAAAATGACGACTAATTGTGGAAAATTCAATATCTAATAAGTTATATAATATATAAATATATAATAATAGTTCTATAATATATGTCGAAAATTTTAATATCTAATAAGTTATATATATATATATATATATATATATATATATATATATATATATATATATATAACTTATTTCTTCGTCAATAACGCTTGGCGAGATTTTGGCAACGAAATTGGCGGAATGTCGCAAACTTGGCGACTTTTTGAAATGTTGCCAAATTAACGAAAATCTCGCCAAATAGATAAAAATGACGCTAAATCAATGAAAATGACGACTAATTGTGGAAAATTCAATATCTAATAAGTTATATAATATATAAATATATAATAATAGTTCTATAATATATGTCGAAAATTTTAATATCTAATAAGTTATATATATATATATATATATATATATATATATATATATATATATATATATATAACTTATTTCTTCGTCAATAACGCTTGGCGAGATTTTGGCAACGAAATTGGCGGAATGTCGCCAACTTGGCGACTTTTTGAAATGTTGCCAAATTAACGAAAATCTCGCCAAATGGATAAAAAATCAATGAAAATGACGATTAATTGTCGAAAATATCAATATCTTGGCAAGGATATTAGTATCTACTAGAAGAAAAACCTATTTATTTTACTGTAAAAGTAGTAAATTCATTTCATTATATAAGGAAAGTCATGTGTTGCCCACATCAGATTTTTTACAGAAATATTCAATACATTTTTAAATTTTTTAAAATTTTTTACAGAAATATAAAGCGTTTTATAGCGTCCTATCTCATTTAAAGCATTTTTGCAGTTGGAAATAAATGTATTTATTTAACCAACGCTTCAAAATTTTAATGGCTCCACTTGTACTATACTATTGTATTAGAAGCCTTCAGGCAGGTAAACCAGCAAGTGGGTCTGTCTCATAAGAAATTAAATAAAGTGAAAATTCTGATAATTATGTTCGATTATACAAAATAAGCATTTTGTTGAAAGTATCTACGAGATAAGTGTCAATATCCATGAAAAGTATCTACAGGGTAGTGTGAATATTGTGAATAGCCGAGCATCAATTGTGTAAAATGCCACGCCCGCATGTAGCCACGCCCACATTTAGAGTTTTTTGGAGGGCATTTAAAAAGTGTTTATTTGCAATAAATATAAAGAAAGGGGATAAATTTTAGAGCAGATGATTTCATTCCATATCATTATTTCCGAAATTACTTAAATTACCAATGAAAAATACGGAAATTGAAATAAGTTCTGAATTGAATTTCATACTGGTACCCATTTAAAATCTATATTCCATTTTATTTTATTTATAGCCCGAAAGGTCAGAGATAAATTGTTTTTCAACGCTAGCCATTTGGACAGCCCTTAATTAAGCCCAAAATGGATGACATTATTCTACTATCATACACTGCAGAGTATGAAATTCCGAAAACTTAAAAGAAAAATAATTTTACCCTTCATCCGCAAGTACCAAAAATATTCCTAAAGTAAATTTTATATATAATACGAATTAGTTTTGCGTGCATTCAAATATGGGGCATTTCTTAATCCAGAAAGCTGCATTGAACAAACCTGCAGTAAACCTATATAGGCAGAGCAAGAACACGGGTACAGTGCTTAGCGGAAACTTCTAGGACCTGTACCCGGGTGTTACTAATGTATAGGGAAATAATTGGAGTTTTCGACGGATTTACACTTTTCTGGACCTCTAGAACACGAAAAAACTATTTTTAGCGTGACGTCTGTGCAGATTTGGTATCTACTCTAACTGAGAAACTGGTTGACTGAATTTTATAAAATTGGTAGGTTTCCTTGTGAGAGACCCTGGTGCTGACTAGATTTTGGTACAATTCGGGATGAAAGAACCTGCCTTTTTCTGCGAAATGTCCCACAAAAATTGACTGTATCCACTCTAATTGAATACCTAATAGACCGAATTTCAGAAAATTTGGTAGATAAATCACTTGTAGGTTAACCTGGTGCTCATTAGATTTTGGTATGATTTAGAGAAAAAACAATCTGCCTTTCTTCACGAAATGGCCCGCTAAAACCTCCAAAATCTATAAAAAAAGAAAAAAACTACGTATGCTTAAATGTATCAATTAAATGCTTGTTTTATACATAATGTTGACGCGAGAAAGAATAAGACAAACGCTATTACTCTAGGACTAACCGTTCTCGAGATTTTTGAAATTTTTCGCATTTTTGTTATGCCGCCTCTGGATAAACAATCAATTACCAAAAAATCTGATGTGAGCAGCACATGACTTTCCCTGCAGACTTATATTAACGTTCTCTTTATTTTAATTAAATTTATTTCACTTTTAATTCAATTTTCGTTCTCATTCGGTAACCGGGCTTATTTTCAAAGGTGGCGTAGGGAAAGTAAGAAAAACTAAAATATCTCGAGAACGGCTAGTCCTAATGTAATGGGGTTGGTCTTATTCTTTTCGTCATTAAAAATTACATATTAAACGGGCATTTAATGGATAAATCTGAGTATACCTAGTTCTTTAGTTTAGATTTTGACGAGTTTTGCGGGCCATTTTGCAAAAAAAGGCGGGTTCTTTTATCCCGAATCGTACTCAAAACTAATCAGCACCAGACTTGCTCACAAGTGACTTACTTACCTACCAAATTTTGTGAAATTCGGTCCATTAGTTTTTTAGTTGGAGTGGATACAAAATCTGCACAGACAGACAGACAGACAGACAGACGCACAGACGTCGCTCTAAAAATGGTTTTTTCGTATTCTAGAGGTCTTGAAATGTGTAGATCCGTCGAAAACTCGAGTTGCGATTTTCGGCATGTTTCCAATACTTTCCCTATACATTACCATGTATTGCAGGGAAAGTAATAAAACCAAAGTTGAATTGAAAGTGCAGATGTAGTGTTATTTTGTGCAATTAAACTCAATTTAATTAATTATTAAAGATATAAAGAAACAAGAAAGGTCAATCATGCTTAAAGCATTGATTATGAAACATTTTCCAACTTCAATGCAATTTTATTTAAACAAGTCTAAAATGCAATACATTCCTCGGTAATATTTTGAAACTCATCTCAATACTGCATTAATTTATTATATTTGAAAACTTAAACCTTCATCGAAAAAAATGAACTTCATTCAAATGACTGCATTGAAATATAAATTGCCTGGTTTAAACATCTCTAAAATGTTATACATTCCTCGGTAATAGTTTTAGAATTATCATAATACTACGATAATTTATTATATTTGAAAACTTCATCGAAAACAACTGAAATTAATTCAAATGACGTCATAGAAAAAATAACACGCCTGGATCTCTCTATAAAAACAGGATTTCATTCATAACTTTCTCCCATTCATTTCATTCATCACAATACTATAATAATTTATTTTATTTAAACAATTTGTTTAAGACCATGGAGCTACAAAAAATTAAACTCTATGCTTGAAACTTCATCGAAAAAAATCGTCCTTCTCTTTATGAAATCAGTTAATATTTCATTCATATCAGCCATGCAGACTCCATGGACTAAATTATTTTGTGTTAAAAAAATACAGGAATTCTAATACAACTCACTCTATATATTTTGCTGTTTACATTTTACATAGGTGAAAAATAGGCTTAGTTGTAGAAATAATCAAATTTAGATGAGCATTTAAACTCAAATATATTGTCATTGCGTTGTTTCAGTATGTAGATGCACAGAATTTAAGCAAAAATAAAGTAGTTTTAGGACGGATACAACACTCAATATGAATTAAAAAGAACTTAAAAAAATCACGATTTTGAAACAAGATGGATGCCATATATCATTTTGAAGTGGGTCATGTGATCGTTTCATATCATGGTCACGTGATCGTTTTATATAAGAGGTGTAATTATTATTTTAATTTTTATTTAAAAAACTACTGAATATATTTCGCTGAATTTTTTTTTATATATTTTATGGAACAATTTGAATATTACCTAAAATTTTCGAAGCAATTTGTGAATTTTAAATCCGCTTAAAAAATGTTTGAAAAATTAGGTCCCATAGGGCTCAATGTATTGCATTTTTTCGACCCGGGTTCAATCCAAAACTAATTGGGTGATATTATTCATTTATATTCCCATAGGTTCTACAGACCGTTTGAACAACATACTAAAATTTCATTTTGATTAAGTCATTTTTACGGCAGTTATCGTGCTAACGGCAGACAGACAGACAGACAGATAGACAGAATGAACAAAGTCATAAAAACTTTTCAACTTTGTTGTAAAGTGTTAAAAATGAATTTAAGTCTGTTGGGAAAGCAATACAGATTTTTTACTGCCCACATCGGATATTTTGTGCTGTCCACATCAGATTTTTTATTACTTTCCTTGCAATACATGGTAATGCCTAGGGAAAGTATTGGATTCATACCGAAAATCGCAACTCGAGTTTTCGACGGATCTACACGTTTTGACACATCTAGAATACGATAAAACCAATTTTAGTGTGACGTCTGTGTGTGTGTCTGTGTGTCTATCTGTGTGTCAGTCTGTCTGTGCAGATTTTGTATCCACTCTAACTAAAAGATTAATTTACCGAATTTCATAAAATTTGGTAGGTAAGTCACTTGTGGGCGGCTCTGGTGCTGATTAGTTTTGGGTATAATTCGGGATAAAAAAACCTGCATTTTTTTGCGAAATGACCCGCAAAAATTGCCTGTATCCACTCTAACTGAAAAACTAATGGACCGAATTTCACAAAATTTGGTAGATAAATCACTTGTAGGTTAACCTGGTGTTGATTAGATTTTGCTATGATTTGGAAAAAAAATAACCTGTAAAATAGCCCTGCAAAAATCGCCAAAATCTAAAAATAAAATAAAAAAAAAACTACGTATGCTCAAATGTGTCAATTAAATGCTTGTTTTATACGTAATTTTTGACGCGGAAAAGGATAAGATCAACTCTATTACTCTAGGACTAACCGTTCTCGAGATAGTTGAGATTTTTCGCATTTTTGTTATGCCGCCTCTGGATAAATGTTCAATTACCAAATAAAACAAAAGTTGAATTAAAAGTGCGGATCTAGTGTTATTTTGTGCAATTAAACTCAATTTAATGAATTATTAAAGAAATAAAGAAAAAATGAATTTGAGTCTGCAAGGAAAGTCATGTGCTGCCCACATCAGATCTTTTTCCTTTATATTATAAATCAGAGATTCCCCAAACTACGATCCGCAGCCAAATGGGGCCCGCGAACTGCCTCAATCTGGCCTGCGGTCCGGGGAATGATTAAGGTGAAACATCAGAAACGTAATTAAAGTAACATTTATCATAATTTAAGATCATCCCGCTTCACACGTTTTTTTTTTTGTTTCACATCTCCTTATACCCCTTCCATATGAAATATACTGTTTTTATCGGGAATTTGAAAACAGAATAATCACTACGGTATTATCTCTGTGCCACAACTACAGTATGTTTATTTTCCCTTCTCATAAAAAAACATTAACTTTCTCCCCCACACACTCCTATTCACTGTGTTCGAAACATTAACCTCTGCGGCTTGTATGGAGAAAATTGCTAAAGCATTTTTAAAAATTTCTTTCTTTCTAAAACATGTATCTCTTATAAACTGAAAAATTTACACAAGGAATTATATCTAGTTTTGGTACGATATATTTATGTAGACTTTCTTTCAGAAAATATATATTAAAAATCTGATGTGGGCAACACATGGCTTTCCTTATATAATGAAATGAATTTACTACTTTTAGAGTAAAATAAATAGGTTTTTCTTCTAGTAGATACTAATATCTTTTCCAAGATATTGAATTTTCGACAATCAGTCGTCATTTTCATTGATTTAGCGTCATTTTTATCTATTTGGCGAGATTTTCGTTAATTTGGCAACATTTCAAAAAGTCGCCAAGTTGGCGACATTCCGCCAATTTCGTCGCCAAAATCTCGCCAAGCGTTATGGACGAAGAAATAAGTTGTTCTTACAGCAGATAAATTGGCGTTCAAATGCAAAAGTATTACTCAAAGTATCTTTTTTCATGAATGGAACGAGCTAGATCCACCAGAATGATGTCACTCAATTTATCGCATGATATTATATATGAAAAGTGAACATGTTTCTCAATAGGAAATATTTTTTTTTCTATTTTATATGACTTTTTAATAATTTTTTTGAAAAATGTGCAATATCTCGAGAACGGTTCATGTTAGCGTTCTAAAATTTATGTCAATCATTTTCTAATGAAAAATTACATAAGAAATGTCTATTTGCGTAACTTTAATATTGGTTTTGATTTTTTGACGATTTTTTCAAAATTTCATTCGAAAATTTAAAGGGGTTCTGAACATTCGATTGCGTATAAAAACAATAGACTTCCAGTGTTTACAGATTGTGATTTTTGTACCAAATTTGGTTCGAATCGGTCCATTCGTTCGTCAGTTATCGTCTCCACAGAACCACTGACACACACACACACACACATACTTTCACACACACACACACACACACACACACACACACACACACACACACACATACACACACACACACATACATACATCACTTCAAAAATGTTTGATTCGTGATCAGGGATGCTTGAAACGTGCTCTCCCGTCGAAAACTCGAATTCGAATTTTCGACCTACTTTCGTACCACAATACTTTCCTTATACATTATGTATATAAGGAAAGTAAAAATCAATGTATAGACTAGAACTTGACTTGCAATTAATTTAAACGATTAAGATAGCACATTTTGAGACCCAGCTAGATATTCGAGTAAAGGAACAAAAATTTTATGCCTCTCATTAGTATTGTTCGAAAACAATTTATTTGGAATATTTTTATCACTCTTTTTATTCGAAAAATTTATATTTTATTTTCCTTGCAATACATGGTAATGTATAGGGAAAGTATTGGAATCATGTCGAAAATCGCAACTCGAGTTTTCGACGGATCTACACGTTTCGAGACCTCTAGAATACGAAAAAACCATTTTTAGTGTGACGTCTGTCTCTGTGTCTGTCTGTCTGTGCAGATTTTGTATCCACTCTAACTAAAAAACTAACGGATCGACTTTCATAACATTTGGTAGGTAAGTCACTTGTGGGCGAACCTAGTGCCGATTAGTTTTGAGTACGATTCGAAATAAAAGAACCCGCCTTTTTTTGCGAAATGGCCCATAAAAGCTTGTATCCATTCTAGCTGAAACACTAATGGACCGAATTTTACAAAATTCGGTAGATAAGTCACTTGTGGTACACTCTGCTGCTGATTAGATTTTGGTACGATTCAGTAAAAAATAACCTGCCTTTTTTTGCAAAATGGCCCTCAGTAATCGCCAAAACCTAAAGTAAAAACTGCATATGCTGAAATATATCCATTAAATGCTTGTTTTATACGCAATTTTTAACGAAGAAAATAATAAGACAAACCCCATTACACTAGGATTAGCCGTTCTTAAGATATTTATGTTTTTTCATATTTTCTCTACGCCACCTTTGAAAATAACTCCAGTTACCAAATGAGAACGAAAATTGAATTAAAAGTGAATTAAATTTAATTAAAATAAAGAGAACGTGGATATAAATAAGTCTGCAGGGAAAGTCATGTGCTGCCCACATCAAACTTTTTTAATTCAATTTGTCACTTGTTGAGCTCTATTTTACAAGCAGATTTGACTTTTCAAAATTTGTTTTAGCCTATTAAATGTTTGAAAATTTTGTTGTGGCCTTCGCATCCAAAAGTTTGCGGACCGCTGTTATAAATTAAAACAGGGGTAAAAAACAGGGACAGGTAAAAAAAAAAGCATGAGTTTGATATCATCGTCAGAGACAATGCACATAATAAACCTAAGACATATTAATTCAATTCAAACAAATATCACAGAAATTGATGCATTTCCAATCAAAATACAGACGTGCAGGCTATCAAATAGTCTTGAACATAGCATTTCTTCAACACATATCACAATTCAAATACACAGCCCGTATTGTTCTTCCTTTGGTGTGAACTCTTTAAATTCTGATGATATATTCAATAAGGTTTTCTGGATCTTTATCGATTTATCGAAATAACAGGTCTAAATTTACCAAACTCTCACGAATTCAGGAGAACTATTTCTTTTCTACATAAATTCTAAGACCTTTTAAAAGTCTTCAATTGAAATAGACTCGAAATCTTTCTTTGTTTCCTTTATTGAGAGATATGGGTATAGAGGGAGAAAATAGCAGTTCTTCGCTCTATAGATAGGGGTATGCAGCAGGTTAGTAAAATGTTCTGACATTTATTAAAGAATTTTAGTAAAGCAGTTTAGTGAAGCATTTTAGTAAAGCAGTTTAGTAAAGTATTTTAGTAAAGCAGTTTAGTAAAGTATTTTAGTAAAGCAGTTTAGTAATGTAATTTAGTAAAGTATTTTATTATTACGGAAAACAAGCCGATCTACGCGTTTCGAAACCTCTGGAATACGAGAAAACTATTTTTAGCGTGACGTCTGAGTGTGTATCTGTGCGTCTGTCTGTCTGTGCAGATTTTGTATCCACTCTAACTAAAGCTCTAATAGACCGAATTTCATGAAATTTGGTAAGTAAGTCACTTGTGGGCGAATTTGGTACTGATTAGTTTTGGGTACAATTTGGGATTAAAAAACTCGCCTTTTTTTGCGAAATGGCCCACGAAACCTGTATCCACTCTAGCTGAAAAACGAATAGACCAAATTTCACAAAATTCGGTAGATAAGTCGCTTGTGGGTCACCCTGGTGCTGATTAGATTTTGGTATGATTCGGAATAAAATAACCTGCCTTTTTTCGCAAAATGGCCTGTAAAAATAATTAAAATCTAAAATAAAAAACTACGTATGCTCAAATATATCCATGAAATGTTTGTTTTATACGTAATTTTTAACGATAAAAAGAATAAGACCAACCCCATTACACTAAGATTAGCCTTTCTCGAGATATTTTAGTTTTTTCGTAATTTCTCTTCGCCAGCTTTGAAAATAAGTCTAGTTACCAAATGAGAACAAAATTTGAATTAAAAGTGAATTAAATTTAATTAAAATAAAAATAACGTGAATATAAGTCTGCAGGGAAAGTCATGTGCTGCCTGCATCCACGGAAGATTTTTTGTCTTTGTAACTTGCTCTACAATTTCCTTTCTTTCTTTTCTTTGTATATTCTACTCATATAAAGTAACTTAATTGTGCATTTGACTGACTAATGTCGTGTTTTTTTAACTGATTAAAAATTTTTCAAGACCTTTTCATGCATGTACATTGCATACTGTACGTTAAATTCGTCATATGATTGGGGGTGTTTAAAGTTATGAAAATCTCGAATGCCCCTCCTGCAGCTCTTGCTCTATCAATATTCTTCACATACGTTGCCTATCAATATTATTAATCATTATATGATGTCTTTATGAAACATAATTATTATACCATTCCCTGACAAACAGTAATTCATTTACGACAATCTAGATCTCCATTATATAAGGTACCTACGCTTTGAATAGTTATACTCACTATATTTTGAATTTAAAATATTAAAACAATAATTTCTACAAAGCGACAGGGATCATCAAAGAAATTAGACTCAATGTTTCGAGATATCGAATTATCGTCATTTTTAACGCCGTTTTCTAAATGTCTGCAATTTATTTTTTTTTATTGCCCAGTCTGTCCAGCTCACTCAAACGGTGTAGAGCAGTTATAAGAGACGGTAGGGAAAACATAGAAATAACATTAAAACAGAACAACACAGAACAATCAATAAAACAGTATAACACAACAATAATAAAACGTAATAACAATAATAAGAAAGATAAGTAAAACAGAAAACTAAATTGTTCAAATCGTCCAGTAGAACTGTAGAAACATTCCTTGCGAACAATCCGTTCAACACTTTTGGGAATCTAGTTTATGTAAGGAGCAGAATAAAATGTAAAATAAATAAAGCAATTAATTAATAAATTTTGAAAACTAAAACTAATTGGACTAAGTAACAATGAAGCATAATAGAAAAGACACAATAAATAATAATACCCCCCCCCCTCTTCCCGAAAAAAAAGATTAACTAAGATTTTCAGATATTCGACCAGAGATAGTTATACACTCCTTAATTTTAGAATTAGAGTTGACACTTACAATGATTCTAGAAAATAATGTCGCGAAGTTGTTAATATGATGCAAAGTTTGTTGGCTAGTTATCAATATTGCGCCAAATTTGTCACCAAATTGAGAATACTGCACGATAGCCATCAAATTGTCGCCAATGTACCCTTAAGTTCGTCAAATGTTCATCAAATATGTCGTCAAGTGGTGCAAATAGAAAGATAAAGAGAAAATTACTTATCTTATATAGTATTTCTTAGAACTAATTATATCACAGTGATTCAATAAGTTCTTATAAAAACTCTCAATCTTCACAATTACAAAATACACCGGTAAGCAATTTCTACTTTTTCATACTATTGTACAGAGACAGTAATGTTTACCCGAAAACTTATTTAATTCGAGATTTTATTCGAGAAAATAACGTTCTAAGACATCCTGAACACATTTCTAACAATTTAAGCAAGATGTGCTCCTGCTTGTGAGATCTGATAACTCCAGAACGATAGAACGCATGAATTCAGAGTAAGAACGCATCATTGCACGCAGCAAAATTTACGAGTAGGAAACTGACACTTTTAAAAAACATTTTTTCTGCATTTTCTGTGGAGTTGCTCGAGGAGGGTTGTTGTTCCCGAGGAGGGTTGTTGTTGTTGCTGTTGAGACCCAGACCGTCCTACCTACCAGAAAGATGTAAGGTAACTAACTGTTTGGACGGCCGGGAAATGCCACCCAATTTAAACCGAAACCCAGTGGGGAGGCATCCACAGGGACCGTACCTTCCTTCCCCTACCACCAACCTCTCGGAAGGACTTACGGACCCACATGTTTAACGTGATCGTACTCCGCGTGAACACGGCGGCAGTTTTGGCAGTGGCGGGAATCGAACCTGGGCCTACCGAGTGCAATTCCCGCGCGCTAACCACTAGGCTACCGCGCCCCATCCCGAGGAGGGTGGATATTTTCACCACCGAAACCGTGTGATATATTTAAATATTTTTATTTATGCTGTTTAACTAACGAAGTGTATTAATTTTGAGTTTTATTAGACATCAGTTTGAGTGAATTATTTCATATAGGAAAAACGTCACAGTAGTTCATAGGATAGAGCTTCAGCTAACCAGGCAGCCATCCCCAGTTTCGATTTTCTTAATGTCCTTAGGATTTGTGGCAGTAATTTTTAATTCATGAGTGTTAGGACGCACAGGATGATATAAAAAAAGTATAAAATCTTGTACAAAAAAGGCAGTTGTTTTGCTGATCAGACGTTGCACTTTGATTTGAAATCTGAAGGTGAAAAATAAACTAGATTTCACTTCAGAGGTCGGAATATAATGTTCTTAATAGCCTAATATATCATCTGACCAGCCGTCTGTTTAATTATCATGTGTGACAAAACTTATTGATGAGTGGTTAAAGTATATAATTTTAAAATCCAGTATATTATTTTCTTACAGTAATTAACAAAATAAAATTCATGTTTTCAGTTTGTTTGTGTTTTTAATTTAGAATTAATTTATGTTATGTTTTTTTACGAAAACATCTTTAAATATTTTTTCATTAGCTTCTTAAAGAAATATTGACGTCTACAGAGCGGAATTCAATGTATCAATCTCGCGATCTTTTAATTAATATTTGAGGAAAGAAAATAACGACAAAAAATGATCATTATTACTGCGGTTACTTTAATAGAAAGATATTTATTTTTAGTATTAATCAACTTTTTTCTTTATTATGTAAATATCCTCTTGTCGTATTTGGGATTAATTAGAAACAAATATTAAATTGATATTTTATCTATATGCATTAATGTATAGACCGAGTATTATGAAAATTCTGCCTATGCAAGGAATTTTTTTCAATTAATTACTTTCCTATATATATATATATATATATATATATATATATATATATATATATATATATATATATATATATATATATATATATATATATATATATATATATATATATATATATATATATATATATATATATATATATATATATATATATATATATTAATTATGAGTTACAACTTATCTCTAATCTACTATCATTGAAATTTCATATAATATTTTTATTATATATACAGGGTGTCCTAAAAACATTGACCTCGGCTTTTATTCCTTAAATATTGATCATATATATATACATATATATATACATAGATTGACATATATAATAAATTACAAAGTTGCGTAAAAAAGATACAGAATTTTATGAAATGGATGAAAATTTTCAGGGGATTAAATTTGAAGAAATACAAAATTTAAATTTTTATACGCCCCCCCTCCCGTACAAAAACATTTGAGTAAAATGTGCCCCATACACTAATAAGGTGAAGTACAAAATTTTAGCATTTTATCATAAAAAGTCCCAGAGATATGTTTAAACAAAGTTGGTGAGGGTTTAATCACAAATTAAAATGTAAATGTTTACAGCAAGAGTGCAAATGAATCAACCCAGAAATGCACCATAGGCAAATAATATCTGCCTCTTATCTTTAGATTTATTTACAATTTTTTAAAAATATGTTTCCTGAAAAATACCTTAAAATTTTACATGATTAATTACAGAATAAAACTTGGAAAGGGCACAATCAAAATGAACATTGAAACAGCTTAGAAATGTATGCATATGCAAATATCTGCTTCTGATCGGTGCGTCATACAATCGCAACTGACACATCATCACATGAGAAAGTTGTTTTTGCACTGCCATTGATCAATCGCTTCGCTTACGCAAGCATAGCGTGCATAGCCCGGCAGTCTGAGAGACCCTTAAGTATTTCACATTTCTGCTACATTTTGAGAGTGTAGTTAGCCTATACCGACAGTATGTCGCAATACAGCAACGAAGAACTGTTTGAAATTCTTATGCTGTACAGTTTATGCAATCGCAATATTAATGAAACTGCACAGGAATATCAACGTATTTTCCCCAATTCTCGATATCCTTCTGGGAGATTTATTTCCCGATTGGTGGAACGAGTGTATGAAAGAGGAAGCGTCCATCATATAGGTGGACTAAATAGGTCCAGACTTCACTCAACTTATGTAGAAATTGATATTTTGGGTTACTTTTTCAGTCATCCACATAGTAGTGTTCGGGGCGCGGTAGCCCATTGGTTATCGCGCTGGAGTTGCACTCGGTAGGCCCGGGTTCGATTCCAGCCACTGCCAAAACTGCCGGCGTGTTCATGCGGAGTACGATCACGTTAAACATGTGGGTCCGAAAGTCCTTCTGAGAGGTTGGTGGTAGGGGAAGGAGGGTACGGTCCCTGTGGATGTCTCCCCCACTGGGTTCCGGTCTAAATTGGGTGGCACTTCCCGACCGTCCAAACAGTTACCTTACACCTTTCTGGTAGGTCGGACGGTCTGGGTTTCAACAACAACATAGTAGTGTTCGTACCATTGCTTCAGGCATGAACTTACCACGTGCAACAGTGTGGAGAATACTGAGACGGAATAAATGGCATCCGTTTAACAATCATGGTGAGACGGAATAAATGGCATCCGTTTAACAATCATGGTGTGCAAGGACAGGAGCCAACAGATTATCAACGTCGTCTAGATTTTTGTAATTGAGCTCTAAATCAGGAAGATGCAAATTCCTCTTCCCTGAAAAACGTAATTTGGATTGACGAATGCTGTTTTAAACAAAGTGGATAGTAGTATATGGGGCATACTCTGGGACACCCAGAGTATGCCCCATATACTACATATTCCTATCATATTTCAAAGATTTAGGACAACCTCTGAGACCAAGCATGCATAAAATCATTAAAATATGGGTATTTTTTTAAAAATCAAAAATCAAGAGAGTTTTAAGACTCTAAAATTTCATGTTTTTATCTTAAAAAATGAATTATATGAATATTATAGAGACCGAATTTTAACTTTTTTTAAGATGTCGCTCTAATTTGGGCTACCATAGGTTAAATAAATGCGTGAAAAACTTCCAAAATGTATGGAAGTCCTCTAAACTTTAAAATAAATAGGACAGCCCCATATACTACATATTCCTATCATATTTCAAAGATTTAAGACAACCTCTGAGCATGCATAAAATCATTAAAGTTTTAAGACTCTAAAATTTCATGTTTTTTAACTTAGAAAATGATGAATATTATTGAGATTTAACTTTTTTTAGATAAATATCAAGGGAGCCTCATTTTGGAGCTACCTTGATATTTATGAGGTTAGTCCCCCCATAGGGATGAAATTAAATAAAAAAATGCGTGAAAAAAAGAAATAAACTTTAAAAGAGATCCTAAAATAGGATTACAAAGTGACTCAAAATATATCGAAACGCGTCCGTAATTTACGGACGCGTTTTATGGACTGAGTTTTTTTAAGACTCTCGATATGGAAATCCTACATTATTTATAAATCTTCTTAACATTATAGGTATTTTATCTTCATCATATCGTATTTCATTTATTCTAGGTAAATATATTAATTCAGTTAAAGATGTAATATCGTTTTCTCTACAATATATTTTTTTTTAATTAGTTAAATTTTTTATACCTTTAAGAGATGTAATATCGTTTTCACTACAAGATAGTATTTCTAAATTAGTTAAGTTTTCTATACCTTCAAGTGAAGTTAATCTATTATCTACACAATATAATTCTTTTAAATTAGTTAAATTTTTTATTCCTTCAAGAGATGTAATATCGTTTTCACTACAAGATAGTATTTCTAAATTTATTAAATTTTTTATTCCTTCAAGTGAAGTTAATCTATTATCATTACAATTTAATTCTTTTAAATTAGTTTCTATTCCTTCAAGAGATTTTAATATATTTCCCTCACAATCTAATACTTTTAAATTAGTTAAGTTTTCTATACCTTTAAGTGAAGTTAATTTATTTTTATTACAATTTAATGTTTCTAAATTAGTTAAATTTTTTATTCCTTCAAGAGATGTTAATTTATTACCTCTACATTTTAATACTTTTAAATTCGTTAAATTTTCTATTCCATCAAGAGATTTTAATCTATTATTTTTACAATCTAATGTTTCTAAATTTATTAAATTTTTTATTTCATCAAGAGATGTTAATTTATATCCCTCACAATATAATTCTTTTAAATTAGTTAAATTTTCTATTCCTTTTAGAGATGTATCAAAATATAATATAAAAATAGATTTCACTTCAGTAGGATTCTCTATATTTAAGAAAGACATAGTTTTTTTTTCCATACCATTATTATATACAACATCCATTTATATAGAAACATTTTTTATTAAATATTTATTTATCCTCTTTGTTAGTTAATTGTCTCAAAAGATAAACACTCTCTCTCAAGACTGATTTAACTTCATATGTCTCTTCAAAAATTTTCTCTTGGTAAGGTTCTATTTCATTATGACCAAACTTTTTATTTAATTCACTCATCTGTATAGCTTGTACTTTTTTCCAATAAACATTAAAAAAGTGATCAGGTAATAGCTCAAATTTATATTTAATCAAATAACAAAAATCTAATTTATGCATAAATTCTTCTATAAAATTTTCACTAAATGTTTGATATCTAGTTATATACAACCAATTTAAATCATCTTTTAATTCTCTCATTGTATCTTCTGTAAGATTTTGAAATATTGATACTTTATATAAATCTAAATTATCAGAAAATTTTATAATAAATTCGTTACTTAAAGTTTGATATTGAGATATGTTTACCCAATCTACTTTATTATTCACTTATTCTATAAAACTCGTATTCATGTCCAAATGCCTTGTAGAAGCAAACACAATAATGTATGTTTCTGAACAAATAGATAGATTATATCTGTAAACTATTTCTACTTGGACTACATACATAAAAAGAAAAAATAAATGGAAAAATGGATATCAGGAATCTGGTTGAAAAAATTCACTAACCTATAGAACACGGGAACACAGAAAGAAGTGACAAGTGTTGCCATTCACTAAGGAATAAAATATAAGATATGACTACTGTTGTCATTCGTAAGAAATAAATAACAGTAATGCAAAAAAACGTGTACAAGAGATAATATACAATCTAGAGGGGCAATAATAGAAAGGCTAAAGAGTAACTAGATGCAAAAATAAAATATAATAAGATAAGAGTGATGTCCGGCTACTATATATAACACCTTAAAAGAATTCATGAAAATCCAGCTAATCTAAATTTTTTAACAATACCATTTACAAAATAAGAGGTGATATTTATATAAACTGCTGGTAATTTTTAGATTATCAATATGTAAAGCATGAAATTTTTTATCAGATAATATATATATTCTAAAAAGCTGATTAAGAATAATATTTCTAAACAATAGAAAATAATTGCAGGAATTAAATGGTAAGATTTTATTAATGTTAAAATTAAAAGAGTATTTTTTATCATATAAATTAGTAACAATTCTATTAGAAGGTTCAATAAAAATATTTAAATCTAAAAAATTAATATTTTTTACTAATAGTAGCTTCATTAGGAATTAATTCCAAATTATCAGGATAGAAATCTATATTAATAACACTATTTTCAGTATATACTATGCAAATCAGATCATCCACATATCTGTATAATGTATAATCTATAGAAGTAAAAGACTGTTCAAAATGATAAAGATATAAATTAGCTAACATACTGCTACTGCAGCCACCCTGTGGAACTCCTGAGACTTGTAGGTATAATTTATTTCCTTGAAAAATATAATTATTGAAAATAACAAAGTGAAGAAGTTTAGGAAAATTTACAAAACTGGTATGAGTTGAATGATTAGTAATATAAGCATTGTACAGAGTTAAAATTACATCATACAGGTTTGAGATCTTGATATTATTGAAAAGGTCTTTAAAATCAAAGGTTTGAAATCCTATTATTTTTTGAAGGGATGTTAATCTGTTCTTTAATTATTTACTATTATTTAGAATAAGGAGAATATATATATATATATTTCTATTTTGCACCTTTTACTGTAGAATATCACATTTTACTGCCATTGCATAGTACGGTTTCTATTACTCACTTTGGCAACTCACTTCTTTACTCTTCAGCGTATGGCAACATTGGTTTCATCTTTTTTTTGCTTGTCACGGTTGCACGTTGGGGTGCATTTTAAGGTATTTATGTTTCCTTTCTATTTTTTCAATCTTTATGCTTGTCGTCCTATTAACACATATTTATAGATAAAATCTATCTTGTGTTTCAGAAACAAGCATTTTTGTATTCATTTTGTTTAAAATATTAGGACTTGATAACGAATTTTTTCGAAATGAACTATTCTTAAGCCTAGAGCTCTTCCACGTGCAAGCTTTAATGCTTGATTATTTTGGTATTCCTTTTTTCGATTCCTCTCCATTGACATTTGTTGATTATCTTTAGCTTTCTGAACTATGATATGTATTATAATTTCCTCTTTATTGTTGAATTTCATTTTATTTCATTGTATTCTGTAGGCATAAAATTTTTTTAAGATAGTGTATTATGAGTTACTTCTTCCATTCTACCATTGGATTTACTTTTTTAATATTTTCTATATATATACACAGAGGGTACCCCAAAAACATTAACCTCAACTTTCATTCCTTAAATATTGGTCTTATATAATAAATTACAAAGTAGAGTAAAAAAAGGTACAGAATTTTATGAAATCGATTAAAATTTTCATGGGAATTAAATTTTTAAAAATACAAAATTTAAATTTTTATACGGTCCCCGTACAAAAACATTTCCAATGAGTAAAATGCACCCCGTACACTAATATGGTGGTGTACAAAATTTCAGCATTTTATCTTAAAAAGTCCCAAAGATATGAAAAGATAAAATGACTGACTTAAACCACTTTTCAATGCATCGACATGGGTTGTCAGAGGGGAAAAATCATGTCGGCAGATCGCATTTCAGAGGTCATACACAAAATACGAAAGAAAATAATAATTACATAAATAAATAATGATTGTGCTATTTATTGGTACAAAAGTATCTACACTGTGTAGAAATAATAACTTTACACAAAGATTACAAAGCTTGTCTCGAAATGTTTTCCATCCATGCCAATACAGAGCTGCATTCGCCTGATAACACTTCTGTGCACTCGATCAGATTCTTATTCGATGATGTCACGGCAACCATCTTGAATGCGTTGTCGCAACACTGCTTTATTTAAGGGAGGGGAAAGATAAACAGTTGTGCGTAGACGACCCCACAAATAAAAATCCATAGGCGTTAAGTCAGGCGATCTAGGGAGAAATTCGACTGGCCCATGCAAACTAATCCACTTGTCTGGAAACTCGTTATTTAACCAGTGTTTCACAACTGCAGTATGATGAGTTGGAGAACCGTCCATTTGAAACCATACATGTGGAAGCTCCGTTAGGGGTAATTCATCCACAAAATCAGGAATGACCGCATTCAGAATCTTATTAATATATCTATCACCCGTCAACGTACCATCATACAGTATGGGTCCAAACAAGCGGTTTCTAAAAATACTGCACCATACATTCACGGAAAATTGCTTCTGATGATGAATATTAAATATCACAAATGGATTTGTGTCAGACCAGAAGTGCTCATTTTGAGGTTTTATGCATCCACAGTAGTATATGGGGCATACTCTGGGACACCCAGAGTATGCCCCATATACTACATATTCCTATCATATTTCAAAGATTTAGGACAACCTCTGAGACCAAGCATGCATAAAATCATTAAAATATGGGTATTTTTTTAAAAATCAAAAATCAAGAGAGTTTTAAGACTCTAAAATTTCATGTTTTTATCTTAAAAAATGAATTATATGAATATTATAGAGACCGAATTTTAACTTTTTTTAAGATGTCGCTCTATTTTGGGCTACCATAGGTTAAATAAATGCGTGAAAAACTTCCAAAATGTATGGAAGTCCTCTAAACTTTAAAATAAATAGGACAGCCCCATATACTACATATTCCTATCATATTTCAAAGATTTAAGACAACCTCTGAGCATGCATAAAATCATTAAAGTTTTAAGACTCTAAAATTTCATGTTTTTTAACTTAGAAAATGATGAATATTATTGAGATTTAACTTTTTTTAGATAAATATCAAGGGAGCCTCATTTTGGAGCTACCTTGATATTTATGAGGTTAGTCCCCCATAGGGATGAAATTAAATAAAAAAATGCGTGAAAGGAAATATCAAATATAATACTTTGTCCTATCAAGGTTTGCGCTAAACAAAATATCCGTCTTAGATAAAAAATAAAAAAAAGTGATTAACTTCCTCATCCGTTTATACTGTTTACTTCCTCATCCGAGCGATCTTAATGAGCTTTATTTAAAAACATACCCCGCCATGTGGGAAATATTTTTCAAACGCTTCCAGAAAATAATTTTCTGACCCGCTTAATGGAACAATTACCATATCCCGGGATGTAGGAGATATATAAAGGGTTGATTCTTTTTCTCCTCCAATGGATGATGAAAAAATGTGAATCTTTTTGTAAATCAATAGAATAAATACAGTCATTAGCTCAAAGAGATTTAATAAATGTAAAAAATAAATTATCATACGAAGAGATTTAAAAGTAATGATCAATTGAAGAAACTATTGATAACTGTAGAAAATCGAAATTAGAAAAAACAATCAATCAAGCTATAATAATGATATGAAGATTTTATCTATGATAAATTGAGTAATTATGCTTCCTCTAATTCATATTCATATTTATCATTAATCATACCTGAATACTTAAATAAAAATCTACCTTTATTGATTTCATTTATAGATTTATCAGAAAGTTGTCCATGTTTATTCGATAGGTAATAATTCTTTTCGACATCTTCGACATATAACTTTGCGATTACTGTATTTCCATATTTGGTTTTAATTTTTATCAATGATATTAGATCATATTCCCCAGGATATAAATCATTTAATTTAAACGTCTTAGGATAACCTCTCAGTCTATTGAACTCTTCCATTTATTAGTAAACATTTTTTATAAATTCATGACCAATAGAATAAATTCTTTGAAATAACATATAAAACTCCTAATCCTTTCAATTTAATATCTTCGTTTTCTTCTTTTTCAATTAATTCAGTCAACCTATGAAAACTTTCTGATAATAGTTTTTTATCATATTTTATATCATACAATACATTGCAAAGATAAGTCATATAGTAAATTTCTACAGAATTTGTAAAATTTAAAGCTCGAATATCACCTAAGCACTCATCCATTTATTAGTAAACATTTTTTAATAACCAAATGGTACAGTATCAAAATTATCTAAAATTCTTCTTTTATCATATCCAAACATGTATCTTTTATTCGTTTTATGCACTTTAATATTTTTATCTTTTTGTATTTGAAACTGATTTATTTCTACATCTATATATTCAGTTTCACCTGTTATTGTTTTCATTCTTTCATCGAAACTAAGCTTAGTTTCACTCTCGTAACTCATCTTAAATCCTTTTACTTTTCCTTTTACAGATCCATCATTAAGTATATATCCATAATCTTTACTAGCTCCAGAAATCCAGGTTGTCATATATTTATCTTCACCTAATTCATCTGTCCATTCTCCTAACATACAACCTGTTTTTACTTTATTAGTACCATCATCAATATAAACGATACTATCTGTATCATAATACATTACTTTATCTCCTAATTTATCAAGCATTTTATATAATCTTATTCTAGCAGAACTAGTTGTAAAAGCTGCTATATAAATATTCGTATTAAAATTATTCTGGGTATACTCATCTCTCATCTTATAATCCATTTGTACACAATCATCATTTAAAAATATCATATTCAAATCTTTAATTTCATCATTCAATATAATTCTATAAAAATCTTCCAAATCTATTACATATTCAGTTTGTTTCATATTATTTCTTTGTCCAAACTTACCCCATAAAGAGTTTAAACAGATTTTAGCTATAAATCTCATACCGGGATTTTCTTTTATTTCACCTAATTCAATATCTAATTTTTCTATAACAATATTTTTATAATTATTAATATCTTTTGGTAATTTATCATCTGTTTCTAATTTAATTTTTAAAAACATTTTGACATACTCTTTGAATAGTTTATCTGTTTTCTTTTCAAAATGCCAAACTTCATATATATTTAAAATTTTATATCCTTTTTCTATAGCTAAATTGATTTCATCTGTAGTCCAAGTACCTATAAAACTTCTTTCATCATCTGTATGATTACATAATTTATTTCTTATTTCATAACACTTTTTACATTTTTTCTTTTCATTGCATTTAAATGTTTTTGAACATGATTTACATAAACTAAATATCAATTTTTCTTCTTTATAAGGTAATACAGGATGATATAATTTTCTAGGAGGAAGTACTTTACACTGTATCATTCCATACCAATTCTCATCATATTTTTCAGGATTATAGATCTTTTTAGGATGTCCAATTGGATAATAATCAAAATAATTTACAGTCGGATAGAGTGAACATACATCAATATATCGACCTTTCTCTTTATTTTTCATTTCATATTTTAATTTGGTTGGTTCACATCTACCACCATAGAAGGCATCTCTAGGATTTAAGGGTTCTATAAAATCTCTTTTCCATTCTTTTTTCATATATTTTTTAATTTCTTTATCTTTATCAAAATCACATTCCCATATTTCAATTAACTCATATCCTGCGTCTTTTATCTTATTATTTATCTTTTTTGTTTTTTCATATAAATCAGCCATACATATTTGATTTTGTTTATTTAAAGTAGATTTTCTGTAGCAACTATTACATCCATGCCAATGACAGCTTTGAAATTGATATACAGTGACCGCCGGTTATAAGATTCAGTGGTTATAAGAAACAGCCGTTTATAAGACTCAAAACGACAGAAACAAATACAAACTTCGTTTTAACATTAAAATTGTGTCGCTTATAAGAAACACGATTCCGCTTATAAGAAACAGTTTTCTACAGAAAATTTGTTGATTTCCTTGCGACGCTGGTGTAAAAAAAAAAAATCGATTTGTTTAAGGTTAACTGAAGGACGAGTTGTTATCTCTTGTCTCTGGGCGTACGGGGAGGGGGTGGGAGTTTGCTATGTAACAAAGGATGACAGAGGATTTCTCCGCAGAAAGGCTTGGGGAGTACAACCCCAAACCAGTAAGAAACGAGCTTTAATCTTTTGGCAGTTAAGGAAACGTACTGATAAGGAAAGGCATCTTTGCTTATGCACTCAAATAAGATTCGTACAGCTTTAGTTAGTCATTTTATGTTTTGCTAGTGAAGCATGTCGCAAACCCTTACTTTGCTTGAAAAGCAAAGTTTACTTAAAAAGTATGATTCTCCACCTCCGTGTAGTCAATAAGCAAGAAAACAACCTTGCTTGATGCTATCCATATGATCGCAGGCGCATGGAAAAAAGTTTCTGACATATGCATTTTTAATTGCTTCCGTAAAGCAGGATTTTTGAAAAATAATGTTGCCATACCAGCAGAAGATGAAGAAGAATTTGAAGCACCTTTCGAAGAATGGATTCACATCGACGAAAATTTACAAACATCTGAAGAAAACAATGATGATGACATAGTGCGGAAATTCAGAATGTTTGCAATGAAGAAGAAAATGAAGACGACGTTCCACAAGAAGAAAATTTTCCTACAGCCAAACAGTCGCGAGAAGCCCTAACTATAATTAGAAAAACTCTTGAACACAGAGGGGCATCAGAAAAAGTTTATGGACTGTTTTATGATTTAGAAATGGATGTACGTAAACTAATCACAGACTCGTTAGCACAAACAATACTGGATAAGTTTTTTGCTATTCTTCAGTAATAGATTACGGTATGTATGAAAATGTACTATGCTCTTATACATAAATGAACGACCTATGAGTTTTACTTTTTATTCTTATTTAACTGCATACTATATGCATATAGATAATAATTTAAGTTGTAAGGCTTAATTTGTAAAATGAGAAATATTTTTGAATGCAAAACTTAATTTACAAATGTATTATGTACGTACTAATATTTTACTTATATACATTTATCTTTTAAATTCTGTAAAACTGTGTTCAATAGTTAGTATTTGCAATGGAAGAACGATATTTAAAAAATTTCCGGATTTAAGAAACAACTGCTTATAAGAAACAAAACGAGCGAAACGAACGTGTTTCTTATAAGCGGCGGTCACTGTACTGTATTATCGTAAAAACCATCTACTTTATAAGTTTTATTATCTAATTTTATTTTTTTCTCTCTTCCATTTAAAGCATGCTGTATATTTATTTTATGTTTTTGAGATAAATAATCTAACCAAGCAATAGATTTTTTACTGTATTGATCTTGTTTGATGATCTCTTCATCTATAGCTATTGTACCTTCAGATATGAATTTATCTCTAAATATAGCCATACAAACACCCGCTAATGTAACGTATTTAAAAGGATCAATATTAGCTATTTCTAAAAATAATCTTCTCAATTCCAAACATCCTTTTCTTAAAATATCTACATCAGACCTACAGTATTTTATAATTTCTTTTCGAAAATCAAAGATTTCATTTTTTACAGATATGTACCATTTATTAAACAATTCTCTATCTTCTAAAGTCATAGTATTATAACCATAATAATATTTATCTGGATATTTTCCAACATAATTTTGATTTTTAATAGTGTTAAACAAATGAGGAAAATATCCTTTTGCTAATTCTGTTAATCCAAACGTTTTAGGGAATTTTCTTAATGGAATCAATGTAAAATTTATAGAATCTATAAATCTTATATTATATTCGTTTGCATGCATATAAATGAGTTTATTTCCTTGATAGATTGTAAAAACTTTAATTTTATTTTTAAAGCAGTATTTAGATATAAATTGAAAGTCAAATCCTTTTCCATAATGAGCTAATAGGGTATAACCTGCATGTTTCTTATCAAATAACCACTTACAATAATCGTTTTCATTCTTAAATATGTTTTCTTCTCCATAAAATTCTTGATTTATAATTAAATTAACTTCATGGTTTCCTGTTTCTTGATTCGTTTCAACATCAAAAAACATATATTTTTGTGTAAATCCTGAATATTTACATGCATTACACCAATTATATCTGCTTTTATAATTACATTTGTTTTCACATATACTACCATCAGGAAATCTTTGACATATATTACACCTTTCTAGAGTAGAACAAATATTTATACATGGACTACCCTTAGCTTTTTTTGTTTTCATATAACATCTATGATTTTTTGAGACCAATTGTCTACAATTTTTACACTCTCTCTCTCCACATTTATGATCTTTAGGTGTTCTTTTATTTCTGTTAATATTTCTCTTACATTTTAAACATTTCCATAGTCTTTCACAAACAGACAATTTATGATTTTCAAAACAGTTTTCACCTTTAAAACTTCGAAAACATTCATTACACTGGATATCATCTCCTTCACAATTACTATCTTTTATAAAACATCTATCACATTTTAATAAACATTTATGCTGATCGCTTCTTTTATAACTCACCTTACAGTAATCACAATAATTGTTTTTTCCTAAAAATCCTGTAACAGATGTAATCACATCAAAGTGATTTCTATTTTTTAAAATGTAAATACAAGTAGTTTTATAAGTGCCATTGTATATTCTTTCATTAAAATTTTCTCTACAAAATATAGTAATTTGAATATTTAAGAATTTTTCAAATATTTTAACATGCTCTAAATTACATATATCTAATGGTATTTCACACATTTCATGTAATTTTTCAGCTAACTTTTTTTGTAATATTCTACCTTTTTTAATATATATAATGTCATTTTTAGTTAATGTTTCATGATTTAATTTTTTACATAAAAGTTCAGGATTTTGAATAGATAGAGCAACTACAATAGATCTAGCTAAACATATATTATCGTTATTTTTAATTTGACAAATACTCTTTTTGTTTATGATATCATCATCTTTGAGAATTTTTAGATGTTTTCCACCGTGTGGTAATTCTATGACATGAAAATTGAATGTACATTCTTTAATATCTAATTCTTTGTATTCAATTTTATGTGTTAAAACATCTAAATAGGTATCATAAGCCTCTCTAGTTGACATCATTTTAGGATGAAAAGGTTGACTTAATATAGGATTGTGTACTATAATATCTACTTTTCCTTCTATTTTTCCAATAGCTTTTCTGAATAAATCCTTTAAGATGTTATAATATTGTTCAGGTCTAAGTTCATTGATTTCTACAATTTTATAAATATATCTGTATGTGTTATATTTTTTAATATATTTTTGACTAATTTGAACAATTTCATAATCAGATTTAAATAAATCTTCAAGATTAACTTCTTCTACTATCTTTTCTTTCTTTTTTACCAATACACCATCTTTATATTTCAAACCAAAATAATTAAATATATTATTAAGTTTACGTCTATTTTTAGGTTCATTAATAAATTGTTTCAATTGTTCTGTAAGATCAGGAGTAAATATTTTTTTAAGATTCACTTCTGTTTTAATCTTCTTTTCTACTTTTGGTTTAAATTCATTATTATCAAATTTCAAATTAAATGAATCAAAAATTTTTTTAATTTTATTACGTTTTTCAGGTTTTTTAATAAATATTTTCTTCTTTTTTTCTACGTATTTTGATATATCCAAATTTAATAAATCTACTAAAACAGGTTTATATTCACCTGTTTCTTTTATATATTTAATTAATAATCTAATTAAATCATCTTTCTTACAACCTTTAGATTGCTTAATATTCAATTGTTTTACTACTTTTCTAAGCTCACCAATAGTCTTTGACTTCAAACCAAATATATCCTTAACTGTAAATAATTTTTTAAGATTCACTTCTGTTTTAATCTTTTTTTCTTCTTTTGGTTTAAATTCATTATTATCAAATTTCAAATTAAAAGAATCAAAAATTTTTTTAATTTTATTACGTTTTTGAGGTTTTCTAATAAATATTTTCTTCTTTTTTTCCAAGTATTTTGATATATCTAAATTTAATAAATCTACTAAAACATATTTATATTCTCCAGTTTCTTTTATATATTTAATTAATAATTTAATTAATTCATCCTTCTTACAGTCTTTAGGTTGTTTAATATTCAATAATTTTACTACTTTTCTAAGTTCATTAATAGTCTTTAAGTTGAGCTCCATTTATTAGGAAACATTTTTATCAATACTTTTTCCAAGATGCTTACTGTGATAAATACTTTTTAAATGCCGCTTTTTGTGTGTATAGGTATATTGCATACCACATTCACATTTAAATTTTTTATATTTGATTATGGAATCACAACATTTGCAATGACTTTGGAAATAAATTTTTTCATTTCTATGATATATGTAAAACTCATTTACTGATTTCATAGTCAAACAGTGTATGCACTTTTTTGTAAGCTCCATTTATTAAGAAACATTTTTTGTAATACTTTGTAAGAAATCATTCCATATTTTTTCATATTTCTTTTTAACTTTTTGAACTTTTATATTATTTTCAATATTAAAAATATCACAAATCTTTTTCATAAAATAGTAATAGTTAATTGATTTCTCATAATACATAAAATCTAAAAATTTTAAAAACATATCCTCAACTTCTTGAGAAATATTATATCTCCTTCTTAATCGATTAAAATAACAAACTCTACTATTATATCTTTGTTTTAAACTTTCGTAATCGATAACATAAAAATGTTCTTCTTCTTCTGAATCATAGATTAATTTCATCTTCATTTATACTAATTCAGATATCCAACTATTATATTCATCCGGATATCCTAGCCATTTTACATAATACTTATTTCCTTTCTTTTTTATGATTTTTTCAATTTTATATACATCATCTTTTTTATTATATTTTGCCATTTCATTTTCATAAAAAGTTCCTTCAATTTCTTTACTGTTTAAATCTTTTAATCGATAAGTAATTGGATCTGTTTTCAATACTTCAGAAACTATAAAAATCTCTTCAGTAAATGTAGAATCATCTACTTTCCTAAATGTTTTCTTAATTGTAGATATTCTAACACTATCCCCTATCTTAAATTTAGGTTTTTTCATGATCTTTTTAGTATATAAATTTTTATAAACTTGAGATTCATTTTCTCTAGCCTCAACAGGTGTCATTTTTATAGATCTATGATATGAATTGTTATAATTTTTAAGTAATTTGGGTAATACATCAATATATCTTTTAGTATTGTTAGCATGCATATATTTTATAATTTTTTCTCTTATACTTCTATTAAATCTCTCAGCTATTGCAGATTTTATTTCTTTATTTTTAGTTGTAAACCAATGTATATTATTATCTTTAAATAATTTTTGTGTCTGTTTTCCTGTAAATTCAGTACCTTCATCTGTCAAAATGAATTTTGGTATTCTTTCTTTAAAAACTTGTTTAAAACCTTGTACAACTTCTTCAGATGTTTTTCTTTTTATAGGAAAAGCCCAAGCATATTTATTAAAAGCATCTATAACCGTTAACAAATAATTAGTTCCATCATTATATTTACTATAATTTTTTATAAATAACAAATCAGCGTCAAATTGATTATTACTGTTTGGAACATAAACCCTTCTTCTTTTAAATTTACGAATGACAGGTTTATATCTAGTATATACATCTTGTTCATGTAAAAATTCTTCAACATTAGATAACCCTGTTTTTCTTTTCAATTCATTAATTCCACAATAACCTGTTTCTGGATTATAATATGTCTCTTTTAAACCCCTAAAAAAGTATTCTTTTTACTTCCACAAATAGTACAGATACCTTTACCAACCGGTTTATTATTTTTAGAAGTAGTTTTATAATAATTTTTAGTTGGGGTTTTATCTTTACACTTGACACAATATATAGAAATACCTAATCCAAAAGTTTTTTTAACTTTAATAATCGGTTTAATAATTCCTCAAGCTAATCTTTCTTGAAATGTTGGATCTTGTATAGCATTTAAATTCTCTATTAATTTTTGATCAGAAACATGTCTCAGTTTTGTATCTTTTGTTTTATTGTAATCAATATCATGTTCTTTACATGCTTTATCAACTCTATTTATTCCAGGATCACCTCTTTTTAATCTTTTTTCTAATTTTGTATTTGGACCACAATATTGATATCCTGGTAAATGCATTTCTGGAAGATTTACTTTATCTTGTATCCATCCAACAATATCACCACCTTTCTTTTTACAAACCATTTATTTATTTAGAAATTTATATCCATTCAATTGCATTTGTTTTACGTATTTTTCAACTGGATTAAATTTTAAACTTTTTATGAAATCCTTTTCACGCATATAAATTTCTTCTTCTGTCATATCCTTAGCTTTAAACGAGAGTTCTTTATAAAAATTATAACAATGTCTATATTCTTCTTTCCTTTCTGCTATTTTTAATGCAAGATCTATGGCTTCTACTATACCAACTGATAGACTTAAAAATGCAAGCGGTAGATAGGCTATTGCTGATAAACCCGTTCCACTTAGAATAACCTTACTTAATGATAATGAAATACTTATCTTTTGATACATATTTCTACTCTTTCTGTAAACATATAATCTTTTTTCTAAATATACATCCATTTATAAAGGATTAAATTTTTTCCTGTATCTCATATCAGGATTTACTAAATCTAACATAAAAAAATCATATTTTTCTTGAACACTTTTATTATACATTTGTTTGAATTCTTCAGTACTTAATAAACCATCTATCTCTCTTATAATCTGTTGAATTTCTTTTGGTTGTAGAGTGAAAAATATATCGTAATTACAGTTCCTTCTTATATTGATAGGTGTTAAAAAATATGACTGAGTTAAATAAATAAAGGATGCGTTTTTCTTTCTACCTCTAATAAATAATTCTTCGATGTTTTTTTGATCTTTCTCAATCACACAATCATCAAAAATAACTAAATTCTTTAATGTAGGATTTAAATCATCTACATTAATAAAATTTTGATCTGAAGAAAATAATACTTTTTTTTTGAATTTATCATATAATTTTAATAATTTTTTCTTATTCTTTATATTCTTACATTTCAAAATATCTTCTCTTTCTATATCTTCAAACAATGTATATTTTTCTTGTAATTTAGAATATTTAGGTTCGTATAAATCTTTTGCACATATATATAATGTATTAAAAAATAATAAATCATAAATCAAATTTAACAGTAAATTTGTTTTACCTGAACCTGAAGATCCTACTATAAGTAATCTAAATGGATGTTTAGGTAACAAAGGATGTTGTTTAGGATCAGGTAATTCTTCTGGTTCCGTGTAATCTTTAATTTTTATCATAATTTACTAGCAGTAAAAATAAAATTTGCTGCAGTAAAAAATAAAATTAGCTGCAGTAAAAAAATAATATTATATAAATGGGTAAAAAAGGACGAAAGCTTATAAAACAAATAAGAATAGTCAAGAAGTCATCTGTGTAATCTTTATCATAAGAGTAAAATTAGCTGCAGTAAAAAAATAATATTATATAAATGAATGAATTAGAAAAAGAACGGAAACACAAGTTTTTAAAGCAAATAAAAGATTCAATTAAAATAGTAAAAATAGAAAAAGAAATAAGAAAGAATAATGAAGATCAACTAAAAGAAAAAATAGGTATTCAAAAGACCTTAGAGGAATTTCATAAACCAGTCACTCAAGAAATTGAAAAATATGAAAAATCAAATAAAGATATTGTGAAAAGTATTCTAAATGTTGTAGAAAATATTACATTTCCATCTATAGAAGAGCCTATTGAAGCTGTGAAAGAATTAGTATCTTATACTTATGATATCGATCAAAATTTAAATTTAAAATATTTAAAAGAGGAAAAATTATACAGACCGTCAGTATTTTTAAATGATCAAGAAAAATTAGAGGAGATGTATGGAAGAGCTAAACAGTTAAAAGAAGGATTATCTAAGAAAAGAGGCAACTTAAAAAGTATAATTTCTAGGGCTAAAAATTTTTCAGAGGAGGAATTAAACCAGAAAAAGAATGATATAAAAGAAATTAAAAATAAAGAAAATATGTTGCAAAATTATATGCATAGATTAAATATGATTCGAAGTAGCAAAGAAATGAAGGTAGGTAAAGGATTGAATGTATTATCAAATTTAACAGAAAAAATATGTAACGGAAGTAAATCAAAGAAATTGTATAATCAAGTAACTTTATTGTTAGATATGTTATTAAAAAATAAAGAAATGACTTATAATGATGTACAACGATATCATAAACAATTTCTCTGTTAATAAATGATAAAAAATAAAGTTTATTTGAGTGAAGGTCAGAAAAATAAACTTAAATCAGCTTTTAAAAATAAAGTAGAAGTAACATTACAAATAGATAAATCTAAAACTCCTAATCATGAGATGTATTTAACTAAAACTCAAATTAATCATATTAATGATAAAAAAAGAATTACAATCAGTAAAACTCAATTAGATAAAAATGGAGGATTTTTACCATTTCTAGCGGCACTTATACCCTCATTAATAACCGCTGCTAAAATTGCAGTTCCAGCATTAACAACAGGTGCTTTACATGGATTAGCTAGTTCAGCTGTACAAAAAAAGGGATCTGGGAAAAAAAAAAAAACTTGGAAAGGGAATATATCAACAGTGGGAATTAGCGACAAAATGATTATAGAAAATATGAAAAATGAAAAAGGATTTAGAGGTGTGTTTACCTCCGATTTATTACCTAAAACTATAGGAAAATTTGAAAATGGAATCATTAATTTAGATGTATCAACAGGTCCCGGAACTCATTGGGTTTGTTATTATAATGATCCTAAATATAAATATGTGGAATATTTTGATCCGTTTGGTGAATACGACAATATGAAGAAGGACTATATTCCTAAAAATATTAAATCATTTCTTGTTACATCCAATAAAAAAATAGGTTATAATGATAGTTTTTTACAGAAACCTTCATCTGTGAAATGTGGTATATTTTGTATGAAATATATAAGAGAAAGGAATAAAGGTATATCACCTAAAAATGTTCTCAAATCATTTCCTACACAAAAACCTAGTGACTGTAATGAAAATTTTGTTATGTATAAATGATAAAATTAAAATCTGAAGGTCATGAGAAATCAGAAGAATTTACTGTAAATTTTATTACACCTCTTAAAATAAAAAAATTAGCTTTACACTCATTCTCTATGGAAGTTTCCTGGTTTAATATAAGTAAGAATTATGGAAATAACATATTTAGATTGTATACATTAGACACAGATATAACAATTACTATCTCAAATGGTAATTATACTATAAGAGGATTAAATGAGTATATGATGAAAATATTCGGTGAGGATCCACCTGTCAAATTTGGTATTATTGAAGCAAGACAAAGAATATCTATTAAACTGAAAAATGGTTGGGTAATTGATTTTACAAAAAGTAACTTTCATAAAATTATAGGCTTTTTAAATCCTACATATGGAAGTTATGATGAAGAAACAGAGATTGAAGGTGAGCATATTGCTGATATATCTAATGGAAATGATAATATTTATATTCACTGTGATGTTGTAAAAGGATCTTTAATAAATCAATATAATTCAGAAGTTATATATTCTTTCACTAATAAAAACCCTCCAGGTAGTATAATTTCAAAAGAATTTAATAATTGGATATTTTTTCCTGTTAAAGTAGATCCTGTTGAAAGAATAAAAATGAGGATTACTAATCAAAAAGGTGAATTAATAGATTTAAATAAAGGAGCTGTAGAATTTAATTTTATTTCTTCTTAAATAAATGAATAAACATAGATTATATAGAAAAAGTAAAAAAATACAAGGATTTTTAAAGGTTTTATTGAAACCTAAGAATATATTAAATGTAATATTTTCTATGAAAAAGAAAGGAGGTGGTTTAAAAATTCTTCCTAAATAAATGATTTATGATTTAAGTGATACTCGTTATTATTATAATGATCACATTAAAAGTTATGAATTAAGAGAAATTCATCCAAAAGAACATAGTTCAGATGAGAATGCTACCTATGTTTTTCATATTAATGATACTAAAGCAAAAATTTTATATTCTAGAGGATATCTTGAACTAAAATTAAAAATTACAAAAAATGATAAATCATCCATTGGAAACGAAAATGTGAGTCTAGTAAATGGTGGAGGTTTTATCAAAACTTTAAAAGTACATATAGGAGATACTGAAATTGAATCAAATACACAGTCAAATTTTTCAATCATGAATCATGTTTTAAGATTAATTCATTATACTCCTGATTATGTAACATCACAAGCTCAAAATGAATTTTTTTATCTAGATACATCTGATTCAGCTGACCGTAATGAGTTCAAATATGATGGTACTTTAGAAGATACTACTAAAATAACTGAGTTTTTTAATAATTTGAAAATGAATAAAGATTATAACGAAGGATTCACAAAGAGATGGGAACTAACGAAAGATAGCAGTGTCATTAAAATATGGACACCTTTAAAAGATATAATCGATTTCTTTAGAGAATATGAAAAGATAATTTCAGGTTTTGAAGTGAAAATAGAAATTCAAAGAAATGAAAATAAAAATATGATATATACTAATATAAGAAACGAAAATTATAAGGTAGTAGTTGAAGGTTTAACCTTACATTTACCTTATATAGAATTAAAAAATTCTGCAGAAAGTTTGTTTCTGGAATCATATCTATCTGATAAAGATATAGAGGTAAATTGGGATCGACATAGATTTAAGATGGTAGGCCCTTATAGAAGCAACAGCGGATCTGTGACAGCAACAACAGCGTCAGATGAAGTTTTAAGTGTCTATGTTATTCCTCAATATGTTGAAAGAGATAGTAATTATGAAAAAAATAATATGATATTTGATCATATAGATATGGCAGAATGCTGGTTGATGATTAATAATAAACAAGTTCCTCTTATGCGTTATAAAACAAATTTTGCCAATAAAGATTATGGTAGAGTGTATGAAGCTCTTTTACATGAAGGATTTTACGATAATAATACAGAAACAGGACCTTTGATAAATAAGGAGAATTTTGGTAAACTGTATCCTATTTTTCCTTTTGACTCATCAAATCATGAAAACTATACCGATTTAAATAATTTAGATATTGAATTTAATTGGATAACGAATAGTCAAAAGGAATATAAGTTTTATTTTATTTTTAAAGAAAGAAAGAGATGTTTTATAAATTTAAAAAATAAAACTATAACAATGGTTAAGAGTTTAAAATCTTAAAATTAAATAAATGAGTGCTTATTATCCACCTTATGATGATCAAATGAAAGAAGGACCTATTGGACCTCCAGGTATAGGTTTTAAATTAATGAATGATGGAAATTATGATATGGAAAATAGAATTTTAAAAAATTGTGAAAATCCTATAGATGATTTAGATTTAACCACTAAAAGTTTTGTTTTGAATAAAATAGAGAATAATCATCATGAATTGAGAGATCTTATAAAAACTAAATATGATGAGGGTTTTTTAACCTTTACTGAAGAAACAGGCAAGAGAATAAAAGAATTAAATGATACAACTTTACATTCTTCAGAAGGAAAAGCTTTTGATGCAAAAGGAAAAAGAATAGGAAATGTTGCAGATCCTAAAGATGAAAAAAATGTTGTGAATAAAAGATATTTTGAAAAAAATTCGTTAATATTACAGAATGATAAATTTGATGTAAAAAATAAAATAATTACAAATGTTTCTGAACCTGAAAATGA
This sequence comes from Amaurobius ferox, assembly GCA_951213105.1. Taxonomy (NCBI): domain Eukaryota; kingdom Metazoa; phylum Arthropoda; class Arachnida; order Araneae; family Amaurobiidae; genus Amaurobius; species Amaurobius ferox. Next base: position 44,018,956 of record OX578147.1, on the reverse strand, counting down.
TAACGATGTTGTCAATAAAATATATTTAGATAATAGAGATATCTGGATTACTGTAGATGATCTTATTTTTATAGATGAAAAATTTACAAAAGTAAATTTCAATATGATGAGTTCTAAATTACTGACCCCAGAGATGCTATTAACTACAGATATGTATATGAAAATATCTATATATATATATGTAGAAAATATATATGATAAAAGTTCACTGATATCTCTGGAAATCAATGGTAAGGAAATTTTAAATGCTAATACAAATACAGTAACATGTTTTGCTTACTGTAAACGTGATGATATCATTACATTATGGATAAAATCTGATGGTAACGCTTTAAAACCTTATATGCATATTGAAAAAATTTCTTTCTAATAAATGGATATTGATTGGAATGAATTTTCCAGAAAAAATTTATCTGAAGATGTAATTAGAAATCTTATTAGTCATGTAAATTGGGATTTAGTTTTACAATATTCAACACTGTCTGAATCTTTTATTGAAGAATTTGCTCAACCTGATGATTGGTCTAAAATTTCTAGATATCAAAAATTATCAGAAGATTTTATTGAAAAATGTAAAGATAAAGTAAATTGGGTAAACATATCTCAATATCAAACTTTAAGTAACGAATTTATTATAAAATTTTCTGATAATTTAGATTTATATAAAGTATCAATATTTCAAAATCTTACAGAAGATACAATGAGAGAATTAAAAGATGATTTAAATTGGTTGTATATAACTAGATATCAAACATTTAGTGAAAATTTTATAGAAGAATTTATGCATAAATTAGATTTTTGTTATTTGATTAAATATAAATTTGAGCTATTACCTGATCACTTTTTTAATGTTTATTGGAAAAAAGTACAAGCTATACAGATGAGTGAATTAAATAAAAAGTTTGGTCATAATGAAATAGAACCTTACCAAGAGAAAATTTTTGAAGAGACATATGAAGTTAAATCAGTCTTGAGAGAGAGTGTTTATCTTTTGAGACAATTAACTAACAAAGAGGATAAATAAATATTTAATAAAAAATGTTTCTATATAAATGGATGTTGTATATAATAATGGTATGGAAAAAAAAACTATGTCTTTCTTAAATATAGAGAATCCTACTGAAGTGAAATCTATTTTTATATTATATTTTGATACATCTCTAAAAGGAATAGAAAATTTAACTAATTTAAAAGAATTATATTGTGAGGGATATAAATTAACATCTCTTGATGAAATAAAAAATTTAATAAATTTAGAAACATTAGATTGTAAAAATAATAGATTAAAATCTCTTGATGGAATAGAAAATTTAACGAATTTAAAAGTATTAAAATGTAGAGGTAATAAATTAACATCTCTTGAAGGAATAAAAAATTTAACTAATTTAGAAACATTAAATTGTAATAAAAATAAATTAACTTCACTTAAAGGTATAGAAAACTTAACTAATTTAAAAGTATTAGATTGTGAGGGAAATATATTAAAATCTCTTGAAGGAATAGAAACTAATTTAAAAGAATTAAATTGTAATGATAATAGATTAACTTCACTTGAAGGAATAAAAAATTTAATAAATTTAGAAATACTATCTTGTAGTGAAAACGATATTACATCTCTTGAAGGAATAAAAAATTTAACTAATTTAAAAGAATTATATTGTGTAGATAATAGATTAACTTCACTTGAAGGTATAGAAAACTTAACTAATTTAGAAATACTATCTTGTAGTGAAAACGATATTACATCTCTTAAAGGTATAAAAAATTTAACTAATTTAAAAAAAATATATTGTAGAGAAAACGATATTACATCTTTAACTGAATTAATATATTTACCTAGAATAAATGAAATACGATATGATGAAGATAAAATACCTATAATGTTAAGAAGATTTATAAATAATGTAGGATTTCCATATCGAGAGTCTTAAAAAAACTCAGTCCATAAAACGCGTCCGTAAATTACGGACGCGTTTCGATATATTTTGAGTCACTTTGTAATCCTATTTTAGGATCTCTTTTAAAGTTTATTTCTTTTTTTCACGCATTTTTTTATTTAATTTCATCCCTATGGGGGGACTAACCTCATAAATATCAAGGTAGCTCCAAAATGAGGCTCCCTTGATATTTATCTAAAAAAAGTTAAATCTCAATAATATTCATCATTTTCTAAGTTAAAAAACATGAAATTTTAGAGTCTTAAAACTTTAATGATTTTATGCATGCTCAGAGGTTGTCTTAAATCTTTGAAATATGATAGGAATATGTAGTATATGGGGCTGTCCTATTTATTTTAAAGTTTAGAGGACTTCCATACATTTTGGAAGTTTTTCACGCATTTATTTAACCTATGGTAGCCCAAAATAGAGCGACATCTTAAAAAAAGTTAAAATTCGGTCTCTATAATATTCATATAATTCATTTTTTAAGATAAAAACATGAAATTTTAGAGTCTTAAAACTCTCTTGATTTTTGATTTTTAAAAAAATACCCATATTTTAATGATTTTATGCATGCTTGGTCTCAGAGGTTGTCCTAAATCTTTGAAATATGATAGGAATATGTAGTATATGGGGCATACTCTGGGTGTCCCAGAGTATGCCCCATATACTACTGTGGATGCATAAAACCTCAAAATGAGCACTTCTGGTCTGACACAAATCCATTTGTGATATTTAATATTCATCATCAGAAGCAATTTTCCGTGAATGTATGGTGCAGTATTTTTAGAAACCGCTTGTTTGGACCCATACTGTATGATGGTACGTTGACGGGTGATAGATATATTAATAAGATTCTGAATGCGGTCATTCCTGATTTTGTGGATGAATTACCCCTAACGGAGCTTCCACATGTATGGTTTCAAATGGACGGTTCTCCAACTCATCATACTGCAGTTGTGAAACACTGGTTAAATAACGAGTTTCCAGACAAGTGGATTGGTTTGCATGGGCCAGTCGAATTTCTCCCTAGATCGCCTGACTTAACGCCTATGGATTTTTATTTGTGGGGTCGTCTACGCACAACTGTTTATCTTTCCCCTCCCTTAAATAAAGCAGTGTTGCGACAACGCATTCAAGATGGTTGCCGTGACATCATCGAATAAGAATCTGATCGAGTGCACAGAAGTGTTATCAGGCGAATGCAGCTCTGTATTGGCATGGATGGAAAACATTTCGAGACAAGCTTTGTAATCTTTGTGTAAAGTTATTATTTCTACACAGTGTAGATACTTTTGTACCAATAAATAGCACAATCATTATTTATTTATGTAATTATTATTTTCTTTCGTATTTTGTGTATGACCTCTGAAATGCGATCTGCCGACATGATTTTTCCCCTCTGACAACCCATGTCGATGCATTGAAAAGTGGTTTAAGTCAGTCATTTTATCTTTTCATATCTTTGGGACTTTTTAAGATAAAATGCTGAAATTTTGTACACCACCATATTAGTGTACGGGGTGCATTTTACTCATTGGAAATGTTTTTGTACGGGGACCGTATAAAAATTTAAATTTTGTATTTTTAAAAATTTAATTCCCATGAAAATTTTAATCGATTTCATAAAATTCTGTACCTTTTTTTACTCTACTTTGTAATTTATTATATAAGACCAATATTTAAGGAATGAAAGTTGAGGTTAATGTTTTTGGGGTACCCTCTGTGTATATATATAGAAAATATTAAAAAAGTAAATCCAATGGTAGAATGGAAGAAGTAACTCATAATACACTATCTTAAAAAAATTTTATGCCTACAGAATACAATGAAATAAAATGAAATTCAACAATAAAGAGGAAATTATAATACATATCATAGTTCAGAAAGCTAAAGATAATCAACAAATGTCAATGGAGAGGAATCGAAAAAAGGAATACCAAAATAATCAAGCATTAAAGCTTGCACGTGGAAGAGCTCTAGGCTTAAGAATAGTTCATTTCGAAAAAATTCGTTATCAAGTCCTAATATTTTAAACAAAATGAATACAAAAATGCTTGTTTCTGAAACACAAGATAGATTTTATCTATAAATATGTGTTAATAGGACGACAAGCATAAAGATTGAAAAAATAGAAAGGAAACATAAATACCTTAAAATGCACCCCAACGTGCAACCGTGACAAGCAAAAAAAAGATGAAACCAATGTTGCCATACGCTGAAGAGTAAAGAAGTGAGTTGCCAAAGTGAGTAATAGAAACCGTACTATGCAATGGCAGTAAAATGTGATATTCTACAGTAAAAGGTGCAAAATAGAAATATATATATATATATTCTCCTTATTCTAAATAATAGTAAATAATTAAAGAACAGATTAACATCCCTTCAAAAAATAATAGGATTTCAAACCTTTGATTTTAAAGACCTTTTCAATAATATCAAGATCTCAAACCTGTATGATGTAATTTTAACTCTGTACAATGCTTATATTACTAATCATTCAACTCATACCAGTTTTGTAAATTTTCCTAAACTTCTTCACTTTGTTATTTTCAATAATTATATTTTTCAAGGAAATAAATTATACCTACAAGTCTCAGGAGTTCCACAGGGTGGCTGCAGTAGCAGTATGTTAGCTAATTTATATCTTTATCATTTTGAACAGTCTTTTACTTCTATAGATTATACATTATACAGATATGTGGATGATCTGATTTGCATAGTATATACTGAAAATAGTGTTATTAATATAGATTTCTATCCTGATAATTTGGAATTAATTCCTAATGAAGCTACTATTAGTAAAAAATATTAATTTTTTAGATTTAAATATTTTTATTGAACCTTCTAATAGAATTGTTACTAATTTATATGATAAAAAATACTCTTTTAATTTTAACATTAATAAAATCTTACCATTTAATTCCTGCAATTATTTTCTATTGTTTAGAAATATTATTCTTAATCAGCTTTTTAGAATATATATATTATCTGATAAAAAATTTCATGCTTTACATATTGATAATCTAAAAATTACCAGCAGTTTATATAAATATCACCTCTTATTTTGTAAATGGTATTGTTAAAAAATTTAGATTAGCTGGATTTTCATGAATTCTTTTAAGGTGTTATATATAGTAGCCGGACATCACTCTTATCTTATTATATTTTATTTTTGCATCTAGTTACTCTTTAGCCTTTCTATTATTGCCCCTCTAGATTGTATATTATCTCTTGTACACGTTTTTTTGCATTACTGTTATTTATTTCTTACGAATGACAACAGTAGTCATATCTTATATTTTATTCCTTAGTGAATGGCAACACTTGTCACTTCTTTCTGTGTTCCCGTGTTCTATAGGTTAGTGAATTTTTTCAACCAGATTCCTGATATCCATTTTTCCATTTATTTTTTCTTTTTATGTATGTAGTCCAAGTAGAAATAGTTTACAGATATAATCTATCTATTTGTTCAGAAACATACATTATTGTGTTTGCTTCTACAAGGCATTTGGACATGAATACGAGTTTTATAGAAAAAGTGAATAATTCCTGATTTAGGCTTAGAGCCTTGTCCACGTGTATAGCGATTGTGCTTGGATTTCGTCTGTTTTTCTTTTATCGATTCCATACCTTTGTTTTTTGATACTTTTCTTTGACTTGTTGATTCGAAATTAATTTTTTTCCATTTGCTTGAAAATTAGTTGATATACTTTTATATTTTATAAGCCTGTTAGAGAGTTAGGTTTTTCGAGTTACAGCTTCTCATTTTTCATTCATTGGACCTTCAAACCTTTTTATTATATATATATACACACACACACACATACATATATATATATATATAATGTGCGTGCGTGTGTGTGTGTGTGTACGTTAGCTTGTGTGTGTGTGTGTACGTTAGCTTGTGTGTATGTGTGTTAGATTGTGCATTCGTGAGTCTGTGAACGCGCTTTTTCACAAACAGATTAAGTGTTTAAAAAATTGGTACGATTATTACAATAAGTGAATACGGAATTGAACCCTATTGATTTTCAAAGGAATCGAACGTTCGGGAGATCTTCACTTTTAGAGTGAACTTTTGATAAAAATCATTAAAAAAGCTGGACGTTCAATAATGAGAAATAAGTAATTATTTCAGGCGATGTTTCATTAGAAAACGAATGATACAAACTTTGGAACGCTAGCATGAACCGTTTTTGAGATATTACACGTTTGTTTCAAATAAATTTATCAAACAAATCAAGTAAAATTAAATTAACTTGAATGTGGCTCAACTCAACTTTCCCATATCAGAATTCATTATTATTTTAAAATTTTACAAGAAAATAATTGAAAAATAGGTATTATGAATCCAAATGATTATAGTTATAGCGTGTTACCCGTTACTTTAAAGGGCTTGAAAAAAAATCTTTCTATATATACCGTACTTGACAATGCACCCACCCTCCCGCAGGAGTAACTTGCCACCAAAAGGGGGGTAATAACGTCACGAACCACGAACACAAAAAATTAAATTGTGGAATTAAACTCGATGAATTATTGAAGAAATAAAGAGAATGTTAGTATGAATCTCCAGGGAAAGTCATATGCTGCCCACATCAGATTTTTTGCATTGTTTCGATGTATTCAACTTGTCTAAAAAAAGTTAGGGAAGCTGAATTGTATTGTTGCAATGTTTCTAACGTTTCCCATTATTATTTTCACAGAAAATTGATTATACGATCTAAAATCGATTACACGATCTGAAATCGATTACACGATCTGAAATCGATTACAAGATTTGAAATCGATTACACGATCTGAAATTGATTACATGATCTGAAATTGATTACATGATCTGAAATTGATTACATGATCTGAAATCGATTACACGATCTGAAATCGATTCAACTATCTGAAATCGATTCCACGATCTGAAATCGATTACAAGATCTGAAATCGATTACAAGATTTGAAATCGATTACATGATCTCAAATTGATTACACGGTTTGAAATCGATTGTGGAGTTGAAATAGCAAAAGGAATGTCTAAAATATAAATACTTTTTAATCATTTATTAGTTTAAACATTTATTAGGATCTCTCTGATTTCCACCAGCTGTGAACCACTACGTTACTATAACAAAGTTACTATTACCACGTTACATAAAGTTTCTATACTTTTCTTTTCTTACATTCCGCTCATTGTTCAGCTCTGAGATATCACGGGATCTGGAGGGGGAGTAAAGTAGCAGAAACACATAAGGTAGTATTACATGTAGACATATTAAACTCAACGCTATAATGCTCGCATATTACGCTTTATTCCAAGGATTAAAGGCACTGTCAAGTTGGCCTTTCGCTTTCACGCTATAAATTAAAAAATAAAATATTCTTTTTACGGCACAACTTTATTATACACAGATTGATAGATTTCCTGCTATACTAAACTCTCTTATCAAATTTATAAAATAATACCTTTTCATACTCCAAGAATTCCTCCTTACTTGAGCGTCGACTTCTTAGATTGCATAGTTGTTATTTTATAAAATAGACAGAAATAAAGCCGAAATTCAAAAAGTTATTTCTCTTTTGAGAGCGTAGTATATTTTCTTGAGTTCTTAGAGACCAGAAGTTGCATTGAATTTCAACTGTGTATCGGACAAAAATTCTTTGGAATTGATTTATACCCTCAACAAGTATAAAAATCTACTGGATTCGGATATCTCTAGTAAAAAAGGCCCAAAACAATTCTTGCAAAAAATATTTTTCTATGCTTGTCAAAAGATTGTTCAGAATATATTTTGCACTTCTTTGCAGCTTGAAATATGAGAGAAGTTCGTTATTCTCACTGATATGTACTTTGAAATTTGTAGATACTAAAAAGTAATAAAAAGAAATCCACTTTTAGTTCAAATTTGTGTGAATGTATATATTGTTACACATCAGTTTTTACTTTTTCTTATATACAATAATGTATAAGGACAGTAGTCTGACGGGATCGAAAATTCGAATTCGAAATCGTGTGTGTGTGAAAGTACGTGTGTGTGTGTGTGCGTTAGTGAGTCTCTGGAGACGATAACTGACGAACGAAAGTACAAAAATTACAATCCATAAACACTGGAAGCTTATTGTTTTTATATGCAATCGAATGTTCAGAACCCCCATAAATTTTCTACCGAAATTTTGAAAAAATCGTCAAAAAATCAAAACCTCTAAAAAAGTTACGCATATAGACATTTCTTATGTAATTTTTCATTAGAAAACGATTGACATAAGTTTTAGAACGCTAACATGAACCGTTCTCGAGATATTGCACATTATTTAAACAAATTTATCAAAAAATCCCATAAATTAAAAAATATATTAACTGTTGAGAAACATGCTCACTTTTCATATATAATATCATGCGATACATTTGGTGACATTATTGTCGTGGATCTATCTCGTTCCATTCATGAGAAAAGATACTTTGAGTAATACTTTTGCATTTGAATGCCAATAGTCATTTATCTGCCAATATTCATTGCACATTTTTCAAAAAAAATTATCAAAAATTCATAAAATAAAAAAATAATATTTTCTATTGAGAAACATGTTCACTTTTCATATGTAATACCGTGCGATAAATTGGGTGATATCATTCTCGTGGATCTAGCTCGTTCCATTCATGAAAAAAAGATACTTTGAGTAATACTTTTGTATTTCAACGTCAATAGTCATTTATCTCCTGTAAGAATAACTTATTTCTTCGTCCATAACGCTTGGCGAGATTTTGGCGACGAATTTGGTAGAATGTCGTTAACTTGGCGACTTTTTTAAATGTTGCTAAATTAACGAAAAACTCGCCAAATGGATAAAAATTACGCTAAATCAATGAAAATGACGACGCATTGACGAAACTTCAATATCTTGGAAAGAATATAAATATCTACTACAAAAATAATCTATTTTTTTTACTGTAAAAGTAGTAAATTCATTGTATTATATAAGGAAAGTCATGTGCTGCCCACTTCAAATTTTTTTATGCTGGTGCAAAACACATATGCTAAATAAATATTTGATAAATATTGGATGAAATATTGGATTTAATTTCAGCTAGATATTATTAGGTTTTGACTAAACATATTTTGCATATGATTCTCGTAGTTTCGCTTGGAAAGTTAAAATCATGGAAAGAAAAAGAGATGAAAATTTGAAATTACTATAAAAGATGAAAAGTAAGAAAATACTATATAAAAGATGAAAAGTTTGAAAATACTATATAAAAGATGAAAAGTTTGAAAATACTAAATAGAAGATGAAAAGTTTGACAATAGTATAGAAGTTGAAAAGTTTGAAAATAGTATAGAAGATGAAAAGTCTGAAAATACTATATGAAAAATGAAAAGTTTGAAAATACTGTATAAAAGATGAAAAGTTTGAATATACCGTATAGAATATGAAAAGTTTGAAAATACTGTGTAACGATATATTATAATGGTATAATGAATATATTGAAATATAATGATATAATAAATTGAATATATTATAATGGTTTGAAAACTATATCTAGGTGTCAGTAGTGTTAATAAAATCACATCTGTTCACATTTGATACGACAAAAAGGCGTAGTGTTTAGTTTGTATTTTTGATTATTTTTAAATTAAAGTTCTCCAATTCTGAGTAGAAGTAATAAATATGCTTTTCTTAGTTATGGAATAGGGTACAGAATATATGGATATAAAATAAATTGTAATGTAAGATGCTTTTGAATACGTAGAAATATTCTTTATTGTTTGAGTTCTAGTTTGTATTACACTGATCATTTTCTTCTACTGCAAATTAAAAGTTTAAACACATATTATTTAATTTAATACAAGCCGTTTGTCACAGAAATATATACAGTACGGTGGGACTTATCTAAAGTCAGCGCCACCTGAATTATTGTCTCAAAGAATTTTGGTGATTTTGCAACATGAAATGTTAGTTTCTTCCCTTGATCTCTATGGTTTTAGCCTTTGCCTTATAAAATATTGACAGATGCTTTTTAAAATAATGATAACAGTCATACCTCTAAAGAAAGTAAATACATGTCATTTCAAATACTAAGAACAGTTGGCAATAAATTATTTTAAGGAACCACAGGAATTAGTTACCATTTTAAGGAATGACGACTAATGCATTTTTAAAGAATGGTAACAGTTGGTAGCATTTGCCTTTTAAAAGCACGGCAAGAGTTGTCCTTTGAGGGTGGGAAAAGCCAGTGGTTGGCGCGTAGGGATTGCACTCGAGCGACCCGAGTTCGATTCACGCCTCTGCCTAAACAGTCCGCTTGTTCACGCGAAGTACGGACACGAAAAATATGAGAGTCTGAAGATATGAAGTTCTTCCGAGAGGTTGGTGGTAAAAAAAGGAGCGTACTGTCTCTGTGGATGCCGCCTCCTTTGGGTTCCGATCTAAATCGTGTTGCATTTCCCGTCCGTTCAAACAGATGCCTATTACTTTCGGGTAGGTCGAACGGTCTGGGTCGAAGAAGAAGAACTGTTTTCCTTTCAAAGAACGTTTTTTTTAATCGTATGTCCGTCTTCGACCTCTCGGTCATAAGTCGACGAGCAGCCCAATACAAAGAAGAACAATAAAAATAGTCACTAAAAGCTCTGTCAGGAACACATAAAGGAAAACAGTCAAGAACAGTAGGGCACATGTTGAGGTGCTCTCCGGTCATGGGAACGCCATGGTCGCAAAGAGGGCAGACATCTATATCTGTCAGTCCCATTCGATACAGGTGACTCTGTAAGTAATCATGACCCGTGGCAAGTCTAAAGCAAGCCACGCCAACTGCTCTATGCAAGGAACTGTGTATTCTTGCCGACTTATTTATCAGGGAGTTTCACTTTTTCCCAGAAGCCCTCTCCCTGTGCAGACTGAAACAGTTCTTTCAAAGAACTGCACCAGATGAACGGGTCTTTCAAAGAGCTGCACTGAAACTTTCAAAGAACTGCACTGAAACTTTCAAAGACCTGCACTGAAACTTTCAAAGAACTGCACTGAAACCTTCAAGGAACTGCACTGAAACTTTCAAAGAACTGCATCAGATGAACGGCTTTTTCAAGGAACTGCACTGAAACTTTCAAAGAACTGCAACAGATGTCTTTTTATAAAAGGCAACAATTGTTAATGTGTGTGAAAGAATCATTAGAATATTACGACTGTTGTGAACTCCCGATTTCCCTGTCTTCTCTGTATCTTAACCTCCAAATTGACCTTCATTTATAGAAATTTTGTGCGTCTTGTTGATCTCAGTGTTCGCTCCCTGCTGAAGAAAAGCCAATCCAAGCATGGTGAAGAGATGGTCAAGTAAGCACATTTTATTATCCTCCTACTATTTAACTATTTAGATGGAAAAACTATGGTACCATTTCATATAAATATTTCCATTTTACTTTTCATATGTGCAAAATGAAAATAGTTCTTTAAATAAATTAATTTAGAATATTTTAATTTTCTCTGACACAACGTTACTTCTTAGATAAAGCGGAAAAAAACAAAACAAAAAAAAAATCAACGAGTTTCATTAAAGAACTGCCGTTCGTACACACGTGCAATTACACTGATGAGAAATTTTATTAAAATATTTTCTTTTTCACAGACAGGATGATTAGAAATAAAGAATGAGAAATGAGCTTGAAATGTAAAGTTTTAAAATCTTACCTTTTCTTGATATTTCCTTAGAAATGAGTCGAAGAATGCATAAGACGGAATAATACGAAGTAATTTTATTATTTTCTTACGTCTGTTTTGAAGGCGTTTCGCCTGTTTAACCATAAAAATTCTTTTCAAAGTATACCACAGGAATAGCAAAGTTGATACAAGGACACCATGCGTTTTTATTAGATGCTTTACATGTTTTATACATTAAATATAGAAAAAGTATGTATAAAAAGTTATTAACTGATTTATGTATAAAAAGTCTTCTCTAAACGTTACAGAAATTGTTTATATAGGCAGAGAACTACGAGTTTTATAAAATATGCTTTATATAATGCGCATTGACTACAGAGCATTATTTTATATCGGAAAGATTACTATATAAAATTACTATACAAAAACATCGGAAGGATTACTACGAAATATTACTATACAAAAAAATCTGGAGTGTCAAATTTCACCCAATTTTCTTATATATCAACAGCCCTTATTATTCAGGTCCGTTTGTATTATAATCAATATCAGATTTGAAAACAAATTATATATTTATAGTTCACCTGTAGAAGACGTTCCAAAAGGATTTGCCGTTCTATTGCAGATAACAGCATCCATGGACCAGTTTGTCGCATAGTAAGCACCAAACAAATCCATGAATACTGTTATCTGCAATGGAAGGGTAATACAAAAATGTATATTTTTATGACCTTTCGTTCACAAGATTGTTTTAAAGGATTAGGGGGCTCCGATCCATGCTCGGTATGCTTCGCTAGCGAGTAGGGATCGGAGTCAGGAGGCTTCATATCCTACTCGCTTACGCTCGTAGACTCACTTGACTAGAGAATTCAAGCTAAACTAATGTTTAAATCGAAAATTGTTTTATGTCACTGTGATTTTTTATTATTTTTCTATAAATGTATCAAGTTTCATATTATGTCACTGTGGTTTCCTATCACTTCTCTATAAATGTACCAAGTTTCATATTATGTCACTGTGGTTTCCTATTATTTCTCTATAAATGTACCAAGTTTCATATTATGCCACTGTGGTTCCCTATTATTTCTCTATAGTACCAAGTTTCATATTATGTCACTGTGGTTTCCTATTATTTCTCAATAAATGTACCAAGTTTCATATTATGTCACTGTGGTTTCCTATTATTTCTCTATAAATGTACCAAGTTTCATATTATGTCACTTTGGTTTCCTATTATTTCTCAATAAATGTACCAAGTTTCATATTATGTCACTGTGGTTTCCTATTATTTCTCTATAAATGTACCAAGTTTCATATTTTTCTATGATTTAGATTTTGCGATACGAGACAGAGAAACTCGAGAGACGTGTCGATACGGAAGAAAATGTTTCACTTCAGAAGTGCATGAAAAGTTGAATAATTTGTAAACTAAATCGAAATTAAAAGAAAGGGCTCCGTCTTGCAAAAATTGAACTATGTAGGTACACGCCTGGAAAAATCCGTGGTCTTGCTATTGTTAGTCTGTCTAGGATGAGAACTCGCAACTCAATTACTTTGTCTTTCATTTTGACATTAAATAATTCTTAAACTAAAGTTTAAATTAAAAACGGTTTATTGCAGCGTATTCCCCAAAAGTTTCTCTACAAGTGTTCCAAATTTCATGCTGTAGTTTTTGCTGTACGAAGCAGAGAATTTCGAGGAACAAGAAATGTGTCAAGTAGCGGCGGCGGCTGCGGCGACTTTAATTTTTTTCTTTTAATATACATTTTCCTAAAAAAAAAATGTTTTTTTTTTTCAAAATTAGCAACAGGTCAGTTAAAGTGATGATTTGCGAATTATTTGCCAATTTGTGTTAATATATACTATTTCAAAACCATTAAAATTTAGAGCGTATTTAGCGTTGATAAAGCATTTCACATATAGAGTATTAATCACGCAGCAGGAGCCCGATCCCAAGCTATGGGCACAGTGCCTAGGAGAGACTACTTCTAGGCATTGTACCTATGGTCTAAATAGTACTTAATACAAATTTGATTGAGTTTGGTCCAACAGTTTTTTCACTATCGGGCTCTAAACACCTCTACTTTAATTATGGCCACCCTGTACACTATTTTCCTTCAGTTAAATTTTTTTTTGGTAATTGTACTTTACAACCCAATTGCAACGGCAAGGTGGCTGACCGGTCTACAGCGCTGAGTTCCGGTCGCAGTCCGGTTCCAGGAGAGGGTTCGATGCCCAATTTTGACAGGTTGACTAGGTTTTTTCAATTTCAATTGAAAAATTTAATGTAATGAATAAATTTAAATATTAATATTTCTTTTATTATAACATTTAAATATGTATTGTTTTCCCTTAATATTTAAAGTTACTTTAGGCTTCATAGTATTCTAGATTCATTAGGTTATTTTTTTCATTAATATTTGCATTTTACAGACTGCTTAAAAGCCAAAATGGCCGAGCGGGCATAGTTTTAGTTTAAAAATATATTGAAACAAATGTATTAAACGGATAATATTTCTGTTATTATAACGCTTAACGTTTTCGTTTATTATGACGTTATGTATTGAATTAAGTAATATTACTTTCCCTGCAATACATGGTAATGTATAGGGAAAGTATTGGAATCATGTCGAAAATCGCAACTCGAGTTTTCGACGGATCTACACGTTTCGAGACCTCTAGAATACGAAAAAAACATTTTTAGCGTGACGTCTGTGTGTGTGTCTGTGTGTCTGTGTGCAAAAATTATCAAAAAGTCATATAAAATAAAAAAAATATATATTTCCTATTGAGAAACATGTTCACTTTTCATATGTAATACCATGCGATAAATTGGATGACATCATTCTCGTGGATCTAGCTCGTTCCATTCATGAAAAAGATACCTTGAGTAATACTTTTGTATTTGAAAGCCAATAGTCATTTATCTGCTATAAGAATAACTTATTTCTCCGTCAGTAAAGCTTGGCGAGATTTTGGCGACGAATTTGGTGGAATGTCGCAAACTTGGTGACTTTTTAAATGTTGCTAAATTAACAAAAAACTCTCCAAATGGATAAAAATGACGCTAAATCAATGAAAGTGACGACAAATTGTCGAAAATTCAATATCTTGGAAAGAATATGAGTATCTATTATAAGAATAACATTTTTTTAAACTGTAAAAGTAGTAAATTCATTGCATTATAAGGAAAGTCATGTGCTGCCCACATCAGATTTTTGTTTTATGTTATTCTTTGGTAATTTCATACTGTTTGTAACTTTAGAATGCCGTGCTGTCTAAAACGCTACTTTGAGGTCGCAGTTCTGTGCTTTCTGCATGGTTCAAATCCCATTTCTGACTGGTTGTATATATTTTTCATATACTTTCGGTTAAAAATACAATAGTTGTATGTAATTTCAATTACAAATATAATGTATTTTAATGTTGACATATCTTTTATTATGTTGCTTAAAAATGTATTGATTTAGGTATAGGTAGTTCAACAGAAAGAAAGAGTGCAATAGAAAATTTCCGATATTTGTAATTTTGAGGGGTTTCGCACACCGAAACGTTCGAAAAGTAAAATGATAGAAAAACATGCTCTGCGATGAGATAGAGAATTCCAATTTGGTATATGAGGATATAGTTCGAAAGGAAGAAAGTGTGCTATTTCTGATTTCCAATATTTGTTACTTTAGGGGGTATCACACACTAAAATGTTCGATTTGCTTAATAAATGAGTAACGCCTAATTAAAAATTTGATAGTCTATAAATTCAGTATATATGCTAATCATTTGATAAAATTCAACAAGACGAATAGAGGTTTTCATAAATGTTCATTTAAGAGGGTGCTCCACAGGAAAATGATCGAAAGATGAAATGATAAAACTGCATGCTTCAGTATGATATAGAGACTTCAAAATTGGTGTGCGGATAGATAGTTCGAAAGGAAGAAAGTGAGCAATTTTAGTTTTCAAATATTTACTTCTTTAGGGGGTTCCGTACACCAAAATTTTCGACTTTAAGAATCAGTGTGAAAAATTTATGTTATTCAGGGGTTGGTTATTGTAAGACCGTTGATTTTCAACGGGTATTCGGCTAGCATTTATTAATATGTGCTGGGTGGAAAGTGAAAATAAATAAAAAGTAAATTACTACTTGACGTAAACATTTTTACAGGGAACATAAATAGTTCCATCAAATATAAAAATATCATATATCCTGCAGGTTTCGTATCCATTCTAATTTAAAAATTAATTGACCGAATTTCACAAAATTTTGTAGGTAAGTTCTTTGTAGATGACCCTGCTGTGAGGTGAAATTTACATGAATACACTACTACTACTTATCCATTGTGTCCCCCTAATTGAATCTTAATACGTCTAGTAGGATCCGGAAGGATAAAAGTACATTGCATTACACTAAAATAACTAGTCAATTTGTGGCCACTACACATTTATTTAAACACATGAAATATTCATCTTTGATAATAATACTAATAAAATACGCAGTTACATTACACTCAAATCTGCCCAGCTTGACCTCGAGGTGTACGGGTTAATTAATATATATTGCTATTGATTTCACATTATTACTTTCCTTATATACATAATGTATAAGGAAAGTATTGTGACGGGGTCGAAAATTCAAATTTGAGTTTTTGACGGGAGAGCAAGTTTCAAGCATCCCTGATCACGAATCGAACATTTTTGAGGTGATGTCTGTGTGTGTGTGTGAAATTATGTGTGTCAGTGAGTCTGCGGAGACGATATCTGACGAACGAATGGAGCGATTCGAATGAAATTTGGTACAAAAATCACAATCCATGAATACTGGAAGCCTATTGTGTTAAAGCACAATCGAATGTTCAGAACCCCCCTAAATTTTCGAGTGAAATTTTGAAAAAATCATCAAAAATTCAAAACCTTTAATACAGTTACGCAAATAGACATTTCCTATGTAATTTTTCCATAGAAAAAGATTGATTTAAACTTTAGAACGTTAGCATGAACCGTTCTCGAGATATTGCACATTTTTCAAATAAATTCATAAAAAAAATCTCATAAATTAAAAAAAATATTAACTGCTAAGAAACATGTTTACTTTTCATATGTAATATCATGCAATAAATTTGGTGACATCATTCTCATGGATCTAACCCGTTCCATTCACGAGAAAGGATACTTTGAGTAATAATTTTGCATTTGAACGTCAATAGTCATTTATCTGCTGTAAGAATAAATTATTCCTCCGTCCATAACGCTTGGCGAGATTTTGGCAACGAATTTAGCGGAATGTCGCCAAGTTGGCGACATTTTTAAATGTTGCCAGATTAACGAAAATCTTGCCAAATGGATGAAAATAAAGCTAAATCAATGAAAGTGATGACTCATTGAAGAAAATTCAATATCTTGGAAAGAATATAAGTATTTACTATAAGAATAACATTTTCCATTAACTGTAAATGTAATAAGTTCATTGCATTATATAAGGAAAGTCATGTGTTGCCCACATCAGATTTTTTTAAAATGCAAGTAATGTAGTGCGGAAAATTTCCACAGCTTAAATTAATACTAACACTTCGCTTATATTTACACACAAATAACACATGATAATACAATTGAACGTAATATTTACGTTACTTCCTCCCAGATGAGATGTCTAATACTCCAACATTTGATCTGTCACTGATCCTGATGGCGAGGTCTCGGTTATTCAATTGAAAACACAGTTCGTACGGATGCACGGTTTGTTGCCAGGATTCATCGACAGAGTTCACTACAATCTCCTCCTCGCAATTGTCGGTTTGCTCCAACGATCTGTGAAGTGAGATGTACGCTGAACGGTCGATCCCGTTCTTGCAGTCCACACAGTCGTCACGGCTTAAATTGTAGTCAGAGGGTCCAAAGGGTAGCCTACTCTACGCCGTCTATATACAGAGCTATAAGGTACTGCATCGTACACGTGACGATTTTCTCCCTGCTATACACACTGCTAGCCACCACCCGAACAAAACAATACTCGGTCGGGCTCCGTCCTAGTCTGTTTTGCTAAGAGCGCCCATAGACTTAAATTGCATATGGAATAGTTGAGCCAGGTTACGCGCTACCCTTGAGTATAGGTACACATAGTCAGGCATAAAAGGCGCTAGTTCCGTACTATTGGCATGGGACTGCCGCTCGAAAAAGTGGCGACGAATACCGTGTCTAAAAATGAGTCGCAATTTCTTGGATCGGGCTTCAAGAAAGTGCACAACCACACTTGGAGACCTTGCCTCACGAGATCAGAAGTGAGTCTAATTTTACATTTTAAAATCGAGTCCAATCAGATTTTTGAAACGGGGGGAACAAAATTAGGGTGGAAGTCACCTCGTCTTCTCATTCGATGTTTCACGATGTGGGAGAAAAGGGCGGTTCAAATTCGACGACTTTTACTGGCCTGCGACGTGACGCTCATTTCTTATGCGTCCCAATAAAAATGACGATCGGAGGGGTTCCCACAGCCGAGAGGTCCTGGACCGGGCCTCGATGTGAGCCACACCTGACAGGGGATATAAAATTCTAGAAATTTGTAGTTTTGCACTTTGACATTTGTTACATACTCTTTTATGAACATTTACAACCCGTGTCAATGTGCATTCGCAAACCATCAAGCCACATCAGTCCCATCCTGTCTGTGAGGAGGCATTGCTATAGAACATATACCATACACATTATACTTACATATACCATACACATTATACAATACACATTATATATATTTTGAGTAATTGCTACTCCTGTCCCCTTTCATTCCTAGGATAACCCGGGGCATGAAATATACTTGCACTTCAGTGCCAAATATGTGTTATGCATCATAACAGACCCTGGTTCTGATTAGATTTTGGTATGATCCGGGAAAAAATAACCTGCCTTTTTTGAGAAATGGCTCGCGAAAATCGTATGCATCCACTCTAGCGGAAAAACTAATTGACAAAATTTCACAATATTTGGTAAATAAGAAGTCACTTGTGGGTTACTGTGGTGTTAATTAGATTTCGATTAGGCAAAAAGAATTTACTTATTTTGCGAAATAGCCCACAAAATTCATCAAAATATAGTAAAATAAAAGATTACATGTGTTCAAATGTGTCAATTAAATACTTTATACGCAAATTTTGACGACGAAAAGAATAAAGCCAAATCCATTACTCAAAGATGGAACGTTCTCGTGATATGTAAATTCTTTTAATTTTGAGGAGCCGAAGACGTTTTTAAGTTAAAAAACTATTTAATAACTTGTGTTAAAATTTATTAGTTAAGTTCCAGGAGGGTAAATCTGATGCTGATTAGAGTTTGACATGATTTGGAAAAATATGACCAACCCTGCAAAAATAATTGTAAAAATCTAAAATAAATGACTAAAATTTCAACAAAGTGAATAAGACTGACCCTATGATTCTAAGATGAATTTGAGATATTTTAGTTCTTTTGGAATTTTAAAGAGCTGATGACGTTTAAAAATGCATCAAACAGATAAATGAAACAAAAAAGCAGTAGAAATGCAAATTGAATATAATCCGTAAGTTATTTCCTGCAATTAAGCTCTATTTAGTGCAATTACTTTAAGTGTACTCACCCATCTTTGAAAACATATTGAATCACACAGGTAAATGATGCCAATATAAAAAAAAATCTGATGTGGGAAACACATGAATTTCCTTATATAATGCAATGAATTTACTACTTTTACAGTAAAAAAGTAGGTTTTTCTTATAGTAGATACTTATATTCTTTCCAAGATATTGAATTGTCGACAATTAGTCGTCATTTTCATTGATTTAGCGTCCTTTTAATCCATTTGGCGAGATTTTCGTTAATTTGACAACATTTAAAAAAGTCGCCAAGTTGGCGACATTCCGCCAAATTTGTCACTAAAATCTCGCCAAGCGTTACTGACGGAGAAATAAGTTATTCTTATAGCAGATAAATGACTATTGGCGTTAAAATACAAAAGTATTACTCGAAGTATCTTTTCTCATGAATGGAACGAGCTAGATCCATGAGAATGATGTCACCAAATTTATCGCATGGTATTACATATGAAAAGTGAAAATGTTTCTCAATAGGAAATATATTTTTTTTATTTTATGTGACTTTTTGATAATTTTTTTGAAAAATGTGCAATATCTCGAGAACGGTACATGTTAGCTTTCTAACATTTATGTTAATCGTTTTCTAATGAAAAATTACATAAGAAATGTCTATTTGCGTAACTTTAATAGCGGTTTTGACTTTTTGACGATTTTTTTAAAATTTCACTCGAAAATTTAGGGGGGTTCCGAACATTCGATTACATTTAAAAACAATAGACTTCCAGTGTTTACGGATTGTGATTTTTGTACCAAATTTCGTTCGAATCGGTCCATTCGTTTGTCAGTTATCGTCTCCACAGACTCACTGACACACACACACACACACACACATAACTTCAAAAATATTTGATTCGTGATCAGGGATGCTTGAAACGTGCTCTCCCGTCGAAAACTCGAATTCGAATTTTCTACCCCGTCACAATACTTTCCTTATACATTGTGTATATAAGGAAAGTAATTAATGCCATACGTATGTAAATGTAAGATGCAAATATACATATAAAATGTACTAAATACGTATAAAATATGAATGTGATGTCTTTTTCAAAATGCATGTTAAATGTTAACTTTCTGTACTTCCTATACCAATTTTACTCCAGAAATGGACATTACAGCTCCACTTTGGCCTGCGGTGGCAAACATTCGAACTATTTTTTTCTTTTAAAAATCAAAACCCGTATTACAGTGCCTAGAAGAGACTTCTAGGCACTGAACTACGGGGTTCTAGTTAAGCGTCGATCGATAGAGGGCGCTCTAACAGCGAAGCGATAAACGTTATTCTGTTTGCAATAAAATTTGGGGTTCCGCTATAGAAGCGCCCTCTATCGATCGACGCAGAACTTGCAGAGTTTCAAAGATAAGAGCTTGCAATTTTGCCCCAGTAACTCAATAGTAGAGCGCCGGCAGGCCAGTTCGGAGATCTAGGGTTTGACTCCAGGTTGGAGCAGCAAGGGACATTACAAACTACAATCGGCATACTTGGAATGGTTGCATGTAATGGATTCGTGAGGCTCCCAAAAGACAGTTTTGACTTTGACAATGAACCTACAATTTATAGGAGCGATTTTAAATTCATGAATGTTACGACAAACAGGGTGCTATTCTGTATAAAATGTATAAGAATCAGATAAGCTATTAGATCTGAAATTACACTAGGAAATCTAGAGGAGGAGAATGTAGGGGTCTTAATCTATAGAAGAACATAACATTCTTCCAGTAACTGAGTTTTCAGTCCAGTAACTTTTTATACATAATACATTACGTGAAAAAGCATTTAATTTAATCTAAAAATTATAAGACAAACTTTAATGAACAGGAATCTGCATATAAAATCATTTAGTCTATTACAGTAAATGTACCTCAGTACAGCTGTAACCTAAAATGCCCTTTGAGAGGCGTGCCGAATCATTGGATGCCAGATTAACGAAAGTTTAATGTATATGTCTTGACTGAAGATCCGTTGTTTAAATTTTGGTTAATGTATGAGTTAGTTCAAGTTTAGTAGACGAACTGAAACTCTAAAACTTATTAAAATATTCTTGCTAAAAATTTCTTCCAAGTAAACAGGGTTTTAGTAAATTAGAATATTTTAATAACCACAATGTGAAATATAAGAACGTATTCTCCAAAGCATAAGAAAAAAAAATCACAGCAACAATTATTATTTTTCCCAAAAGAAAACATTGGATATTAAACCTGTTTTTTCCCTCACTGTAATGAATCTCTTGAGATGAAGCTAGATAAAAGTTCTTTTTGTGTGCAGCAGTGATTTCTTTTTATTTTATTTAGTGCTAATTACCTTCACATTACGTTATTCTGGGGGATTTTTTTACACACCAGTAATTTTGAAGCTGAGACGTCAATGTTGTGAAAGTTAGTTTTATGCTTAGTTCGTCCACAAAAGAAACTCTCTTTGCCTATTATCATAACACTATGGAATTATGGACTGTACATGACTTTATATAATGTGAAGATAATATACATTTAATGCGATCTTCACATATAATGTGAAGATGAAAACATATATACTGTATGTATCTTTACATAAAATGTGAAGATGTATACGTATACATTATATGTATCTTCGCATATAATGAAGATGTATACATATACATTTTATGTATTCTTACATATATTGTGAAGATGCATACATAGGTATATAAATTGTATGTATCTTCAAATATAATGTAACGGCGTATACGTATACCTTGTATGCTTACATTGTACATATATATTGTACATACAGGGTGAGTCGGAATTGTGTTTACAAAAGCAGAGGGGTGATAGTACCCCACCAGATGAGCAATAATTTCCATGGAACATAGGGTCGCATTGCACTCAGAGAGGCAGAAAAGAGTAAAATTAGAATACGAACCTGCACGTACACCAGTGTTGAGAAAGCGAATGAACGATACCAAACGTTGCACAAACAGATTTATTGTGCAGCTACAAACTCACAGCAAGTGCTCAAAGTGGCGACCACGCGTGTCGTTGCACCGTTCACACCGGCGAAGGAATGACTGACGCACCCTCTCGAAGATTCCGGGTGTTGTGTTAATGTAGTCTGCGGCAACAACGATGCGCGGGACGAGATCTTCCGCCGAGTCCACAGGCGTCTCGTAAAGATTTCATGTGGCCCCAGAAGAAACAGTCCAGTGGGTTGAGGTCTGGTGAGCGAGGAGGCCACGCCACAGGTCCGCCACGTCCTTTGGCTTCACCGTATGTGAGGTGCATGTCGGCCAATTCCTCGTAGGTATACTCCGCCATAACATTAGCGCAACGTGTCGGACGATGTTATCATGGGAATAACTTGCAGCGTTGAAGTTGTGCCGGTTTTTAAAGGGCAACGTGTGCTCTGATTGGCTATCGCCGGAACCTACTAGGAGCCAGTTATGCTGATTCTGCTCCCTGGACATTTGCATACGGTAACTGCGTTCGTGTCTGACGTAGGAGATGCTACGTAGGCAGGCGAGGATACAATGACGTCCGAGGCACTGACTGCGTCATGCTCGACGCGGTTCGACGTGCCTCTTTTCTGCCTCTCAGAGTGCAATGCGACCTTATATTCCATGGTAATTATTGCTCGTCTGGTGGGGTAGTATCACCCCTATCTGCTTTTGTAAAAACAATTCCGACTCACCCTGTATAACGTATACATATACATTATACGTATCTTCACATATAATGTGAAGATGCATACATATACATTTTTTATATAATTTGAAGTTTGATATACACTGTTCGTAGGAAAGCCCTTAAGCACCTAAACAACTTTGTATGGAAAGGTGAATGAGTGTACACGTTAGGCCAGTCTTTAGTAAAGTGACTATGCCCGATAAAATAAAAGTGATTGTAGCAACCTTAGAGTAGAATTTAAAGAGTCAGGATAACAAACGCGGCAGTAGAAATAAATAGGCGAAATAAGCCCATTTCAATGTTGAAGAGAATTGTCTAATGAGCAGGAATTAACGCCAGGAGCGAACAAAACGCGCATATGGGAGAGGCAATAAATATCTGTCAAAAAGTTGCAACGTTAGAGCCTGTAATACGGTGGCACCTACAATGCTTGTCAAAAGTACGCTGTAATATTCTTTCTCGAATTCAAATATGCATTGACGGTAGACATTTCAATCAGGTTATATATTATATTCCTGTGCATGTAATGATTAAATCCTGTGCTCGTGTTTTTAAATAAATAATCATTTCATACGTAATTTTAATTAGAAAACGATTGACAAACTTTAGAACGCTAACATGAACCGTTCTCAAGATATTGCACGTTTTCCAAATAAATTTATCAAAAAAAAAAGGTAGTAAGTATCATCAAGTACTATCTATATGCAATATTATGTATCATAATTCTCGTGAATTTAGATCGTTTCATTCACGAGAGAAGTTACCTTTTGCAATTATTTTTGTATTTTAAAACCCATAAAAAGTAATTGTCATTTATTTCCTGCAACTGATATTAGTTAAATGCTAATTGAATTTCTATGAGGATTTTGCACGTGAGTATGAATAAGTTATTCGATTGGACTAGTAAAATGCCAAATGCACCCGATTTTAATTTGCGGCAGCATTAATTCAATGCCAAAATCATTGTTTTGTGGATCTTGTACACCACTATTTCGCTGTGAAAGAAGTAAGGTTATTGCATTGGGTAGGGAACGTCATGTGATGTCCACATCAGATATTTTTATTGGCAGCTAACATACTAAAACTGCTTTGTTGCTACTTGAAGACGTAAATGATTGAACTGCTGCTAAGAGAAATATGGTGGTATGCCCAATAGATGGCGCAGAGCATCAGCAATTGTCCCTACGGTAATACAGCGTCATCTGTTGCGTATTCCGGAAGCTATTTCGATTGGACTAGTAAGTTTCCAAAAGACCCAATTTCTATTTAAACCAATGTTAAAATGATCGATCCGTGGATCTTGTACACTATGATGTTTCACTGGGAAAGAAGTAAAATAATTCCATTGTGTAGGAAAAGCCGTATGCAGGGCCGGATTAAGACTTTTTGGGACCCAAAGCACAGGCAATTTTGATGCCACAAGGTAGTGTAGATGAAAATTTCTTCCCTGTCCGAAAAAAATTTCATTAGTCCTCCCCAAGGTCTATATTAGCAAACAAACTTACCCATTTGATCGTCGAATGTCCCTTTACGAAGATCTTGGCAACACCTATGCATTTATATATCGTTATCAGACCGCTTCTATGCGACGGGCCCAAGAATTGTCCTTTAAAATTTTCCGAGCGAGTTTTTTTAAGGAAACGACCTTAAAAAAGGGTCTTGTGTTTTTGTTTATACCTCTGACTGAAGTGTGGAAACATCTTTTCCAAAAGACCAGCTGCAAATTGGTGAAGTTCTTCACATAGAGAAAAATATGATTTAGATGCAAATTAGCAAAAAGCAAAAGAGTGTTGCGTTGAGTTTCAATTATAAACTCATTATGACAAATGCATTCGGGAAACAATTTGTTTATTTATTTATGTTGAATTACGTTGTTTAAGTTTTTACTCAGTGATTTCGAGCAGATCATCAGTGATACGTGTAAAAAATGGTTTTTTTAATATATATGTTATACGAAATTATAAAAATTTTAGTCAATGCAAATAGATTTCAAAAATGGGAGAAAGATAATCATTGGCCATTTCTTGCACGAGGATGCCAATCAGTTGATGTAGATTTTAGTAGTGAAGAAGGAAAATATCAGTAGAAGACTTTTTCAGTAGTCAAGTTCAGTAACATATATACGCTCACATAAGATAAAAATGTATATGCATAAAATTATTGAAGCATATGTACAATTATGCATTAATATAAATATTTAATATATATTTATTTAATAAATATATTATTTAATATTTATATTATAAATATTTAATATAAATATTAAGTTTTTTATCCAGTGTAAATTATTTTATATTGAAAACAAATATTTACATTTGGTAAAACACAAGTTTTCACTAAAAATAATAATATTAATCTTTAATAAATAAAATAGTGTAGTGCTAATAGATGTGAATATATATATATCAATTTTAATATATCGCTTCCAAAAATGGTTTCTTTTTATTTGCGTAAACCCTTGTTTGAATACCACTTTTTGGAAAATATCTCTGCACAGGGTTCATACCCATTTTACAAAATAAGAAAATGTGTATTATGCGTAAATGTATTTTTTATCTACTATGCAAACCTTAATGATTAACCAGAATATAAAAATAAGCTAGTTAAGTCAATCTAACATGCAATATTTAGAAGATGGCGATGCTTAGAAAAATATACTAATGTACTCTCGGCAATTTGCGCGAACACACTGAATTCACAATTATACTGTTTGTGTGAAAATAGTAAAAACATTAACTTTAGTAATTAATCAGAATATGAAAATAAGCTTGATTAGTCAATCTAATATGAAATATTTAAAAGATGGATGGGAAAAGATATTGTGAGACCAGAAATAGATCTCGCACTTGTTATTTTGAGACAGTTTTATGCCAGTAATTTATTGTGTCTGAAATGTCAAACAATACCTCCAGTCTGAATGACGCCAAGGTTTACAGTATGCTGACCCAAAAGTCAGATAAAACCATAAATTTAAGGATGTCAAGACAAGGAGAGTCGAACGAATCTTGAGAAAATGTGAAGTAACGACATTGGATAAAAGGCTGACCAATGGAGAAGGTGCTTGTAGCGTCACACTGAATGCCGCAAATGAGAGCAAAGGGGGAGTGTTAGTCCTGAGGCAAAAGAGCCACAACCTGTGACAGAAGTACGACGATACTTCTGTCACAGGTATATCCAATATAGAAGCACGATGACTTGGTTAATACTGACTTAAAAATAAGAGCGGTGATATTTAGATTATGACTAGCACGGCGACTAGAGATCCAAAGTGTTCCGTAGAAGTTCCAAAATAATGGCTAGATCTATTGATTTGTGCAGTGCAATCAGAAGTACGAGATGGAACCAATCACCCAGAGTTACGGCCAGTACGAGTTACTGATGCAAGCATTATGGTCTATGGTCAAAGCCGAAATTGAAGGTATGTGTTCTTCAAATATTTACAGGTCATCAAGACATTTTAGGCATTTTAATACTGATCTCACATGGTCTGTCCGTCGGAATAATTAATGAGAAGAATAATTGTTGGAATTAAATAATTGAGTATGTTATGTTGTTAATAAATGTTTTATTGTTAAAGCTAAAATGGTGCCGTCAATTTAGTATTATATTAATTAATATTCTTTTACAGAACTCAGGCGAAAGATAAATAATTGGAGGGTTAATAACGGCAAACAATGCAATGCACAATAATAATGAGTTCCACGAATACGGGCAATTTACGACCATGTTTAATTTAACAAAAGTATTAACAAAAGTTAAGTTTAATTTAACAAAAGTAATATTAAATAATAAATAGCATTCTTTATGTTATTTTATAACCGCACCACAGATACAAATGGACTATTGGCGATTTACGTGAATATAAACTGAATTGCGCAATCGCACTATTTATGCGAAAATAATGTATAAAATAAATGGTTAGCGATTTATGCTGAATGATAATTTTTAAGGAAGCGATTGTGATCTAAATTTACATTACAAGCAGCTATAAATCCCCATTGTCATGTTGATTTCATTGGCATTAACGTGCGTGCGGCCTTAAATTTACATTGACCTAGCCAGAAAAACAATTTTCCGTAGAAAACTACTCAAATTCCGTGTATCCTGTAGAAACTATGAAGAATCAGTAGTAATCGGTATCTCTGCTCTTACGGTGGAGCAGTGGGAATCGTCGTTTGCGAGCGTAGTTTTCTCAATCGCGCGGAAACGGATTTCCAGAAGAATGAGAAAACTCCGATCGATCTCAATATTAGCGTCTGTTTTTAAATTCCTAACATTTTAGAGAAATTCATGACCGATTTCCGTTTTTATGACTTTTTTTTTTTTTTACAAAATTACTTAATTTCCAGAGAGTATTTTCCTATTTTATAGCAAGAAACGCGTATCTCGATCTCTAATTCCGAATATGATTTTTCTGCCTATCTTAATTAACTGTACTTTTTATTTGGTACAGTGATCTTCAGTTTTTTAAATCAAATTTACGAACCTATTGATAAAACGATTTTTTTTTTTATATAAGATATAGCAATAAAATATTATCGGTATATATTAACTGTCCGCATAAGTATTTCATTTTATATTTTTAGCAAAATCATAATCAGTTGGATAATGACTGTTATCTGCTTAGGGCTTCACAAATTACCATCTAGATGACTGGCGCTAAAAATATAAGCAATGACTCTTCGGTCGTAAATAAAATAAAATGAAAATTTGAACCTGATATGGCAGAATTAATGTCGATGCGAAATCCACATCGAAATATTATTTCAAGTTTTTAAATTCTTCATGAATCACTTTTTTACTTACTGAAATAGTGATTCGGAATGAAATAATTTTATTAAAATTTTAAACACTCCCCACTTTCATATTTATAGAAAATAAGTTTTTGAATTGGCAACAGCTTTTTCAACAAAGAAAGTTAAACCATCTGAATATTACTTCTTTTGAGATGGCAACATACTTTTCAGCAATGAAAGATTAGATTTTAAAGATACAGGATTTTAAATTCCTAACATTTTAGAGCAATTCATGACCGATTTCCGTTTTTATGACTTTTTTTTTTTTTACAAAATCAATGTTTAAAATTACTTAATTTCCAGAGAGTATTTTCCTATTTTATAGCAGGAAACGCGTATCTCGATCTCTAATTCCGAGTATGATTTTTCTGCCTATTTTAATTAACTATACTTTTTATTTGGTACAGTGATCTTGAGTTTTGTAACTCCAGTTTACCAACTTATTGGTAAAACGAAATTTTTTTTATATAAGATATAGCAATAAAATATTATCGGTATATATTAACTGCCCGCATAAATATTTCATTTTATATTTTTAGCAAAATCATAATCAGTGGGATAATGACTGTTATCTGCTTAGGACTTCACAAATTACCGTCTAGATCAGTGGTTCCCAAACTTTCCGGTCCGCGGACCCCCTCAGAGAAAAAAAAAATTCGCGGACCCCTTAAAACCATATTGGATATGTACATTTCCATTGGATATGTACAACAAGCATAATTTAGTGTGAACTGTGAGGGAGAGGCGGGATATGTTCGCTACGCCCCCCCCCCCCTCTATTCAAAGCTGACGTCATCTAGTAGTATTAATGCTTGAAGTTACTAGTGCTTTGACGTCCGAGCTACATCAGAGTTTCGTCACCGTTAATCATGGCATTGTGCCAAAACGAAACCTACTCCCAAACAATTTAATTCTGTTTGAAGATATAACCTATCAGTTTAAAATTAATTTCATGAATGTATTTAATTCAAAGTTATTTCGAAAAAAGTTCATTATTATTTTATTTAAAAAAATAAAATAAAAAAAAGAGTGGAGAAAAATAATGAATTTTATTTTTTTAAGCTAAATATTTATTAGTTAAATATTGCGCGTTGTTCGCGGACCCCCTAAAACCTCGTCGCGGACCCCCAGGGGTCCGGGGACCCCAGTTTGGGAACCACTGGTCTAGATGACTGGCGCTAAAAATATAAGCAATGACTCTTCGGTCGTAAATAAAATAAAATGAAAATATGAACCTGATATGGCAGAATTAATGTCGATACGAAATCCACATCGAAATATTATTTCAAGTTTTTAAATTCTTCATGAATCACTTTTTTACTTTCCCTGCAATACATGGTAATGTATAGGGAAAGTATTGGAATCATGCCGAAAATCACAACTCGAGTTTTCGACGGATCTACACGTTTCGAGACCCCTAGAATACGAAAAAACCATTTTTAGCGTGACGTCTGTGCGTGTGTTTGTGTGTCTGTCTGTCTGTCTGTCTGTCTGTCTGTCTGTCTGTGTGTCTGTCTGTGTGTCTGTCTGTCTGTCTGTGCAGATTTTGTATCCACTGTAACTAAAAAACTAATCGACCGAATTTCACAAAATTTGGTAGGTAAGTCACTTGTGGGCGGGGCTAGTGCTGATTAGTTTTGGGTACGATTCGGAATAAAAGAACCCGCCTTTTTTTGCAAAATGGCCCGCAAAAGCTTGTATCCACTCTAGCTGAAAAACTAATGAACCGAATTTCACAAAATTCGGTAGATGAGTCACGTATAGGTCACTCTGGTGCTGATTACATTTTGGTACGATTCGGAAAAAAATAACCTGCCTTTTTTTGCAAAACGGCCCGCAAAAATCTTCAAAATCTAAACTAAAGAACTTGGTATACTTAGATATATCCATTAAATGCCCGTTTAATACGTAATGTTTAACGACGAAAAGAATAAGACCAACCCCATTACACTAGGACTAGCCGTTCTCGAGATATTTTAGTTTTTCGTACTTTCCCTACGCCACCTTTGAAAATAAGCCCGGTTACCGATTGAGAACGAAATTTGAATTAAAAGTGAATTACATTTATTTGAAATAAATAGAACGTGGATATAAGTTTGCAGGGAAAGTCATGTGCTGCCCACATCAGATTTTTACTTTCCCTGCAATACATGGTAATGTATAGGGAAAGTATTGGAATCATGCCGAAAATCACAACTCGAGTTTTCGACGGATCTACACGTTTCAAGACCTCTAGAATACGAAAAAACCATTTTTAGCGTGACGTCTGTGTGTGTGTCTGTGTGTCTGTCTGTGTGTCTGTGTGTCTGTCTGTGCAGATATTGTATGCATTCTAACTAAAAAACTAATGGACCGAATTTCACAAAATTTTGTAGGTAAGTCACTTGTGGGTGGGGCTGGTGCTGATTAGTTTTGGGTACAATTCAGAATAAAAGAACCCGCCTTTTTTGTGAAATGGCCCGCAAAAGCTTGTATCCACTGTAGCTGAAAAACTAATGGACCGAATTTCACAAAATTCAGTAGATGAGTCACGTATAGGTCACCCTGGTGCTGATTAGATTTTGGTACGATTCAGAAAAAAATAATCTGCCTTTTTTTGCAAAATGGCCCGCAAAAATTGCCAAAATCTAAAATAAAAAACTGGGTATATTCAAATATATCCATTAAATGCTGATTTAATACGTAATTTTTAACGATGAAAAGAATAAGACCAACCCCATTACACTGGGACTAGCCGTTCTCGAGATATTTTAGTTTTTCGTATTTTTCCTACACCATTTTTGAAAATAAGTCCAGTTTTCAAATGAGAACGAAAATTGAATTAAAAATTAATTAAATTTAATTTAAATAAATAGAACGTGAATATAAGTCTGCAAGGAAAGTCATGTGCTGCCCACATCAGATTTTTACTTTCCCTGCAATACATGGTAATGTATAGGGAAAGTATTGGAATCATGCCGAAAATCACAACTCGAGTTTTCGACGGATCTACACGTTTCGAGACCTCTAGAATACGAAAAAACCATTTTTAGCGTGACGTCTGTGTGTGTGTCTGTCTGTGTGTCTGTGTGTGTGTCTGTCTGTGTGTCTGTGTGTCTGTCTGTGCAGATTTTGTATCCACTCTAACTAAAAAACTAATGGACCGAATTTCACAAAATTTTGTAGGTAAGTCACTTGTGGGCGGGGCTGGTGCTGATTAGTTTTGGGTACGATTCGGAATAAAAGAACCCGCCTTTTTTGTGAAATGGCCCGCAAAATCTTGTATCCACTGTAGATGAAAAACTAATGGACCGAATTTCACAAAATTCGGTAGATGAGTCACGTATAGGTCACCCTGGTGCTGATTAGATTTTGGTACGATTTAGAAAAAAATAACCTGCCTTTTTTTGCAGAATGGCCCGCAAAATTTGTCCAAATCTAAACTAGAGAACTACGTATGCTCAAATATATCCATTAAATGCTTGTTTAATACGTAATTTTTAGCGAAGAAAAGAATAAGACCAACCCCATTACAGTAGGACTAGCCGTTCTCGAGATATTTTAGTTTTTCGTATTTTCTCTACGCCACCTTTGAAAATAAGTCCGGTTACCGAATGAGAACGAAAATTGAATTAAAAGTGAAATAAATTTAATTAAAATAAAGAGAACATGGATATAAGTCTGCAGGGAAAGTCATGTGCTGCCCACTTCAGATTTTTTACTTACTGAAATAGTGATTCGGAATGAAATCATTTTATTACAATTTCAAACACTCCCCACTTTCATATTTATAGAAAATAAGTTTTTGAATTGGCAACAGCTTTTTCAACAAAGAAAGTTAAACCATCTGAATATTACTTCTTTTGAGATTGCAACATACTTTTCAACAATGAAAGATTAGATTTTAAAGATACAGCAAAGAAATTAAAAACTTTCTACAAAAGTAGCCTAAAAATATTTTTGCTTTAAAATTATATAACAAATAGAAATTTCTATCCGATTGTAACAAAAATAGGAGGCGACACACGGCAAATATATTGTAAAACGTCATGCCAAATTGCAAATCATTTGATGTCATAAGTCCTTCGCTAGGCTTGATAGCCTTAAAAATCTCTCTTTTTGAAAAGGATTTGGTCAGCGGCTTCATCTAGATTTTTTAAATATAGAGAGATAAAGAAATATTTAAACTATTTAAATTTACAGATTCACAGGCCACTAAAAAAATTCTAAAGAAGAATATTATTAAAAAAAATGTAATAAATAAATAAATAACTCTAATTATTTTAATGCATTTCTTGCTGTTTCTTTGAAAGTAATAAAATTGCAAAAAGGAAATTAATAATAATGACATAATTAAATTTAAAGGGCCAATTATTTAAAAATCTCTCCGTAATAAAATTCTTCCATTATCTGATCAAAATAAATTTCAGTAGTTCACTTTCAGTGGAGATTTAAGAGGTTTTGTAATGTACATTTTCTTAGCTCATTCCTTTTATTTATTTGAGTTTTGGTAATATCATTTCACCTAATGAAACTGACATCTTGTAGTTAAATTTCTTGGAAATCTCAGTCATTTAGATGGCTTCCGGGTGAAGAACCACATGGGCCAAATGGATAATGCGGCCCTAACAGAGTTGTCGTATCTACGGGTTGCTGTAATCTGGACTCTAAATGCAGCATAATTGGCCATATTTTAATATTTAAAGAACTATTATGGAATTGTAATTGAAAAAGACATCTTAGTGTTAAACAGACTTCCAAAATTTCGCACAGAGCTTCTCACCTCCCCACGGACATTTTTATGCGGACTGATAATGTTACTACTAACTATAATACGCTCGGGCCGTAGAAAATTCACTGCCTTCAATAATTATATAAGGATTAAGCAAAAATATACAAATTAACACATTTTGGATTTTTATGGGTGCCCCCTAATTTGCTGTTGCCCTAAGCACGTGCTTAGTGTGCGTATTGGGTACAGCACTGGCCATTTGCTCCCTACATCAGATGTTTTTATTTGCAACTAAAGTACTAAAACTCATCATGTGAAGATTTAAATGATTAATTTGTTGCAAAGTGCAAGAATTCGTGAGATGTACAATAGATGGCGTTGTATATCTCTAAACGTATCTACGACAAACAGCGCTATCTATAGTGCATCCCACAAACTATTTCATTTATACAAATTAATTATTTACGGGGATTGGATAGTTTTATTACATCAGGTAGGATAAGTTTCGGTTTTTAAATTGTCAATAGAAATATCACGTTTTGACCAAAAATAGGTTCATTTTGTGTGTCGGATTCATCATTTTCAATTGCATTAATTAATCTATATAAATAAAATTGAAAATCTGTCTGTCTGTCTGTTTGTTTGTTTTTCCCATCATCACGGGAGAACTGCTGAACCGAATT
Source organism: Amaurobius ferox (assembly GCA_951213105.1). Taxonomy (NCBI): domain Eukaryota; kingdom Metazoa; phylum Arthropoda; class Arachnida; order Araneae; family Amaurobiidae; genus Amaurobius; species Amaurobius ferox. The sequence continues at coordinate 43,985,929 of OX578147.1, read as the reverse complement.
TGATGAAATGCTGTGGGTAGCCTTGAAATAGCCCCACTTAAAATTTAGTCTATGTTTTGAATCTCTACGACCAGTGGTTCTCGAGATATTAGTAAAAAACGAAACGTCAGTTTGTATCAACGTCACGGAAGAACGGCTGAACCGAGTTTAATGAAATGTTGTGGATAGCCTTGAAATAGCCTTTCTTAAATTTAGTTTAAGTTTCGAGTTTCTAAGACCAGGGGTTGTTGAGATATTAGTGAGAAACGAAACATTTTCCTAGGAGTTCTACTCTCTCTAACTCCCTGATTCTTCCAAACGAACAGATTTTTGCGCTAAATAGTCACTTTGTGAAATTATGAATTGTTTAAAAACACGAATTTAATTGGAAAATCTATCACCATGGTTTATTTTTCACGAGCTTTCACTCAACGATGAAAAGTATTAAGAAATCAAAATGGTTAATTAATTTTAACATTTTATGAGGATATATCATGTTACTCAGCAACGCAATTAAATTAAATGTGTTTGTTAATGTTTATTGTTATTTTTTCGATTTGAATAATAAATAAATGGATATAAAAATATACTACCTAATAAATGAAAGGTTCGATTTTTCTTTTAGTTATATTAATTGTGGACTGCGTACATTACTTTCATTTATTTTGGCAAATAGTTTTCAAACTTATATATGTTGCTTAGCTAATAAACTCATATATTGTGTTTAGCTAATAAGCTCATATATTGTGTTTAGCTAATAAACGCATATATGGTGTTTAGTCATTTCTGTCTGTGGACTCCTTAGAAAATCTCGTCGCGAGAATCGTTGTTGCAGCGGACAGGATAAACACGATACCAGGTGTCTTCGAAAGGGTGCGTCAGTCGTTCATTCGTCGGTGTGAATTGTGCAACGGCACCCTTGGCCGTGCCTCTGAGCACCTACTTTGAGTCTTTCTCTGGTGCAAATAAATGGGATTGTGCAACTTATGACTACGTTAATTCTCCTTATTTTTACTGTTGAATGTTTAACTTTAACTTTTCTGCCACTCAAAGTGGAATGCGACTCTAGGTTCCAAAGTAAATATTGTTCGTCTTGATGGCCACTATCACCCCTCTTATTTTGTCAAAACAGTTTAAGGACACTCTGTATATGCATCCTGTAACAGTTATATGATCGATGCCTACGCATTAGAAAATGCTCTACGTATTTTGTAATTGGCGTTTCTTCGTCTATCTCTCTCTGTTATCGAGTTCGATATCGTGCCTTTTAAAATTCTCCGGTAGGAGTGCTGCAATCGTTTTTCTTCGAACGGGCATGGCTACTTTACTACAGATAGACCTAACATATACACTCATGGACCTATATCTAAGAAGTCATTTGGGGTACTTAAGGATTTTTCTGGAAGACTCTGTATAATAGTGTTTTCTAGGAATTTCATTGAAAAATAGGCGCTTTTCTGCAGTGAAACAAACGAAAACTGTTAGCATTTTCCGATGAAAAAAACCCTGGTGAATTGGAATGGTAAGATATCGATACAGCAATGTTGATAGGGGTGGGACAGCTCAGTGGTTAGCGCGAGGGATTTGCACTAGGGCGGCCCGAGTTCGATTCCTGGTTCTGTCAAAATTATCCCCATGTTCATGCAGAGTATAGGCATGTTAAGTATGTGGGTAAATCATTCCGAGAGGTAGGTGGTAGGGGAAGGAGGGTTCGGTCTCTGTAGATGCTACCTCCTCTGGGTTCCGGTTTAATGTGGATGGCACTTCCCGGTCGTCCAAGCAGATACCTTACACCTTCGGGTAGATCGGACGGTCTGGGTCGATGAAGACCATTTTTGATAAAATAATTGTGTTTTGACGTTTTCTTACCTCATTTTACCCCAATATCTAATTCTGCTGCTCGAAAATTGTTTCATATTTGCCATTCAAAAATTATATTATATCAAATGAAAAAAATTAATACACACGTGAGTACCGCAAATATTTGTAAAATGTATCATAAGTATATCATAAGTATATCATAAATGTATCATAAGTGTATCAAAGTTTAATAATTTCTACTTTTGATTTCTTGATATTTTCATATTTTGCATTTGAGGGGATAGTATATCTTTAAAAAGATTATAAAATAATCTCAATTTCCATTCGAGAGAACTCCTGTTTAATTTAATTCTGCAGACGATCATAAAATGCAGAAAATCAATCGAATGTTTTTAATGTGGTGTCTGTGTGTGTGTGTGTGTTAGTTTGTGAGTTTGTGAGTGTGGATATCTCACAAGCGAATGAAACATTCTAGCAGTAATTTCGTACGATTATTACAGTCAGTGAATACTTAATTCCCCCCCCCTCTCTTCCTTTTGATTTTACATGAAATCGAATGTTCTGAAGACTTATCTAATTTTCATTAGAATTTTTGAAACATAAATTACTATGTAAAATAAAGATCTTCAATAATTGTAAATAAATAATCATTTCAGATGTACTTTTTCATGGAAAAATTAATAATACAAACTTCAGAACGCTAGCAGAAACATCTTGCAAGATATTGCAAGACTTTTGAATAAATTTTATGAAAATATCTTTAAAAATTTAAACCTTCAATACTGTTAAATGAATAATCATTTTAGCGGTAATTTTTCATTAGAAAAAAAATGACACAAACTTTAGCATACTTTTTAGCATGAACAATTTTTGAGATATTGCTAGTTTAAAATTAAATAAATAAATAAAAAGCAAGCATCATTCAATATGTTCGCTTTCCAAATGCAATATTATGCAAAAATCTGTTTACGCCATTTTTGTTTTGATCTCCTATTTCACTTCATTCACGAGAGAAACTACATTTTGTAATAGTTTTGTTGTATTTCGATACGAAAAATTCACCAATAGTCATTTTTGACACGGGATATTAATTTAATGTGAATTGTATTTTGATGTCAATTTTGCACTTGAGTGTAAATCAATCATTCGGATTTAACTGATAAAGTAACAGAAAGTGCCCAGTTTAAATTTACGTTAGTGTTAATTCAATGCCAAAAACATTGTGTTGTGAATCTTAAACGCTGCGAAAAAAGTAAGTGCATTATGCATGGAAAATCATGTGCTGCTAACATCGGGATAACCATGCCTTTATTAAGGATATTTAAAGTACAGGGTGGCCATAATTAAAGTAGAGGTCTTTAGAGGCCGATGTTGCCGATCCAGTGGTCGAGCGGTCAGGGGCATGCGTTTCCAGCTGATCGCTGGATTGCCGGGTTGTGGGTTCGAATCCCGCCAGCGGGCATAGATGTTGTGTTGTTGAGGCGAAGTCAGACTTCCGTCCTTGGGGAGCCTCAATAAAAAGTGAGGCTGCATATTCTCTCCTCTTCGCCATGAGACTAGGGGTCTAGTGGACGTGGTGCATAGGCGCTCCTTCATCACGGGGAATTAGTAACAACAACAACAACAGAGCCCGATAGTGAGAAAACTGTTGGATAAAACTCAACCAAATTTGCAGTAAATACTATTTAGACCATGGAGTTTTGATTTTTAAAAGAAAAAAATAAATAGTTCGAATTTTTCCCACAGCGGGGCAAAGTAGCGTTGTAAGGTCCATTTTTGGAGTAAAATAGGCATAGGAAGTACAGAAAGTTTCGTCAATGTTGAGAGATATCAAAGAATGCTGCTGAACCTTGTTATTCCGCAATTCCAACAGCGTGGATGTCTTGAATCTACGATATTTATGCTGGATGGAGCATCCCCTCATATTGGATTGCCCGTATAGGAAGTCCTATGACAGCATTTTACCAACAACCGAATAATTAATTAGTCGAGTGTTTTCTATGAAGTGGCCAGCCAGTTCGCCTGATCTGGCCCCTTGTGACTTTTGGTTGTGGGGGTTATGTAAAGTGATTGGTTTACCAAGGCAATGTGTGTAATTTAGCTACTTTGAAGGACCGAATAACATTGCACGTCAAGCAAATCTATGGATATCTGCTGCATTCTACAGTAGAGAATGCTGTTCAGAGAATGCACTTTTTGGAACATATGCAAGGAAAATATATTGAATCACTCATGTAAATGATGCCAATATAAAAATTAATGTTATACGTATGTAAATGAAAGATATAAATGTAAATATAAAATGTACTAAATGCGTATGAAATGTAAATGTGATGTCCTTTTCAAAATGCATTTAAAATGTTAACTTTCTGTACTTCCTATTCCTATTTTACTCCAAAAATGGACCTTACAGAACCACTTTGGCCTGTGGTGGCAAAAATCCGAACTATTTTTTTTTTCTTTTAAAAATTAAAACCCCATGGTCTAAATAGTATTTACTGCAAATTTGGTTGAGTTTGGTCCAACAGTTTTCTCACTATCGGGCTCTAAACACCTCTACTTTAATTATGGCCGCCCTGTATTTCAAATTAAAAGAAGCATATAAATTCATTTAAATGACTTTCAAGTATTCAATTAATTGAAATTATGCGAAAAGCTTTTCCCCAAAAAATAATACCATACCATAATAATTCTTTCTTTACATGAAGGACCTCTGATTTTTTTAATATAAATTTCTTTGATGGTGTTAGTGGAAGATTAAAGCGTTTTGCAAAAACAATTTTTTAGCGTTAATACCTTACCAGTACAAAAGAAAATAATGTAAATTAAATTCCTTGTTAATTGCACTCTATTACCTTTCTTTACTTTGTTAACCACATATCATTCCCGCTACTCAAATTGTTTCTAAATGTTTCAAACCTTTTAATGATGCTAAGCTATATTTCGCAAATTATTTTTACTTCCTCATATGTAGTCGTGAAATTATTGTTTTCACGAAAATTTTCAATTTTCAGATTTTGATGCCAATATATGTTTTAAGACATCTTGAACTCATTTTAGCTATTTTTGGCGTGATGTCCGTCTGTCTGATATCTGTGGTCGATTTCTTATGTGCATCATAGCAACCACAAAAATCTGATGTGGGCAGCACATGACTTTCCCTGCAAACTTATATCCACGTTCTATTTATTTCAATTAAATGTAATTCACTTTTAATTCAATTTTCGTTCTCATTTGACAACTGGACTTATTTTCAAAGGTGGGGTGGAAAAATACGAAAAAAACTAATATATCTCGAGAACGGCTAGTCCTAGTGTAATGGGGTTGGTCTTATTCTTTTCTTCGTTAAAAATTACGCATTAAACAAGCATTTAATGGATATATTGAGTATGCGTAGCTTTTTAGTTTAGATTTTGGCAATTTTTGCGGGCCATTCTACAAAAAAAGGCAGGTTATTTTTTTCTGAATCGTACCAAAATCTAATCAGCACCAGGGTGACCTATACGTGACTCATTCACCGAATTTTGTGAAATTCGGTCCATTAGTTTTTCAGCTAAAGTGGATACAAGCTTTTGCGGGCCATTTCGCAAAAAAAGGCGGGTTTTTTTATTCCGAATCGTACCCAATACTAATCAGCACCAGTCCCGCCCACAAGTGACTTACCTACAAAATTTTGTGAAATTCGGTCCATTAGTTTTTTAGTTAGAGTGGATACAAAATCTGCACAGACAGACAGACAGACAGACACACAGACACACACACAGACGTCACGCTAAAAATGGTTTTTTCGTATTCTAGAGGTCTCGAAACGTGTAGATCCGTCGAAAACTCGAGTTGTGATTTTCGGCATGATTCCAATACTTTCCCTATACATTACCATGTATTGCAGGGAAAGTAAAAATCTGATGTGGGCAGCACATGACTTTCCCTGCAGACTTATATCCACGTTCTCTTTATTTTAATTACATTTATTTCACTTTTATTCAATTTTCGTTCTCATTCGGTAACCGGGCTTATTTTCAAAGGTGGCGTAGGGAAAGTACGAAAAACTAAAATATCTCGAGAACGGCTAGTCCTAGTGTAATGGGGTTGGTCTTATTCTTTTCGTCGTTAAACATTACGTATTAAACGGGCATTTTATGGATATATCTGAGTATACCTAGTTCTTTAGTTTAGATTTTGAAGATTTTTGCGGGCCGTTTTGCAAAAAAAGGCAGGTTATTTTTTTCCGAATCGTACCAAAATCTAATCAGCACCAGAGTGACACATGGTAATGTATAGGGAAAGTATTGGAATCATGCCGAAAATCACAACTCGAGTTTTCGACGGATCTACACGTTTCGAGACCCCTAGAATACGAAAAAACCATTTTTAGCGTGACGTCTGTGCGTGTGTCTGTGTGTCTGTCTGTCTGTCTGTCTGTCTGTCTGTCTGTCTGTGTGTCTGTCTGTGTGTCTGTCTGTCTGTCTGTGCAGATTTTGTATCCACTGTAACTAAAAAACTAATCGACCGAATTTCACAAAATTTGGTAGGTAAGTCACTTGTGGGCGGGGCTAGTGCTGATTAGTTTTGGGTACGATTCGGAATAAAAGAACCCGCCTTTTTTTGCAAAATGGCCCGCAAAAGCTTTTATCCACTCTAGCTGAAAAACTAATGAACCGAATTTCACAAAATTCGGTAGATGAGTCACGTATAGGTCACTCTGGTGCTGATTACATTTTGGTACGATTCGGAAAAAAATAACCTGCCTTTTTTTGCAAAACGGCCCGCAAAAATCTTCAAAATCTAAACTAAAGAACTTGGTATACTTAGATATATCCATTAAATGCCCGTTTAATACGTAATGTTTAACGACGAAAAGAATAAGACCAACCCCATTACACTAGGACTAGCCGTTCTCGAGATATTTTAGTTTTTCGTACTTTCCCTACGCCACCTTTGAAAATAAGCCCGGTTACCGATTGAGAACGAAATTTGAATTAAAAGTGAATTACATTTATTTGAAATAAATAGAACGTGGATATAAGTTTGCAGGGAAAGTCATGTGCTGCCCACATCAGATTTTTACTTTCCCTGCAATACATGGTAATGTATAGGGAAAGTATTGGAATCATGCCGAAAATCACAACTCGAGTTTTCGACGGATCTACACGTTTCGAGACCTCTAGAATACGAAAAAACCATTTTTAGCGTGACGTCTGTGTGTGTGTCTGTGTGTCTGTCTGTGTGTCTGTGTGTCTGTCTGTGCAGATATTGTATGCATTCTAACTAAAAAACTAATGGACCGAATTTCACAAAATTTTGTAGGTAAGTCACTTGTGGGTGGGGCTGGTGCTGATTAGTTTTGGGTACAATTCAGAATAAAAGAACCCGCCTTTTTTGTGAAATGGCCCGCAAAAGCTTGTATCCACTGTAGCTGAAAAACTAATGGACCGAATTTCACAAAATTCAGTAGATGAGTCACGTATAGGTCACCCTGGTGCTGATTAGATTTTGGTACGATTCAGAAAAAAATAATCTGCCTTTTTTTGCAAAATGGCCCGCAAAAATTGCCAAAATCTAAAATAAAAAACTGGGTATATTCAAATATATCCATTAAATGCTGATTTAATACGTAATTTTTAACGATGAAAAGAATAAGACCAACCCCATTACACTGGGACTAGCCGTTCTCGAGATATTTTAGTTTTTCGTATTTTTCCTACACCATTTTTGAAAATAAGTCCAGTTTTCAAATGAGAACGAAAATTGAATTAAAAATTAATTAAATTTAATTTAAATAAATAGAACGTGAATATAAGTCTGCAAGGAAAGTCATGTGCTGCCCACATCAGATTTTTACTTTCCCTGCAATACATGGTAATGTATAGGGAAAGTATTGGAATCATGCCGAAAATCACAACTCGAGTTTTCGACGGATCTACACGTTTCGAGACCTCTAGAATACGAAAAAACCATTTTTAGCGTGACGTCTGTGTGTGTGTCTGTCTGTGTGTCTGTGTGTGTGTCTGTCTGTGTGTCTGTGTGTCTGTCTGTGCAGATTTTGTATCCACTCTAACTAAAAAACTAATGGACCGAATTTCACAAAATTTTGTAGGTAAGTCACTTGTGGGCGGGGCTGGTGCTGATTAGTTTTGGGTACGATTCGGAATAAAAGAACCCGCCTTTTTTGTGAAATGGCCCGCAAAATCTTGTATCCACTGTAGATGAAAAACTAATGGACCGAATTTCACAAAATTCGGTAGATGAGTCACGTATAGGTCACCCTGGTGCTGATTAGATTTTGGTACGATTTAGAAAAAAATAACCTGCCTTTTTTTGCAGAATGGCCCGCAAAATTTGTCCAAATCTAAACTAGAGAACTACGTATGCTCAAATATATCCATTAAATGCTTGTTTAATACGTAATTTTTAGCGAAGAAAAGAATAAGACCAACCCCATTACAGTAGGACTAGCCGTTCTCGAGATATTTTAGTTTTTCGTATTTTCTCTACGCCACCTTTGAAAATAAGTCCGGTTACCGAATGAGAACGAAAATTGAATTAAAAGTGAAATAAATTTAATTAAAATAAAGAGAACATGGATATAAGTCTGCAGGGAAAGTCATGTGCTGCCCACTTCAGATTTTTTACTTACTGAAATAGTGATTCGGAATGAAATCATTTTATTACAATTTCAAACACTCCCCACTTTCATATTTATAGAAAATAAGTTTTTGAATTGGCAACAGCTTTTTCAACAAAGAAAGTTAAACCATCTGAATATTACTTCTTTTGAGATTGCAACATACTTTTCAACAATGAAAGATTAGATTTTAAAGATACAGCAAAGAAATTAAAAACTTTCTACAAAAGTAGCCTAAAAATATTTTTGCTTTAAAATTATATAACAAATAGAAATTTCTATCCGATTGTAACAAAAATAGGAGGCGACACACGGCAAATATATTGTAAAACGTCATGCCAAATTGCAAATCATTTGATGTCATAAGTCCTTCGCTAGGCTTGATAGCCTTAAAAATCTCTCTTTTTGAAAAGGATTTGGTCAGCGGCTTCATCTAGATTTTTTAAATATAGAGAGATAAAGAAATATTTAAACTATTTAAATTTACAGATTCACAGGCCACTAAAAAAATTCTAAAGAAGAATATTATTAAAAAAAATGTAATAAATAAATAAATAACTCTAATTATTTTAATGCATTTCTTGCTGTTTCTTTGAAAGTAATAAAATTGCAAAAAGGAAATTAATAATAATGACATAATTAAATTTAAAGGGCCAATTATTTAAAAATCTCTCCGTAATAAAATTCTTCCATTATCTGATCAAAATAAATTTCAGTAGTTCACTTTCAGTGGAGATTTAAGAGGTTTTGTAATGTACATTTTCTTAGCTCATTCCTTTTATTTATTTGAGTTTTGGTAATATCATTTCACCTAATGAAACTGACATCTTGTAGTTAAATTTCTTGGAAATCTCAGTCATTTAGATGGCTTCCGGGTGAAGAACCACATGGGCCAAATGGATAATGCGGCCCTAACAGAGTTGTCGTATCTACGGGTTGCTGTAATCTGGACTCTAAATGCAGCATAATTGGCCATATTTTAATATTTAAAGAACTATTATGGAATTGTAATTGAAAAAGACATCTTAGTGTTAAACAGACTTCCAAAATTTCGCACAGAGCTTCTCACCTCCCCACGGACATTTTTATGCGGACTGATAATGTTACTACTAACTATAATACGCTCGGGCCGTAGAAAATTCACTGCCTTCAATAATTATATAAGGATTAAGCAAAAATATACAAATTAACACATTTTGGATTTTTATGGGTGCCCCCTAATTTGCTGTTGCCCTAAGCACGTGCTTAGTGTGCGTATTGGGTACAGCACTGGCCATTTGCTCCCTACATCAGATGTTTTTATTTGCAACTAAAGTACTAAAACTCATCATGTGAAGATTTAAATGATTAATTTGTTGCAAAGTGCAAGAATTCGTGAGATGTACAATAGATGGCGTTGTATATCTCTAAACGTATCTACGACAAACAGCGCTATCTATAGTGCATCCCACAAACTATTTCATTTATACAAATTAATTATTTACGGGGATTGGATAGTTTTATTACATCAGGTAGGATAAGTTTCGGTTTTTAAATTGTCAATAGAAATATCACGTTTTGACCAAAAATAGGTTCATTTTGTGTGTCGGATTCATCATTTTCAATTGCATTAATTAATCTATATAAATAAAATTGAAAATCTGTCTGTCTGTCTGTTTGTTTGTTTTTCCCATCATCACGGGAGAACTGCTGAACCGAATTTGATGAAATGCTGTGGGTAGCCTTGAAATAGCCCCACTTAAAATTTAGTCTATGTTTTGAATCTCTACGACCAGTGGTTCTCGAGATATTAGTAAAAAACGAAACGTCAGTTTGTATCAACGTCACGGAAGAACGGCTGAACCGAGTTTAATGAAATGTTGTGGATAGCCTTGAAATAGCCTTTCTTAAATTTAGTTTAAGTTTCGAGTTTCTAAGACCAGGGGTTGTTGAGATATTAGTGAGAAACGAAACATTTTCCTAGGAGTTCTACTCTCTCTAACTCCCTGATTCTTCCAAACGAACAGATTTTTGCGCTAAATAGTCACTTTGTGAAATTATGAATTGTTTAAAAACACGAATTTAATTGGAAAATCTATCACCATGGTTTATTTTTCACGAGCTTTCACTCAACGATGAAAAGTATTAAGAAATCAAAATGGTTAATTAATTTTAACATTTTATGAGGATATATCATGTTACTCAGCAACGCAATTAAATTAAATGTGTTTGTTAATGTTTATTGTTATTTTTTCGATTTGAATAATAAATAAATGGATATAAAAATATACTACCTAATAAATGAAAGGTTCGATTTTTCTTTTAGTTATATTAATTGTGGACTGCGTACATTACTTTCATTTATTTTGGCAAATAGTTTTCAAACTTATATATGTTGCTTAGCTAATAAACTCATATATTGTGTTTAGCTAATAAGCTCATATATTGTGTTTAGCTAATAAACGCATATATGGTGTTTAGTCATTTCTGTCTGTGGACTCCTTAGAAAATCTCGTCGCGAGAATCGTTGTTGCAGCGGACAGGATAAACACGATACCAGGTGTCTTCGAAAGGGTGCGTCAGTCGTTCATTCGTCGGTGTGAATTGTGCAACGGCACCCTTGGCCGTGCCTCTGAGCACCTACTTTGAGTCTTTCTCTGGTGCAAATAAATGGGATTGTGCAACTTATGACTACGTTAATTCTCCTTATTTTTACTGTTGAATGTTTAACTTTAACTTTTCTGCCACTCAAAGTGGAATGCGACTCTAGGTTCCAAAGTAAATATTGTTCGTCTTGATGGCCACTATCACCCCTCTTATTTTGTCAAAACAGTTTAAGGACACTCTGTATATGCATCCTGTAACAGTTATATGATCGATGCCTACGCATTAGAAAATGCTCTACGTATTTTGTAATTGGCGTTTCTTCGTCTATCTCTCTCTGTTATCGAGTTCGATATCGTGCCTTTTAAAATTCTCCGGTAGGAGTGCTGCAATCGTTTTTCTTCGAACGGGCATGGCTACTTTACTACAGATAGACCTAACATATACACTCATGGACCTATATCTAAGAAGTCATTTGGGGTACTTAAGGATTTTTCTGGAAGACTCTGTATAATAGTGTTTTCTAGGAATTTCATTGAAAAATAGGCGCTTTTCTGCAGTGAAACAAACGAAAACTGTTAGCATTTTCCGATGAAAAAAACCCTGGTGAATTGGAATGGTAAGATATCGATACAGCAATGTTGATAGGGGTGGGACAGCTCAGTGGTTAGCGCGAGGGATTTGCACTAGGGCGGCCCGAGTTCGATTCCTGGTTCTGTCAAAATTATCCCCATGTTCATGCAGAGTATAGGCATGTTAAGTATGTGGGTAAATCATTCCGAGAGGTAGGTGGTAGGGGAAGGAGGGTTCGGTCTCTGTAGATGCTACCTCCTCTGGGTTCCGGTTTAATGTGGATGGCACTTCCCGGTCGTCCAAGCAGATACCTTACACCTTCGGGTAGATCGGACGGTCTGGGTCGATGAAGACCATTTTTGATAAAATAATTGTGTTTTGACGTTTTCTTACCTCATTTTACCCCAATATCTAATTCTGCTGCTCGAAAATTGTTTCATATTTGCCATTCAAAAATTATATTATATCAAATGAAAAAAATTAATACACACGTGAGTACCGCAAATATTTGTAAAATGTATCATAAGTATATCATAAGTATATCATAAATGTATCATAAGTGTATCAAAGTTTAATAATTTCTACTTTTGATTTCTTGATATTTTCATATTTTGCATTTGAGGGGATAGTATATCTTTAAAAAGATTATAAAATAATCTCAATTTCCATTCGAGAGAACTCCTGTTTAATTTAATTCTGCAGACGATCATAAAATGCAGAAAATCAATCGAATGTTTTTAATGTGGTGTCTGTGTGTGTGTGTGTGTTAGTTTGTGAGTTTGTGAGTGTGGATATCTCACAAGCGAATGAAACATTCTAGCAGTAATTTCGTACGATTATTACAGTCAGTGAATACTTAATTCCCCCCCCCTCTCTTCCTTTTGATTTTACATGAAATCGAATGTTCTGAAGACTTATCTAATTTTCATTAGAATTTTTGAAACATAAATTACTATGTAAAATAAAGATCTTCAATAATTGTAAATAAATAATCATTTCAGATGTACTTTTTCATGGAAAAATTAATAATACAAACTTCAGAACGCTAGCAGAAACATCTTGCAAGATATTGCAAGACTTTTGAATAAATTTTATGAAAATATCTTTAAAAATTTAAACCTTCAATACTGTTAAATGAATAATCATTTTAGCGGTAATTTTTCATTAGAAAAAAAATGACACAAACTTTAGCATACTTTTTAGCATGAACAATTTTTGAGATATTGCTAGTTTAAAATTAAATAAATAAATAAAAAGCAAGCATCATTCAATATGTTCGCTTTCCAAATGCAATATTATGCAAAAATCTGTTTACGCCATTTTTGTTTTGATCTCCTATTTCACTTCATTCACGAGAGAAACTACATTTTGTAATAGTTTTGTTGTATTTCGATACGAAAAATTCACCAATAGTCATTTTTGACACGGGATATTAATTTAATGTGAATTGTATTTTGATGTCAATTTTGCACTTGAGTGTAAATCAATCATTCGGATTTAACTGATAAAGTAACAGAAAGTGCCCAGTTTAAATTTACGTTAGTGTTAATTCAATGCCAAAAACATTGTGTTGTGAATCTTAAACGCTGCGAAAAAAGTAAGTGCATTATGCATGGAAAATCATGTGCTGCTAACATCGGGATAACCATGCCTTTATTAAGGATATTTAAAGTACAGGGTGGCCATAATTAAAGTAGAGGTCTTTAGAGGCCGATGTTGCCGATCCAGTGGTCGAGCGGTCAGGGGCATGCGTTTCCAGCTGATCGCTGGATTGCCGGGTTGTGGGTTCGAATCCCGCCAGCGGGCATAGATGTTGTGTTGTTGAGGCGAAGTCAGACTTCCGTCCTTGGGGAGCCTCAATAAAAAGTGAGGCTGCATATTCTCTCCTCTTCGCCATGAGACTAGGGGTCTAGTGGACGTGGTGCATAGGCGCTCCTTCATCACGGGGAATTAGTAACAACAACAACAACAGAGCCCGATAGTGAGAAAACTGTTGGATAAAACTCAACCAAATTTGCAGTAAATACTATTTAGACCATGGAGTTTTGATTTTTAAAAGAAAAAAATAAATAGTTCGAATTTTTCCCACAGCGGGGCAAAGTAGCGTTGTAAGGTCCATTTTTGGAGTAAAATAGGCATAGGAAGTACAGAAAGTTTCGTCAATGTTGAGAGATATCAAAGAATGCTGCTGAACCTTGTTATTCCGCAATTCCAACAGCGTGGATGTCTTGAATCTACGATATTTATGCTGGATGGAGCATCCCCTCATATTGGATTGCCCGTATAGGAAGTCCTATGACAGCATTTTACCAACAACCGAATAATTAATTAGTCGAGTGTTTTCTATGAAGTGGCCAGCCAGTTCGCCTGATCTGGCCCCTTGTGACTTTTGGTTGTGGGGGTTATGTAAAGTGATTGGTTTACCAAGGCAATGTGTGTAATTTAGCTACTTTGAAGGACCGAATAACATTGCACGTCAAGCAAATCTATGGATATCTGCTGCATTCTACAGTAGAGAATGCTGTTCAGAGAATGCACTTTTTGGAACATATGCAAGGAAAATATATTGAATCACTCATGTAAATGATGCCAATATAAAAATTAATGTTATACGTATGTAAATGAAAGATATAAATGTAAATATAAAATGTACTAAATGCGTATGAAATGTAAATGTGATGTCCTTTTCAAAATGCATTTAAAATGTTAACTTTCTGTACTTCCTATTCCTATTTTACTCCAAAAATGGACCTTACAGAACCACTTTGGCCTGTGGTGGCAAAAATCCGAACTATTTTTTTTTTCTTTTAAAAATTAAAACCCCATGGTCTAAATAGTATTTACTGCAAATTTGGTTGAGTTTGGTCCAACAGTTTTCTCACTATCGGGCTCTAAACACCTCTACTTTAATTATGGCCGCCCTGTATTTCAAATTAAAAGAAGCATATAAATTCATTTAAATGACTTTCAAGTATTCAATTAATTGAAATTATGCGAAAAGCTTTTCCCCAAAAAATAATACCATACCATAATAATTCTTTCTTTACATGAAGGACCTCTGATTTTTTTAATATAAATTTCTTTGATGGTGTTAGTGGAAGATTAAAGCGTTTTGCAAAAACAATTTTTTAGCGTTAATACCTTACCAGTACAAAAGAAAATAATGTAAATTAAATTCCTTGTTAATTGCACTCTATTACCTTTCTTTACTTTGTTAACCACATATCATTCCCGCTACTCAAATTGTTTCTAAATGTTTCAAACCTTTTAATGATGCTAAGCTATATTTCGCAAATTATTTTTACTTCCTCATATGTAGTCGTGAAATTATTGTTTTCACGAAAATTTTCAATTTTCAGATTTTGATGCCAATATATGTTTTAAGACATCTTGAACTCATTTTAGCTATTTTTGGCGTGATGTCCGTCTGTCTGATATCTGTGGTCGATTTCTTATGTGCATCATAGCAACCACAAAAATCTGATGTGGGCAGCACATGACTTTCCCTGCAAACTTATATCCACGTTCTATTTATTTCAATTAAATGTAATTCACTTTTAATTCAATTTTCGTTCTCATTTGACAACTGGACTTATTTTCAAAGGTGGGGTGGAAAAATACGAAAAAAACTAATATATCTCGAGAACGGCTAGTCCTAGTGTAATGGGGTTGGTCTTATTCTTTTCTTCGTTAAAAATTACGCATTAAACAAGCATTTAATGGATATATTGAGTATGCGTAGCTTTTTAGTTTAGATTTTGGCAATTTTTGCGGGCCATTCTACAAAAAAAGGCAGGTTATTTTTTTCTGAATCGTACCAAAATCTAATCAGCACCAGGGTGACCTATACGTGACTCATTCACCGAATTTTGTGAAATTCGGTCCATTAGTTTTTCAGCTAAAGTGGATACAAGCTTTTGCGGGCCATTTCGCAAAAAAAGGCGGGTTTTTTTATTCCGAATCGTACCCAATACTAATCAGCACCAGTCCCGCCCACAAGTGACTTACCTACAAAATTTTGTGAAATTCGGTCCATTAGTTTTTTAGTTAGAGTGGATACAAAATCTGCACAGACAGACAGACAGACAGACACACAGACACACACACAGACGTCACGCTAAAAATGGTTTTTTCGTATTCTAGAGGTCTCGAAACGTGTAGATCCGTCGAAAACTCGAGTTGTGATTTTCGGCATGATTCCAATACTTTCCCTATACATTACCATGTATTGCAGGGAAAGTAAAAATCTGATGTGGGCAGCACATGACTTTCCCTGCAGACTTATATCCACGTTCTCTTTATTTTAATTACATTTATTTCACTTTTATTCAATTTTCGTTCTCATTCGGTAACCGGGCTTATTTTCAAAGGTGGCGTAGGGAAAGTACGAAAAACTAAAATATCTCGAGAACGGCTAGTCCTAGTGTAATGGGGTTGGTCTTATTCTTTTCGTCGTTAAACATTACGTATTAAACGGGCATTTTATGGATATATCTGAGTATACCTAGTTCTTTAGTTTAGATTTTGAAGATTTTTGCGGGCCGTTTTGCAAAAAAAGGCAGGTTATTTTTTTCCGAATCGTACCAAAATCTAATCAGCACCAGAGTGACCTATACGTGACTTATCTACCGAATTTTGTGAAATTCGGTCCATTAGTTTTTTTAGTTACAGTGGATACAAAATCTGCACAGACAGACAGACACACAGACAGACAGACAGACAGACACACAGACAGACAGACAGACAGACAGACACACAGACAGACAGACAGACACACGCACAGACGTCACGCTAAAAATGGTTTTTTCGTATTCTAGAGGTCTCGAAACGTGTAGATCCGTCGAAAACTCGAGTTGTGATTTTCGGTATGATTCCAATACTTTCCCTATACATTACCATGTATTGCAGGGAAAGTAAAAAATTAATGGATTTTCAAAAGACTTCATCCGACTTTGTTATAAAAAAATCTAGAATTAGATAGAATTTTTTTCAAATTCGAGCGAAAACTTCGAAATTTATTCGAAAATTTATGTTTCTTTAAAATGGCAGCATGGGACAAAATTTGATATAATCATGCATAAAAAGGTTTATTTATGCCTCAAAGATCAAGAGACTTAATAGTTTCGTTTTAGTCATTGTTGGGAAAACTTGTCGCGATATAATTTTTACTTTCTCTGCAATACATGGTAATATATAGGGAAAGTATTGGAATCATGCCGAAAATCGCAACTCGAGTTTTCGACGGATCTACACGTTTCGAGACCTCTAGAATACGAAAAAACTATTTTTAGCGTGACGTCTGTGTGTGTGTCTGTGTGTCTCTGTGTGTAGATTTTGTATCCACTCTAACTACAAAACTAATTGACCGAATTTCATAAAATTTTGCAGGTATATCACGTCTGGGCGGATCTGGTGCTGATTAGTTTTGGGTTTGATTCGGGATAAAAGAACCCGCCTTTTTTTGCAAAATGGCCCGTAAAAGCTTGTATCCACTCTAGCTGAAAAACTAAAAGACCGAATTAAACAAAATTTGGTAGGTAAGTCACTTGTAGAACACTCTGGTGCTGATTAGATTTTGGTAAGATTTGGAAAAAAATAACCTGCCTTTTTTTGCAAAATGGCCCTCAAAAATCGACAAAATCTAAAATAAGAAACTACGTATGCTGAAATATATCCATTAAATGCTTGTTTTATACGTAATTTTTAACGAAGAAAGGAATAAGACCAATCCTATTACACTAGGACTAGCCGTTCTCGAGATATTTTTGTTTCTGTTTTTTTCTCTACATCACCTTGGAAAATGAGTCCAGTTACCAAATGAGAACGAAAATTGAATTAATAGTGAATTAAATTTAATTAAAATAAGAGAATGTGTATATAAGTCTGCAGGGAAAGTCATGTGCTGCCCACATCAGATTTTTTTTGTTCGTGACGTCATTAGTCCCCTCTTGGAGGGCAAGTTACCCCCAAGTGGGGTACATTTTTGAGTATGGTATCAATCGAAATATTTTTTTAAGCACTTTAAAGTGAAGGGTAACACGCTATATTTGTAATTATTTGGATCTACGATGCCGAATTTTCAAAATTTTTCTTATGAAATTTGAAAAAAAAAAATCTGGTGTGAGAATGTCGAGTTACACTCCGGTTGTTTAATATCTGATTTTACACACATAAATACTGAATGAGAAATAATTAATACCACGCTAGAATAATTGATTTTCAACATATTCCCGTACTCTGGCGAAACATCAAATTGGCCGGCTTTAATTCGATCTATAAAAGTTAAAAATTCCCCTTTTAAAAAATCGCCCCTTCTAATAGGAGTTTTCTGTCACATGATCTGCAGATCTTTCGTTGCTAGATTGAAGTGATATTACAGAAGTTGAAGTGGAGGAGTAATTAAAATTTTACAATTACTTGGATCTCGAAATGCTGTCTGACGAAGTTGGCGTTATCAAGGCTATCACTGATGCCCATCATGATGACGCTGAGGATTCTAATGACTCAAATTCATCAAAATACTTTCAGCTTCCAACTATGAGTTTTACATACTGATTGAATGAACGCTTTAGAAATGGTTTTTTGTTATGTTGATTGACCCCCATAAATAATTGACCCATAATTGATTGACCCCCCATAAATAATTGACCTACATAATTGACCCCCCCATATCAATTTCGCATGATAAAGTAATATGTACGAGGGTCACACTGACATTTTTGAGACAGGGGCAGACGATATGCGCTAGAAAAAATCTGATGTGGGCAGCACATGACTTTCCCTGCAGACGCTTATATTCACGTTCTCTTTATTTATTTTTAAATTTATTTCACTTTTAATTCAATTTTCGTTCTCATTCGGTAACCGGACTTATTATTAAAGGTGGCGTAGAGAAAATACGAAAAACTAAAATATCTCGAGAACGGCGAGTCCTAGTGTAATGGGGTTGATGTTTTTCTTTTCATCGTTAAAAATTACGTATTAAACGAGCATTTAATGGATATATTTGAGCATATCTAGTTTATTAGTTTAGATTTTGACGATTTTTGCGGGCCATTTTGCAAAAAAAAGGCAGGTTATTTTTTTTCGAATCGTACCAAAATCTAATCAGCACCAGGGTAACCCACAAGTGACTCATCTACCGAATTTTGTGAAATTCGGTTCATTAGTTTTTCAGTTACAGTGGATACAAGCTTTTGCGGGCCATTTCGCAAAAAAAAGGCGGGTTCTTTTATCCCGAATCGTACCCAAAACTAATCAGCACTAGAGTCGCCCACAAGTGACTTACCTACCAAATTTTATGAAATTCGGTCGATTACTTTTTTAGTTAGAGTGGATACAAAATCTGCACAGACAGACACACAGACAGACACACAGACAGACAGACACACACACAGACGTCACGCTAAAAATGGTTTTTTCGTATTTTACAGGTCTCGAAACGTGTAGATCCGTCGAAAACTCGAGTTGTGATTTTCGGCATGATTCCAATACTTTCCCTATACATTACCATGTATTGCAGGGAAAGTAAAAAATTATTGGTCGGATATTTAAATTTGAACTCTTTTATGTCCGCAGACGATAATTTGTAGAAACAATTACAATTTAGAATAAATTTTGAAAGAAAAGAAAATAGAGTTGATTCGAGAGCATTATCGAGCTATTATTTTCTATGATTATAAAGTGGGGCTAAATAAAAAAGAATGTCTTCAAGGTCTACAATTAGCATATAGAATTGCTACATCTCGTGCCTCTCCTTGGGTCCCCCATAATTTAACAGAACACCAAAAAGTGGAGCGTGTCAGACCCAGTAATGAAACCCTAAAATTACTTAATGATGGTGGACACCGCATTATTTCTAAAATCATAACTGATGATGAAACGTACATGCCGTTTTTTGACGTTCCAATACGTCAAGAAAGTAAAGTACGGATCTTTGAAGATGACCCCAAACCAACAATGACAAAAAGACCAAGCGCAATGAAAAAAGTAATGTATGCAGCGTTCTTCAGAAGTACAGGTGTTGGTCAAAGCCATAAAGCTAGAGGGATAGAAGACAGTTACAGCTAATTGGTACACCACTAAGTGTCTTTCAGAAATTCTTCAGGAAGTGAATGTTAGGGGACTCATGCTTCACCATGTCAATACATCTTCTCATTCAGCAAGAATGACAGTGGAATTTCTTGAACAAAAACATCAAAGTGATAGAACATCCACCCTATTTCCCTGATCTTGCTATGTGTGACTTTTGGATATTTTTTAATCTAAAAAAAGAATTATTACGTGGGCGTCGTTTTCATTTCGAAGATGAGATTGATGAGGCTATAAAAGCATATTTTTCATCGATTACAAGAAATGGATGGCTTGAAACAATTAATCTTTGGAAAATTCGCCCATAAAAGTGCATTGATATTGGAGGGGAGTACTTTGAACACTCCTAAGAGTTGGTAAGTTTAACCTATGCCACTTAGCGGTATCTCAACAATTTCAGTGTGACCCTCGTATGTGTGTGTGTGTGCAGTCTGTAGCGATAAATCGAAGCGTTGTATGGCTATGAAATTTGGCACTCAAGTACTTGAAGACCCAGAAAGGTGCAGCAAGGAGTTATTTTTTAAAATTTCGAATGAGCGTTTTACTTAATTTATATTTTAGTTAATTTATGTCTAGTTTTTCAATGTACAACGATTTTAGGTTACATTCACACAAGTCGATCCCTTAGTGACCTAAAATATTATCAAAGTTTGCAACTTGACATCATCAGTAAGATTAAAAAATTCTTTTTTCATAAACTTGGAATGGAATCCATACAATTAATTAATATTTAAAGAAATAATTAATAAATTAATGACTTTTTAAAAAATATATACTTTTCGTGCGTTTTAAACCTCACCAACTTTTATATTACGATATAAAAAAATTGACGTGCCATCCAAAGTTTATAATGTAGCAGCAGCTCCTAAACATAACGCAGACTATTTCATGAAAATAAACAATTTTATGAACCCATATGTTGATTAATTATAATTTAATGTGTCATTTCTTTTTGAATGGATTTACCATTTCTCTGTTCCACTGAGGCCAGTCCCACGCACAGGAAAAATAATTTTTCTACCTACTGAGGCTACACCCACGTACGGGAGAACTAACCGCGCTCAGAAATTGCTCAAGAATTCGCTGTGAGTTCGGGTGTAGTATTTATCAGTTTGCATTTTTTAACGTCGGGAACATTTTCTAGTAGATTTAATGTTAATAAAGAAATGTCGGGAGTTTGCAACAAAAAATTGCTTTTCAAGTTTGAAAGAGAAAAAGTAACTGAAAAGCAATGGATTTTCTCTTATACTCGGTTCCAATTAAAAAGATTAAAAGGAGTTCTACTGCAGTAGTAAAAAAAAAAATAAAACACCACATGACTTTTCGTATAGACTCAAATTCATTTACTTTTATGTCTTTTATGATTCATTAAAGTGAATTTAATTGCACAAAATAAAACAAATACTTATTTAAAATAAAATTGACTTTGAGTCAAATTTCGTTTTTATTTGGCAACAGGGCGTATTTTCAAAGTCAACGTTGAATAAAACCAAAACACACTAAACTATCTGGAGAACGGTTAGACTCAGAGTTATGGGGTTTGTCTTATTGTTTCCGGCGCCAAAAATTACGTATAAAACAGGTATTTAATTGATACTTTTGGGCATAGTCATTTTTAGATTTTGATGATTTTTGTGTGTCTTTTAGCAAAACAAAAATGCTTCAAAAATGCTTTTTCTGAATCACACCAAGATCTAATCAGCACCAAGGTTACACTCAAGCGACTTTGGGTGAATCAGGTTTGATCTAGAGTGGAATCATACACATGGACATACAGGGGGCGCGGTAGCCCATTGGTTAGCGCGCTGGAGTTGCACTCGGTAGGCCCGGGTTCGATTCCAGCCACTGCCAAAACTGCCGCCGTGTTCATGCGGAGTACGATCACGTTAAACATGTGGGTCCGAAAGTCCTTCCGAGAGGTTGGTGGTAGGGGAAGGAGGGTACCGTCCCTGTGGATGCCTCCCCCACTGGGTTCCGGTCTAAATTGGGTGGCACTTCCCGGCCGTCCAAACAGTTACCTTACACCTTTCTGGTAGGTCGGACGGTCTGGGTCGCAACAACAACAACATGGACATACAGGCACATACACATACGTTACCCTAAAAATTGTTTTTCGAGTTCTAGCGTGCTCGAAACGTACAGATCCGACAAAACCTTGAGCTGCAATTTTTGACACAAATAAAATACTTTCCTTATACATTGCCATATGTTATAGGAAATGATTAAATTAACTGCATGTATTAAATACACTGGGTTGACTGACCTGTTGCTAACTTATGTATTTTTCAATGAAAATTAAGACAATTTTTGGAGCAATTTGGAAACGAGAGCTTCGAAAATAGATGCATTTTTACTTCCCCTGCCATACATGGTAATGTATAGGGAAAGTACTGGAATCATGCCGAAAATCACAACTCGAGTTTTCGACGGATCTACACGTTTCGAGACCTCTAGAAAACCATTTTTTAGCGTGACGTCTGTGTGTGTGTCTGTGTGTCTGTCTGTCTGTCTGTGCAGATTTTGTATCCACTTTCAATTTTCAGGGCTCTGCAGTTCATTTTATTCCACTGAGCTTTATACTATTACCAAAGCCAAAAATCACATGGATTGAGGTCAGAGGAACGTCCTAGCCATCTTACAGGGAAATGGCGGTTGATGATTCTGTCATCTCCAAAATGACTGCGAAGTAGCCGCTTCACTGGTTTTGCGATATGTGGTGGAGCCTCAGCCTGCATGAAAATAGTGTTATCGATACACTGACGCTCTTGCAGTGGGGGTATAACGTGACTTTTCAAAAGACGTTCATATCGATGGCCATTGACAGAACAGGTGACGGGGCCATGAGGACCAACTTCCTCAAAAAAGAAAGATCCGATAATAAACGCTGCTGTAAATCCGCACCAGACAGTGAATTTGGGGGAATGAAGAGGCACCTGGGGTAGTTCTTGTGGATTTTCGGTTGCCCAGATTCTGCAATTTTGCGTATTAACAGTTCCGTGGAGATGGAAGTGTGCTTCGTCAGTCCACAAAACGTTCCAGGGCCATTCATCGTCCACTTGTATCCGAGCCAGAAATTGAAGTGCGAGCATTTCATGTGCAACATTGCCCGCAGGTAGAAACAGTTGAACATGGGCCAGTTTGCAAGGATAACATTGCAAAATGTGTTTCAAATTTTTTGCACCGTACTGGAGGGTACGTCTAATGATCGGGTAATTCCACGTGCACTCGTAGATGCATTAGCGTTATGCTCTTCTTCTAACGCTGTAGCTACGTCTTCCACTATCTCTCCATCGACTGCTTTCCGTCCGCTGCCAGGTTTGATGTCCAAAGAGCCAGTCTCTTCAAATTTTAAAATCATTTTGCACAAGCTTTTGCCCCACAGAGGACCAAATTTTAAGTCTTTCAACGTTCTGAACTTTCTAAGAGCTACTAAACAAGAGCTGTTATTCTCATAAAACAATTTGACAAGAAGGAGAACGATCTTTTAATGATAGAGTCATTGCGACAGAACAATAGAGATTTTTCATTAAGTTATGAGAAGCAAGTTCCCCTCTTCCTTTTTTATAGCAAACGTTTATTGCAACGTCACTGGCTTATGCAAATTTGCAGCAGCATTTGAAGAGCAATTATGCAAAACAAGTTAAATCCACTTTTTGTGAAAAAAGATACGGCTTACGTTTGCTTAGAATTTAACATTGTTTCAATGGATGACATTTTTTTTCATTACTTGCATGCATATGATGATGAAAGATTGATTTTTAATTCAGTATTCGAAGGACAGCATTTTGAACATTTATTACGGCATTAGCCAATGAGTAAGTCAACGTTTATTACTTTTGTAATGCATTCTAGTGTAGTAACGCGCCAATTATTATCCTAGCGGCGAATTTTTGGACTACTTTTTTTTTCTTCACCAAACAAAATTCTATTGCTCCACGAGTGTTCACGCAAAATTTCAAATCATTCTGACCAGTACTTTTTATTTGAGAATATTTTCAAACCGGGAACTTTAATTATAATCACCCTGTACTTTATGAAAAACCTGAAATATGTGAAGAGATTTTGGCAGTCCAGATATATTATTCAGTTTGTTGAATAGTTTGTTGTTTTATTTGTAAAAAAAACAGATAACTGCTTTCTATTTGTAAGCATATTTGTAAAAAATCTGATGTGGATAGCACATGACTTTCCTTTTATAACGCAATGAATTTACTACTTTTACAGTAAAAAAAATAGGTTATTCTTATAGTAGATACTTATATTCTTTCCAAGATATTAAATTTTCGTCAATGAGTCGTCATTTTCATTGATTTAGTGTCATTTTTATCCATTTGGCGAGATTTTCGTTAATTTTGCAACATTGAAAAAAGTCATCAAGCTGGCGACATTCCGCCAAATTCGTCGCCAAAATTTCGCCAAGCGTTATGGACGAAGAAATAACTTATTCTTATATCAGTAACTTTTCTCATGAATAGAACGAGTTAGATCCACGAGAGCGATGTCACCAAATTTATCGCATGATATTACATATGAAAGTGAACATGCTTCTCAACAGTTAATATATTTTTTTTAATTTATGGGATTTTTTAAAAAATTCATTTGAAAAATGTGAAATATATCGAGAACGGTTCATGCTAGCGTTCTAAAGTTTATGTCAATCGTTTGAAATGACTATTGGCGTTTAAATACAAAAGTATTACTCAAAGTATCTTTTCTCGTGAATGGAACGAGTTAGATCCATGAGAATGATGTCACCCAATTTATCGCATGATATTACATATGAAAAGTGAACATGTTTCTCAACAGTTAATTTTTTTTAGTTTATGGGATTTTTTTGATGAATTTTTTTAAAAAATGTACAATATCTCGAGAACGGTTTATGCTAACGTTCTAAAGTTTAAGTCAATCGTTTTCTAAGGAAAAATTACATAAGACATGTCTATTTGCATAACTTTATTAAAGATTTTTGATTTTTTGATGATTTTTTCAAAATTTCACTCGAAAATTTAGGGGAGTTCTGAACATTCGATTGTGTTTAAAAGCAATAGGCTTCCAGTATTCGTGGATTGTAATTTTTGTACCAAATTTTATTCGAATCGCTCCATTCGTTCGTGAGATATCGTCTCTACACACACAGACACACGCACACACAGACACACAGACACACCTACAAGTATCACTTCAACAATGTTCGATTCGTGATCAGAGATGTTGGAAACGTGCTCTTCCGTCGAAAACTTTGAATTAGAATTTTCGATTCCGTTACAATACGTATATAAAGAAAGTAAAAATTATTTTTCGTCAATACAAATACAGTTATAATACTGTTACATTTTTTGTAAGCTTTCTAATTAAAACAAAAATAACACTTTTAAGTCAAAACTTTTCGTTGACGCTCTTACCCAGGTACTATTTAATTTTGTGGGAATACCGTAAAAACACATATCGACAAAAATGATGATTAATTTAGTTTTTATTAACATTTTTGTCTATTTTATCACATTTCAAATCATGAATTTTAATATGACTTTTCCGACTGTCACTTTCAGAATCAACTGAAACATCGCTATTTTCGTTAAGTCGCAACGTATTCCATGTTGTATATATAGTTTTGAAAACCGAAAATTGATGTTTAATCATAAATCCACTGTTTAATTTATAGATGGCGTTTTCAGTACCATAATGAAGAAATTAGCGTGAAAAGTGATGCCAAGGCTCTTCCGACATCTGAGTGGAACTAATAATTTTCAATGTCGGGTCTCAACCGACATCTGAGTGGAGCTAATGATTTTTAATGTCGGGTCTAAACCGTTATCTGAGTGGAATTAATAATTTTCAATGTCGAGTCTCAACCGACATCTGAGTGGAACTAATAATTTTCAATGTCGGGTCTAAACCGATATCTGAGTGGAATTAATAATTTTCAATGTCGGCTCTCAACCGACATCTGAGTGGAACTAATGATTTTCAATGTCGGGTCTAAACCGATATCTGAGTGGAATTAATAATTTTCAATGTCGGGTCTCAACCGACATCTGAGTGGAACTAATGATTTTCAATGTCGGGTCTAAACCGATATCTGAGTGGAATTAATAATTTTCAATGTCGGGTCTCAACCGACATCTGAGTGGTACTAATGATTTTCAATGTCGGGTCTAAACCGATATCTGAGTGGAATTAATAATTTTCAATGTCGGCTCTCAACCGACATCTGAGTGGAACTAATGATTTTCAATGTCGGGTCTAAACCGATATCTGAGTGGAATTAATAATTTTCAATGTCGGGTCTCAACCGACATATGAGTGGAACTAATAATTTTCAATGTCGGGTCTAAACCGATATCTGAGTGGAATTAATAATTTTCAATGTCGGGTCTCAACCGACATCTGAGTGGAACTAATGATTTTCAATGTCGGGTCTAAACCGATATCTGAGTGGAATTAATAATTTTCAATGTCGGCTCTCAACCGACATCTGAGTGGAACTAATGATTTTCAATGTCGGGTCTAAACCGATATCTGAGTGGAATTAATAATTTTCAATGTCGGGTCTCAACCGACATCTGAGTGGAACTAATGATTTTCAATGTCGGGTCTAAACCGATATCTGAGTGGAATTAATAATTTTCAATGTCGGGTCTCAACCGACATCTGAGTGGAACTAATGATTTTCAATGTCGGGTCTAAACCGATATCTGAGTGGAATTAATAATTTTCAATGTCGGCTCTCAACCGACATCTGAGTGGAACTAATGATTTTCAATGTCGGGTCTAAACCGATATCTGAGTGGAACTAATGATTTTCAATGTCGGGTCTCAACCGACATCTGAGTGGAACTAATGATTTTCAATGTCGGGTCTAAACCGATATCTGAGTGGAATTAATAATTTTCAATGTCGGGTCTCAACCGACATCTGAGTGGAACTAATGATTTTCAATGTCGGGTCTAAACCGATATCTGAGTGGAATTAATAATTTTCAATGTCGGCTCTCAACCGACATCTGAGTGGAACTAATGATTTTCAATGTCGGGTCTAAACCGATATCTGAGTGGAATTAATAATTTTCAATGTCGGGTCTCAACCGACATCTGAGTGGAACTAATGATTTTCAATGTCGGGTCTAAACCGATATCTGAGTGGAATTAATAATTTTCAATGTCGGGTCTCAACCGACATCTGAGTGGAACTAATAATTTTCAATGTCGGGTCTAAACCGTTATCTGAGTGGAATTAATAATTTTCAATGTCGGGTCTCAACCGACATCTGAGTGGAATTAATGATTTTTAAGGTCGGGTCTAAACCGATATCTGAGTGGAATTTTTTTCTTATTATATTTTATTTTCTTATTATATAAAAAGTTAATTGTTTAAAATTATGTGCAGAATTTTTTTCCATCTTTGGACACCTATTTTAAAAGTAATTAAAAATATTTTAAACATCTAAAAATATTTTTCTTTTACATATTCTCGTTTCTTTTATTTATAACAGCATAACAACTAATCCAATTTTTTTGTTACTTAATCGTTGTTATGCAAGAAGTTTCCAGGAGATAAAATTTTAAACTATTCAAGTTTTTCATAAAAATTATTATTTTTGTTTCTAGTTTAATTACCATAATGCGGTTAAAAGCGAAATAAAACTGCTTCACAACAATTATTTTTAGCAATAATGGCTTACCGCCTTCAAAGATAATTACGCTCTCTTACAATATATTTTGTGTAACACTCTTTAAGCACGCTATAAATATTTTTTTATATAAATATTCTAATACAAGCTAGAAAAAAATTAAAAGTTTGAATAATTGAAATTTGCATTTGTTCTATACATTACTCTATACATGAGTTGCTATTGAGACGGGGTCGAAAATTTAAATTCGAGTTTTTAACTGTTTAAAATGTTTAGAGTGTCACTGGACTCGAATCAAATATTGAGATGTGTCCATGTTTATGTGTGTTGCAGAGTTTTTAAGATAAAATAAATAATATATTGACACTTATTACAAAGGAATTTCCTGTAATTTTTTTAACTTTTAAAATCTTTCGTATTTGGAAAAATATCAGATGTGGGCAACATATGACTTTCCTTATATAATGCATGAATTTACTACTTTTACAATAAAAAAAATCTGATGTGTGGGCAACACATGACTTTCCTTAAATAATGTAATGAATTTACTAATTTTACAGTAAAAAAAATAGGTTTTTCTTATAGTAGATACTAATATTCTTTCCAAGATATTGAATTTTCGACAATTAGTCGTCATTTTCATTGATTAAGCGTCATTTTTATCCATTTGGCGAGATTTTCGTTAATTTGACAACATTTCAAAAAGTCGCCAAGTTGGCGACATTCCGCCAAATTCGTCGCCAAAATCTC
Source organism: Amaurobius ferox (assembly GCA_951213105.1). Taxonomy (NCBI): domain Eukaryota; kingdom Metazoa; phylum Arthropoda; class Arachnida; order Araneae; family Amaurobiidae; genus Amaurobius; species Amaurobius ferox. Next base: position 43,957,877 of record OX578147.1, on the reverse strand, counting down.
GCCAAGCGTTATGGACGAAGAAATAAGTTATTCTTATAGCAGATAAATGACTATTGGCGTTCAAATAAAAAAGTATTACTTAAAGTATTTTTTCATGGCTGGAAAGAGATCCACTAGAATGATGTTACCCAATTTATCGTATGATATGAAAAGTGAACATGTTTCTCAACAGTTAATTTATTTTTTTTTAATTTATGGGATTTTTTGAAAAATTTATTTAAAAATGTGCAATATCTCGAGAAGCGTTCTAGAGTTTATGTCAATCGTTTTCTAAGGAAAAATTACATAAGAAATGTCTATTTGCGTAACTTTATTAAAGGTTTTGGTTTTTTGATGATTTTTTCACAATTTCTCTCGAAAATTTAGGGGGTTCTGAACATTCGATTACATTTAAAAGCAATCGACTTTCAGTATTCACGGATTGTGATTTTTGTACCAAATTTCATTTAAATCGCTCTATGTGTTCGTGAAATATCGTCTCCACAGACTCACACACACACACACACACACACACACACACACACACACACAGACATCACCTCAAATATGTTTGATTCGTAACCGGGGATACTTGAAACGTGCTCTCCCGTCGAAAACTCGAATTCGAATTTTCGACCCCGTCACAATACTTTCTGTCTTGATCCAAGGGATCAGACATGGTTTTTCTAAAAAGAATTAACCCTTTTTTTAAATGGAATTACTCCTCAGTATAGGACTTCAGAAATTCACTGGACATGGGAGAAAAAGTGCACTTTTTTAGAGACATTGCTATGCTGAGTTGGCCAGCAGTGGCTAAAAATAGACTTGCAGGTGTTCAGAAACAAAATTAAATAAAGAAAAGCGGAGCGGAGAAGGGCCTCTTGACCAATCGCAGAGGACACTCGGACCCCCCTTGTTTTCTAGGCGCGAAGAGTGCGAGGATCCTTTCTCTCTCTCGATGCTGAACTTCACGCGAATGATGCGGTAAAAAACTTTTGCTCTAGGAGCTTGGCTTCGGCCGGCGCGCCAAAATGGCGCAAACTCATTTTGCGCACGATTATATTAATTCCTCTAATAATCTGCCGGACCATTGTGAACAATAAAAAATATACTTACTACGCTTCGATTGGAATGTGTGTACTGAGAATTACGGTAAAACAAAAAAAGAAAAAAATGTATAAAAGAGTGCGTGATTGCTGGGCAAGGACCCTGAGCCATGAGCTAAAATGGCGCGAGAGCCTCCTTGTATCGACGCTGGATTGCAAAAAAATAGGAATGCAAATGAGGACTAAGAATATTTCAACTGATCAAAACTACAATCGTGTCAGGTGCCCATCTCTACATGCCAGCTACGTGCCAGCTGAAAAACAATTTGCCTACAAGGCCTACATGCGGAGAGCGCCGAAACCAACGGTGACTGAGGAGTCTGCCAAAGGAATCAATTTCTGTTCCTGATATGCCTCTAACCCATAGTGAGGTTTGGACTATTCCCGTAGTCAACATTTCGTAAATAGGGAATAATCCACGGTTTAAAATAAACTAAAGTGTGACAAACATTTGGATAATTATGCACATGTCGACCAAAGATTTACTGCCTGAAGGTGCTGGGTGAGTTAAAGTTTAATTAATTACGAGATTTTAGAAAGGAGTTTCACTAAATGCTCCAAGAATATATAAAAAACTCAGTGGTTAATTAATGCCTCGGTATGGGCAGAGAATACGAATCACCATTGTAAAATGTATGATCTCTATGATGATAGAATATACAACTTAATGAATAATATGATTGTATTTGATAATGTATATATATAAGTAAAATTTGAAACATGATTGAATATACAAATTAATATCAGAGTAGATTATAAATAGTTATAATATAGTACTGCATAAATTCATGAGAATGAAAATATTAATATTAGAAGTAGAAGTGCAGGAAGAGTGCATATGAGTATTAAATAATATTTTGTACATGAGTTTCTTTTGGCATGTTACAGTGTTTACTAAACAATATAATATTTAGAATTAATAAATAAAGAAAGATACAGGTATTTACAATTTGAAAATAAATAAGATAACATGGGGTATAATATTCATTTATATTGAGAGAAATTTGGTCAGGCAAGCATAAAACTTTCCACCGCTGATGTGAGCACAGCCTCATCTTAGGTAGATTTCCTAACAGTGGTCATAAATTATAAAAAATTATAATTGGTCATAAATTATAGAAATTAATTATAATTTGGAAAATTAGCTAAGCTTACCATTTGAACCTCATTTTAAATTGAAATACGAAATGTTATATTTTCTTGAAGTGTTTTGAGTTTTATTATAAACATGTGAATTTATCAGAGCTGTGGAAAGAATTGATGATTTATATGCGCATGATTACGAGAACGATATGTTAGAATTGATATGAATATTAAATATAAAATTTGAAGTTGAATTTGTATGAATATAAGAATGAATTAAAAATACAGGTATATCGAATGATGTGGAATGTAAAGGATTGAATTTCAGAAATTTATAGAGAGTATACAAATGCAAACATAAATGATTAATTGAAATATGTAATTAAGTTGATGAATATGATACTGTTAATAACAAATGAAGTGCCTTAGAATCTGATATAAGATAATGCAAGAATACCATGCACAATTGTTGATGTATTAATAAAATGTGATACCCTCATTTCGAATATGTATTTCTGCACAGTGTGTATTGAATTACTTTTTATCTTTTAGATATCAGAGGTAAGTGAGAGATATTTTTAGGCAGTCCACTATACGACAGGCCACTTTTTTAATCTTAATGAATTGTTTTTTAATTGCTGACCAAGGGTCAAGCTTAAGCTTGAATTTTAAATATTTAATATTTCTGCCTCTTTCTCACCTTACCTCCTGATACTTTCCTTATACATTATTACTTTTCTCATATACATAATGATGTCTGTGTGTGTGTGTGAAAGTAAGTGTGTGTGTGAGAAAGTATGTGTGTGTGTGAGAAAGTATGTGTGTGTGTGAAAGTATGTGTGTGTGTGTGTGTGTCAGTGAGTCTGTGGAGACGATAACTGACGAACGAATGGACCGATTCGAACGAAATTTGGTACAAAAATCACAATCCGTAAACACTGGAAGCCTATTGTTTTTATACGCAATCGAATGTCCAAAACACCCCTCTAAACTTTCGAGTGAAATTTTGAAAAAATCGTCAAAAAATCAAAAACGCTAATAAAGTTACGCAAATAGACATTTCTTATGTAATTTTGCATTAGAAAACAATTTACATAAATTTAAATCGCTAACATGAACCGTTCTGGAGATATTGCACATTTAAAAAAAGATATCAAAAAGTCATATAAAATAAAAATAAAAATATTTCCTATTGAGAAACATGTTCACTTTTCATGTGTAATACCATGCGATAAATTTGGTGACATCATTCTCGTGGAACTAGTTCGTTCCATTCAGGAAAAAAGATACTTTGAGTAATACTTTTGTATTTGAACGCCAATAATCATTTATCTGCTGTAAGAATAACTTATTTCTCCGTCCATAACGCTTGGCGATATTTTGGCGACGAATTCGGCAGAATGTCGCCAACTTGGCAACATTTTTAAATGTTGCCAAATTAACAAAAATCTCGCCTAATGGATAAAAAGGACGCTAAATCAATGAAAATCACGACTAATTGAAGAAAATTCAATATCTTGGAAAGAATATAGGTATCTAATATAAGAATAACATTTTTTTTAACTGTAAGAGTAGTAAATTCATTACATTATATAAGGAAACTTATGTGTTGCCCACATCAGATTTTGTATATAAGGAAAGTAATAAAAGAACAAAAATCAATAAGGTTGATAACGAAATTGATAAATGTATATATATCAAACACTTGGACTTGAAAAACATTAACTGAGTGGTTTGTGATTAAGGTTATTTTAATCAAATTTTCCTGAGCTTTTAATTATTGAAAATCAATTATGTATTTATGATTACAAAACGTATTTTTTCATATTTTTCTTTATTATTCATGCCAATTTCACATATATCTTTTCATACATGTCCAATGTAAACTACGCACATTACGTTCAAATATCCTGGTATTTGTATAATATATTTATTTAATGTTCACAAAATATGATATGTCATGTATTTTATTGCAGGCAAATGCAATTATCTTTACTTTAAAAAATAATTTAATAGTCGTTTTTAATGTTTTTAACAGTTTATTTTTTCATTTTTATTTTCCTTATATACATAATGTATAAGGAAAGTATTGTGACGGGGTCGAAAATTCGAATTCGAGTTTTCGACGGGAGAGCACGTTTCAAGCATCTCTGATCTCGAATCAAACGTTTTATAAGTGATGTCTGTGTGTGTGTGTGTGTGTGTGTGAAAGTATGTGTGTGTGTGTGTGTGTGTGTCAGTGAGTCTGTGGAGACGATAACTGATGAACGAATGGATCGATTCGAACGAAATTTGGTACAAAAATCTCAAACCGTAAACACTGGAAGCTTATTGTTTTATACGCAATCGAATGTTCAGAACCCCCTTAAAATTTCGAATGAAATTTTGAAAAAATGGTCAAAAAATCAAAACCACTAATAAAGTTACGCAAATAGACATTTCTTATGTAATTTTTTATTAGAAAACGATTGACATAAATTTTAGAACGCTAACCTGAACCGTTCTCGAGATATTGTACATTTTTCAAAAATTTTTTCAAAAAGTCATATAAAATAAAAAATATATATTTCCTATTGAGAAACATGTTCACATTTCATATGTAATACCATGCGATAAGTTGGGTGACATCATTCTCGTGGATCTAGCTCGTTCCATTCATGAAAAAATATACTTTGAATAATACTTTTGTATTTGAACGCCAATAGTCATTTATCTGCTGTAAGAATAATTTATTTCTTAGGGCATAAAGCTTGGCGGGATTTTGGCGACGAATTTGGTGGAATGTCGCCAACTTGGCGATTTTTTGAAGTGTTGCCAAATTAACGAAAATCTCGCCAAATGGATAAAAATGACGCTAAATCAATGAAAATGACGACTTATTCTCGAAAATTCAATATCTTGGAAAGAATATTAGTATCTACTATAAGAAAACCTATTTCTTTTACTGTAAAAGTAGTCAATTCATTACATTATATAAGGAAAGTCATGTGTTGTCCACATCAGATTTTTTATCTTATTTTTATATTTTTTATTTTTTACTTTCCTTATATACATAATGTATAAGGAAAGTATTGTGACGGGGTCGAAAATTCGAATTCGAGTTTTTGACGGGAGAGCACGTTTCAGGCATCCCTGATCACGAATCAAACATTTTTGAAGTGATGTCTGTGTGTGTGTGTGTGTCAGTGAGTCTATGGAGACGATAATTGACGAACGAATGGACCGATTCGAACAAAATTTGGTACAAAAATCATAATCTGTAAACACTGGAAGCCCTTTTTTTACACGCAATCGAATGTCCAGAACCCCCCTAAATGTTTAAATGAAATTTAAAAAAAATCGTCAAAAATCAAAACTGCTAATAAAGTTACGCAAATAGACATTTCTTATGTAATTTTTCATTAGAAAACGATTGACGTAAACTTTAGAACGCTAACATGAACCATTTTCGAGATATTGCATATTTTTCAGAAAATTATCAAAAAGTCATATAAAATAAAAAAAAATATTTCCTATTGAGAAACATGTTCACTTTTCATATGTAATACCATGCGATCAATTGGGTGACATCATTCTCGTGGATCTAGCTCGTTCCAGTCATGAAAAGATACTTTAAGTAATACTTTTTTATTTGAACGCCAATAGTCATTTATCTGCTGTAAGAATAACTTATTTCTTCGTCAATAACGCTCGGCGAGATTTTGGCGCCGAATTTGACGTAATGTCGCCAACTTGGCGATTTTTTAAATGTTGCCAAATTATCGAAACTCTCGCCAAATGTATAAATTTGACACTAAATCAATGAAAATGACGAGTAATTGTCGAAAATTCAATATCTTGGAAAGAATATTATTTTCTACTATAAGAAAAACCTATTTTTTTACTTTAAAAGTAGTAAATTCATTACATTATATAAGGAAAGTCATGTGCTGCCCACATCAGATTTTTCAAATTATTTCCTTTGCAACATTGTTTTGGAAAAAAATCCATTCTATACCTTGCAGAGTTCGCTTCGACAATAAGAGCTTGCAATTTCGTCCCATCAGTAGCTCAACGGTAGAGAGTCGGCTGGCCAGTTTGGAGATCCAGGGTTCGATTCCCGGTTGGGACAGCAAGGCTCTCTGGAATGACGTCTGAACAACTCAACGTCGCAGGTTATTGCAAACATGTCGGAGGTCTGAATGTGAACCTAGAATGACTAGTACGGATTCAGTGGACTCTGGAAGATTGAGCGCTGATTTCAAAATTGAGAAGATAACTACCACGCAGGACATTAACCTGGGTAAAAATGGTAGTAGTAGGAGGATAACCTCAGGTAAAAATAGCAGGAGGTGGTCAGTTAGATTGTCAGTTGTCCGCCAATCTGACATTAGAGGGTGGAGAATGCAGAGTCCACTTCGATGATAAAAGCTTGCAATTTGGTCCCAGTAGCTCAACGGTAAAGCGTCGGCAGGCCAGTTCGGAGATTCAGGGTTCGATTCCCGGTTGAGGCAGCAAGGCTCTCTACATGTTCTCTCGTAAGTTTGTGGACATGATATCTCTCGAATAAATAGGGTGATTTCAATTGAATTTTGTATAATCATTGGAATCATTCACTACTGAAAACTGTAAAAAACTGTCCCAATCGAAATTGTCGAACTAGTTGGACGCCTCACAAACCATTGAGCCATTGGGACCAAATTTTTATCTTTTATAGTGGAACTGGACCCTACATTATTTTACTTCAGATTTAAGATCAAAGTGGAACTTCACATGTGATTGGTCCTCTCATTCTCTACTTTATGATTTCTCTTAGAGCGCGGGGTACGGAGTAAATTGTGAAAGAAATGTGACTGAGCTGAAACGGAAGTATGTAAGGGATGTAACACCACATTGTTATGAACACCTAACTAACATGCATTGTTATAAGTTGCAGGCCTGGGACGACATCTTGGCTACATATTCGATTACCTGGATGAAAAATTTGGCAAAATACTGCCAACTTGGTGACTTTTGGACGAATATAGTAAAATTTTTGAATTTTGTAGATTGATTAAGAATTTTAAAATTGGCTGGCCATCATAAGTCCTTATGCAACCTTTTAATTTTTGATTGAAATGGAATAGAAATGCAAAAGAAAGGTGTACTAATGAAGGGTGGGACAGCCCAGCGGTTAGCGCGCTGGGATTGCACTCGGACGACCTGAGTTCGATTTTCGTCCAGCCCAAAATGTCCCCGTGTTCACGAAGAGAACAAGTACATTAAATATATAGGTCCGTAAGTTCTTATGAGAGGTTGGTGGTAGGGGAAGGAGGGTACGGTCCCTGTGGATGTCGCCCCACATCCGGTCTAAATTGGGTGGCACTTTCATGTCGTCCAAACAGATATTTTACACCTTCAGATAGGCTGTACGGTCTGGGTCGAAGAAGCAGGGCCTACTGCTAAGAAAGCGATTATGCGTTATTAAATGAGGAAGTTTGCAGCGCTTGTAGCTGCGATTTGAAGAAGTTAGAATTTCGATCTCAAAATCAAAGCCAAATAGAGGACATTTTTCTATTACAGTGTTGTAGGGAGTTCTTTATTTCGTATGAAAAGACATGCAGTTTGCAAATAACATATACACAGAAAATAAAAAGCCTGGAAAACCAAAATCGAATATTATGCAAATGTCTCGTTCAGTATTGAAATGCTTTTGAAAGAAATGGCGAGAAATACCCATGGAAAATAATAATTGGTGTCATAAGCTGATTTTAATTTATTTAGAGTTATCTTTTTTACAGTAAAAAAAATCTGATTCGGCCGCCCATGACTTTCCTTATATAATACAATGAATGTAGTACTTTTGCAGTAATTAAAATAGGTTATTCTTATAGTAGATACTTATATTCATTCCAAGATATTGAATTTTCACCAATTAGTCGTCATTTTCATTGATTTAGCGTCATTTTTATTCATTTGGCAAGATGTTCGTTAATTTAGCAACATTTAAAAAAGTCGCCAAGTTGGCGACATTCCGCCAAATTCGTCGCTAAAATCTCGCCAAACGTTATGGACGCAGAAATAAGGTATTCTTACAGCAGATAAATGACTATTGGCGTCCAAATAAAAAAGTATTACTCAAAGTATCTTTTCTCATGAATGGAACGAGCTAGATCCACGAGAATGATGTCACCCAATTTATCGCATGATATTACATATAAAAAGTGAACATGTTTCTCAACAGTTAATATTTTTTTTAATTTATGGTATTTTATTGATAAATTCATTTGAAAAATGTTTAATATCTCGAGAACGGTTTATGCTAATATTCTAAAATTTATGTCAATCGTTTTCTAAGGAAAATTAGATAAGAAATGTCTATTTGCGTAACTTTATTAACCATTTTGATTTTTTGATGATTTTATCAAAATTTAACTCGAAAATTTAGGGGATTCTGAATATTCTATTGTGTTTAAAAACAATAGGCTTCTAGTACTTATGGATTGTAATTTTTGTACCAACTTTCATTCGAATCGCTCCATTCGTTCGTGAGATATCGTCTTCACACACACACACACACACACACACACAGACAGCACCTTAAAAATATTCGATTCGTGATCAGGAAGTCTTGAAACGTGCTCTGCCGTCAGAAACTCTAATTCGAATTTTCGACACCGTCACAATACTTTCCCCTTATACATTATTATATATAAGGAAAGTAATAAATGTTGTATAAAAATTGCAGATGAATGATGCAATACAATAATTATCCCTTTTTGTTGACCACATTGTTTATTGCCTTCGTATATGCTATATGTAAACCCCACTTCATGTCATACTAAATAGAGAATGTGATACAACTTTGTAATGGAAAAGTTTTGTCTTTCGAGATAGGAATTCTAACTTCTAAAATATACCGTTAGAGACAATCTTTCTCAATCGATAGTGCATATTGGTATACCCTGCTTTTGCAGCTTTAAAATATTTAAAAAAAATGGATGTTCAAGGAAGTTAAAGAGATGTGCAAGGACTTTAGAGAGACATTTGTATATTTGCATATGCTCGTAAATAATTCTCACCACAATATTGTGGTGCGGCTGTTTATATAGGTGCCTATGAAATATGACAGGTATTTTTGGCCTTCCTTCAAATCGCTTTTTGCGTTCCTATCCAATTATTCCTATTGCGTTCCTAATAACGCAATGTTTTACAATTTCGTCATGGATATTTTTTTCATGCCTGACTTTGTCGCTAAATTGGGGCTCCTAACAACTCCTTTAATTCTTCACTAAGAGCGCTGCAGTTCATTTTATTCGACTGAGCTTTATACTATACTCCTAATATGTTACCAAAGGCTTTTCATTCCAAAGTTATTAGGTTGTTCCACAATACTGAGCCGTTAATGTTGGAACCTATGAAATATGGTAGGTATTTTTGGCCTTCCTTCAAATCGCTTTTTGTTCTATTAATAACGCATTGTTTTACAGCTTTGTAATAGATATTTTTCTCATGCCTGGCTTTGTCGCCAAGATGGGGTCACCAAGATGGACCTATCTTCTTCAATTCTTCGCCAAGGCTGCTGCAATTCATGTTATTCGACCGAACTTTTCACTATAATTCTAATATACTCCCTGAGGCTTTTCGTTCTAAAGTTATTAGGCTGTTCGAGGACTTTACTAGAAACACTGTATATGAAAATGTAACCTCATTGATAAAAGGAAAAAATAGGTTTATTTAATGTTATGCCCATCCACTATTATTACTGGTAAACTGCTTTATTATGCGGGATAATAAATAAAATGTAGATGTTGAAAGAAAATAATTCGCATTAATTTCAGATTAAAATAAAAATTACTTGAATAATTTGTGGTTTAAATTTTAAATGCAAGATAATCAAAAGGAATAACCCGACCCACCCTAAGGTATACGAGAGATGACGAGTCGTCGCAACAACAATCCTGGGCCACTCAGTACACCGCCCAATCGAGCGCCAGGGACAAAAACTCCCGGCCTCCAGATCACAACCCACAACTCTAAGTTAGCCCCGCAACGCGGAAAAGTCAAAGATGGCAGCAGGTCGAGACAAACAAATCAAACTAGCAACCATTATCGTTCTGTCATTCTATCTATCGTCCCTATTGTACTGTCGAGACTCATCCCGACTGAATACAATAAAGACTGAAATATAACCAACATTGTTGTACAACAAACATAATAAATAGAATATTCAATAACGCAATAAAGTACTTGCTTTACAATAATGTAGATTCAAATTTGATCCCTAACATAATTATAAATAGATATTTGTTTCAATATTACAAAACTCAATTTGTCGCTGCAAACTTCACTTTAGAAATTTAAATGAAGAGGCAATTTTTACAAATTTTATTTACAAATTTACATCATTTTATTTACATCATTGTGTCATATTTTTAAAACAATATTATACAATTTTCCTTTTCCTTTTATTTGCCTTATAAATTAAAACAAATTTATTTAACACAGTTAAACATCATATTCAATTCCTTAATTCGTGTTTTGTAAAACAGACTGCTCATAATGGCTGTTCATTAAAATGAATACATTATATGAATAAACGTAAAAACAAGGTTATATCATTTACTTATAGCATAAAAACATTTTATCCAACTTGGATATACATCGTTTACAAAGTTTTAGGTCATTTCCTTCTGGAAGAGGCTGCTCATTATCGCCTTAACTCTTGTCTGTGTTTTATACTTTCTACAAAGATTAATCAGTGATACCTCTCTTTGAAATTCATAGGAAAATATTCTTTTCTAATTTTCTTCCAAAGTTCACAATCGTATATACAATGTTCGATTGCCCCCAATGCTTTTTGGCAGTAACAATCTGGATTTCTTCCAAATAATCTTACTTGGTAGGTTCTTATAGCCCCGTGACTCGTCAGTGCTTGATTTATGTAGGAATCTCCCATTGTCATGTTTGTTGATACCTTGGGGAGTGGGAGTAAAGGTGACTTCCTTTTGTACTTTCATCCCATTTTATTTGCCTTAAATTAATACTTTCCTCTTTCATTATCGACTTACAGTATTGTGGCAATTAATTGAGAAATGTCATTTTTTTCGTTTTATCACACATAAGCTTAGGAAGAAGCACTCCAAATTAGCTCTAAGTTCAAACTGCAGTTATTATCAAAGTAGCAGGTGTTCCTATGCACCTGGTAAGTAGCAGGTGTTCAAATTCCTCCGCCAGGTGGCAGGTGTTCCGCAGTGGTAGTTTCTCAGTTGTTGCGGGGCTCATTAGCGTCATGGATATCAGCGCGGAAACACGTGCTAAAGTGATTGCGCTTAGAGAACACACTTCTAAGACGTTTGAGGAAATAGGTAAAATATGTGGAGTGAGTACAGCAAGTGTCGGGAAGATCTGGAAGCGGTTTCAGGAAACAGGAAATGCTGGAACCAACCGCTCTGGAAGATGCGGCCGAAAAAGATCAACTTCGACTCGTGACGACAAAACTTTGCATCGAATGAGTGTTAAAAATCTTCGATTAACCAGTTTTGACCTGACTAAGTCCATGGTGGCAGCTGGTGTTGATATTGCACCTTCAACAGTGCGATACAGGCTGTTAGAACGCGGACGGAGAGCACGTCGACCGTACAAGAAGCAGCTTCTGACGCTTCGCATGAAGAAAAAAGGGTTGGAATGGGCACGGAAATACAAAACATGGACTGAGAACCAAACTCTTGGACCAAACTTTAAGGGGTGATAAATCACATTTAAATAAGCAATTTTTGTCATACAAAGCAGGGTCGTAACGAAAGAGGTGAACCGCTAGGTGGTAGCTCATGAAATGAGGAAATGATGACTCTCTCGTGAAAAGAGGAAATACAAAAATGACAGAGTAGGCATGAAGTACGTTTTACTGACAGAAATTGCAGAATGCATGGACAAAGTTACAGAAATTGCTTAAAAGTACGACCACCAGCAGTAATACAGGCTTTATATCTGCGACGTAGCGAGCGGCGCATGTTAGCAAAAACACCCGCCATATCTTGGACAACGTCGCCAGCAACAGCAATCCTAGCAACAAGGTCCTCGTTGGAATCGATGGGGCTATCGTAGATGAGACTTTTCGTAAGGTCCCATAAGAAAAAGCCGAGACAGGAGAGATCAGGTGATCGTGCAGGCCAAGCTATGGGACCACCCAGAACAATCCATTGCCCTGGGAATGTAGCATCTAAAGTGTGCCGCACATCTACGCTGAAATGGGGTGGTGTGCCGTCGTGTTGGAACCACATACATGCTTTAATGTTGGTAGGAACATGTTGCAGTAACTGTGGCAATACCTCCTGTAAAAATAGGAGGTATGTTCTGCAGTCCTCTAGCGGTTCACCACTTGCGTCACGACCCTGCTTTGCATGACAAAAATTGCTTGTTTAGATGTGATTTATCAACCCTTAAAGTTTGGCCCAAGAGTACTGACTCTCCCTGTATATCGATATTTTACAATTTCCCTGCTCCCAGTCCCACTTAAGTTTTTTTCTTTCCGGGGTGCAATTTTTGCTTCATAGGGTGTCTCCACATCTTCAAACTTGATCGTTCTATATGTTAGTTCAATTTATCTCTTCCAATGATAGAGTCTATAGTAATTAGCCTCTCTCCTAATTTTTATAGAGGATTTATAGTGCATATTTTTATGTTTTATAGTGAATTTTATACCTTATAATGATTTTATAGTGACAATTCCCCACTTTGTTTTTCACTTCTCTTAAGTGTGCCGTCCAAAACATTTTTGGATCCATGACAAGTCCCAGATACTTCATCTCTTTTTCATAACGTATTCTTTCATTATGCATGTAATTTTCTTTTTAGCTTCGAACATAGTGAATTAAGATTTCTTTCTGCTAAAGGTAAGACTATATTTTTCTGTCCATTTTTCTAACTTTTTGATTGCTTTAGTTCCCAATTCTGTATAATGATATATATGATGCAGAAGCTTTAATTATGAGTGCTATATCGTCTACAAAAGCCTGTATAGTAGTTTGAGCATTATCAAATATGGTATTTATCCATATGAATTATTCCTCATCCATAATGAAATTCCAAAGTATTGGAGCTAAACTTGACCCCTTGCGGTATTGCCATATTATAATGAAACTCGCTATTATTTTCTTTTATATACATAGTTCTTTTTGAAAGGAAACTATCAATTATATTATAGAGCCATGTTAGAACTCTAAATCTTTCTAATTGCTTTTTTACATCGTACCAATTGACAGTGTTAAATGAATTATTTATATAGCAAAATTAAACACACATCCATAACAGAAGGTCTTTATTTCACTTCCTTAAGACTTACAAAAGTTTAAAAAAAGCCATAGAGCTTTCGAGCATAAGCATGCCCTTCATCAGTGGCTAAACGGAAATAAATGATCTCAAATTGCATTTATTGCATCAATCGTAATCCTCCTTTTTCAAAATCCGTATTGATTAGGGTTTAATTGTTGTTCTATATGATAAGATAATCTCCTCGTTATCATTTTATCTAGAATTTTCCCCCATACTGGAGCTGACATTTTGGTCGATCTGTTTATGTTACGTCTTTTCCCTCTTTGGGAATTAATAATACTTTGGCTTTTTTCCAACATTCTGGAAAATAGCCCAACTTAAAACATTTATTAAATATTTCTAAGAACAACTCTTTATCCACTCTATACATTTCTTCTATTACTTCTAATGTTAACCCATTTGTACTTCGTGCTTTATTGGCATCCATTTCTTTTAGAGTTTTTTCCAGTTCATAATTTGCAAACTCTTTTGTTTCAATAATTTCATTATTATTTCCCATTTTTAACACTTTACAACAAAGTTGAAAAGTGTTTATGACTTTGTTCATTCTGTCTGTCTGTCTGTCTGTCCGTTAGCACGATAACTGCCGTAAAAATGACTTAATCAAAATGAAATTTTAGTATGTTGTTCAGACGGTCTATAGGACCTATGGGAATATAAATGAATAATATCACCCAATTAGTTTTGGATTGAACCCGGGTTGAAAAAATGGAATACATTGAGCCCTATGGGACCTAATTTTTCAAGTATTTTTTAAGCGGATTTAAAATTCACAAATTGCTTCGAAAATTTTAGGCAATATTCAAATGGTTCCGTAAAATATATAATAAAAATTCAGCGAAATATATTCAGTAGTTTTTTAAATAAAAATTAAAATAATAATAACACCTCTTATATGAAGCGATCACGTGTCCATGATATGAAACTATCACATGACCCACTTCAAAATGATATATGGCATCCATCTTGTGTCAAAATCGTGATTTTTAAAGTTCTTTTTAATTCATATTGAGTGTTGTATCCGTCCTAAAACTACTTTATTTTTGCCTAAATTCTGTGCATCTACATACGGAAACAACGCAATGACAATATATTCCAGTTTAAATGCTCATCTAAATTTGATTATTTCTACTATTAAGCCTATTTTTCACCTATGTAAAATGTAAACAACAAAATATGTAGAATGAGTTGTATTAGAATCGCTGTAATTCTTTAACACAAAATCAAATAGTCCATGGAGTCTGCTTAGCTGATATGAATGAAATATTCATTGATTTTGGAAAGAGAAGGACGATATTTTTCGATGAAGTTTAACGAATAGAGCTTACTTACTTGTAGCTCAATGGTCTTAATTTTTAAATAAAATAAATTATTATAGTATTGTGATGAAAGACATGAATGGGGGAATTATTTATGAATGAAATGTTGCTTTTATAGAGAGAGCCAGGCGTGTTATTTTTTTATGACGTCATTTGAATGAATTTCAGTTGTTTTCGATGAAGTTTTCAAATATAATAAATTATCGTAGTATTATGATAATTCTAAAATTATTACCAAGGAATGTATTACATTTTAGAGATGTTTAAACCAGGCAATTTATACTTTAATGCCGTCATTTGAATGAAGTTAATTTTTTTCGATGAAGGTTTAAGGTTTCAAATATAATAAATCAATGTAGTATTGTGATAAGTTTTAAAGTATTACCGAGGAATATATTGCATTTTTGACTTTTTAAAATAAAATTGCATTGAAGTTGGAAAGTGTTTCATAATCAATGCTTTAAGCATGATTGATCTTTCTTGTTCTTTGATCCCTTAGTTTTGGGAAGTGATGTTTTAGTATCTCTTTGATAGTTTCTGTCATGTTTTTTGTGACAGTCTCATCACTCTTTTCCACGAAATTATCAATTTTATTCTTTTTGTACTTGTCTTTTGCTATTTGGTAATATGCTCCAAACGAGTTATTTATAACCATTTTACTCATATATTCCTTAAAAGTTTCTTTCTTTGCTTTAATTTTTTTGTGCATGTATTTGGTAAATTGCTTCTTGAAAGCCATTCTTTTGAATTTTCTCTTTTCAACAACGGTTTCTTTTTGGAATCGCCTCCTAAGCGCTCTGGTTTTACTTCTCATAACTTTTAATTCTTCGTTCCACCAAATTGCGTTTTTAACACTTTACAACAAAGTTGAAAAGTGTTTATAACTTTGTTCATTCATTCTGTCTGTTTGTTAGCACGATAACTGCCGTAAAAATGACTTTATCAAAATGAAATTTTAGTATGTTGTTCAGACGGTCTGTGGAACCTATGGGAATATAAATGAATAGTATCACCCAGTTTTGGATTGACCCCGGGTTGAAAAATGAAATACATTGAATCCTATGTTATCAAATTTTTCAAACATTTTTAAGCAAATTTAAAATTCACAAATTGCTTCGAAAGTTTTAGAAAATATTCAAATTATCCCACAAAATATATATAAAAAAATTCAGCAAAATATATTCACTAGTTTTTTTAATAAAAATTAAAATAATAATTACGTCTTTTATATGAAGCGATAACGTGACCATTATATGAAGAGATCACGTGACTCACTTCAAAATAAAATATGGCAGATATCCATCAATCCATATCTGTCAGACATACATCAATCCAACTTATTCCTTTGGTACTGGAATATGTAGGTTTACTTTCAGGATTATTTTCTACAATAATTCCATGTTTTTCAATAATTCCATTATTTCTTCTCCTTTTTCATCATTGGGTCTTGAACTCAAATTGCTGATTTAGCATTTAGGTCGTCACTTATGATAATTCTTTCCTCTTGATATCGTGCAACTAAATTATCCACTTTTACAATATAAGGATAAATAACAGCTGATGGTGGACAATATATAGAATTGATGACATATCTATTTCTATTATATTCCATCAATATAACTACAAAATCTCTTTCTTGATTAATAATGTTATATTTTATCTTGTTATTATTTATAATAATTCCTGCTCTTGGTTCAGGTTCGTTAGCAATAATTCTAAATTGTTTTGGGAATCCAACAATTTTATTTTCCCAATAATAAGGTTCATTGATTATTGAAAGTTCAATATTATTATTTTTCATAACTTGGGAAAGTTGTAGATTTGCGACTTTGGGATGGTTTAAATTAATTTCAATGCAATTAATAATATTTAAATTATCTTGGTGCATAATCAACTCTAGTGGCCATAAAAGCCATTTATTTCTGGTATATTTGACATTCACGGTCTATCATATTATGATTTGTTTCAAATACCGAGCCGAATCTTTCATTAAGGGATTTTGCAATTTTTACAACTTGTGTTTTCTATACATTCTGCAGGCTTGTGATTTTCATTACCACAATTAAAACATATTTGTATTTATTTTTTACAGTATTTACTTATATGTCCATATAGTCCACATTTATAGGAGCTATTTGACCTTAAATACTCTTTATAGTCAATTCTAGACAATCCTAGATTTATTTTCCTTTATTCAAGATTGCTTGAAATGTTTCAGGATTGACAGCAATAATCTAATTTTCACCCCTTTTCGTTTTATACTTTCTTCTTATTTCGAAGATGCTTCCCTCTGCAAATTCTTCATTTTACTCCATTAGCTTTTGCCCCATTTCTTCATTAGTATATTCATCCTCCACATTGTACAGTAACAATTGGGGTAACTTCTTTTTTGGTTTATTAATTTCATAATTTTGGTTTAATATACATTTTTACTTAAATTCAGTTATAAGCTTATCAATGTCTTCTGTGTTCTCAGTTTCTATTAGGAGATCTCCTTTCCTAATTTTCTTAACTATCTTTATTGCAACTTGTATTTTCCTGAGACCTTTAACTTCGGCTCTAGTTTGTTCTGATGGTTTTTCATTCTTTGGATATATTGTAGCAACGTGGTTAGTTCGCTATCTAATTTTCGGTCATGGTCTTATTTCACTTTTCTTGTTCGTTGTAACCTGTGCATTGTTTTTTTTTCCCTTTTCCTTCCCATACGCTTTTCTTCCTATTGCGTGTGCGATTATATTCTGTTGAGTAATGATGATTTTTAATAAACCATCCACTTGATTCCGCGTTTTCAATTGATATGCTTCTGGTTTCTTTGACCTCGCTATGAGTCCATAGAGCTCTTTACTATGGCTCAAAGTTCTCTTTACACATTCACTCAGTTAACTAATTAGAGTCTCTCACAAAGTTCGTGAGTGTACCTGCTGTAATCGAGAACGTAAGCACTGATGGTTGAATAAATTTGTTGGAGTCGGATTTCGCCCCTCACATCTAAGGGGAGCCCCCGTCTACACCAAGGCTCCGACTCGGATCAGACTCTTACTTGCGATAATTTCCTGTAATGGAACACTTACTCAAAACCAAGAGTAAAAAAAAAATTGCTGATACTTTGGCCTAATAATTTATCTCACAAAAATTGTTTAATTTTTTACTGGTCCCCCAGGGGATAAATGTAGGATAAAAATAATCAACTCAACCAAAAGTAAATAATTGTATTTCTGTCTGCAACGTGTGTTCTTAGCAATTATAAATACTCATTATCATTATGAAAAATTATTTACGTCGTTTAAACATTAGTATAACCATGATTCTAAATATATATTCTTTTGCTGTACGAAAATTTTAACGCAGACTCAGCTTAAAGCATCATTTATTCCATGATCTGTTCTTGTAATTATTAAAAGTTTAACAATTTTTAAATCCAAACTCTTAGGTTCTCTGGTGAAAAAATGAAGAGGGGATACATTAAATGAATCAGAAATTTCTTCAATTCCGACATTTTTAATGGGAGGAAAGCTGCAGTGGCAGCGAAATTTGATATTTCGTTTTTCATGCATTATTGGAAAAAACTAATGTGTACGCAAATATCTATTTTGAACTTTGCCTAAACTTTAAGTCTCTCTTCTTTTAATTTTAAAATGCTTAGAAATTTGATCTTTTATTATTTAAAAATGTAATGAGGTTTCAATTTTTAAGTATTTTTTTTTCTTACGGATACATATACTGTTTTTAAAATTTGGTAGAATTTATTTTATTAAAGAAAAAACAGTATTTCAGTCGCTAAATTCCCAATTTTAATTAAAGCTACCATTTTACTTTTCTTTATGTTTTATATAAAGAAATGTCAAATAGTAGATTTAATTATTTTTGCTTTTTCATGTTAAGTAATATAGCATAAAGTATTGATTTTACGAAAATTTTCGAACTCAAGATTTTGATGCCTATATATATTTTAAGACTTCCTGAACATTTTCTAACTATTTTTGGAGTGATGTCTGTCTGTCTGTCTGTGTTCGATTTCTTGCGGGCATGATGGCGGCCGCAAATATGAATGGATTTTCACAAAACTTTATACCCGGCTTTATTATGAAGAAATCTAAAAGTAAATATGTGCATATAATACAGTAAATATGTTTAAGAGTAGTTTCAGTGTTTTTTGTCATTTCAGAATTCATTAATGGTTTTGTTAAAATGATTTTTTAAGGGGGGGGGGTGTAATATATATTATATCAAAATATAAGATTTTATTTTTTCCTGAATGTAATGCAGCTCACAGCCTTTAGATGCCTCATGGCCGCTATTTGGGGTTAGATAAGGGTTTGAGATTGGTACAAAAATAAATATCAAATCCTCATTATATTCTATGCAGTTTGAAAGATAATTTGTTTCCATTTTGCCAGAGTCTTCATAAGGAAATGTTCAAATTCCGGAGTAAATGAAAAATACATTTTCAAATGAGATAATTAAAGTTTTTAAAAGTATAATTTGGGGTTCTGATGCAGAACATACTGTAAATACAAACGATTGAAATTCACATACGAACGTAATTGAAATGAGTGGTACATATTTTACATCATTTGTCGCGTATTTATATTTTTCGGTCCGAATTACCGTTTGAATTTGAAATGGCCCCAAATGACTTAAAATAACTCATCTCAATTATACCTTTTCTATAGGATGGTTAAAATGATGCATTTTCAGTCGCTTAGTATTGGTTCAAGATGGTGATTGCTTACATTTGTTTTTCACGATTTTAATTGACTGTATACAATATAATACATAAATTGATTGCGGATTTTAAAACTAAAACACATTTAATGGTAACACTTATGTATATAATGAAGTTAGGATCAATAGACATGAACTTGGAACCCGTACAACACCATCTGGCATCATGCCAGTAGGTTCGTGACGTCTGAAATATATTCAGAACTTTAGTGTTTGAATTTCAGCGGAATTCCGTATATGAAGCACATCTTACATTTGCCGAATCGTATATGAAAATTTTCCATTTGCTAATGTACATGTAAAAAAGATATTTCATATAAATTCGCGTTTGAAATGAAGTTTCATTTACAGCAGATGTTGAATTTCAAATACTTCTATTTATAGTGCGTGGACATGATGTGTGACAAAGATGAAGAGGCAGTGAGTTCTTGGAGCAATGATTGGGAGATTTTTGATTGGCCAATTGGAATCACTCCGGTCTCTGGGCATTGAAATTGTACTGAGTGCGGAGATGATACCTAGTGAATGGTGATACGGAAGGGACTAGACTCAAAAATTTATCCCAGGAGATTACCAACAGAGTACATTTATGAAAGAGTTTATGAAAAACAGCAGAGTACATGTTTCTATAGAAGTCATATGTATGGTACAACAAAAGCAGATTGGTGCTATAAAACTAAAAATGTAGGAGTGAAGTGTCCAGGTCTAGACGAAAATAGCCTTGATTTATTTGCGATGGAACGCAGAATCTGAAGTAAAAATAACTTCAGAATAGAAATAAATTCCCCTATATGCATTTTTTTGGTTTACGTGGGTAACGATAGCTGAAAACGAAGTCATTTCCCTAGAGAGTAATATCAACGCTGCTTTATATAATTTACATATTACGTGTGACAGAATCACTATTGTAATTAGGTCAAACATTTTTGATTGATTATTGAGTTATTCTAAATAATTATAAATATATATATATTTTCGAGAGTGAGAATTTATCGATAAATAATTTACCGGTAATCTTGTGTGTTCAACGACTCTTTTGTCCCTCCTTCAACGGTATTTTGTCCCTCCTGACCAGCCTACTGCCTCTCAAATCTTGCCAAAGCCAGACAATTGTAATTTAATTGCTAGTAATTCTGCTACGCTTAATAGCTCTAGGAAACACCCACGTGGTGTAGATGATGAAGGTTATCAACAGGCGCCCAAAAGACACACTGCCAGTCGCCAATCTGCCATATTACTAAACAACTCCCCCCCTAATTGATAATTGTGAAAATTCTGATATCCTGGCACCTGATGCTGAAATTGTAATTGATGAAAATGTTGACGCACCTAAAAAGGAGCACCGCCCCCCCCCCCTTCTTCGTAACAGTGACCACTAATTGATCACAATTATATATTGATCTAAAGAAAATAGCTGAAAATTTAACCAGTAAATTGACCAGCACTGGAGACTTTCTTAAAGTTCACGTTAATATTCGTGAGGAGTATATGACCATTCAAAAATGTTTGATAGCCAAGAAGATGGAATTCAAATCGTACTTACTGGACGACCAAAAACCTCTCAAAATTGTCATTCGGGGACTCCCGATCTGCACCCATACAGCGGATATTTCTCTTGAATTGGAATGCTTTTGACTTAGACCCATCAATGTTACACAGTTGGCTAGGGGTCCCAAGGCCAACAGAGTAAATATGCTGTTGTATTACGTGCAGATCACCAAAAATCCTGTAAGGGAAAAAATATACTCCCTCACTAGCTTGTTTAACACTGTTATTCAAATTGAAAAGTACAGAGGTCCTAAACAAGTTGTCTAGTGCTTCCGTTTCCAATCTTTCTTTCACACCAGCAATGGGTGTCATCTCCCCCCCCCCCCCAACTGTGTCAAATGTGCACAGCCCCACTTCACTAAAGATTGCAAAAAGACGTATGAAATTCTTTGCAAATGCAACAATTGCGGAGGTGAGCATCCCGCCTCCTACCGCAATTGCCCCAGGTTTCCAAAATTTAACCCCCCCCCCCCGCGAATTCGATTTTCGCTAGGAAGCTTGCCAACACGCAACGCACTTATGCTAATGCTGCAGCTGGACGTAGCGAGGCCCTCAAAAAGACAGAAACTGTCAACCCAAAATTATCAGCACCCCCAGGAGCATTCACTAATTCTGCTGAAACGGACGATTTTCTAGATAGATTCGGAATGGATATTAGTAGCAGGGCATTTAAGAATGCCCTTCCTGCCCTCCGGTTTACTCAAACCGAGATGGACAAAGTTAATATTATTTACGAGCGTGTTTTTGCTCTCGTACGACAAGGTTACCCCCCCCCCCCCCTCCTTCGGCTGTGGGTTTGCGCTCTAGAAATTTGAAGGATCTTGCCATTTGCATCTGGAATGCCAATGGACTTAGAGGTAAAATCAGTGAAGCTAGGGACTTCTGTATAGCATATAACTTAGATCTGTTCTTGGTCCAAGAGACCCACTTTAGCCCAGGGAAATCTTACAAGATTGCTAACTATGAATTATACAATGACGACAGGCCTCAAGTTAGCAATCGCCCCTTCAGCGGCACAGCAATTTACATACGGAGTGGCATCCTGCACTCACGTATCCCCCCTGCTGACGGGGGAGGCAACCATAGTCCAGCCCTCCTTGCCTAACAACCCTGTACTGTCCATTGCGTCTGGATACTTTCCACCCAGGTCTCATGCTGGTCCCGTCATTGCTGATCTGCAAACTCTCTTCAGGATTGCGCCCCATGTAATAGTTGCTGGTGACTTCAACGCCAAGCATCAAGCCTGGGGCTGCCCTTGCTCTGATGCTCGCGGCTTCAAGCTCAAACGCTGGGCCGACGAACACAACTACGAGATAGTGGCTCCAGACGAACCCACCCACATGGATAACGTCATCGACTTCGCCGTCACCAGCAATATTCCTTATACCTATTGCATGGAGGCATTCAACGAACTCCCGTCTGATTATCTCCCAATCATCTACACTCTCGAAATGGATAAGTACTGCCTCAAGAATACTGGGAAAGGTACAAAGGCCTCCTGACCAAGGTGCTGTCCCACCCGTTGCAAGCTCCACGGACCAACTGCATGAGGAGGTGGGCAATCTGAAGAATATGCTTCGTAATGCCTACTCCTCATCCTCTTGGCCCAGGAGCAGCAAAGTGGACCACTACAAGCTGCCTCAAGACATCAGGGAAATGATCAATGACAGAAACCGGCTTCGGAAGGACTGGCAGGCCAGCAGAGACCCCAACCTTAAGTGTGAATTGAACTACGTGCATTCTCAGGTGAAATCACGCATTAAGGCCTTTTCTAGTGTACGATGGAACACTTATGTTGAGTCCCTAACGACAGAAGACAATACCATTTGGAGGGCTACCTCACGTTACCGTAGGCACAAAACACACATTCCGACCCTTGAAGGTCCCAACTTCAGGGCCATTTCTCACACACAAAAGTCTGAGCTGCTTGTAGACAGTCTTAGAAGTTAGTTTGAATCACACCACGACGTTATCCATCTCAGGACGGTTGCAATCGTGGACTCCAAGGTTGAACAGATCATCACACCTACTCAATACACACTGACTGATGTCACCTTTGATGAACTTCTGCCTCGTATTCTTAAACTGAAGAAGAACAAAGCTCCGGGGAAGGACCTCATCTCCACGAGCATGCTTAAAAATCTTCCAACTCTTCTTAACAATTACCTTATTAAGCTCTTCAACCTCCTTCTTCGCATCAATTATTTTCCTAGGGCTTGGAAGGTGGCCATTGTTGCCCCCCTCCCCAAGCCAGGTCTTGATCACTCTCTTCCGGTCAATTACCGTCTAATCTCTCTCTTTTCTGGTCCTTCGAAGCTTTTCGAGTTTGTTCTACTGTGTCGCCTGGACGAGTTTTGCAGTCTGAGGAACATTTTAATTCCTGAACAATATGGGTTCAGGAAGAAGCATTCCACGCAGCACCAGTTGCTGCGGGTTGTAGAGCTCTTTCATGAGGCACGTAGCAATCGCGAAAGCTCCTCCATTGTTTTCCTTGATCTCCAGAAGGCGTTTGAAAAGGTGTGGATCGACGGTATGTTGTTCAAACTTACCAAACGCGCCTTCCCTCCAAATCTAATTCACATCTTGCATCCATACCTCACAGGGCGAAGCTTCGTTGTACGAGTTTCAAATGTTCTCTCCTCTCTCAGGAATGTTCTCAGCGGGGTCCCACAAGGTTCCCTTGTCGGACCCAAACTGTTCAACCTTTACATCAACGACATGCCACGTTTCCCCGGTGTCTCCCTTGGCCTCTATGCCGATGACACAGCCCTGATCACACATCATAAAAAATCTGATGTGGGCAACACATGACTTTATTTATATAATGTAATGAATTTACTACTTTTACAGTAAAAAAATAGGTTTTTCTTATAGTAGATACGAATATTCTTTCAAAGACATTGAATTTTCGACAATGAGTCGTCATTTTCATTGATTTAGCGTCATTTTAATCCATTTGGCGAGATTTTCGTTAATTTGGCAGCATTTCAAAAAGTCGCCAAGTTGGCGACATTCCGCCAAAATCTCGCCAAGCGTTATGCACTAAGAAATAAGTTATTCTTACAGCCGATAAATGACTATTGGCGTCCAAATACAAAAGTGTTACTCAGAGTATCTTTTTTCATGAATGGAACGAGCTAGATCCACGAGAATGATGTCACCCAATTTATCGCATGGTATTACATATGAAAAGTGAACATGTTTATCAATAGGAAATTTTTTTTTTATTTTATATGACTTTTTGATATTTTTTTTGAAAAATGTACAATATCTCAAAAACAGCTCGTGTTAGCGTTCTAAAATTTATGTCAATCGTTTTCTAATGAAAACTTACATAAGAAATGTCTATTTGCGTAACTTTATTAGTGGTTTTGATTTTTTGACGATTTTTTTAAAATTTCATTCGAAACTTCAGGAGGGTTCTGAACATTCGATTGCGTATAAAAAGAATAGGCTTTCAGTGTTTACGGATTGTGATTTTTGTACTAAATTTGGTTCGAATCGGTCCATTCGTTCGTCAGTTATCGTCTCCACAGACCCACTGACACACACACACACACACACAGACATTACTTCAAAAATGTTTGATTCGTGATCAGGGATGCTTGAAACGTGCTCTCCCGTCGAAAACTCGAATTCGAATTTTCGACCCCGTCACAATACTTTCCTTATACATTATGTATATAAGGAAAGTAACAAACACAAATCGTGCACGACATCCTGCAGAACTACCTCAACGCTCTGACGCAATGGTTAACCAAGTGGCGAATCAAAGTGAACGTAAGTAAGTGTACCGCCGTAACCTTCCCCCCCGGCAAACCCCATCTATTAATTTAATTCTGAACAACCAGTCTATTCCCTGGCAAGATAGTTGCAAGTACCTTGGTGTGTATCTTGATTTCAAATTTACGTGGAAGCTTCACACTTCTGAAACTTGCAAGAGAGCGAAGTCTTCACTCTTCCAGCTTCACCCCCTTTTGGCTAGAAATAGCCGCCTGTCCACTCACAATAAGTTATTGCTATACAAGTCCTGTATACGTCCCATCACGACGGAGCCCCCATTTGGGGTACCGCAGCGGAGACTCGCCTTAGGAAGCTTCAAGTACTTCAAAATAACGCTCTACGTTCGTTTACTAACCTGCTGGTCTACGCCCAGTTAGAACTCTTGCACAAAAGCCTCAGAATTATGCCTTTTTTGGAACATATCAAAAAACTCTCTCTTAAATTTCACAGAGGTCTGAGAAGCGTGAATAACCCTACGCTTGACAGTATCCCGCGCTATCGGCCGGGTAACCCGGGAGCGCGAAAGCGCCCCCGGTCGTTACCTGCTCGAACAGTTCGGGATATCTTCTTCCGCCCAATAAAACGGATTCGTTCAGCCTAGTCTTATGTGCTCCCCCCCTAGTTGCAGACTTTTAACCGCTGTACTCCTCCATCGCTCTTGGGAATTCGCGATTTGTTGGCAAACCCCTCCCCTTTTCAGCTACTAGGCATTACTCAAGCTGAAGGCCCTGCGCCCCTCGGGGCGCACCTCTTCTTCTCCTCCTTTTATTTCTGCTGGGTACCCGCTTGGGTCCCAGCTCTTTCCTTTCCTGAGGATTTGGGGAAGGGCATGACTTCGGTCACTGCCCCCCCCCCCCCAAAAAAAAAAAAAAATCTCTTAGTTGTTTAAGCTCCTTTTAGTAATTTCTCTTCTGACTTTTTCATTTTCGCCTGAAATTTAAAGGGAGGATTCTATCCTCTCCTGGGCACTTCACTAAACCCCGTCCTTGAGAATATACTTCCGTTGAACAATGAGACATTGAAATTGCTCTATACAGGTTGCCTGAAATTTTGGTTTAATAAATCTTGGTTAGACAAAAAAATCTTGGCTACATAAAGAAATCTTGGTTAGATAATGAAATTTTGGTTCAATAAATATTGGTTGAATTTGGATTCATTAAATTAGAGTGAGTTAATCCATATAGGATCAATCATTGCGAGTTCTAAATGAATTAGTCTAAATAGTATCAATAATGACTGTGCATACAGTAGCTTATATAGGTTACCACCATCTGGCTTATACAGCAATATTGGTTATAAAAGGATTATCTCGTAAGGGTTATAATGGCAGCTGATTTACTTATTGGCTACAGTACATGAGATAGATCCCGAATTTTGGTTGGACATGTATGAAAAGATATATCTGAAATTGACATGAATAATTAAGAAAAATATGAAAAATTACTTTGTGTAATCATAAATACATAATTGATTTTCAATTATTTAAAGCTCAGGAAAATTTGATTAAAATAACTTTACTCCAAAAACATTCAGATAATGTTTTGCAAAATCAAGTGCTTGACATGAAAACATTTATCAATTCCGTTATCAAATTTATTGATTTTTGTTCTTCATTTTCCAGGTACGAAAGATTTCAAAAGTTGAAAAAAAAATACCCGAAATTCCTTTGTAATAACTGTCAATTTATTATTTATTTTATCTTAAAGGCTTTTTTTTTCTATAAAATTATTTTTCAAAAATATATCAACTGCCAAAGAAAACACACGATTGGAAGTAAATATAGAGATATCTTTGGTGTTAAGAAAACTATACATACTATATAGATGTTTCTGTTTTTGCGTCCATTTTTATTCTCATGTCATAAATATTTTTTTTTCATATATGTATAAAGTATTGTAGGGAATTGATTCCCTACAATATATATATATATATATATATATATATATATATATATATATATCATACCGAAAATCGCAACTCGAGTTTTCGACGGATCTAGACGTTTTGAGACCTCTAGAATACGAAAAAACAATTTTTAGCGTAACGTCTGTGTTTGTCTGTATAATGTATGTATCCACTCTAACTCAAAAACTAATGGACCGAATTTCATAAAATTTGGTAGGTAAGTCACTTGTGTATGGTCACTTGTGTATGGTCACTTGTGATCAGTTTTTGGTGCGATTTGGGATAAAACAAACCGCCTTTTTTGCGAAATGGTCCGCAAAAATTGCCTGCATCCACTCTAACTGAAAAACTAATGGATCAAAATTTTGCAAAATTTGGTAGATAAGTCATTTGTGGGTCACCCTGGTGCTGGTTAGATTTTGATACGATTCGAAGAAGAAGAGCCTGCATTTTTTTACGAAATGGTCTGCAAAAAGTGTATATATCCACTCTAACTCAACTAATCGACTAAATTTCATAAAATTAGGTAGATAAGTCACTTGTGGGTTACCCTGGTGCTGATTAGATTTGGGTATGATTCGGGATAAATGAATCTGCCTTTATTGCGAAATCGCTCGCAAAAATTGTATGTATCCACTCTAGATGACAAACTAATTGATCAAATTATACAAAATTTGGTAGATAAGTCACTCGTTGGATACTTTGATGCTGGTTAGATTTTGATACGATTCGGAAAAAAATAATTTGCCCTTTTTCTTGCGAAATAATCCTCAAATCTAATATAATCGATCTAAAAATAAAATACTACATGTGCAAGATAGTGAAACTCTGAAATAAATGACTAAAATTGATGAAATATATTAATTAAATACTTGTTCTACATGTAAAATTTGACAACTAAGCGAATAAATCTGACCCCATGACTGTAGGATTAACCGTTCTCAAGAAATTGTAGTTTTTGAATTTTAAGGACCTGAAGAATTTAAAGTGAATTAAGTTGCCAAACAAAATGAAGATGCAATAAAAAAACGAATTGGATATAATATAAAAAAATATCCATATTATTTTCTGTAAAGAGACTCAACTTAATGCATAATGGAATAAAAAATTACAAAATGAATTTGTATATGCAGGGAAAGTCATGTGTTGCTCGTATCAGATTTTTTAATTTGTTTTCGCTATATTTTTTAATAGCTTTAATAATTATTTTTAAATTATTTTCTAATTTGTTTTGCAAAAAAAAAATGAGATTGTTTTTCTGGTTTAGGCTTCTCAATTTGTTTATTATTTAAATCGGAAAAAAATTAATAACAAGAAAGATCAATCATGCTTAAAGCATTGATTAAGAAACACTTTCCAACTTCAATGCAATTTTATTTATACATGTCTAAAATGTAATACATTCCTCGGTAATATCTTAAAACTTCTCACAATAATACATTGATTTATTATAGTTGAAAACTTAAACATTCAGGTTGACGTTCAACTCGGCAATCTGATTGACCTCCTCCTGACATTTTAACAAAGGTTAGCTTTTTGATGCTATTTCTACCCCCCAGGTCTATGTCGTTAGTCCCCGACATCACTGCACTAATCTGCAGGGTTGATTTCATTGAACATGAAAAGAAATCTTTTTGTTTTTCTCTGTTTTTTTCTCTCTCTGTTTTTTCTGTTTCTCTTTGTTGAACTCTTTTCCAGCCGGAGATCGAATCACGTGTTTTCGTAACCGTCTGTCGATGCTTTTTCAATTGAGCTACTGGGATGGAATTGAAAGCTCTCATTGTCAAAGTAAACATTGCATTTTCCTTCTTGTAATGACAGATTAACGTGGAACTTGATTAATTGATAAAATCTAGGACAAAGCGTTTTAAAAAAACGAAAGGTCTTTTATTTAACACATCCTAAAAGACGTACAAAACATATATTAAAAATTGCCAGAGCGTTTTCGGACGTACTCGTATATACGCCCTTCATCAGTGACTACATGAATAGTAAACACATGGAATGTTTATATATATATAGAGACCAGTTTAAAGCAAATTT
Source organism: Amaurobius ferox (assembly GCA_951213105.1). Taxonomy (NCBI): domain Eukaryota; kingdom Metazoa; phylum Arthropoda; class Arachnida; order Araneae; family Amaurobiidae; genus Amaurobius; species Amaurobius ferox. The sequence goes on along the minus strand of OX578147.1, from coordinate 43,929,094 downwards.
GCATAAAATATAAAATGGCAAATGAACTTACTAAAAATAATACAAGAAATATACACGGAAATTACAATGTAAGTTTAAACGCTTACGAATTTTAAAATATTACAAAAAAAGAACCATTACAAATTTTAGAAAAACGTCAAGCATGATATTCCTGAGAATGACGTCACAAATAACTTTTAAGAAGGTTTGAATTGCGTAGAGTCGAGAATGATCATGAAAAGCCCCTGATGAAGGGTGTATATACGTCCGAAAGCACGCTGACAAGCCAGTGATGAAGGACGTATATACTCCCGAAAGAGCTCTGGCAATTTTTAATATATGTTTTGTACGGTTTTTGGGATGTATTAAATAAAAGACCTTTCGTTTTTTTAAAACTTTTTGTCCTTGATTTTATCTATTGAATGCAGACGTGATACCAATCTTGATTACTTGATTAATTGACTAACCTCCTTCTGATATTTTAAAATCGAATGAAACTCGAATGAATATTTTAATTCGAATGAAACTTCTAACGATTATTATAATCGATGAACGCCAGAAACTTATTTCTTTCAGCATATTTATTTTTCGTTTGATGGCAGTATCAAATTTTGTGGAAAATCCATAAACCACCCCGGAATTGTATTTGCTGATGCAATAACAATGTATTTGTTTAGATTAAGAGTTTCAGCAAAGAAAAATGCGCATCCTTGAGAACCTCGAATTCTATTTGAATAGTTAGATAAAATAACTAAAACGAAATATGAAATCCGAAATATTTTTCCTTCTTTCAATCTATAAAATATCAACAGACAATGGAGTTTCGTGGTAGTTGTGGGCTGATATAAAGTATTGATCAGTTGGTTTTACCTTTATGTTCTGAGAAATGATTGAAAAAAGAAGATATATATTTAGGAAATTGTAGGTTTTGTTTTGTTTTTCCTGCAATACAATGAAACTGTAAAGGGAAAATACCTCGAGGAAAGTAATTGTGGAAAAAGGCAGATAGTGTCTACCTAAATTATTTCCCTGATAATTTACGAAGTAATTTTCATTTTAATATACATTATTCCAAATAAATATATAAAATGATTTTTTGTTAATAATCGAAGGCAGATATGGACATATTTTTGCTCCGAGTGGCGCCAGGTTCTAAAATTAATAACAAATTTGATTTAGAGAATTGTTTAATTATAAAGAATTTGGCTTTTTTGATATGTTATTTTTTTTTCTGTGTGAATCATATATTAAACATTTAACAAGTGAAACAGAAAAGCATGGTGAGTGGTAGATTTATTTGTTTACTTGTTCTGAGATAACAGAGAGATCAAAAGGCTATCATAAATCTGAACAACTGAGATGACAGTAAGAGCGCGTGGTAAGGAATATAGGCCAGATGACACGGCACTTAAGTGACATTAAGTCAGAGTAGAGAGATTAGTTTATGAGCAATAAATAAGTTTGGGACTCAGACGCTATTTTATGGGGATCCAAACTTTGCTGCGGTTCCAACCGAAGAGACAATGTCAGCAAGGAGGAAGCTGTTCTACATCCAAGGAGGAAGTTGTTCTATAGCGCTTGGTAAAGAATCGAGGCCAGATGACACGACACCTAAGTGACATTAGGTCAGATATCAGTTTATGAGCAATAAATAAGATTGAGACTCAGACGCTATTTTATGGGGGCCCAAACTTCGCTGCGGGTCAAACCGAAGAGACAACGTCAACAAGGAGGAAGCTGTTTTACATCCAATCAGGACTGACCCATAAACTATTATGCACTGATGAGGAGGCTTGCACCATCACTCGGAGTTGGGGATCTTGAAGGAAGGCGTTTCTCCCCGAAGCCGGTCAGAATAGTTTGTTCAAAATAAGAGAAGAAATGATGTTGCAGTTGAGAAATGATTTTAGAAGATGAGATGAGTGAAAATTTCCGAGTTGTGCAGTTGCCTCAAAATCACAAGACCAAAAGGTCCAGGAAATTTCTTGAGAATGTTCAAATAGTGCTTGAAAGCCATGCCAAGGCCCTATCAGAGCGGCAATGATATCAACGAGTATCCCATGCTGTATAGAGGTATGCAGTACTGTATAGAGGTACGAATTTTTATATGCTCATTAGTCAAGTATTTAATACAAAAATTGATTTTGGCCTGCTCATGTCAAGCACCAAGCTGGTCTTGCTCGCTGTTGCTCTCTTAGTCTTAGAAGATTATTATTGTAATTAATAAAGAGTATGTTTTTTGTAATAATGTGGTCAATCTGCAAATAACTAAATTAAAAATGAATTTAAATATTACTGAAGACTCATCAATGATTATGCGAATTTACTTTACAATAATGGTAAGTAATATATCTTAATGGAAGAAATTTGGAGGGTTATCACAACGCAGTTTTGTAAAGAGCATTTGAACAATCATTCATTAATAATAATTAATCAAGATATATAATTATTTACGCCACATTTTGGTGTGCGTGACTATTTCTTTTCACCGCACTTGCTTTCCTTGATATTTATAGAGTCGTTAAAATAAGTATTTTTCGGTGCATTCTGTTTTCCGCATATAACGTTTTTGAATAAGTTTAACTCAGAAACGCAAAATCATAGTTTCACTGTAATAAAATCGCAAAATGTCTTTTATTAATTTTCATTGCAATTCAGTTATTATATTTCCATTTATTTATAATCTTGTTAAAATATATAGCGTAAAACTTTTGATTTGCTAAATTTGGACCCTGGTTTTATATTTCCAAATTATTTCGGTTCCTGGTTTTATGTCTCCTCAAATTATTTTGGCCCCTGGTTTTATGTTTCTCCAAATTATTTTGGTCTCTGGTTTTATGTCCTTTCAAATTACTTTGGTCTGTGGTTTTATGTCCTTCCAAATTATTTTGATCCTTGGTTTTATGTCCCCCGAAATTATTTTATCAAGCTTCGTTACTGATTGCGATGGGGCAAAATATTTAATAGAATTTTACTGTATATACACGTATTGAGTATACCTGAATATAAATTAATCGTTTCTATACAATGATGTCTGTATCGTGTCTGTGGATACTGCATCTCTGGATCAAATTAAGAAAAGTGAAAAAAATTCGGTATTATATCAATTGGCGTTAAAAGATTATGAAAATTTCAGAAGCTTAATTAACGCTTTTTTCATAAATAGAAAAAATCTGATGTGGGCAACACATGACTTTTCTTGCAGACTCACATTTATTTTTTTCTTTATTTCTTTAATAATTCATTAAATTGAGTTTAATTGCACAAAATAACACAAAATTTGCATTTTTAATTCAATTTCTGTTTTTATTTGGTAAGTGGAGAGTTTTTTAAAAGTGGCATAACTAAATGCAAAAAATCTCAAATATCTCGAGAACGGTTAGTCTTAGAGTAATAGAATTTGTTCTTATTCTTTTCCTCATCAAAAATTGCGTGTAAAACAAGCATTTAATTGATATATTTGAACATACGTAGCATTTTTTTTTAGTTTTCGGCGATTTTTGAGGGCAATTTCGTAAAAAAAGGGTCGGTTGTTCTTTTCCGAATAATACCAAAATCTAATCAGGACCAGAGTATCGTACAAGTAACTTATCTACCAAATTTTGTGCAATTTGATCAATTAGTATTTTAGAGTGGATAAATGAAATTTTTGCGGACCATTTTTTGTAAACAAAGTAGGTTGTTCTTCTCCAATTAATACCAAAATCTAATCAGCACCAGAATATCATACAAGAAACTTATCTGCCAAATTTTGTGAAATTTGGTCAATTAGTATTTTAGCTAGAGTGGATTCATGAAATTTTTACGGACCATATCGCAAAAAAATCGGGTTCTGTTTTTACGAATTGTACCAAAAACTAATAAGCATCAGGGTCATATCCAAGTGACTTACCTACCAAATTTTATGAAATTCGGTCCATAAGTGTTTGAGTTAGAGTAGATACATACATTGCACAGACACACATACACACAGACACACACACACGCAGACGATTCTAGAGGTCTCGAAACGTGTAGATCCATCGAAAACTCGAGTTGCGATTGGACAATTTATAAGCATAAGTAATTTTTTGTTTAACAGCATTTACAGTGCATTGACATGTGGCAATTTTGAGATATTTCGCGATTTTGATCTTATAAATATAAAGTCTAATGTAGAAAGCATATTACATTCCTTACATAATACAATGGATATTAGTGTACAAGATGTACAAGATGTACAAGATCGATGAAACAATGTTGTACAAGATGTACAAGGGGTACAAGATCGATGAAATAATGTTGGACAAGATATAAAGAGGTACCAGATCGATGAAATAATGTTGTGCAAGATGTACAAGGGGTACAAGATCGATGAAATAATGTTGTACAAGATGTACAAGGAGTAAAAGATCGATGAAATAATGTTATACAAGATCCACGGCACAGTTTTTGGCTCTGAATTAACATCACTAATTGTTCACTGTGCTCGGCTTTGAGTTGGAAGCTCAAAACAGCACTTTTTACAACAGATCGGAGTATATCAGAGGTGATGCTGTGAATGTGGTGAGTAATGCGTGCTTTTTAGTTAGCTAAGTTCGCAATTTGACCACTGTACACCATATTCTTGAGATGCCCCCAAAGCCAGAAGTCGCAAGGATTAAGGTCAAGTGAACGTGGCGGCCAGACTGTTGGAAAATGAGGCTGATAATCCTGTCATTTCAGAAATGAATATTAAGTAGCTGCTTCACTGGTGTTGCAATGTGCGGAGGAGTTCCATCTTGCATAAAAGTTGTGATATCCAGAGAACTGCATGTGCTCCTCGTTTTTCACAACTGTAATGTGCAGTGCGCATGCCCAGTCTTAATCAGCATACCTCCAGATTAGAGGTATGCTTCCATGCGCAACCTAGCGACTAATTTTTTCGTTTTTCGTCAAGCAAATTCCATGTTGGATTCTTACATTGCCATCTATCGGTACATTTTTGAAGTATTTTTTTTTCTCCAAACAAAATTCCATTGCTTCACGTATACTCAGGTCAAATATCAGGTCATTCTGACCAGTAGTTCTTACTTTACAGCGTTTTAAAATCGCAACTTTAATTATAATCACCCTGTATATTAGTGTTGTTGTTGAGACCCAGACCGTCTGACCTACCAGAAAGGTGTTGAAGACCCAGACCGTCCGACTCGTCCTGAGGACTTGAGCATCTATTTGGACGGCCGGGAGAGGAGTTGGCAGGCGTCCGGCCGATGTCCGGGTGTCCACAACAACCAACACCAAATTTATTGAATCTTTAAAAAATTTTTACAGGAGTGGTTACAAGGATATAAGCTAATAACATAGTTTTGCTAATATGAAAATATATCTGAAGACTTGATTACATTTATACTCTTGTAGACTTGAATACATTTTGTTGACTTATTTACATTATTGAAGACTTGATAGTATATTTACAAATGACATAATGATCTGAGATAATATAAGTATTATGATAGTAGTTGAAAACATTTTGAAGTTGACTATATATTATAAAATGGGGTGCAACAACTAAAGACAACACAACAAAAGCAGACGACACCACCGAGAAAAACAACATATAAAAAAACAACATAAAAAACAACATAAAAAACAAACAAAAAAACAACAAGAAGAGGAGTCACCGACCGAAAAAATTAAAAGCAGAGATCCCCAGGCTGATTATGAAATTTTATTAGAGATTTCTCTCGCTATGAGAACACAGTTTTTTATTTTATTGATTGAAGAAGGGTTAGAGCAGACACTCGAGAACCAGGTCGCCGTATTATGGGGTGAAGGTTTATAAAGGTGAAAAGCTTTGGTAAGGGGGCAAGAAAAAACGTAGTGATCGGCGTCGCCGAAAGCGCCGCAGGAGCAGCAGGAAGTAGATTTACATTTGAAAGAGAACAAATAATCGGGGAATGGGCCGTGGCCCGTAATAAAGTAGATTAAATATTTATTAGTAATATGTGTATTAAAGTTAACTTTTGGAAGGAAATTTAAAATTCTGGCGGGATCGTGAGTTCGGGGGGAGACATAGTCATTTAAAAAGGATTGCCAATTACTAAGGATATCAAGTTTGTAATGTTTTTTGAGAAGTGAATAAGGGAAAGGTAAAGAAGTTGGAGAGCCAGAGGTAGTAGCTAGTTTTGCATTTTTGTCTGCGACCTCGTTACCCGAGATGTCGGAGTGGGCTTTAACCCAACATAAATTAATTAAATGTTTATTAAGATTAGCATTAGTTTTAATTTTGGATAAGTAAAAAGATTTGTTTTTTATGGAGTTAAAGGCCGAGATTGACGATTGACTGTCTGTAAAGATATTAATTTTAATGTTTCTATTAGATGCCCAATTTATAGAGAAATGGATCGCAGCAATTTCTGCTTGGAAAACTGTGTTCCCATGCTCAAGTTTAAAGGTGAAAGTTTCTTCCAGTGTGTTTTCGTTAAAGATGCAAATGGCGTATCCTGTATTGTTTTCAATAGAGGAACCATCAGTGTAAATATTTATTTTGGAAAAGTTAAGTGGATTAATGGGGGAAAAGGTCACTGTACGTTGAGAAGGAGGGATACTGGAAGAAGGGCAGTTATGATCAAATTTTTCAGGGGGGGAAGGGCAGGATTTGTAAAAAGGTTATTGCGAAGTTTCCAAAAGGTATATTTTTTGTACAAAGAATTTATTACAAAGTGAATGGGGGGGATTCCAGTTAAAGAAAAGAGAGAAATGTTAGAAGTAGTCCGAAAACCAGATGAGATTTTTAAAAGAAAAATCCTTTGAAGAGAGATAAGTTTTTTGACCTGTGCCCCAGTCAATGCTTTTCCCCAAACTCCTGAGCCGAAAGTAATTATCTTTTCGATAACCGAAAGATACCAAACTTTAAGAAAGGATTTATCAACACCCCAGTTACTGCCAGTCACTCTCCCAAAAGTGCTAGCGAACTTGAAGCACTTCTCTCTCAGATTAAAAATATGGGAACTCCATTTAAGGTTATCGTCGATCGTGATGCCTAAGTAATTTAATTGTCTAGTAGTTTGAATTTTAACGTTTTGGATTTTAAATGAGGGTCTCTGTTTAATTTTAGATCTATTTTTTTTAAATACGATAGCTTTACATTTTTCGGGGGTGACGGAGAGTTTAAGGGCCGAAAGGGAGGACGAGATAAGATCAAGGAGATTATTAGTATTAATACGTAATGTTTTCAAGTTTGTGGAAAAAGTGACCACCGCAAGATCATCCGCGAAGGCCTGCAGGTAAAAAAGATCATCATTAAGATTAAGTATATCATTAAAATAAATACTCCACAGGGTAGGAGAAAGAACCGAACCCTGCGGAGCCCCAGAGGAGATACATTTAGTGATAGAGGAAGTGCCGTTAGCCAGAGAAATTTGTCTATTATTTAAATAAGAGAATATAAAGTTTTGGTAAATTGGTGGAAGATTGATATTAGAAAGTGTTTGAGGTAATATATTCCAGTTGAGATTATCGAAGGCCCCGCAGATGTCCACGGTGGTCAGGGAAACGAAATTTTTTGATTTGTGAGTAGAAATGTTATTAATCAGCCTGAGGGTTGCATCCTCGCAACTAGTAAGTTCCCTAAAACCGAATTGCAGGGGATGAAGAGCTCCAGCAGAGAAAAGCCAAAAGTTGAGTTTGTTAATAAATATTTTTTCCAAAATTTTTCCAAGGGTAGGTAATAAGCAAATTGGGCGGTAGGAAGAACAAAGGGTGGGATCCTTACCGGGTTTATTAAAGAATATGATATTTGCATTATTAAGACATGAGGGGAAATGGCAAAGTTTAAAGCAAAGGTTAATGAATTTCGAAAACAAGAAAGGGAATGATTTAAAAAGTTTTTTCTATATTGTGAAGTCCAGGTTATCGAGACCGGGAGCTTTTCCGTTTTTTAAATTTTTGATTACTGCTGAAAGCTCCTCATCCGAGACAACCCCCAACCCATCAGAAGGTAAATTAAAATGTGGAAAACCGCTAAAGTCAGTATCAATTTTAAAGTGGTGGTCCATCAATCGTTTCAATTTGTCTTCATAGTTAAGGGAGGGGGAGTCAGGGAAAAAAAGATTAATATTATTGAATTTTCTATGTTTCTGGAAGGCAAATTTGAAATGTGAGCCGAAAGAGTTACTGCACTTAGTGCAATAAGCCTTCCAGGAATCCATTCGGGTTTTTTTGAGGAGTAATTTATATTTGGCTTTATTAAGCTTGTAAAGAATTTTGGCAGAAAGTATAGTTTCAGGAGAAGCATCATTTCTCTCGAGTGACCGAATTCTTTTATATAGGGCAGTGACAAAATTTCTATGTTTCGAAAGGGTTGGGGTCCACCAAGTGAAGTTTTTTATAGTTTTAGTCTTTTTCTTTCTAATATATTTAAAGGCGAAATCTTGGACGGATTCAATTAAAATTTTTACAAAGGAGTCAAGAGAATTTGTGTCGTGAATTTTATCTAATAGAGGATTAAGGAAGTTAAGGTTGTTTTTGAAGTTGTATATAAATTTGCCTATACCGTATTGAGTTTTTAAGAAGAAAGTATTATCTGAAGGAGGATCAAGGTTAAAAATAATTTTGATATATTTATGGTCACTGAATGTGTCACTCGAGAGAATCTCCCAACTCTGAATAAAATCGAAAAGTGAAAAGTTAACAAGGGACAAGTCGGGGAAGCCATTTCCAGTATGTGAAACAAAAGTTGGACCACATTTAACATCATTACAAATTACAAGATTATTATTAAGACAAAAGTCGATCATGTCGAGTCCCCTCTGATCGGTGAAACCGTATCCCCACATCCGGGCACGGGCGTTAAAATCTCCAAGGAGTAAAAAATTTTCATTAAAATAGTTAAAAATTTCAATTTCTGATAGCATGTTTGTAAAATCATCATGAGGGGGAAAATATATGCTCGCTAAATTAATTGGAGCGTGATGTGGTAGTAAAATTTCTACAAATATTGATGTTAGTGATTTATATTTAAAGTTTACTATAAGTTGGGGGTTAAAAATTAGAATAATTGATTTTTGTGAGTTGGAAGAATATTGTCGAACCCCAGGGGGGGGAGAGAGAATTAAATTATGATTAACGTATGGCTCTTGAAGGCAAACAAAATCTATTGAATTATCGAGGGCGAATTTAAATAATGAAGAGTGAGCAGAGAGCGAGTGATTAACGTTAATTTGAATACCGGAAAAGTTCATTAAAAAAGAAAAAAAATATAGAAAGAAAAAAAAAGCCCGGAGGGGGAAGCAAAAGGTACTAAAATTACATAAAAACAAGAAATAACAAAAACATGAAATAACAAAACATACAGAACAAAAGACATATAATATGCAGAATTAAGGAAACCAAAAAATTGTTAAGCCTCATTCTGAAGCTTTCTAATTCTCGCCATCTCAGCCTGAAAAGTTTGGCAGTTCTTTTTATCATAGGTTGTATGATTAGTTTTGTATTTTAAACTAGAGTCTCCTGCGTTAGAAGTAGTACAGTTCACACAGGTTAAGGTCTGAGCTTTGCACTCTTTGTATGTGTGTCCGCTACGGGTACAGTGGCTGCAATTACCGGTAACATGGTGACAGGAACTTGCCACGTGTCCGTAGCCCTTACATTTGTGACATATTTTTAATGCAATATAGTTTTTTACTAGGTAAGACTTGAAGTGATGGAAGAGTTTTTTCGTTTCCAGTATTTGATTTGCATCGTTAGTGTTCATGAGAAGTACCCAATTTAAGTTGCCAGACCTGGCTGGGAAATTTTTTAGAATTCTAATATCTTCTGTTTTCAATGTAGGATGGTTGATCACCACCAATGCTTTTACATTCTCCTCATTGAAATTGGGAGGAAGGTTGAAGATTATAAGTGCCTTTTTACGTTCCTCCTGGACCCTAATTGTAAATTTGCTCTTGATGGCCGAATTTTGAAATTTTGGTAGTAGTTTCGCTGGGTTGTCCTCTTTACATGTAACTTTGAGCGTACCGTTAGGCAGTGTAGTGATGTTTTTAATGTTGACTCCAAGAGGACAGGGGAGTGAGATAAGGTCTTTTTTCAGCTGTAGGTTATCTTTTGAGCGATCCAGTCCTTGGAGTAGAACGCTGGAGAACTGGCGAGAAGAGGTTCCAGGTTGAGCAGAAGATTGAGCAGCGTAGGAGGAAGGAGCAGGAGCAGTAGGTCCTGATCTTTTGAATGACTGTTGTACCGAGTTTTTGACCTGTGTAGGAATTTCTTTCAAAATATTTGTAGTGAAAGATTTTAGGTCATTGTTGATTTTATGCTGGAAATTTGCGAAGTCATCATTTAGTTTCTTGGAAAGGTTTGAGAAAGCTACAGCATCTACCAGTAGCGGTCGAGAACGAGGTGATGGAGCAGAACCAACGTTACTTTCGAGAGTATGAAGAGAGATTTTAATATCTCTAAATTTGTCCTCCGTGTATGCTTTATGAGTGGCATTTAACTTTACGTTTTTGGTAAAATATTTCTCAAGTCTATCAATGTTTTTCATGATCTTAGCCACATGTTCGTTATTGAGATTAAAAGGTGGAGCATCTTTATCAGTAGCGGTGGAGCCAGGACTAGAACAGGTAGAAGGGGCAGGAGTAGAGGGAATATCTGTGGATTTTGAAGAACCAGGCAGAATCGGAAAGTCGAGAGCAGGAGTCGTCGGAGCCGGCGAAGCCGAAGCGGCAGGAATAGATGCTGAGTCCAAGGCGACCAGAGAGAGAGAGCCAGGAACCGGAGAAGAAACCAATGGGATGTCTTGAAGGGTTGGAGCAGAGAACTGAGCAGAGTGGGAAGGAGTGCAGGATACTTGGGTAGATCTGGTAATTGCAGGAGAGGTTGAAGTGGTAGTAGATTTTACCGCAGGTGTCGTAAAGTTTTTGGTTGAAGTTGTCCATGCAGGTTTGAGAAGTGGAGTTGTAACAGGTTTCGAGAGGATTTTTGAAGATTTGGGTGGGTCCAAGGGAGTAAGAGAAGTCACAGCGGAGTTTGAAGAAGAGGATGAAGTTTGTTTAGGCAGTCGAGGAGGCAGAATAGTGGAGGAGAACAATGGAGAGTCATATACTTGCGACGTACGAGGAACACTTTTGAAATTGGAAAGTCTAATTCCAGAACCACCAGTAGTGGGTGTATTCTCAATTGGATTATTTCCACTGGATGAACTGATAATTGAGTCTGTATTTACGGGTTCAGTTATTTCAGTGTTCATTAAACCAGGTGTAAGTATAATTGGGGGTAGCAAGGGTGGATAGTCCAAGTTAGAAGGTGAATATGAATTAGGATTCATTTTATAGAATATTTATAATACTCAATATAAAAATAATACTCTATGTTAAGATAATAGTACACAATATAAAAATTATACTTCATAAAAATGTTGTAGATAAGAGTATAGCATATAAAACCAGGTCAGCATTTCAAAAATTCGGAGGTGTCGTCAAAAGGACAATTATATATATATTATATATATTATATATACATTTTATAACAAAAAATGCTTTAGAGGCATAAATATTTAGTGAAATCAAGCGTGTCCGAAATGACAAAATTAAAGAGATAGTAACGACAAGCACCATAAATCATGTGACGAGCAACCTGGCACTTTGCCAAGGACAGATCCAAAACAAAAATACAGGGGGGAAAGGTTGAAGCGAAAGCTGAGAACATGAAATCAGATACATTTTAAAATGCTAATTACACACTAAAAATTAACACAGAGGGAGAAAATAACTTTTGAGTAATAGTAACCAGACTTGAAAATACATATATATATACACAAAATTACAAAAATATGCAAATATATTAAGATTTACAGATGTATAAAGTGCGGGGATTTCGCACTTTTTGAAAGAGCTTCCAATACAATTGTATTACAGCATTTTTTTTACATATAAATAGAATATTTTTGATTTTAAAATGCAGATACCTCGACAATCAGACGTCGGAACGGAAAATCACAGATACCGTAGAAAAGCTGAGACGAAGCACTTCAAGAAAACACTAAACAATTAAACACAAGACGCAAAATCACGCGCACACGGCATAAAAAAGCGGGAGCACAAAAACATGCGTACGATCTACCAGAAAGGTCAGGTGTCTCTCCTCTACCAGAAAGGTGTAAGGTAACTGTTTGGACGGCAGGGAAGTGCCACCCAATTTAGACCGGAACCCAGTGGGGAGGCATCCACAGGGACCGTACCCTCCTTCCCCTACCACCAACCTCTCGGAAGGACTTACGGACCCACATGTTTAACGTGATCGTACTCCGCGTGAACACGGCGGCAGATTTAGCAGCGGCTGGAATCGAACCCGGGCCTACCGAGTGCAACTCCAGCGCGCTAACCAATGGGCTACCGCGCCCCTGTATATTAGTGTTGTTGTTGTTGAGACCCAGACCGTCCGACCTACCAGAAAGGTGTAAGGTAACTGTATGGACGGCCGGGAAGTGCCACCCAATTTAGACCGGAACCCAGTGGGGGAGGCATCCACAGGGACCGTACCCTCCTTCCCCTACCACCAACCTCTCGGAAGGACTTACGGACCCACATGTTTAACGTGATCGTACTCCGCGTGAACACGGCGGCAGATTTAGCAGCGGCTGGAATCGAACCCGGGCCTACCGAGTGCAACTCCAGCGCGCTAACCAATGGGCTACCGCGCCCCTGTATATTAGTGTTGTTGTTGTTGAGACCCAGACCGTCCGACCTACCAGAAAGGTGTAAGGTAACTGTATGGACGGCCGGGAAGTGCCACCCAATTTAGACCGGAACCCAGTGGGGGAGGCATCCACAGGGACCGTACCCTCCTTCCCCTACCACCAACCTCTCTGAAGGACTTACGGACCCACATGTTTAACGTGATCGTACTCCGCATGAACACGGCGGCATTTGTGGTAGCGTGCAAATCTAGCGCGCAAACCACGGGGATACCGCACCCGAGATGGCCAACAGCACGCGGTGTTCCGAGGTGGTCACCCACCAAGTACTATCCGCGCCCGATGCTGCTTGACTTCGGTGATCTAACGAGAACCGGTGTTTTCAGCACGGTACGGCCGTTGGCCTCCTGTATATTAGTGTGTATGTCCTTGAGTCAGTGGATGCGATATCTAACGAACGGATGAAACGTTTCAAACGAAAATTTTTACGATAACTACAATCAATGAATACTGGAAGTCTATTGATTTTATAAGCAATCGAATATTCGGAAACCAACTCCAAATTTTAGAATGAAACTTTGAAAAAGATCATAAAAATTAGAACCTTTATTATAGTTACATAAAATATCATTTTTTATTTAATTTTTCATTAGAAAATGAATAACATAAACTTTGGGATACTAGCATGAGCCATTCTTGATATATTGTAAGTTTTTCAAATAAATTTTAAAAAATACATGAGACTATAATTGTGCAAACTACCGTGAAATATGTTCCCATTCCATGTGCAATATTATGTGACAACTGTGTTAGCATCATTCTGGTAGGTTTCATTCACGAGAGAAGACACTGTTTTGCAATAGTTTTGTATTTTGACATCAAACAATTCGTCAAATGTAATTTATTTGTCTGTCTGTCTATCTGTAATGCCTGTTGATAAATTAACAAAATATCGTCAACTTGACATTTTATTTAAAATGTTGCGAAATTGGTGAAAATGACGCCAAATTGATGAATATTCAATATATTGAAAAATTACGTTTAATTTATTTGTTAATTCCTGTCCCTTTGGGGAAAATTGATATTCTTGATTTAAGATATATTGAGCTTCACGGTATTAATCGCTTTAAATACAATATTCGCGTAAAATAGAAGTTAATTCGGTTAAGCTGTGAAGGACGCAAAGTCATTGGCAAAGTATTTTTGACACGCCCACCCATTTTATTCGCCCTCAAGAGAGAAACAAAAAGATTCAGCTCCGTTGCGTTCTGTCCCGTTGTCGATACTATAAGCATGGGCGCCCATAGCACATTTTCCAGGGGGCAAACTCAAGAATGATATGTACAATATTGACTACCCTGATCTCCACATCTGGGACTTTGAATGTCCAGGAGAGAGGAAATGCCTCCTTTCCCTCAGCCCATTGAGAAGGCTCACTGCTTTACTAGTAACCTCAGGACAGAACCTAACGGAGTCGAAGTTTCGATTTCCCCAGGGGTGGAAAAATAGAGTCTTTCCAGACCTCACAAAAGTTTCCGTGAAGTCTGAAGCTTTACACACTTATAGCCATCTCTCCCGGCCACTCAAACAGCAGCTGTAAGTCCTAGGGCCAGTCGAGTGGTCTGGGTCTTCAACACTTATAGCCATGGGTGCCTATAGGGGCGTTAAAAGTCAGAAATGTATGTATCAAGCTAGTCAATATTGTACGTCTCATCCATGAGTTTCCCCTCTGGGAAGTGTTCTATGGGCGCCCATAGGGGAGCGCGAGGGGGCACTTTCGCTTCCGTGAACTTTTAAGGGCAGAAATGTAGGTATCAAGTTAGTAGATATTTACCTCTTATCCTTGAGTTTGGCCGTCCCAAGAACAAGCTTTATGGGCGCCCTTGAATCCTACTCGTCCGAAACAAGGTCGACCTCTCCTGCAGTTACCACACTATATTTTGATCGTACTATATTTTGACACACACACACACACACACACACACACACACACGCACACTCTCCCTCTCTGGCCAACGGCCCTACCGTGCTGAAAACACCGGTTCTCGTTAGATCACCGAAGTGAAGCAGCATCGGGCGCGGTTAGTACTTGGGTGGGTGACCACCTGGAAACACCACGTGCTGTTGGCACATTTCGGGCGCGGTAGCCCAGTGGTTTGCGCGCTAGATTTGCACGCTACCACAACTGCCGCCGTGTTCATGCGGAGTACGATCATGTTAAACATGTGGATCCGTAAGTCCTTCCGAGAGGTTGGTGGTAGGGGAAGGAGGGTACGGCCCCCCACTGGGTTCCGGTCTAAAATTGGGTGGCACTTCCCAGGCCGTCCAAACTGTTACCTTACACCTTTCTGGTAGGTCGGACGGTCTGGGTCTCAACAACAAAAACAACAACACTCTTGGTTAGCGCGCTGGAGTTGCACTCGGTAGGCCCGGGTTCGATTCCAGCCACTGCCGAAAACTGCCGCCGTGTTCACGCGGAGTACGATCACGTTAAACATGTGGGTCCGTAAGTCCTTCCGAGAGGTTGGTGGTAGGGGAAGGAGGGTACGGTCCCTGTGAATGCCTACCCCACTGGGTTCCGGTCTAAATTGGGTAACACTTCCCGGCCGTCCAAACAGTTACCTTACACCTTTCTGGTAGGTCGGACGGTCTGGGTCTCAACAACAACAACAACACTCTCTCTCTCTCGCTCTCTGTGTCCTTTTCCCTCCCTTTCACCCGTGTTTTAATCCCGTTAATTATATAATGATCTAACTAATTCTATTTTTTTTTCAGAATGCAGCTACATTCTGAATGCAGCTACATTTCAGAATTTCGTGGCTATACCTACTCTATTTTAAAATCTCTACTTTCGAATAATGTTTTAATCCCATTTAAATATTCCACTTGTTTCTAATTTTCTACAGAATACATCTGCATATAAATTATCATAGTGATACGTGCATTCGCACCTCACAGATACACACACACACTGATGGAAATATTTCCCAAAATGTTCGAAATGTGTTCATGATGTCTTTAAGTGTATTTTTTAGTCTAAATGTGTGATTATCCGTGAACTTTCTCGATACAGTTGCATTAGGAAATAATAAAATTATTCTTTAATTTAGTCAATACTGAATTATATAATTGTAATGTAAGAAACAATGCATTTAAAAAATGTCTATATTGCTAAATTGTAAGTTATATATCCGCTTCTTTAATTTAGTCAATATTGAATTAATTAAATTCTAATCTAAGAGATAATACATTTAAAATGTGCCTATATTGCTAAATTATAAGTTATATATTCTATAAAAAGATAAACAAAATTGCTGGAGGTCATTCTCTTGATGTAGAGAATACGGGGTTGCTTTAGTAACCTTGAGAAAGAGAGGGCGCTCCTTCTCTTATCACGCTGGCGATAAAACGACGCTTAGCGCCTGATTTGAAAGAATGGTTCTGTCGTGGTATACTCTTTGGCTTTCCACATAAGAAATATATAATTTGTGTTATTGTTTCCCATCCTTTTTAAATAAATTTACTAATCTGTAGGGAGTGTTATGTGTTGGACACATCAAATCATTTACATTAAAGTCAGGTAAGATAACTTTTCTTTATCAAGAACAATTACTTTCTAGAGTCTTTTCACTCTTAAAACTCGTAGTATTTTAAAGTCTGTGAAATAAACAGCCTGCCAGGACGACAAGTGTTGAAATTAACGTTTTATTTTTTGACGGTAAGTCCCTGTTTTCTAAAGCTACTTAAATTGTTTGTTTAGGTTATTTTCTCAAATGAGTATTATTGTAATAATTCAGCATACTTTTAAACATTGCCTGGGGAGTGCCTAGTTATTTGAAAAATATTACCTAGGGCATTCTTGCGTTTTTCTTTGAAGGTATTTGGTCATATTTCGGAAACTGTAGGCGTATTTTGAAACCAAAGGAGCAGTATAAATGGTGATTTTTAAGACATGGAAGTTTTAAGAGAAGTTTTAAAAACAGTAAGTTATGAGTTAAGAAATAGAAGTGAAAGCTTTGAAGACGATAAGGTAGACATAGGAAATTTGGTGTCGTATCTTCGTCACCCCGGAACTGGGGGGGGGAGGGGGGGGGGCAAGAGAGAATTAGAAGTTTTCGAAAACTCCTTTATGTCAGTCTGGAAGCCTATCCAGTAACTTAGAAGTGAATATAACACAGTAGGTTGAAGGCTGCACACTAATAGTATCGACCATAGTACAGAACCTAACTGAGACGGATTTTTCCTTTTCACCAGGATAGTGGAGTAAATGCAGGTGTTCTAATAGACCTCTAAAAGTTTCGGTGATCTAACGATTTAAACTTTGAATACATATAGTATTATACAGCTCGGGAATTATTAAAGCTTAAAATTCAAATTACTTCGTTAATACAGCATATAATGATAAATAAAATAATAAAAGTATCGGCCAGTTTCGAAAGTGAAAAAGTTTTTTTTGCTAGGGCACATAAGAAGCGCAACTTTAACCCGTCACAGTAAGATTAGCGACTGATGCAAAAACAGCATACGTGACAGAGGCAGGGAAAGGGTGTTGTTAAGGGTGAGAAAAGAAAAGCGAGATAAAAAACCCAGGAGGCAGGAGCTAGAGGTGGGATATAATGAATGAACGGTAAAATACCAAAGAGGAAAGTGAACGTCCAACAAAGGATTCAATTTACATGTTCATAAAATCCCAATGCAATTACATTAACAATTAAGAGATGAAACGTATCAAAATAAGAAGGAAGCAAATGAAATCGCAAAATTAAATTTGTGATTTCCAAGCAGAAGAAGTAGTAATTATCATTAATAAGGGATTTTGACTGAGAACCAACCTATGACGAAACTTTCAGCTGTTCTGAAGTTGTCACCAGTAGCTTTTAAACTTGACTGCCTTTTTTCTCAAAGATGTGATTTTCGATATTTTCATAAATTTAAATTGATATAAGTCAAATTATACTGCACGGATATGAATGAAATTTGGAACAATTGTTTATATATAGGTCCCTTTAATTTGTCTTCAGAAATTGCTGACATACGTGTTTGTTTTTTTATAATGATTTTTGAAAACAATATTTGTGGTGTAAAATCATGTTTTCTTACATTATTTTTTATTAAATATTTTCTAATTCATATTTACAAAAACTGTAAAGACAATTTATTTATTACATATTTTTATGTTAAAAAATGTTCGAATTAAAATTTTAGAAAAATTATTTTTCTACTTGTATCAAAAAGAAAACTTGTCAAATTTTTGAAATTTTAATTTTTTAAAAATAATTTTTTTTTTAATTTTTATAATTTTGAATATCATATTTTGTTTATTATACTTAAAATCAACCTCTATACAAAAAATTACAACTATAACAGATTTCAGCAATTTGGGTATCCTTAAGAGAACTTTTAGTTCGATCAACATAACCAAAACAGCCGTCTCAAGGAATGTGATAAACGTCTCAACAATTCCACCCTTCCCTTAAAAACCCCATTCCTGTCTTAAATCGTTGGGAGTGTTTATCACATTTCTTGCGAAACTCTTGCATCCTCATACTTTGCTTAAACTTTCACATTTCTTGCGAACACCTCTGGATCCTGCCTATTGGGTTTTATAACCACCTTTTCTTCTCTCGTCGCTGGCAACATCTTTTACCTGCTTCTGCTACGTTTGCTGTTCATGCATCAGCAGCTGATCTTGTTCTCACGAGTGAACATTGCGCTTCTTGTGTGTCATGAGAATGAAGGCTGATTTTGCCTTTGAAACCGGTCGATACTTTTCATTTTTTATTATATCTTTTAATGAAGTTGTTTGAATTTTATACATAGTACTGACCAAGGGACAAAACCTAATTGAGTCAATATTTAATTTATACGACTATTTTCGACGTATACATTTATTGTTAAACAAAATGTACTAAAACAAAAATCTGCAACTAATTTTTTAAGCATGTTAGATTCACAATCAATGTCCCGACGAAGGCGGCTAATTTTGCCTTCGAAACCGGTCGATAATTTCCCTTTTTTATATCCTGCTTTTAATGAAGTTGATTGAATTTTATACATAGTATTGACCAAGGGACAACACCGCTGGACGTATACATACATCGTTAAACAAAATAAAACAAAACGTACTAAAACAAAAATCTGCAACTTTATATTTTAAGCGTGGAACTTTCCATGTCTTTGACAGGCTTAAATACTAGTAGGAAATAAAATATAAAACCCTTTAAAGCAGGAATTCGATTATGCATGTAAGAAAAGAAAGATGTGAAATATTATGCGGGATATGAGTGTTTATTTAGAATTTATTTCACTGTGAATGCATTGAACCGTCACAATACATACCCATCGATCCAGATATACCTATCTATCCGTTTCACATCCACATTCAGCTGAGAAATCCGGGAATTTTTCATCAGAAAACAATTAACATACATTTTAGAACGCTAACATGAACCGTTCTCGAGATATTGCACATTTTAAAAAAAAATTACCAAAAAATTATATAAAGTAAAAAGAAATATTTCCTATTGAGAAACATGTTCACTTTTCATATGTAATATCATGCGATAAATTCGGTGATATCATTCTCGTGGATCTAGCTCGTTCCATTCATGAAAAAAGATACTTTGAGTAATACTTTTGCATTTGGACGCCAATAGTCATTTATCTGCTATAAGTATAAATTATTTCTCGTCCATAACACTTGGCGAGATTTTGGCGACGAATTTGCGGAATGCAGCCAACTTGGCGCATTTTTAAATATTACCAAATCAAAGAAAATTTCGCCAAATGATAAAAATGACGCTAAATCAATGAAAACAACTGCTATTTGACGAAAATTCAATAGCTTGGAAAAAATACAAGTATCTACTACAGTGACCGCCGGTTATAAGATTCAGTGGTTATAAGAAACAGCCGTTTATAAGACCCAAAACGACAGAAACAAATACAAACTTCATTTTAACATTAAAATTGTGTCGCTTATAAGAAACACGATTCCGCTTATAAGAAACAGTTTTCTACAGAAAATTTGTTGATTTCCTTGCGACGCGGGTGTAAAAAAGAAAAAAATCCATTTGTTTAAGGTTAACTGAAGGACGAGTTGTTATCTCTTGTCTCTGGGCGTACGGGGAGGGGGTGGGAGTTTGCTATGTAACAAAGGATGACAGAGAATTTCTCCGTGGAAAGGCTTAGGGGGAACAACCCCAAACCAGTAAGAAACGAGTTTTAATCTTTTGGCAGTTAAGGAAACATACTGATAAGGAAAGGCATCTCTGCTTATGCACTCAAATAAGATTCGTACAGCTTTAGTTAGTCATTTTATGTTTTGCTAGTGGAAGCATGTCGCAAAAGAGAAAAACCCTTACTTTGCTTGAAAAGCAAAGTTTACTTAAAAAGTATGATTCTCTACCTCTGTGTAGTCAAAGAGAAGCTGCTTCTGCATTAGAAATTCCGCACTCAACATTATGTAAAATCCTGAAAGGCAGAAATGAAATTTTGACGCCAAATTGTAATCTTCAAAGAAAACGGAAACGAGAAGGAAAGGCAGCTGCTATAGAGGAAGCACTCTTACAATGGTTTTCTAACGCCAGATTAAAGAACGCTCCTATCAGTAGGGCAATTTTACTGAAAAAAGCAGAAAATTTTGCGGAAAAATTAGGAGAAAAAGAGTTCCGTGCGACTGATGGTTGGTTAAGCCGCTGGAAAGAACGAAATAACATTGTGTACAAAAAAAATTATGGAGAGAAGCAGGACGCGGACTCCGAGTCGGCATCTTCATGGATTACGCAAAGCTTACCACCTCTATTAGAAAAATACGCTCCTCATCAAATTTTTAACACTGACGAGACTGGGCTCTATTTTAGAGCGATGCCCGAGTATACAATGATGTTCAAAAATGATCTATCCTCCGTTGGAAAAAAACAAAAAGATCGAGTTACAGTTCTGTTAACAACAAATATGACGGGAACTGTAAAAAAAAGCCCTTTAGTTATTGGCAAAAGCAAACGTCCGCGCTGTTTAAGTGGAATAAAAAAATTGCCAGTGATCTACGAAAATTCAAAGAATGCCTGGATGACAAGTAGAATTTTTGAAGACTTTTTGTTAAAGTGGGACAGGGAACTGATGGGAAGAGAAAAAATTCTTTTAATCCTTGACAACTGTTCGGCTCATCCTGTAGTACAGCTGACAAACATTGAACTTTGTTTTTTGCCACCCAATACAACTTCCATCATACAGCCTCTTGACCAAGGAATTATTAAAGCATTTAAAACCCTGTATCGGTCAAATTTGCGACAGAAAATAGTAGATGCAATTGATGAAGAGAAAGGATCGGCTTGCGAAATAAGCAAGAAAATAACCTTGCTTGATGCTATCCATATGATCGCAGGCGCATGGAAAAATGTTTCTGACATATGCATTTTTAATTGCTTCCGTAAAGCAGGATTTTTGAAAAATAATGTTGACATACCAGCAGAAGATGTAGAAGAATTAGAAGCACATTTCGAAGAATGGATTCACATCGATGAAAATTTACAAACATCTGAAGAAAAAAGTGATGATGACATAGTGGCGGAAATTCAGAATGTTTGCAATGAAGAAGAAAATGAAGACGACGTTCCACAAGAAGAAAATTTTCCTACAGCCAAACAGTCGCGAGAAGCCCTAACTATAATTAGAAAAACTCTTGAACATAGAGGGGCATCAGAAAAAGTTTATGGACTATTTTATGATTTAGAAATGGATGTACGTAAACTAATCACAGACTCATTAGCACAAACAACACTGGATAAATTTTTTGCTGTTCCTCAGTAATAGATTACGGTATGTATGAAAATGTACTATGCTCTTATACAAAAATGAACGACCTATGAGTTTTACTTTTTATTCTTATTTAATTACATACTAGTATATGCATACATATAGATAATATTTTAAGTTGTAAGGCTTAATTCGTAAAATAAGAAATATTTTTGAATGCAAAACTCAATTTACAAATGTATTATGTATGTACTAATATTTTACTTATATACATTTATCTTTTAAATTCTGTAAAATTGTGTTCAATAGTTAGTATTTACAATGGAAGAACGATATTTAAAAAATTTCCGGATTTAAGAAACAACTGCTTATAAGAAACAAAACGAGCGAAACGAACGTGTTTCTTATAAGCGGCGGTCACTGTATAAGAATAACTTATTTTGTTTTTACTGTGAAAGTAGTAAATACATTGCATTATATAAGGAAAGTGCTGCCCACATCAGATTTTTTTCAAAGGTGGCGCAGAGAAAATACGAAAAAACTAAAATATCTAGAGAACGGCTAGTCTTAGTGTAATGGGGTTGGTCTTTTTCTTTTCTTCGTTAAAAATTACGTATAAAGTAAGCATTTAATGTATATATTTGAGCATACGTAGTTTTTTATTTTAAATTTTAACGATTTTTGCGGGCTATTTTGCAAAAAAAGGCAGCTTATTTTTTTCCGAATCGTACCAAAATCTAATCAACACCAGGGTAACTCACAAGTGACTTATCTACCGAAGTGAAATTCGGTGCATCAGTTTTTCTGTTAGAGTGGATCCAGGCAATTTTTGCGGGCCATTTCGCAAAAAAAGGCGGGTTCTTTTATTCGGAATCTTACTAAAAACTGATCAGCAGCAGGATCATAGCCAAGTGACTTACCTACCAAATGTTATGAAATTCGGTCCATTCGTTTTTGAGTTAGAGTGGATACATACATTGCAGAGACAGAGGGACACACAGACACAAATAAAGACGCCACGCTAAAAATAGTTTTTTCGTGTTCTCGAGGTCTCGAAACGTGTAGATTCGTCGAAAACTCGAGTTGCGATTTTCGGCATGATTTCAATACTTTCCCTGTACATTACCATGTATTGCAGGGAAAGTAAAATCTGATGTGGGTAGCATATGACTTTCTCTGCGGACTCAAATTTTTTTTTTATTTCTTTAATAATTCATTTGAGTTTAATTGCACAAAATGACACTGAATTTGCATTTTTAATTCAATTTCTGCTTTTATTTGGTAATTGGACATTTCCCCAAAGGCTACATAAAAAAATGTAAAATATCTCAAATATCTCGAGAACGGTTAGTCCTAGAGAAATTGATTACTCTTATTCTTTTCCTTGTCAAAAAATTACGTATAAAACAAGAATTTAATTGATACATTTGAACATACGTAGTCTTTTTTAGATATTGACGATTTTTAAGGACCATTTCGTAAAAAAAGGCAGGTTGTTCTTTTCCCAATCGTACTAAAATCTGATCAGCACCAGAGTATCCCACATGTGATTTATCAACCCAATTTTGTGAAATTTGGTCAATTTGTATTTCAGCTAGAGTGAATATGAGACATTTCGCAAAAAAAGGCGGATTCTTTTTTTCCAAATTATTCCAAAAACTAATCAGCACCAGGGTCATACACGAGGGTCTTACCTACCAAATTTTTTGAAATTTGGACCCTTCGTTTTTGAGTTAGAGTGGATGCATACATTGAACAGACACACAGACAGACAGACAGTCAGACAGACAGACAAACAGACACACACATAGACGTCAAGTTAAAAATAGTTTTTTCGTATTCTAGAGTGCTCGAAACGTGTAGATCCGTCGAAAACTCGAGTTGCGATTTTCGACATGATTCCAATACTTTCCCTATACATTACCATGTATAGTAGGGAAAGTAAAAAGCTAGAAAAAATTCAAAACCACCCTTGAGATATATGAAGTCTTCTAATTGTTGAAAACCCATTTTAACTTTTCCCTTGCAATAATTGCAGATACAATATTTATTTGGCTGTTGGATAAAAAATAAATATCGTTTCTAAAATGCATTAGAGTCCTTCTTAAATTGCAACTTTATTTTTATCGAGAAAAAGAGGTAAGCGAAAAATGTCTAAGTGAACAGATGTCTAAGCCGGAATAAAAATAGAGCCAATTTCCAGTTGGTCACAAAGGAATTTTTTTAAATGGTCTTCAAATATAAATACTATATAAGTACATATGCTTTCTATATTTAAATATTGGATATTCATAAAAAAATACTTCCGTTAAAACACGCTTAAATGTGTAAAAATACGCTGTCTGTAAATTTAAAAGAATTACTCTTTTCTATCACTGTTTAATCATGTTACACAAATTTTCTATTGAAATAACATTACGTCTGGGAAAAGGAAGCTCTTAAAATGTTCAAAGTCAATTACTTTCCTCTTACAGTAATTGCAGATACAATAATTATCTTGCTGTAGGAGAAAAAAAAAGACTCTTTTCTAAAGCACAGTAAGTAAGTATCAGTCTTAAATTGTAACTTGGTTGTTATCGTGAAGGAGAGGGGAGGAGGAGAAAAACATTCCTGAGGCGGAATAAAATTAAGCCAATTTCTAGTAGGTTGCAACGTCGATAAATAATTTTTTTAAAAATGGGATCCAAATTTAAAGCAATTGGCAAAATGTATTTTTTTAATATCTACACAGTTTATTGTATAGGGAAAGAAGTATTGTGACGGGGTCGAAAATTCGAATTCGAGTTTTCGACGGAAGAGCGCTTTTCAAGCATTCCTGAAATCCAATCAAACGTTTTTAAAGTGATATCTCTATGCGTGTGTGCGTAAGTATGTGTTCGCGCGTGTGTGTGTGTATGTGTTAGTGTGTATGTGTGTGTGGGTGTGTATGTGTGTATGTGTTAGTGTGTTAGTGTGTATGTGTGTGTGTGTGCATGTCTGTGGGTGTGTATGTGTGTGTGCGTGTGAGCGTGTGTGTAAGTATGTGTGTGTATGAGTGTGTGTGTGTGTGAGTGTGTGTGTGAGAGTGTATGTGTGTGACGGTAAGTATCTGTGAGGGTGTGTGAGGGTGTATGTGTGTGTGTGTGAGGGTGTGTGTGTGTGTGAGATGGCGTGTGTGTGTGAGATGGTGTGTGTGTGTGAGATGGTGTGTGTGTGTGAGATGGTGTTGTTGTTGTTGAGACCCAAACCGTCCGACCTACCAGAAAGGTGTAAGGTAACTGTTTGGACGGCCGGGAAGTGCCACCCAATTTAGACCGGAACCCAGTGGGGGAGGCATCCACAGGGACCGTACCCTCCTTCCCCTACCACCAACCTCTCGGAAGGACTTACGGACCCACATGTTTAACGTGATCGTACTCCGCGTGAACACGGCGGCAGTTTTGGCAGTGGCTGGAATCGAACCCGGGCCTACCGAGTGCAACTCCAGCGCGCTAACCAATGGGCTGGTGTGTGTGTGTGCGTGCGTGAGTGTGTGTGTGTGTGTGTGCGTGAGGGTGTGTATGTGTGAGTGAAGGTGTGTGTGTGATGGTGTGTGTGGAAACGATATCTCACCAACGAATTGGTCGATTTGATCGAATTTGGTACAAAAATTACTTGCATTGGTGAACACTGGTACAAAAGTTACTACCATTTGTGAACACTGGAAGTCTATTAATTTTAAACGCAATTGAATGTTCGGAAAGCCCTCAAATTTTCAAATGAAATTTTGAAAAATTCATCAAAAAATCAGAACCCTCAATAATGCTACGTAAATGATCATTTCTTACGTTCTTTTTCTTTAGAAAACGATTGACATAAATTTTAGAACGCCAGCTTAAAGCGTTTACGAGATATTGTACATTTTTCAACTAAATTTATCAAAAAATCACATAAAACTAGCGGATCTAGCCCGCTAGGCTGTCATTATATGTATACCATCCAGTTTTTGTAGTAATCAGTTTGTTAGTAAGTTTTGAGCCTGCTCCTCGCCCCTTTGACAGCCCACTTCTGTTGCCTCACCGACTTTCTTGCGCAGGTTCAAAAGTCGCAAAGCAGCAAAATTTGGTTCAAATTTTGCTTGAGCAGATCTAGTGGATCCATTGCGGACTAAAAATTGTAAGAATTACATTAAAATATTACATTAGAATTTTAACTACATTAAAACTGGAGCAAGTGTCACCATTCATCAGGTGGTTGAAAGCATAATACGGATGCTCGGAACGTGCTCTCCTGTCGAAAACTCGAATTCGAATTTTCGACCCCGTCACAATACGTCCCTTATACATTACAATATGTATATAAGGAAAGTAAAAATATAGACTGTATTGCAAATCCTTCAAAATTTATCTGTTTATTTTTTTAAAAAAGAGGTTCTAACTTTAATTTTGAATGAGAACATTTTCAGCACATGTTACTTTTTACATAATACTTTTACATGTTATATTTTACCCGTTACTTTTTACTCAAAATGAGGTTTTTTGCAAATACTTCTGTCTACAAATATTTTTACAAAAAATTTATCAAATTTTTCTAATGTTCCATTCTAGTCCACCTAATTTGGTCGATACATATGTTTTAAAATAAAACTGAGTGTTTCTAGGCTGAGTAGGGACTTTGGAATTGAATTTACATACATACATACATACATACATACAATCATACATATATTACGTAATTACGTTTTAACAGTAAGATTAAAAAATTCTGATGTGATCAGAACATGACTTTCCTTATATAATGCAACGAATTTACTTCTTTCACAGTAAAAGAAGATGTATAGGACAAATATCCTAATATTTTTAATGTTGAATTGTGTTACACTTGGCTATTTTGTCTCCACAGACTCACGGGCATACACACATACATACATACTTACACACACACACATATACACAGACATCATCTCAAAAACGTTCGATTCAAGTTCAGGGATGCTTGAAACGTGGTCTTCCGTCGAAAAACTCGAATTGAAATGTTCAACCCCGTAACAATACTTTTCCTATACACTATACTATTGTATTATGCATAAAGGGAAAGTAAATATATTAACTTTTGGATGTATGTGCCTTGTTGTTGTCGGAAAGCGTTTTGAACACGCTGCACACTAGTTTTCGATGCATTTAAGTGTTGCTTATTTTGACATTTTTGAATGGGAGAACACTTCGCCAATAGTAATATTGCGTCTTATAAATAAGAAATGCTTTTCTTTCTTCTCACACAAACCGTCCGATCCACCCGTAGGTATAATGTATCTGTATGGACCGTCGTACAGTGTCACCCAATTTAAGCCTGAACTAAGTGGGGACGACAACCTCTGGGACCGTACCCTCCATCTCCTGCCCCAAACCTCTGGGAAGGACGTACGGCCAAAGATATTTAATGGACCCGTACTCCGCGAAAACATGGTGATAGTTTGTGCAGATCCTATGATAGAACTCGGATCCACAAAGTGCAATTCTTATGCCTTATCCACTGGACTATCCCGCATCAACAAATGTTTTTGTCGACCCAGACAGTTTGACCTATCCGTCCAAGGTATCTGTTAGGACAGTCGAGAAGTGCCACCCAATTTAAACCGGAGCCTAGTGGAGATGGCATCCTCAGGGCCAATAACCACCTTCCTCTACCACCAAATTCTCGGGAAGAATACGGACCCACATATTTAGTGTGCCTGTATTCCGCGTGATCACGGGGACAGTTTGGACATAGCCGAGAATCGAACTCGGATCGTCCAAATGCAATCCCTGCGCGCTAACTACTGGGCTGTTCCACCCCTAATAAATGCCTTCTCTAGCTGTTTTAGTGTCGAATTTTACTCATTAAGAAATGCTCTACAATTTTATAATTGTTTTTTTTTTTATCTAACTTGCTTTTGTTGCAGAGTTCGTTTTGCTAACTTCTCCGCTAGGGGAAGTCATTTTTATTCGGTCGGGAATGGTCGAATAAAAGAGACTGCTTTCGATAAACCTAACGTAGCGTCAAATTATGGACTTTTCCTTACATATTTATATTATGAAGCTGGACAATTTTCGTGGAAAACCTGCATAAGTAGGATTTAAATTTTTACGACGTAAAATGTCAAAATAAGGCCGGCTTTTAATGCTATTTAAAAGTATTTTCTTTGTATTTAAAATTTGTTGCACTTTAAGAAAATTTAGTGTTGCAAAACTCAGTTCTAAGCGAATTGTAATTTCAAAAGTTCTTTCAACTCAAAGAAAATGGTTGGAAAAAAGACTTCGGAAAACGTTATCGTTTAGCGTAATTTTTGTTCGAAAGTTCATTTAAAAAGTCTAGTGGAAATTAAATTACACAAATAAGAAAAGAAATAATTTCTTCTTATACAAAACTTTAAAATATTTTTTTACCTTATAAGCAATCAGTATATCAAATTGCTACTTTTACGGTACAAGAAATCCCGACAACTGAACGTTTATTATGAATTCTTATCTTTCAAAGTGAATTCTAAGTCGTATTTCACTAGGAAGATTTATAGTATGCGAATTTATAATTTAAGTTTCCCGTTTCGGGTTCTTTTGAGTTTTACTTTAAGAAATATTAGAATACGACCTGTAAAAAATAGTATATATAGAGATTTAAATACTTAATGGATATGTTTTGTTAATGTATTGTTTTATTTTGAAAATTATACGAAGCAATGTGTTTTTGTAGTAAAAACATGGCTTTGAGAAAATGAACATTGAAATTTAAGCATTATAAGCCATTTACATGTAAATGAACTTGCATTGTTTCGACACAACTTCTGTTCCGGGGCGCGGTAGCCCATTGGTTAGCGCGCTGGAGTTGCACTCGGTAGGCCCGGGTTCGATTCCAGCCGCTGCTAAAACTGCCGCCGTGTTCATGCGGAGTACGATCACGTTAAACATGTGGGTCCGAAAGTCCTTCCGAGAGGTTGGTGGTAGGGGAAGGAGGGTACGGTCCCTGTGGATGCCTCCCCCACTGGGTTCCGGTCTAAATTGGGTGGCACTTCCCGACCGTCCAAACTGTTACCTTACACCTTTCTGGTAGGTCGGACGGTCTGGGTTTCAACAACAACTTCTGTTCCAGTACGAATCTTTGAATGGAAGTTAAAAAAAATGTGAATGTCCATCTATTAGAACATTATCTGGAACAGAATAGAAAATATGGATATTTAAATACGAGATGGATATGTTTTGAAAATGTACTGTTTTATTTTGAAAATTATATGAGGTAAAGCAGTGTAATTTTTGTAGTAAAAGCATGGTTTTGAGAAAATGAACATTGAAGATAAATCGTTACAAGCCATTTACACGTAAATGAATTTGCATTGTTTCGACACAACTTCGGTTCAAGTACGAATCCTTGAATGGAAGTTAAAAGAATGTGAATGTCCATCTATTAGAACTTTATCTGGAAGAGAATAGAAAATATGGATATTTAAATATGCGATGGATATGGTTTGAAAATGTCCTGTTTTATTTTGAAAATTATACGAAGTAAGTAGTGTAATTTTTGTAGTAAAAGCATAGTTTTGAGAAGATGAACATTGAAGATTAAGCATTACAAGCCGTTTAAACGTAAATAAACTTGCATTGTTTCGACACAACTTCCGTTCTAGTACGAATCTTTGAATGGAAGTTAAAAAAATGTGAATGTCCATCTATTTTAGAACATTATATGGAACAGAATAGAAAATATGGATATTTAAATACGAGATGGATATGTTTTGAAAGTGTGCTGTTTTATTAAAATTATACGAAGTAAAGCAATACAATTTTTGTAGTAAAAGCATGGTTTTAAGGAAATGAACATTGAAGATTAAGCATCACAAGCCATTTACATGTAAATGAACCTTCATTGTTTCGGCAAAACTTCTGTTCTAGTAAGAATCTTTGCATGGAAGTTAAAAAAAATGTGAATGTCCATCTATTAGAACATTACCTGGTAAAGAATAGAAAATATGGATATTTAAATATGGGATGGATATGTTTTGAAAATGTGCTGTTTTATTTTGAAAATTATACGAAATAAAGCAATATAATTTTTGTAGTAAAGAGCATGGTTTTGGGGAAATGAACATTGAAGATTAAGCATCACAGGCCATTTACACGTAAATGAACTGTCATTGTTTCGGCACAACTTCTGTTCTAGTACGAATCTTTGTATCGAAGTTAAAAAAATGTGAATGTCCATCTATATAATAATTGATTAACGCATTTGTCTATTTCTAGACCCTCCAGAAGTCTCACTCTTTTCCGATGAGTAGTGGTGTTTGATCACTTCTGGAATAATTTCTTATACTTTATACCCGTTAACTTCAGATGAGTGTTATATGACCGTATGAGAGTTAACGGGTATAAAGTATAAGAATTTATAACCCCTAACCTTTAATGTTCTGAATGTACATCTCATGATTGTGTTTTTAGATGTATTCGTTGAATACATCGTCATACATCTTAAATCATATATCTATCTCCTCCCTCTCCTCATATTAATTAGTGTGCGTCTGCAGACAGGACAGCTGAATTTTATTCTGAACCATTCACTAATACAACTTTGGTGAAATGTATGCCCGCAGAATATCGTCCAATCTGCCTGGCCTTCCAAACAAATAGCACAGATACTATCGTTCCAGAATGTTGGCTGATGTAAGTTTGAAGCAGACGTTCTACAATTAACACCATTATATCGACACCCCCTACAAGTAGGACCATGTCGACTCATGATGATTAAATGGTAACTAAGAGTGAATTCTTATATACAGATCGATAATGTATTTTGATAACTCGTTTTCTAGAGAAATGTATTTCCATTTTATAAATAGTTGTGTTTTTTGATAATACAGAAATAATCTCGTGTTTCAGTCCAGCTCTATTCAACAACCTTGATACAATTTTAGATATATTCTTATCCCAGAAGAAATACGATTAGGAATTTCCTGTTAGTATGCATAAACTTCCTGCGAGTTATCTGAAAAAAAAATGATTATTTTAGAACGAAAGAACTCGTCGACCAAGCCCCACTGTTAGGAGGCACACCACCCATGATTATGAATTCGTGTTTCTATTTTGACGTCTAAGTTATCACCACATCATTTCAAATTGGAAAGTTTTTAACCTTTTAATTATTTGAATAATATACACTACACACCATATAAAATAAAAACACCATTTATTTTTTGTTAACACATTATTTATAACATACAAAATATAGTCATTCCATTTGACTAGAAGAGTTCATCACATTCTGACTTCTTTCATCTGAGTAGAAACAGTCACATATTCTATCTTATTAAAATGTTTATAAGATATATAGTTAAAAAGATATACTTTAAAAAGATATATAGTTAAAAACATATACTTTAAAAAGATAAAAAAAAATTATTTATAAAAATTATCACTAAAATTAAAAATCATGATTTGTGTATTTCTCTCATGTAGTGTGAGATCAAGTATTTTAATTCCGTGTAGTTTAATTGAAAATTATTCTTCCTGTTTTATACTTTTTATCATATAATGTCCGTAAGACAAACATGTAATTTTATCATCTAATATATATTTCTTATCATAGAAACTACTTAACGAAATTTTATTTAGGTTAACAGTACACAACTCATGATTTTTACTAATAATTTGAGATTGTTTATTTCGTAATAAATCATCATTTCGTAATGTTTTGATAAAATTATCATGTTGAAGAGTTTTCAAAACACTAGCTTTTATTCCTTTTGCTGTTTTTTTACATTCCGTTCCAAAAATATATGAATACATTTTTGGTTTCAAACCACAAAACTCTTTAATAGGTAAACCTCTTGTTTCATCTTTTAAAAACCCTAACCGCATATAGTTCCCAGTATTATACAAGAAATGATCTTGTTCATAATTCGAAAAATCGAAGATATTAGGGAGTTCTGTTGCCATATCTTCATAAATATCATGAGTTTTTATTTCTAAACACAGACTATCAGTGTCTGTATATAATAATGTGACTTTATCATTGTAATATTTTTTAAAAACTTCATAGTAAATTCGATGCATGTGAAGTTTGCTTAATTCCAATACAGTAAATCCAATATAAATCGGTTTATTTAAACATAAAGTACTACGTTTTTTTTTAAATAAAACACAATGTTCGTTAATCGGTTGAAAATAATCTAAACACGAACTTTGTAAGTGTTTTTTGCATTCTTTTTCGGTAATACCGATTGAAACGTTTCTTAGTTTTCTAACATTTAATAACGTACGACCAAAAAATGCGTTATTCATTAATTTGAAAAAATTTTTAAAAAAGTTTCCTTTCGCCTTCTTGCGTTCGTTATTATTCAATTCGATATAGGGTTTCAACCATGGTGTTTGGCGAAAGGAAACTATTCTATGAATTTGTTTTAAAATCATTCCCTGTTTTAAATAAAATTGTAAGTTTAAATAATGAACTACATAACTTTTTTTATCGTTTAAATTTGGAATAAGCTTTTTTGTTTTATTAAACTTTAAATTAAACTGATGTAATAAATGTTTTTGATATGGTGATAAATCATCATAAGTAACTTCAACGTGTTCCGCTGCCAAAGGAAAAGATTCATGTTCATCGTATAAGGATTCTGGATAGGATAAGTCTACTTCTAATATATATCCGATATCTGAATCGGGTGTAACTTTAAATATATTAAATTGTTCTATTTCCTTAGAACTCAACCATTTAAAATCCCCTATTGGTAAATAACTCGACATAACATATCCGTAAAGGTTAGTCACATCTAAAGATATTATGTATTTTTCTTCTAAATCAGGGTTATATGTTTTTGGAATATAAATATTATTTGCTTCGCTGAATCTTTTACCAACCATACACACCCCTCCTCGTATTCCATGTTCAAGTAACAGATACATATCTACATCTTTAATGAGTTCAAGGGTGCAATCTGTCATTTTAAGTCCTGCACTCCAAGTTAAATCGGCTGCTGATATGAATTCCAATGCTTCTAAATTATAGATTTTCATAGTGATATCTCTAAAACTTTCAAACACTTCTGCTAATAGTATACAATCACAAAATAAATATAATTTAAGATAATCTTCAAAAGTTTTACATTTAAATTTTTTCCAAATTTTTTTCGCAAACATATATTCTTCTTCAGTTATGTGCTCGTTTGTGAGATCATTGAAAAAACATTTTTTAGAGGGGAGTTCAACACCATTTAATTTTATTTCACTATTTAAATATGAATAAGGAAAAACACCTTTTCTTCTTAATAACTGATATTTCTTTTTTGAGGGGAAGAATTCATTAAAAATAGGGAAATTATAATCTGATATATTTAAAGTATCAACCAGCTTTGATAGAGGTGAACTTAAAAAATTATAACTATCTAAAAATTTTAATCGGTCAATTGTGAAGGTAGTAAATTTTTCATTGTTTATTGGTATAACACGAATATTTTTGGCAAATCTGTTTGAAATTTTTTTAAAAATCAAATGAGAATCATATCCAGTTAAATTATGAATAACAACAGGTATAAAAGGCGATATTTGTAAATTTAAATTGCATGGGGAGGAGTGACATAATCCGTTAAATCGTCCCGTTATATGGTTATGGTCTCTAGAAATTATACCTCCTGTTTTAAACTGTTTACCGCAAATATAACATTTCGAACTTTTTGAAAAATCAGAATCGATCATTGGAACATTTCTTTGCAGATAGTTAGATAAAGTATTCTCTATTTTTTGCAAAGTTGTAAGAAAATTTTCCACACAATCACCACCTCTATAATATTTATGATAAACAATTTTTTTATCATCAGTTATAATAAACAATGCATAGCAGATAGGTTCATGGACTTGAGTTTTAACTGTATAACTTTGTTTTTGTGAAGGGAATACTGTTTCGAGAGGTATGATCAAACTTTCAAAATCTGCATAAATCACAAAATTTGTTTTCAATAATTTTTGAAATGATTTAAATCTCATAAAGTTTTCACCGTCTTTTGGCATTCTTATGCGTTCGGGTTTGTTCTCTAAACAAAATAATTGATGGGTGTTTAAAGTATCTTTTCTTTGAAATGATGAAAGGCAATTTTTACAATGAAAATGTAATCCATTTTTCACACATAACAATCTGTTGAAATTAGAAATAAAAAAATAATGATTTTTATATAACATCAAATCTATTTCTTTCTTATTTTTAATTTTACTAATATATATCGGGAATAGATTATTTTCATACCCATAGACGTTAATTTTAAGATTATTCTTTCTTTCAAATTCGGGTATTTGAGTTATTTTAACAGGGTAATTAAGAAAATTGAAATCTAAATATTTTAAATATTTTTTAAATGAAGTAGGGTTGGATTTATTATTTATCATAGGAAATATTCCAGCTAAAACAGAATATAAAAAACACTTTAGATCAGAATTTTTAACATGGATGACACATTTTTTAGCTTTCAATATTTTTGGTAGTATTACAAACCCACACCCTCCGTTTGGTTCACTATATAACCCTAAATGCACCTCAATATATTTAATATCATTAATGATCCACCCACTACCTAATCGTAAAAAGTTTTCAATTGAAGATATTATTTTTTTGATAGCGTTATCTATTTTTTCATCTATTTGATATTGTGATAATAATCTTTCGCAAAATGATGAAAAATAAAATTCTTGTTTTATATATTCATTTTTTTCTATATTTTCATATTTAATGAATTCAACACATTCACATATAATAAAACGTATTCTTAAAGATACGCTATTATTTAATAAGTTAAAAATTTCATTTTTATTATCTATTAACGCAGTTAATGGATCAGAATAATTTTCCAAATCGGTACGAAATGTTTGAACATAATTCTGAAATGAGTATTCCTTCAAATAAAACATATAAATCAAAAGATGAGAAATAACAGTAATAATAAGGTTATTTATCACAAGATTTTATAAATGAAATAATAAATTGCATTCCTTTTATAAGATTGTCTAATGCAGTTATAGGAATATTAAACCGATTTTTCACTACATTTTCATATTCGCGGGTTAGACATATGTAATTCGATTTCCTAAATTCTTTTATTTGAATACTGAGACCGTTACCTAAGTAAACGGAATAATCAGGAATCAATTTTTTACCTTCGCTATCGTGACTCAACACCACATCATATTTGGATGCAGGTTGAGGTTCTGGATCATGAGATGGATGACTTGAAATTGAAGGTGTAATTTCGAATTCTTTTACGGAGTGTTTCCTTTTCTTTATTTTCATTTCCTTTATTGGTGGTTGTTGTGTTCCAGTTACATCTAAAAAATAGTAGATAATTTGAAAAATAATGAAATAATTTTTTTAATTCTACATGAATTGTCTTTTAAATCTCGGAAAAAAAAATAAAAATACGTTATTATACCGTTTGATAAAACAGAATCTGTCTCATTATAACAGTCAGATGGTTCAGGTAAATTCTTTCTCGGGTTCTTTTCTTTCTTGAAGATACCATCGTTTCTTTTTCTCTTCAATGTTTTTTCATGTTCTTCGCTAATAATATGATCAAAATCTAAAAAAGAAGCTGGAAACTATCAGAAAATTATTTTTACGTTCACATGTAAACATTATGATTACTAGTTTTAGGATACTTACTTGTAAATGAATTCATTTTTTTTTCGTGTTCTTTATCATTCAATATTAACAAATAACTACCTGTAAGTGAAAATCAGATGTAAGTTTGTTTACAATGAAAACCAACATATTTCTCACAATAGAAACACAAGAAAAAAAAACAAGGCATAATGAAAAAAAAAACCATTTAGCGGTTTTTTTCTAAAGTTAAAGAAGAGATTGTATTTCAAATCTTAACAATCTGATTTCCACTTACCGATTTTCTTTAGTTTTTTAATATTGTCCTATTCCTATTCCTGCAAATATAAATATAAATAATCTTTCATTATAAATTTTTCCATTCACAATAAAAGATAATTTAAAATTTTAATCTTCATATATCTATATTATAGGATTTGATACATCTTTGTTAAACATACAATTTGATAAAAAGAACAATTAGACTGCTATGTAAAGGACTCACTTTCCCAACCGGGAATCGAACCAGGGATCTCCGACTAGCCAGACAACGCTCTAACCACTTGAGGTAGTGGTGTGAGAACTTCATCTCCTATTCTGCTTTATAGTCACAACTATCATCTTACCTTTATCTGATCGAGATCTTCCTCTCTCTCTCTCTCTCAAACTTTTGAAGTGATTGTAAAAATAAAAAAATTCACAGCATAATCCAATAACAGATAATTTAAAGTTTTAACCTTCATACATCCAACCGGAATTGAACCATAGATCTTTGACTAACCAGACGAGAGTCTAACCACTTGAGGTACCGGTGCGAGAACTTCATCTCCTATTCTGCCTTATGACCCTACAACTTTCATCTTACCTTTATCTGATCAAGATCTTCTTCTCTCTCTCTATTAAACTTTTGAACTGATTGTAAAAATAAAAAATTAACTTACCGATATTTTACTCTATAGCAACCGAGTAAATGATGAAAATCCCTCCGAAAATTAGGGATATTCCTGATGAGATGAACACCACTTTTTCTAATACAACCATGTTGTATGTTAGAACTGATCTCTAGCACTGAGGTTATATACTTTCTCTCATACTAATAATAAACTTCTGAAGAACTTGCAGTGAAAACATCCTTTTTCAATAATATTCTCCTTTCTTGGAAGTGTTTCTTTAAGAAGGCTCTATATTTCCACAAAATATATATATATATATATATATATATATAATTACTAATAATATCGTTTTTACCATTTCTTAACATCGTTGTCTGTTCTGGTTTATTTTTAAACAAAATAATTAATAGTTGATTAAAGTTGTTTCTTTAAAATGAATATATATATATATATATATATATATATATATATATATATATATATATATATATATATATATATATATATATATATATATATTTTGTGTGTTATTAGTATGTGAAATTATATAGATTTTAAAAAATGAAACATACATATGTTAAAATATATTTATTATTTTAATAAACACAATATTACAGCGAAAAACATATCACATCGCATAGGATGTGTGAAATTACATCAATATTGTTTCTAAACATGTTTCCAAACTATTGATAGAAGACAAAATATTATGGTATATTGGTGTATGCATGTAATTCAGCAACAAGTTCATCATTATTCAATATAAAAAAATATCCAATTTTTTTCTTATTATTTCTGAAATCAGTTACATCAATTCCATCGATATGTCGATTCTTTTCACCAGCAACACACTCCAACAGATCATTATAAAAGTTTTGTGACCATGAACATATTAAATACTGGTTAGTTAAACAATCTTCACATAGAAATACATATCCAAATTTCTTATCATGCTGTCTTTTATGAATACAATTTATTATATCACAGTTATTTAAGATTTTGAAATAAAATCGTTGTTCGCTAGATTTCCATTCTATTGCTGATTGCATACAGTTATATAAATTTTTGAAAAGTGATGGGTGCACATATATAAAATTTCCTAGTTCTGAATCAGAGAGCAAGAATCCATACCGCTCCATTGTAGATCTAGTGAAGTAATTGATGTGATTATCTAGATATCATGTTTAAAAGTGGTACACAGGTCTGTTCCTTTGCATGGAAGGTGTGACAACATGTTGATAGGAAAAAATTATTTTTCACAAACATCTTGATAAACTTTTCGTTTTTGTCTCTGTGTCTAATATGCAGATGATACATTTGTAATTGACGTGAACTTTGAAAAAGGAAGTATAAACAAAACAACCCGCAAGTTGTTGTCCGAACATCTTGAAAACATATATGGTTGTATTTAATAACGTTAGAATTTTTTTTCATAAAAGAAACCATGTGTTTATTTCGTGGTGGTATTCCATAACTATCAAAGTAGTATGCTATATTATTATGAAAATATATAGCAATCCAATGACTACCTGATAATGTTCTTGGATCTAAGTTTACAATAAATGATTTAAAATGAGTTTTTCCATGTGGTAAACTATCAGATGCATAAACCCCTGCAAATCCATTCTTTAACCTGTAATCACTACATGCCAATCTACACAGTGAAATTGTGTTCATTTTTGTATTGAGTTACGTGCGAAAAATGTTTTTTTTTTATATATAATAACAGCTGTTTAATAATCGGTGAACACGCTTCTTGATTTATCTAGTTCGATAGTATTGCGATATTCTGCAAAAACAATCAACGTAACAGTTTCAGGAAGGGGTGTTGCAAATTTCATATCTAGAGCAATATTTCCGGTTTTATTGACACTGGTATGTGTGTCATTTGCAGCGAGATCAGGAGTCAAATCCACACAATATAGCGTATAACCGTCTTTATATTCCAAATAATTAATATTTATGTTTTGAGAATTATGATATCGATTTAAATCCGTAAACAAACTTAGATAACACCTTGCATAGGTATTATTATTAAAATTAGGTTGAAATGGTTTTGCTGGTATCATCAAACCACCATTTAAGACTGTCAAATAATTTAAGTTATAATGCAAGAAATTGAAGGGTTTTTTTTTTATGTTTCCGTTATAACCATCATTGGATACAAATCCTAGAATTAACCGTGTGGGTAACTGGCCAATGAAAGCATTAGCTATTGTGGATGATTGTAAACCACTTGATAATGCAAAAGCTTTTACTTCAATTCGTCGGATAGCTAATTTCACTACCCCTTTTTCCAACGCTTTTTCATGAGCTAGCATGATAGATGAAGCAACACAGACTTTTCTTACATACAGACTCGCTGACTGAATTACAATTTTAAATGAATCATTTTCAGACATTAAAGAAAATATGTCTTTGTTTCGTTGCAATTTTATGCGGACATTAACACCGTTTATTAATAATTTCGGTTGTGTTGCTAAATCGAAATGCAACGTTCCTATAAGATCCATAACATCGCTTTTTTCGCATGCTAATTGTCTGTTCTTATATCCTTCGTTTGCTCCGCTTTTCTTCACATCATCATGTTTCGAAGAGGTATCCTTATGAAACAAACCAGCTCTATACATAGTCTCTTGTGATGATTTTGATGAAAACAGCAAACTTTCTAACAAAGCACGATAACCATAATTTGCTTGTGAAGCTATTTGTTTATCATTTAAAAACACAGCACATTCTGAAAACATAGTATTTAAAAAATAATTAATAGGAGCAACATCATCTGCATCAACCAGATTCGATCCGTTTTTCTTTATAACTTTTACTTGGAGATGTAAAATTGTGTGAGATAAATCCAAATAGTGTTCTCCATTTCCGCTAATATAAAACTCTAGAGGTGTTGTATCTGTTAGGGAAGCCACTGGATGGATTTCTAAAAACGTAGACGAATCAATCCCTAGTTGAATTGCAACATTATTGAACAAATCTAGTTCGCTTTTGAGACATATAACGTTGTTGGTATCCATCATGAAAAAATATCGCGTTGTGTTTTACAACGTTTTGTTGTTGAGTGTGATGATTTTCCGCTGTATTTTCTTTTTATACCCCTTTTTTTTCCTCGACCATGTTGTTGCAATTTATTAAAAATATCCTTTTTAATTTTTGTAGAAGTTTCACCAAATCTATTGCGGGTTGCATCTCTAAACGAGCTTCCAGATGCCACATCTGCTAAGACATTTTTTCCAGTATCTAATAATCGTCCTCCTAAATATCGTGAGGCTTTAATAGCCAACGGTGTGAGGTATCGACCCAAATCACCGAAAAATCCATAACCTCGTTGGTGTGGGATACCCTGAAAATAAGGTCCTCCACCTCCCACTTGATTACAATAATACGCTTCACAATCTTTGATGTTTAAGTGCATGGTTACATACAGAATGATGAACCAAAATTTATGACGATGAATTTATAGCTTTTTGCGTCTGAAGGAAAGCATCACAAAAGTTTTCCCTCCCATAAATACAATGTTGTTGCCCGAACTTGTTTTAAGTTCTATTTCAATAGTTTCAACAAAATTTTTGCGCACGGGAAAATAAACAGGTACATCATAGTGATTCACAATCTGATCTCCTTTCTCGTTTACACAAGGAATAGCACGAAGGACTGGTGAAAATGAATCACCTACATGGTGTGGAGCTATTAGATCAGTATACACAAATATTTCGGTTATTCCAGCATCTAATTCTATAGGATAATCACTGACATAATCCCCGGTTTTAAAACTGATATTTCTAGTAAAACCCAATAGATCTGCTAATCCTTTGTCAAACATCATTTCACATTTTGGCGGTATGTGCAAATGTACTTTTAAATTTGGTAATTGTCTGAGTTTCACATATTTAAATTCTTGAAACAAATGATCAGCATTCTTGTACATCCCTTCGTTTAAAGTTAAATATTCTGAATGTGTGGTATGTGTTTTTGTTTTATAATATTCTTTAATTTCTAATTTGATTAACTCTCCTGCTATTGTATCAATTAGAGGGTTTACAACATATTTTGCTGTTCCTTTTACTACGGTATCCTCTCTTAAATTTATTTTTTGTAAAAACGATCTAGCAAACTCTTTTGTCATACATAATTCAGCATAATCAGATACCACAATTTCCAGTTCATTTCTTATAGGTTCATAAATAAATTTTAAATAATTTTGTAGTTCTAATATTGCTATATTGTCATTTATTATATTAAAAACCCTCTCATCAAATTTATCGTTATTATTATTATTATTTTTTTTTATACGAGTTAATGGGATAATGTGTGTCGATATATGTTTGGGATTTCTGTTAATAATTGCAAATGATTGACCATTAAGAGATTGTGTCGACCGTCTAAACTTAAATACACTTGATTTTGTTATAACAATATCTTCCTCCGGTAAATGCAACATATACAATAATTTCGATCCGTTAATTTTTCCTATCAATATTTCAAACCCCTTAGATATTTCAACGATAATATTTGTATTGATTTCATCCGTTGCGAATCGTATACTTGGTTGAATATTCACGATTTTTTCAATTGCGCGATTGATGTTCACCCAAAAATCATTGATATTTACTCCTATCTCATGAGGTAATTCTATGTCATATTGCATTATGTTAGACGGTAAATTTTCTTCTTTTATCATTTCAATTTTATAACTATTGTTATGGCCTGCTATATTAAACCAGTTTCTTGGTATGAAAATTTCTGATAATCCTACCTCCCATCGACCTGATAACACTAACGCCGATGATAATTTTGTTCTATATGATGCCTGCGTGTTTTGAGGAAAGTAACCCATGCTAGAATTGCTGGGTAATGTCACATAGAAGTCTGTTAGGATTTCATCCATGATGCTTTGACCCAAGAGTTGAAGCGATTGTCAAATCCTTTCCACTTTATGTAAAACTCTCTATTTTCACCTGTTCCTTTCGTTTTCAAAATTTTTTCCACTCTCCAAAAATCATGTGTGGTTTTCACAACTGTTTGAATTTCCTCTTCATAGAACCTTCCTTTTAAAATCATATCTTTCAAATCTTTTAAGACATAGGTAGGAGGAGTTGTGGGATACTGTTTATGCACAATGAAGATCTCATCAGTCCAATTAGGTAAATACCCTCTTTGAAATACTTTTCTCGTTTTCGATATTCTCACTTGCTCACCAATATTAAATTTATATTTTGACTCTATTCTATAACCATATAGCTTTTGAAAAATTAACGGTTCTAATTCTGGTCTAACTTCAACGGGTGCTAATCCGATACTATTGTGTTTGGTGGTGTTGTAGCTTTTTAAGACATCCTTTAAAACATCTAGATATTTATAGGAATTCCGATATGTGAATATTCTATATAACTTCGATTTTAACGTTCGGTTGAAGCGTTCGACCACACTAGCTTTATACTCGCTGTGAGAAGAATAATGATGGATATTATTTTTCTGAAACAACTGCTGTACCTGTTTATTATAGAACTCTTTACCCCTGTCTGTTTGAATAAGATGAGGATGGGTTTTCATCTGTTTAAATAGTTTTTTAAAACCATCAACCAAACACTCAGCATTTTTTCTTTTAATTGGAATTACATACCCATACTTAGAGAACACATCTATTGCAACAAGTAGATATTTGATTCCTTTGTTGTATTTGGAAAACTTCATCATTTCCACCAAGTCGCATTGGATGAGTTCTCCAATACCATATGATAAAACCTTTCGACGTTTAAATTTATATCTCACTGGTTTATGCAGAGTATACACATCTTGCGTTATTAACCAATTTCTTATTTTTTTGGGTGGTATTCCAGTTGCTTTAGACAATTTTAATATTCCTCCAAATGATGCAGGATTTTCAATGTTGTAATAATATTTTTCTAATATTCTAGCCACTTTTTTCGTGGTGATTGGCTTCTCGATCTCCATGGAGTTTCTCTGGAAGCAGTCGGAAAAACGGCTTGACTCCTCAATCCTCGTTTCTTGGATAATTGTCGTTCTCTAGCGATCCGTTGATCCTTTTTCCTAGTTACTATTCTCTCATTTGCAGGTGATATATACCGATCTTCGCTTAAAAATACGTTGTCATCGTCTCGATCACTTGACGCCTTCTTTTTTATTTGTTCTAATACAGTCTTATTTTCAATCCATGAATTTGGGATATTGATTTCTCGCAATGCTTTTAAAAACACGTTAAAATGTGTTGGTTCTATTTGTGATTTTGTATTTCGAAAGATATATCCAAAAAAATCTACCATTCTCGATCCTTTTATAGGAACATTGTCACGTGTTATTTCACCAAGATTGTTCCAGGTATATTGTCTAGTTTTCAGTTTCTCCATAATCAGGGGGACAAATTTGACATATTTCTTTGGTGCAGATATCAAGATATCTTTCAAAACCATATCTTCTTTTTCCTCTTTGGGTTTTATTTCATGGTCCTGTATTTCAATCGGATGGTTAACCTGAGAAAACTGATCATTTGCGATGCGGACGGATATAGGGTCTGGAGGGATATGCATCATTTTTTGATATCTCATAACAAGCTGACCCAAGAGTTTTACTTTCATATCATTAGGCAGCTTTTCACGTTCTAACAAAGCAGTTATTTCATCTTCTACCCGTAATTCAGGTCTCTGAGAATGATGGGAAGACATTAATTCTTCTGGAATGAGAGCCATTTTCCTAGCCATGATATCAACAAAAATTAACCCCCCCACAATTTTTTCAATATTTTTATCACTTAATCAAAATATATCACAGTAATTTTAATATAATTTATATACAATTATAATGTTATCGTTGGTATTTCTTATCATCTGTGTTTTTATTCTTTAACAATTTTGTTCCCTATAACACGACCGACAACCCCTGCTAATGCTGACAATATGATTGGAGCTATCGCCGGTAAAAATCCACCAACCTGGTTCGTTAACAGAATTTTTTTTTTACTCTGAACACCAAGTGACCGCTTTGCAAGTTTTCGCATAATATGTTTATACTTTTCCAATCTTGTTATATTTATAGGAAGATTTCCAGCTAAAATATTTAAACAAATTTCACACACTGCTGACACTTGTGAATGATTCGCCGTTTTCAATAATGCACGTTTCTGTAAAGGTGTAGATTTTGCCAACACATGCAGAAAATGATAGTTCTTTTTCAAATTTTTCATTGTGGTTGATATATCCAATAGATCCCCTCAGAACTGGGAAAAAGATTTTCACGTAAACGATATTCCTCTGTTGTCTGAGGATGCAAATCGATAACTAAATATTTGTACAACTCTCTTGTGGCTTTTATATAAGCATCCAGAAAATATTTGGTCTTTTGCGGATATAGTTGTCGACCCAAACAATTAATCTGACCGGTGTCTCTAGCATTTTTAAATAATATTATGTAATGACCATTTAAGCTAATATCTCTCATAACTTTTATTCGCGGAAATAAATTTTGTAATATTAAAATAATGCTCATATTACAATGATGTGATGCGGCTGTGAACATGATAGCAATTCTTTCATTCAAATCATGCATCAGATCATCAATGATTATCAAATCTCCATTTTCAAATGTTTCTGGTACACCTCGAATGAATTCAATGTTTGGTTCATCCAAAAACCATGGAGCTGTATATAAATAACACCATTTGATTCTCTGAATTTCAGACTCGTAAATTTTGTTTTTAATCATTTTTAGAACGAGAGAGGTTTTTCCCGATTGAGAAGGTCCTACGATCAAACACGAACTCGGATGTTTTAGTTTAAACATTGTTCAAATATTAATAATAATAATAAAATGAGAGGAGCACCCTCACATCTCGAGATCTAGTATCTTTTTAAAATATATATTCGCTAGTAATAGTATTTAATCAGTTTTAAAAAGAGATCGGATATCGCCAGTCTGCCTCCCGCTTTTCAAAAATAGATTAGAAAAACATTTCTCCACATTGAGGATGTGACGTATCTTTATCGCAAGTATAAGAGGATGAAGATATCGGTTGTTTGATAATAACATCGTCAGAAGATCTTCAGTCTGAGTAAGTATAAAATTTATTAATACTTATAGTAGGTTTAAGTACTTCATCTCCTATTAGGTTAGGGGTTATAAATTCATTAGTGGTGTTTGATCACTTCTGGTATAAATTCTTATACTTTATACCCGTTAACTCTCATACGGTCATATAACACTCATCTGAAGTTAACGGGTATAAAGTATAAGAAATTATTCCAGAAGTGATCAAACACCACTACTCCGATGAACTATAAAACCGGATATTTGCAACCTTGTAGTACCGACCATGGGGATAGATAGATTCAGATCGGACAAAATAGGGGAGAGTGTTGTAAAATCTTTCTCGATCTTCTCATTGATCTCGCAGTGACCTAGGATGCTGGAAAATCATATTTATGGATCCGATCATGTGATCGGACATGGTTTGTGACATGGTTTTGTCGCTTCTCGTTAATTAGTTGAACTTTCCCAAATTCTAAATTATCAGTCAAATCCCTTCAGTTTGGATCCCCATTAAAATATTCCTAGTCTTTAAAAGTATTTCTGGTAGTTACATTTGTAACCTGTTTCATTTATTGTTT
The DNA here is from genome assembly GCA_951213105.1 of Amaurobius ferox. NCBI lineage: Eukaryota > Metazoa > Arthropoda > Arachnida > Araneae > Amaurobiidae > Amaurobius > Amaurobius ferox. The sequence goes on along the minus strand of OX578147.1, from coordinate 43,884,620 downwards.
GGCTGGATTTCTTAGTGTGCCAATCGTGGCGTTAACAGTCCTTTTGGCATTTTGCTCTGCCACTTGTAAAATTCTTACTTCAGCGTCATTGCTGCGTTTATCGAAAGAAATCGAAATGGCAGGATTCCTTTTCGTGACATCGCATTTCAATCGTATACGCGGATTTTTTTTCCTGCGCCATTCGTCTCTGTTGAAAGCTGATTTTGAGCTAGTCAGACAGCTGGACCAGAGACATTAAGATAAAAGCATATGCGTGATTTGTCGTTACATCTGCATATTTTTGGAACGTGAGCGAAGTGACTCACGTCGAAGAATTTGTTATAACAATATCCCTTATTCTAAAAGAGATGTTAAACGAGTAAAATGTTTTCTGATGTGTAATGGAAATTATTTAAATAAATATTTTTATGCTAAATCACTGGTTCTATTATTCCCTTTCTGTGGTGTCGTGTCGAAGATCCAGACCACACGACTAACCCTAAGGCTTATGGCAATTTTATGTGTGGCCGGGCATTTCTGTGGTGTTGAAAACCCAGACCGTCCGACTCATCCGGAGGACTTGAGCAACTATTTGGACGGCCGGGAAAGAGGTATTTCTGTGGTGTGTATCTCTAGATGTTGTGACTTCAGTATCTATTTGACGTCCAGCAGTTATTGCTACTACGCTGTATTTTTATATGTGAACTAGCAGTATACTTGTTTTTCGAAAGGAATATATAATATAAACTTAAAATTCACAATTATGTGCAAATTCCTATAGTGTTCAAAATGACATTGTTATTTAAAACATTCTATTAAAATATTTAAATTAATGCTCCTAAGAAGTTTAAGAATCTCTGTTCTCGGTATGCAAAATTATTTTCATAGGCAGATCTAAGGAATAAAACATTCTGATCCCGTTTGTAAACAAACACATTTACAGAAAATATGAAGTTTATCCAATATCTGCCAAAATAAAAGCGTTAAAATTTTATTAGAAGATATGCCCTTGTTACTTATATCTTTGTGGATTAGAAGATTAACCCGTGTTTTAAAAGATGTACTCGTACTACAATATATGGGTTTGAAAAATCTTAGGTAAAATAAAACAGGTGACGCAATAATTTTAAAATATCAATAATCCCAGTAATCGTCAAATCCAAAGGTCGTAATGGATATAATGCAATCACAAATGCAATTTCGATAAAATTTGTTATTCATATTGCATTGTTATATTCAAAACATTGTATTAAAATATTTATTCAATTTTCCTACATATAATTATAAGAATTTGAATTCTCGCTGTACAGAATTATCTTTAAAAGCAGATCGGAAAAATAAAACAGTCTGGTCCCATTTGTAAACAAATTTACAAAAAGTATGAAATTTGATCAATATATGCCTGAATGAAAGCGCTAAAAGGGAAGAAGATATATATATTCGTACCATTTTCATTCTGATTAAACAGATAGTTAAACACTATATATGAACTGGACTAAAATAAAACAGATGACGTGAGATTGAAAATATCAATATTTCCCGTAAACTTTAAATCTGAAGGCCTTAGTCAGTCAAAATGCAATATGGACAAAATTAATTTATATATATATTTCTTAATTAGTTAAATTGGAAAATATTTAATAAAAATCGTCTGCTGTATAGACAAATTGGATTTAATTCCCTTAATGGTAAGTTTAATTATTCGTTTTTAACACTTTACAACATAGTTGAAAAGTGTTTATGACATTGTTCATTCATTCATTCTGTCTGTCTGTCTGTCCGTTCGCACGATAACTGCCGTAAAAATGACTTTTTCAAGATGAAATTTTAGTATGTTGTTCAGACGGTCTGTGGGACCTATGGGAATGTAAAAGAATAGTACCACCCAATTAGTTTTGGATTGAACCTGAGTTGAAAAAATGAAATACTTTGAACCCTATAGGACCTAATTTTTCAAACATTATATAAACAAATTTAAAATTCACAGATTGCTTTGAAAGTTTTAGAAAATATTCAAATTATCCCATAAAAATATAAAAAAAATTTTAGCAAAATATATTCGGTAGTTTTTAAAATAAAAATTAAAATAATTATTATATCCATATCGTATGAAGAGATCACGTGACCCACTTCAAAATAAAATATGGCTTCCATCTTGTGTCAAAATTGTAATTTTAAAGTTCTTTTTAATTTATATTTAGTGTTGTATCCGTCCTAAAATCGCTTTAGTTTTATTTAATTTCTGTGAATCCATATTCTGAAACAGCGCAATTGCAATATATTTGAGTTTAAACGATCAATGCCATCCATCTTCCATCTTGTGTCAAAATCGTGATTTTAAAGTTCTTTTTAATTTATATTTAGTGTCGCATCCGTCCTAAAACCGCTTTATCTTTGCTTAATTTCTGTGTATCTGTATTCTGAATCAATGCAATTAGAATATATTTCAGTTTAAGTGATTATCAAACTTCGATTATTTCTACAAAGAAGCTTAATTTTCACTTATGGAGAATGTAAACAGATGAAGCTGTAAGAAGCTGATGAGTTGTATAAGAAATGCTGAATTTCTTTAATGCAAAATTATTTAACTCCGCAATCTGCAATATAACTGATATGAATAAAACGTTCATTGATTTTACAGAGACGATTTTATAGCAGGCTTTTTCGATTCAGTTTTAAGCATAGAGTTAAATTACTTTTACCTCCATGGTTTTAAGTTTTAAGTAAAATAAATTATTGTAGTATTCGGATGAATGAAAGGAATGGAAAAAATGTATGAATAAAATATTTACTGCTTTTTCATAGAGAGCCTGGCGATTTATATTTCAATGACGTCAATTGAATAAAGTTCATTTATTTCGATGAAGTTTTTAAATATAATAAATTATTGTAGTATTGTGATAATTTTAAAAATATTACCGCTGAATGTCTCGCATTTTAGAGATGCTTAAATAAAATTGCATTGCAATTGGAAAGTGTGTCAGTATCAATGCTTTATGCATGATTAATCTTTCTTGTTTATTGATTAATATCTCGACAATCCCTGGACCTAAAACCTCGAAACATGGAATAAATTTTAAGTATGTCTGTTCCTAAGCTGCCGACACCATATCATCAAATTCGGTGCAACTGGTCTCCCGTGATGAGACAAACATATAAACGCACATACATACATACAGATTTCCAATTTTAGTTATATAGATACATGAACGTTTTCTGCTTCCAATGACCAAATGGTGCCTTTATTCGATTACTTCCTCACGATCAGTATATCAATGCCTTATTTTCAATTTTTTTTTGAGAGCCTAAGAAGTTATCAACAATAGAACCTAATAGATGAGGCTTTCTATTAAGACTACTACTTTTAACATTAATCGCTGCACATTGTTAAACAAAATAAAATTTATTAAATAACTTTTCAAACTTACTGTAATTTCCAATCTGATTTCTTAGTGCTAACTTCTTTGTATTTGATACGCCTCAATACCAGTTTATATAGTAAATTATTTAATGTGTTTGTACCTTTTTCAGAGATTACAAAAGTCCCCTATTGACTCAGAAGACTTGAATTTTGCACACCAACAGTAACGATTTCTGGACAGAGCCTAACGGAGCCGGATTTTCGATTTCTTTTTCGGGGTAGTCAAAATGGGGATGGATTCCTTTATCTGCCAGAAGCATTTAGTGATCTAGAACGCTGAAATTCTATATATTTATAGTATCGATATCGGAATAAAATCTAACTGAGATGGATTTTCTATTATGGTGACTATTTTCGATGCTAACCACCATACATTGTAAAACAAAATATATCTTCTTAATAAAAGGTGGACTCTAAAATTTTAGGAGCAGTAGTAGTACACAAGTGCCGGTAGGTATAGGGTACGCACGTATCTATAAATGTAATTTTACATACTTTTAAATATATAGAAGACCACCAAGTGTTTGGTAAAAAATGTCTTTATTTTTAACACAGTCAATGACGTACATTTAAATTGCAAATTTATTTTAAATTTTATAAATTATTGTAAAATTAATTTTACAAAAAAATATATTCATAAAAAAATTAATTTTACAAAAATTTAATTTTACAAAAAGATTAATTTTACGAAAAATTAATTTCACAAATTAATTCTGCAAAATGTAAAATTACAAAGTAATTTTACATTTTGTACTTCGCGATAATGGAAACAAGATATCGAATAGCCGAAGAAAAATCAACACTCGAAAACTGCGTTATGTTTCTTCTCTAGATTTGTATTTTTAATTTCACATATACAAAAATCTAAATGTTAAATTTGTATGCATAACATTCAGAGCATGAATGTTTATGCTTTTAAGGTTTGCAAATTTAAAACGCAGAGTATTGCTAATTGAATTTTGCACACCAACAGTAACGATTTCTGGACAGAGCCTAACGGAGCCGGATTTTCGATTTCTTTTTCGGGGTAGTCAAAATGGGGGATGGATTCCTTTATCTGCCAGAAGCCTTTAGTGATCTAGAACGCTGAAATTCTATATATTTATAGTATCGATATCGGAATGAAATCTAACTGAGATGGATTTTCTATTATGGTGACTATTTTCGATGCTAACCACCATACATTGTAAAACAAAATATATCTTCTTAATAAAAGGTGGACTCTAAAATTTTAGGTGCAGTAGTAATACACAAGTGCCGGCAGGTATCTATAAATGTAATTTTACATACTTTTAAATATATAGAAGACCACCAAGTGTTTGGTAAAAAATGTCTTTATTATTAACACAGTCAATGACTTACATTTAAATTACAAATTTATTTTAAATTTTATAAATCATTGTAAAATTAATTTTACAAAAAATTATATTCATAAAAAATTAATTTTACAAAAAATTAATTTTACAAAAAGATTAATTTTACAAAAAATTAATTTCACAAATTAATTCTACAAAATGTAAAATTGCAAAGTAATTTTACATTTTGTACTTCGTGATAATGGGAACAAGATATCGAATAGCCGAAGAAAAATCAACACTCGAAAACTGCGTTATTTTTAATTTCACATATACAAAAATCTAAAGGTTAAATTTGTATGCATAACATTCAGAGCATGAATGTTTATGCTTTTAAGGTTTGCAAATTTAAAACGCAGAGAATTGCTAATTCCCCCCCCCTCCTGCCCCCCCCCCCCGAAGCTGTCTTCCATAGAACTTAAAAAGGAATTGATGATGAACGACTTTGGTATTGACTTTTCAAATGCATCTCTGAAACATTTAAATAAATGTGAATTTTATATTCAAGTAGTTTACTTAACATGCAATTGGTTCTTTAAGTTGGATTTTAAAACTGTTTATGTTTCCAATTACGGCCACGTGAAGTAATTAACCCAAAAAGTCCAATATCTCATAACAAGTCAAGTTTCTGAAATGTAAAATTTAAAAACATTCATAATCTATATAATAATTGTCTAACATGTTTCTTTCTCTAGGCACTTTAGAAGACCTACTGTGATCCGGAAGACTGAATTTTTGCACACTTATAGTACCGGTCACAGGAGAGAATCTGACAAGTCGACTTTTTTTTCTTGCCGGAATCGGAGAAAATTGGGTTCTATCGAAAATACTTTCCAGGTCCTCTAGAGGCCCTCCGGTAGGTCCGAACCTTTGTACACCTATGCTATCAGGGCCAACGGCCGAACCGTGCTGAAAACACCGGTTCTCGTTAGATCACCGAAGTCAAGCAGCATCGGGCGCGGATAGTACTTGGTGGGTGACCACCTCGGAACACCGCGTGCTGTTGGCCATCTCGGGTGCTGTATCCTCGTGGTTTGCGCGCTAGATTTGCACGCTACCACAAAATGCCGCCGTGTTCATGCGAAGTACGATCACGTTAAACATGTGGGTCCGTAAGTCCTTCCGAGAGGTTGGTGGTAGGGGAAGGAGGGTACGGTCCCTGTGGATGCCTCCCCCACTGGGTTCCGGTCTAAATTGGGTGGCACTTCCCGGCCGTCCATACAGTTACCTTACACCTTTCTGGTAGGTCGGACGGTCTGGGTCTCAACAACAACAACACCTATGCTATCAACTAAGGTACAGAACTTGATAGAGGCGAATTTTTTGATTTCTTCCCCCAACACCCAAGGCCGTAGACAAAATGGATGGTGGTCCAAAATTTCTTTTCAGACTTTCCAGAAGAATCGTCTCTGTGACCTAGAATGCTGAATTCACATACTCTCAGTATCGCCTACGGGACAAAACCTAAGCGGGCCAGTATCAATTGAGAAGACTATTTTCAATGCTAAATGTATATTGTTAAGCAAAATAAAACGTATTAAAAATTGAAGTTTAATTTTTAACACTTTACAACATAGTTGAAAAGTGTTTATGACTTTGTTCATTCTGTCTGTCTGTCTGTCCGTTAGCACGATAACTGCCGTAAAAATGACTATCAAAATGAAATTTTAGTATGTTTTTAGACGGTCTGTGTGACCTATGGGAATATAAATAAATAATATCACCCAATTAGTTTTTTATTGAATCGGGATTGAAAAAATGAAATACATTGAACCCTATGGGACCTAATTTTGCAAACATTTTTTAAGCAAATTTAAAATTCACAAATTGCTTCGAAATTTTTAGGAAATATTCACATTATCCTATAAAATATATAAAAAAAATTTCAGTAATATATGTTAGGTAGTTTTTTAATTAAAAATTATTTAATATAGGGAGAAAAACAAATTCAATTAAATTCTGACTTTTGGTATAACCTCCAGAAAGGAAAAAGAGATATATTATATAAGAAATATCTTTCGAAGAGTTTAATTATTTCGTATATGAGAAAGGCTTCACATTTTAACATAAATTTGGTAGATAACAATATTTCAATTTTTTTTTAAATTTTATCATTTAATATTTATCATTTTATTATTCTCTTCATGATATACTTATTTGATGGCATTTTTAATGCACTTTCCTACGTCCTAGAAAGTTAAAATTTGGTACACAGCTTAAATTTGTTGAACATTTTATTCTACAAAAATTTGGTGGATCTTTAAATATAGATCCTACATTTTTTTCGAAATGGCCTGCAAATAATCCCCGTTCACTTCTATAAATCATTGTTATAATATTTTTAAAAATTCTGAAGTGGGCAGCGCATGTCTCCCTGCAGACTCCTATTCACGTTCTCTTTATTTTTTCAATAACAATTTGAGTTTAACTGCACAAAATAACAGCCATAAGTATTTTTAAATGACATTGAATTTGCACGTTAAACTTGAATTTCATTCTCATTTGATAGCTGGACTTATTGCCAAAGGTGACGTAGCGAAAAAGCTAGAATATCTCAAGAACGGCTAGTCCTAGAGTAATAGGGTTAGTGTTATTCTTTTTGTTGTCAAAAATCACGTATAAAATAGGAATTTAATTGATATAATTGAGCACACGTAGCCCTTTATTTTAATATTTAACAATTTTTGCGGGCCATTTCGCAAAAATAGTCCGTTCCTTTTTCCTGAATCGTACTAGAATAACCTACAAATGATTTATATACTAAATTTTGTTAAATTTGGTCGATTAGTTTTTAGCTAGAGTGGATAAAGGCCATTTCGCAAAGAAGGCTGATTCCTTTATTACGAATCGTACTATAATCCAATGAACATCAGAGTTTTCCACAAAAAACATACCTACCGAATTTTATGAATTTCAGTCTATTAGTTTTTCAGTTAGAGTGGATGCAATATCCTCACAGACACACAGATACACCCTTACACACAGAGACGTCTTCTTAAATATAGTTTTTTGTGTTCTATAAGTCCCAAAACGTGTAGATCCTTCGAAAATTCGAGTTCCGATCTTCGGCACGATTCCAATACTTTGAATACACACATATATATATTATCTGTGTATCTGTGTATTACCTGTGTATTATCTGTGTATCTGTGTATTATCTGTGTATCTAAATTCCGTGCCTACGCAATTACAATAGTTGTGATTTTAAATGATCCCTAAACTTTTATTATTTCTTCAACGAAGCCTAATTTTAACTTCTGCAGAATGCAAATATCTCAAGTGATTGTAAGGTGAGTTACATAAGAATTGCTGAATATTCTTCACATAAATTTATTTAGCTCGGGAGTCTGGAATACAAGTTATATGAATGAAATATTCATGGATTTTGCATAGAGAATCAGATGATTTATATTTCGATACAGTTTTAAATATTTAAGTATAATAAATTACTGTATTACTGTGATAATCTAAAAGATATCACCACTGAATGTATCACATTTTAGAAATTTTTAAATGAAATTGCATTTCAGTTGGAAAGTGTTTCATAATCAATGCTTATGTATAATTGATCTTTCTTGTTTTAAAATGTTCCCTGTCTTTAAAAGGTAATATTCTAGTTCATACTATAAAAGTTTGCTTCAAAATTAAAGATATTTTACAATAAAATATTTAAATAAATATAGATTAATATTTAGCAAAACATTGGTGTGCTGCATATTGCCTTTTTTCACGACTCACCTTTTCAATTTTTTTTTCAAACTGAAATAAGAGTTGGAAATTGAATTATTGCAGTATTTGGGGTATTGATGGCAGTATTTGACGTATTGATTGCTGTATTTGACGTATTGATTGTAGTATTGATTTATTGCAGTCAACGAACTACATACAGTGGAGCTCTCAAATAGCGAATTCACAAAGGGCTGGAATTCGTTATAATATATTCGTTGTAACCGATATTCCTAATAACTGATAAAATGTTTAGGTCTAAGATTTGCAATGGGAAAAAATTATCTGCTTGCATATTGTGATATTGTGCAATAAACAATCATTGTAGTTGGTTTGAAATGCATTGCTTTTTTATTGTACATTTGAATTAAAAACACATTTGCATAACATTTTTACTATTGCATCTAAATTGTAAATGGAGTTAATGTTGTCAAATCAGTTAAGGGAGGATTTTTAGGATCTTCGCAGCAATTTTTGGTGTTATCCTTATGGTGTTATTACACAAAGCAATTTTTATTGCCGAACTTCAGCAATTCATCCCGTCAATCATACTTTAGTCCCCTCCTCTCTAACAGGCTCCTCCTCTCTAATGCCACCGTTTTTATTTTAGGAAACATTATTTAGTGTTTTCTCGTATAGTTTGGATCTTTTATGACCCACAGGTGTCTGTAATTTAGTAGAAGTTCTATAATTTTTTCTTTCCATCTCCAGATTCCAACGTAGTTGAAATATCTCGCCGTCGCCATCTGAGTGTCTAATAAGAAGGAGAAAGGCAGAGCGGAGTGACTTCCAATCTTATCGTCCTCTGATTGGTTTACGCTTAGAAATTGAACAATTTTTACTGTTTAGTTCGAAAAGATTGAGGCAATTCAGAGGCAAGATTTCTTCTCATCGAAATATATGGTGTTGCTGAAAGGAATTGCTCTGTGTAATAACACCTCTACTCTTTTTAAATAAATTTCAGCTTATTTACTGATATTTTAGGAGCACACTATTTACTGGAGGGTTGGAGGGAATATCTATATATCAATGAAATTGAAAATCCATCTGTTTGTCTGTTTGTCTCATCATCACGGGAGACCGTCTGTACTTAATTTGAAGAAATTTTGATGGATAGCTTTGATAGGGTGCTATTTACAATCTAGGCGTCGGTTTGTCTTCCTGTCTCGATGTTCTTTTGACTGTTTCTGCATTTTAAACGTAACCTAATCGTTATACGAGCTTCCAAATTAACGGGACCAAATCGTTAGTTGAGTTGTTAAACTAACGATTTCTAAACTCAGATTGAAGACTGATTTTCGTCACATCACTATATAAAGTAAGGGAAATTATATTTAAGAAGTAAGGGGGTGTTTTATGAAGTAAGGGGGTGTTGCGATTCGTTTAAAATCAATGATTAAGGCCGATTTAGAGATGGAGCAAGCTTGGTACGTTCAGATATTATGCTGAATGGGCAGATTAATTTCCTTGTTGAAGGTGATTTGAAATGTATGCTGAATGGGCATACAGAGCACAGAGTTCAACATCTTCAACAGAGGTTCTGTTACTGGTAACAGAACCCGTATAATTTCTCTCTGAGCCGGGCGATGATTTACTTCGAAGTGAATTGTGAATTACAAGGAATGTTGTAGATATCGACGTCTCTGGCCATGAATTCCATTGAGCCTGCGTGATGTGCATCAGGCAGGCAGAACGCATCGAGTCCAGCTCCACCAAAGATTATTTCGGAGCTAAAGGTGTCTACAAACGATCAGTGAATGTTTGCCAAATATATCGATATATCGATTCCAAGAATTGCGTTCGAAGTGTATTTTATCCACACGGTTAAACATATTTCATATCTTATGAGAATGAGATAGTTTCCCCTTTATTAGAGGAAATATTTATTTATATGAATGAAATTGAAAATCAATCTGTTTGTCTCTTCATCACGGGAGACCGTCTGTACTTAATTTCAAGAAATTTTGATGGATAGCTTTGGTAGGGCGCTATTTACAATCTAGGCGTCGGTCTGCCTTTCTGTCTTGATGTTCTACTGACTGTTTCTGCATTTTGAGCGTAACCTAACCGTTATACGAGCTTCCAAATTAACGGGACCGAATCGTTAGTTGAGTTGTTAAACTAACGATTTCAAAACTCAGATTGAAGACTGATTTTCGTCACATCACTATATAAAGTAAGGGGAATAATATACAGTTAAACCTGTCTAAGTTGGACACTCACGGTTCCCCCTAAAAGCGTCCAACTTAGACAGTGTGATAAAATTTCATTTTCATCCTTCAATAAAGCACATCAAAAGACTTCATTTTTAACATATAGAAAATACTAATAAGCCAATGGTTTTAATTAAATATTGTAATTACTGTTACAAAATACTTATGATACAGATTTTTTTCTTGTTCCAGAGCAGTTCAGTTCCCATGCATGTATCATATCAGATCTCTTACTGTTTATATTGGAAACAGTAGATTTTGATATGCCGAACTCCTCTGCCAACTTCTGCAGCTGTCACTTTTGTCTAGGCAATCAAGAATTATTTTTTTCTTTTCAATAGTTAGCTCAACTACTTTATGTTTACTCATTATTAAAAACTAATGTGCATGTCACTAAAATCACAGTCACCTTTCCAGAATGCACTAAGAAGCAAATGTGACTTTTGAGGGTAGATAAACCCCTTTTTATTCAGAAGATGCAGAAATCTAATTGGACAATGCAAAGATGGGGTAGGGAAGCTACAAATGTCCATTCTTCAAGTGTGTTGTTGTTGTGTGTGTAAACAAAGTGATAACAAAAAGGTTCTGATACATAATTGAGGGTTGTGGAATGGTGGGGAGGGACCAAGGTACTTTAAACATAGGGTCTTTCTTATTGTTGCTAAGGGGAGGGACGACCCCTTAGCAACAATAAGAAAGAAATGTGGGCAGATAAGAGCTTCCTGGAAGTGATAACAACAAAAATGGAATACTTCTAGGGATCAACAACAAAAGATAATCCCTAGGGATGGATAAGAAAGATCAAAAGTGGTAGGTTACTTCCTTTATGCAAACGCCAATTTTTAGGAACTTGTCCAACTTAGTAATGTTAACAGCGTCCAACTTCCAAGATAGACAGGTGTCCAAGTTAGACAGTATTATATACATGTTAAAACATAGGAATTCGTTCCGTTCCACCGAATTGTGTCCAAGATAGACAGGTGTCCAACATATAGAGGTGTCCAACTTTACAGGTTTTACTGTATATATATATATACATATATAATCTTCATGGAGTCATTCGATCCGTCTCTGCTTTGAAATGAAGGAAAAAATGTAGAAATTCAAAAATATGAATTAGGGGTGATGGTGCAAAGAGATAATAAAACAAGGAAGATCAATCATGCAAAAAGCAATGATTATGAAACACTTTCCAACTGCAATGCAATTTTATTTAAACATCTCTAATATGTGATACATTTAGTGGTAATATTTTTAAATTTATCACAATACTACAATAATTTATTATATTTGAAAACTTCATAAACAATGAACTTTATTCAAATGACATCATTGAAATATAAATCGCTTACCTCTCTATGTAAAAGTAGTAAATATTCCATTTCTTTCATACATCACGATACTACAATAATTTATTTTAATTAAAAACTTAAAACCATGGAGGTAAAAGTAATTTAACTCTATGATGAAAACTTTATCGAAAAGAAAACTTTATTAAAATCGTCTGTGTCTCTATGTAAAATCAATGAATGTTTCATTCATATTAGCTATATTGCAGACTCTATTACAGACTCTAAGCTCTATTGCAGACTTCCTCTCTTGGAGGAGCTAAATAATTTTGCGTTAAAGAAATTTAGCAATTTTTATACAATTCATCCTACATCTTGATGTGTTTACATTCTCCATAAGCCGAAATTAGGTTTCGTTGTAGAAACAATCAACGTTTCATGATCATTTAAACTCAAATATATTGTAATTGCGATGTTTCAGAATATAGACGGACAGAAATTATGCAAGGTTTTAGGACGGATACAACAATAAATATAAATTAAAAAGAACTTTAAAAATCTGGATTTTGGCACAAGATGGATGCCATATTGTATTTTGAAGTGGGTCACGTCATCTCTTCATATAATATGGGTGTAATTATTATATTAATTTTTATTTAAAAATCTGCTGAATGTATTTTATTGAAATTTTTTTCATATTTTTTATGGAATAATTTAAATATTTCCTCAAACTTTCGAACCAATTTGTGAATTTTAAATTAGCGTAAAAATGTTTGAAAAATTAGGTCCCATAGGATTCAATGTATTTCATTTTTTCAACCCGGGTTGAGTCCAAAACTAATTGGGTGATATTATTTATTTATATTCCCATATGTCCCATAGACCGTCTGAACAGCATAATAAAATATCATTTTGATAAAGTGATTTTTACGGCAGTTATCGCACGAAGAGACAGACAGACAGACAGAATGAACAAAGTTATAAGCACTTTTCAACTATGTTGATAAGTGTTAAAAAACTCAGAACCACTTTATTTAATTTTCAAGCACTTTCACTTTAGCTATTTTATTAGGTAGAATATTGACTTTGGCCTCATTCGCTAATAAGTAATTATTAATATCTTAACTGTACAAATATATTTAAATCCGAATAATTTGAGCAACATATTTCAAATAAGTATAATTTTTATCAATCCTTTTAACAACTATTGTACTCCTTTCATATATTGTTTCTATTTTGTAGTTTTACAGTTTTTTTACTTTATATGCTTAGTTTAATGTGTAAGGAAAGTATTGTGACGGGATCGGAAATGCGAATTCGAGTTTATGACGGGAGAGTAAGTTTCAAGCATCCCTGAGCATGAATTAAACGTTTTTGAGGTGATTTCTGTGTGTGTGTGTGTGTGTGTGAAAGTGTGTATGTGTGTGAAAGTGTGTGTGTGTGAAAGTGTGTGTGTGTGTGTGAAAGTGTGTGTGTGTGTGAAAGTGTGTGTGTGTGTGAAAGTGTGTGTGTGTGTGCGTGTGTCAGTGAGTCTGTGGAGACGATATCTCATGAAAGAATGGAACGCTTCAAATAAAATTTCGAACAATAATTGCAATGCGTGAATACTGGAAGCCTATTGCTTTTAAACGCAATTGAATGTTCAGAATTCCCTAAATTTTCGAGTGAAATTTTGAGAAAAATCATCAAAAATTAAAAACATTTAATAAAGTTAAACAAACAGTCATTTCTAATGTAATTTTTTATTAGAAAAAGATTGACATAAACTTTAAAACGCTTACAAGAACCGTTTTTGAGATAATGCACATTTTTCAAATAAATGTGTCAAAATACCACATAAAAATATTAAATAATGTGAAATATGTTCACTTTTCATATGTAATACCATGCGATAAATTTGGTGACATCATTCTGGTGTATCCAGCTCGTGAAAGAAGTTATTTAGGTAATATTCTTGTGTGCGAAAGACAGTCATTTATCTGCTATATGAATTTCTTCGTCCATAACACTTGGCGAGATATTGGCGAACTTTGAGATTAATCTAGCGAAGTATCGCAAAATTGGCGATATTTAGACCCAGATTGACGAAAATATCGTCAAAATTGCAAAAATAACTTTAATAATTCATGAAACTGACTCCTAATTGGTGAATTAATTATTAAAATATTTTAATACATGGACTATATCGCTTGCTGAGGTTGATTGATAATTGAGGCTGATAATTGAGGTTGATATTGATAACTGTTTATTTAGAGTTGCGCGAAATATAAGCTAATTGTGTTGTTTGAAAAGTAGTACATGTCATCCGGAAAATCGCCAAATGTACAATTCACCTTTAAAACAAAGTACCGTGGATCTCATACATTATTTTTTGACTGTAAAACGAGTAAATTCATTGCATTATATAAGGACAGTCATGTGCTGCTCACATCAGATATTTTTGTTTTATGAAACATATTTGTTGCGTGTATATAGCTGAATTTTTATATCTAAGTAATATCTGAAAATACTGATAGATCCATTGTTTTTACTTTCTTTATATACATAGTACAATGTATAAAGAAAGTATTGTACGAAATTCGAATTCGAGTTTTCGACGGGAGAGTACGTTTCAAGCATCCTTGATCACGAATCGAACATTATTGAGGGGATGTCTGTGTGTGTGTGTGTGTCAATGAGTCTGTGGAAAGGATATCTCACGAACGAATAAAACGATTTGAACTAAATTTGGATGAAAAATTACAATCCATGAATACTGAAAGCCTAATGTTTTTAGGCGCAATCGAATGTTCAGGACTCCCCTAAATTTTCGAGTGAAATTCTGAAAAAATCGTCAAAAAATCAAAACGATTAATAAAGTTGCACAAATAGAAATTTCTTACATAATTGTTCATTAGAAAACTATTGACATACGTTTTATAACGCTAGCGTGAACCGTTCTTGAGATATTGCACATTTTTCAAATAAACGTATCAAAATATCACATAAAATAAAAAAAAATATATTAACTATTGTCAAATATGTTCACTTTTTATATGTAATAACATGCGATAAATTTAGTGACATCATTCTCGTGGATCTAGCTCGTTCCATTCATGAGAAAATATACATAGGGGAATACTTTTTATTTGAACCCCAGTAGTCATGTATCTGCTATAAGAATAATTTATTTCTCTGTCCATAACGCTTGGCGAGATTTTGGCGACGAATTTGGCGGAATGTCGCTTACTTAGCGACTTTTTTAAATGTTGCCAAATTAATGAAAATGTCGCCAAATTGATAAACATACCTCTAAATCAATGACAATGACGACTAATTAACGAAAATTCAATATCTTGGAAGGAATATAAGTATCTACTATAAGAATAACCCATTTTTTGCCGTAGAGTTTGTCAAAATTTTGGTAATTTGGAATTGCTGACTTTTTAATTGTTGACAAATTGACGAAAATTTCACCCAATTAAAAAAAAATCCTTCAAATTGATGAAATTGACGTTAAATCAATGAAATGACCACTAATTGATGAGAGTTTAATATTTTGTATAGAACATAAGAGTAGATTAACTTTTCTCCGTAAGTAACGTTTGGCGAGAAATTGAGCGGACCGTCGTCAAATTGGCGACTACTTTAAATGTTGGTAAAGTGGCAAAAATTTCGTAAATTGATAAAAATAACATCAAATGAGAAGTAATGTTTAACAAATTCAGATTTCTGTCGTATGACGGGCATACATTCCAGTATATAAGAAATGTTTTTCTCTCCGTTTGTCTGTAACATTTTGTGATGCATTTGGCGAACTTGGTAAATAATTTAGCAAAGTATCGTCAACTTGGCGATATTTTGCCCCAGATTGACGAAAAGATCTTCAAAGTTGCAAAAATGATGCTAAATTAATGAAAATGGTGCCTAATTGATGAATTAATTATTAAAATATTTTAATATATGGAATATATTGCTCATTGGGGATGCTTTTAATATTGATAATTTTTTATTTAGAGTTGCGCGAAATACAAGTTAATTGAGTACTTTGAAGTAGTTTTACATGTTGTCAACCGGAAAATCACCAAATGTACAATTTAATGCTAAAAACACACTGCCGTGGATTTTATTCATTAGTTTTTGACTGTAGATGGAGGAAATTTATTGCAGTATATAAGAAAAGTCATGTTATTCCCACATCAAATTTTTTCCCCGCATTTACAGTGCTAAATTGAAAATTTTTATTTTTCAAACGCAGTTTTTCCTTGCAAAGCAAAATATAATACACGTAAATTAAAACTGAGTATGTATTGAAAGTTTTACTTCATCTGTGAATGGTTCTGAGTGTTTTTTATTTTATCAGTAAAAGTTTTTATTTCTTCAGTGAATTCCCAAATTGTACTACGGATTGATTTTCTATCTGTTAACAAAGCTTTAACATTCGAAAATACTTCTTTAACTTCTGACAGAAAAGGAGCAAGCATACTGAAAAATCAACTTTTCACTTTTGTGGACAACATTTTTACCAAGGGACACAATTTTACCTGATAAAGCGTTTGAAAACTTATTTCTAATTTTTTTCATAACTTCTAGAATTATCTTTTGCCTAGCACTTTTTTCCATTTTCAAGACACATTATTTTAGATAATACGTCTAGTATTAAGCAAGTTGTCCTGGAGCGTCGTTTAGTCTGGCTTGACATTTGTCTCGTTTTTATTTTCAAGCGGTTTTCAAACTTTTTTCTAAACATTTTCCCTACTGAACGTGATTAAAACTGAGCGCACCGGTAGAGGGTGTTTCCAGCGGCTGATTAACGTTCGGGCCGCTGCTCTGGGCACCCAAACTTTTAGGATCCCTTAAATTTTTTAATCGATAAAAAATTTAAGTTTTTAATTAAATTAAATCTGGTAATATTAGTTTTATCTTTTGAAGTATTATATTATATTTAAGTAAAATATAAGATAAGCTCTATAACAAAAAAATCGACGCACTAAGGAATTGTTCGATTGTGATAAAAATTGGTGGATGTGAAGAACATACATATAAAAAGAAACGATTAAAATTTCAGAACAATTTAATGATTTAGAGTTTGACCGTATACAAAGGGAGGAAGTCAATAAGGCGTTGGTCCACCTCTGGCCTGGATGCAAGATGTCACCCGGCGTGGCATAGACTGAAAAAGTTCACGGATGGTGTCCTGCGAAATGTTTTGCCAAATTGTCTCCAACTGTCGGGCTAAATCGTCAACATTCCGGGAGGGTTGCATTCGCCTTCCCATAACGTCCCAAATGTGCTCTATGGGAGAGAGATCAGGAGATCTAACTGGCCAAGGAAGTGTTGGGCAAGCTTAAAAACAATTCATAGCAACACGTGCCGTGTGCTGCCGGGTATCGTCTTGTTGAAAAGTAAGTCCGGGGTGTCGCAAAAGGTACGGTAACACAACCGGTCGCAGAATGTTGTCTACGTACAGCTGTGCTGTCAGTGTACCAGAAATGACTAACAAAGGGGTTCGGCTATCAAAGGAGATGGCATCCCAGATCCTAATGCCCTGTTTGTTGTGGACATGTGTGGCGTGCGATAGTAAGGGCAGGATCCCCACACTGGCATGGACGTCTCCAGACACGTCTGCAGTTGTCGTCAGGACACAGTTGGAAACGGGACTCGTCACTAAAGACTCAAAATGTCTTTCATACGAAATTTCATTACAATCGGGCAACTCCTTCTTGGTGCGTCGATTTTTTTGTTATAGAGTGTATATTAAAGTGAAAATTTTGGAAGTTTTTTACATGTACCTAAGGGCGTGTGATCCTGAACTCCAAATTTACTCTGTGATGATGTTTTGTATGTGTTTGGTATACCGTGAGTGCATGGGGGGGGGGCAAATTAACACCATGCTCTGGGCCCCACTTCGGCTTGATGAGGCCTTGGGTGCTTCCAAATATGTATAATGCACCCACACTGTAGATAACAATATACATAGACCGGTTACCGCTCCTTAGCATGGGATGGACGATATTTTATAAGGCAGCAAGAAAATTTGTTTTGTTGCTCGATTTTACGAACTTCTTTGAAAACTGACAAATTCAGTTTTACTACGTAGTCGACTTCAAATTTAAGACACTAATTAAATTTGAAACCGGCGATACTTTTGTCAGCAAAATCCACCGATCTAAATGGAGAAATATATTTTATTCGGACTAAGAAAACTTATGAAAATGGCAATTATTTCATTAATAAGGACATTTCGAAGCTATTGTTGAAGCATGGAATTCTAATCACGTGAAATGTATACAAGATTAGTATGATTGATATCTTACCTCGGAGGCTTTCTACAATGCTACAGGTAGATGGATAAAACATTTGAAAACGCCAGCTTCTAGAAGTGACACAAATGAGTTAAAGCGCAGAGGGTCATAATTATTTCGCAATTTATTTGTCAATTAAACGTGTACAAAAGCTGTACAAATATTATTTTAAGCATAAGAACTTTTTCTCTTCACTGTTCATGAATTAGAGTATAATATTTTAAACGCTATATGTTTTCATTATGACGTAATGGTATTTTTTATTTTTGTTTAAAAGTGATAAAAGTGCCATAAATACTTCGCTCACTTTTTAGTTTCTCGTTTTCTTGTGTTATGCGGCTCATGATGTTTCCAAATTAAGCAATTCAATTATTTTGAACGCACTAATGCCGTTACACAAAAATGAATGTCCGACTTAGAAAAATAAAAGAAATTGTTTTTAAATGCGAGAAAACTAAACAAATATCTCTATCCGGAAAATTCAAGCGAAAAATACTTTAATGTTGCAAACGTGCAATACTTTCTTTAGCGCCTCTTCTATCGTTTGTCTCAAAAGTCAGACGAAGAAATCACAGTCCATGATGTCAATATGATGTGTGGATGACCTGCCCCAGGGTTTCCAGGATTTCGCAGTTAGAAGAAGGGTTTCCAAATTTGGCGATTTATTGCCAATTAGGCGACATTTGACGACTTCCAGAATGCTCCAGAAACTTCTCGATAAAACGATTATTCTTTGAGATATAAAGATTTATCGAAGTTTTTATGGAGAGACTATAAATACGAGTCATCACTGAATCGAAGAGTTGAGTTGACAATATATGACCTATATTGAACTGTGACTTTTGTCAATGTTTTGAGATTGTCGCCAGTATTTTGAGAATATTATCGATTACTTTGTGTAATTAGTGGATCATTTAAGTGCTGTTTGATTGTATATTGTTATTGTTACTTTCCTTATATATATAATGTATAAGGAAAGTATTGTGACGGGGTCGAAAATTCGAATTCGAGTTTTCGACGGGAGAGCACGTTTCAAGCATTCCTGATCACGAATCGAACATTTTTCAAGTGAAGTCTGTGTGTGTGTGTCAGTGAGTCTGTGGAGACGATAACTGACGAACTAATGGACCGATTAGAACGAAATTTGGTACAAAAATCGCAATCCGTAAACACTGGAAGCCTATTGTTTTTATATGCAATCGCAAGTTCAGAATAAGTTACGCAAATAGACATTTCTTATGTAATTTTTCATTAGAAAACGATTAGCATAAATTTTAAAACGCTAACTTGAACCTTACTCGAGATATTGCACACTTTTCAAAAAAATATCAAAAAGTTGTATAAAAAAAATATTTCCTATTGAGAAACATGTTTACTTTTCATGTGTTATACCATGCGATAAATTGGGTGACATCATTCTCGTGGATCTAGCTCGTTCCATTCATAAAAAAAAGATACTTTGAGTAATACTTTTGTATTTGAACGCCAATAGTCATTTATCTGTTGTAAGAATAACTTATTTCTTCGTCCATAACGCTTGACGAGATTTTAGCGACGAATTTGGAGGAATGTCGCCAACTTAAGGACTGTTTTAAATATTGCCAAATTAACGAACATCTCGCCAAATGGATAAAAATGACACTAAATCAATGAAAACGACGACTAATTGACGAAAATTCAATATCTTAGAAAGAATATAAATATCTACTATAAGAAAAACCTATTTTTTCATTGTAAAAGTAGTAAATTCATTGCATTATATAAGGAAAGTCATGTGTTGCCCACACCAGATTTTTTTAAAAAGTATACTGAATGTGTAGGACTAGAATGTAGGAAGAACATTTTTCTTACACAGTTTTATCAATTTATTTCCTATGTATCCTAATAAATTAATTAGGAAAATAGATCATTTGCATCCATGTATTGCCATCTACATGACATGCAATAAGTAAGGATAATCAATATGATTTGTTTATTTTTCGGGTGTACCAACTAGGCATACTTTCAGAGTGATGTCAGCCTGTTGAGCTGAGTACGTTGTTGAAAACTTTATTGAATACTTTATTGAATTACTCTTGGTTGTTCCGGATTTTGTAACCGAAAGGAACTTTGTGTCAAAATGTACACATATAGGAAAGAAACAAGGCTTTCGGAGTGTAATAAAAGAAAAGGAACATAGACTGAAACTAAAACTCATAGAATACAGAGTTCTGAAATCTGCATACACGGCAGATTCCACTTCGCGGGTTACGTGGATAGGCGAGCTGAGCGAGCATGCCCGCCAGTTTAAAAAAATTGCAATTTTTTCGAAGATTGTTGGTTTTTCTGCTTTTGAGAGGTTTAAATACTAGCATAGTACAATATTAATTAAAATTTAAGTAGTATTTTTAATTTTAATTTCTCAATTCTTTTGATTTGATTTTGATTAACCCTTTGATTTGTTTTTATACATCAGAAATGCGCTTTTTAGCACTTTACAACGTAGTTGAAAAGTGTTTATAACTTTATTCATTCTGTCTGTCTGTCTGTCCGTAAAAACGATGACAGTCGTAAAAATGACTTTATCAAAATGAAATTTTAGTATGTTATTCAGACGGTCAGTGGGACCTATGAGAATATAAATGAATAATATTACCCAAATAGTTTTGGATTGAACTCGGGTTGAGAAAATGAAATACATTGAACCTTATGGGACCTCATCTTTCAAACATTTTTTAAGCAAATTTAAAATTTACAAATTGTTTCGAAAATTTTAGGAAATATTCAAATTATCTCATAAAATATATAAAATTTTTTTCAGTAAAATATATTCAGTAGTTTTTTAAATAAAAATTAAAATAATAATTACACCCTTTATAAAGAGATCACGTGACCAGTATACGAAGAGATCACGTGACCTACTTCAAAATAAAATATGGTATCCATCTTGTGTCAGAATCGTGATTTTTAAAATTATTTTTAATTTATATTTAGTATTGCATCCTTCCTAAAACCGCTTTATTTTTGCTTAAATTCTGTGCATCTGTATTCTGAAACAGCGCAATTACAATATATTTGAGTTTAAATGACCTATGCCATCCATCTTGTGTCAACATTGTGATTTTTAAAGTTCTTTTTAATTTATATTTAGTGTTTTATCCGCCCTTAAACCGCTTTATTTTTGCTTAATTTCTGTGCATCTGTATTCTGAAACAACACAATTACAATATATTTGAGTTTAAATGATCATCGAACTTTGATTATTTCTTCAACGAAACCTAATTTTCACTTATGGAGAATGTAAACAGATTAGACTATGAGTTGTATAACAATTGCTGAATTTGTTTAACGAAAAATCATTTTGTTCTGGAGTCTGCAATATAGATGATATGAATGAAACATTCATTAATTTTACATAGATAAGCAGATGATTTAATGGCAGGTTTTTTCGATGAAGTTTTATGCATAGAGTTAAATTACTTTTACCTCCCTGATTTTAAGGTTTTAAGTAGGATAAATTATTGTAGTACTGTGTGAATGAAGTAAACAAGTATGAATGGAATATATACTGCTTTTACACAGAGAGCCAGTCTCCCCCACTGGGTTCCGGTCTAAATTGGGTGGCACTTCCTGGCCGTCCAAACAGTTGCCTTACACCTTTCTGGTAGGTCGGACGGTCTGGGTCTCAACAACAACAGAGAACCAGGTTCGTTTTCTCGATGAAGTTTAAAATTTTCTAATATAATTAATTATTGCAGTATTGTGATAATTTTAAAAATATTACCATTCAATGTATCGCATTTTAGAGATATTTGAATAAAATTGCATTGAAGTTGGAAAGTGTTTCATAATCAATGCTTTATGCATGATTGATCTTTCTTGTTATTTAGTAATAATGTTTATGACACGGAGCATATATTGTTAAGCAGATTTATAATCTTCTTAATATCTCTGAATTAAGACTGCTTTCATTTAGTACAGATGAAAACCACTTAATACAGTTATAATTTTAAATATATAGAGCAACTCTTTTTAGCACTTTACACCATAGTAGAAAAGTGTTTATGACTTTGTTCATTGTGTCTGTCAGTCTGTCTGTCTGCCAGCACGATTACTGCCGTAAAAATGACTTTATGAAAATAAAATTTTAGCATGTTGTTCAAATGGTCTGTGGGACCTATGGGAATATAAATGAATAATAACACCCAATTAGTTTTGGACTGGACCCGGGTTGAAAAATGAAATACATTGAACCCTACGGGACCTAATTTTTCAAACATTTTATAAGCGAATTTAAAATACACAAATTGCTTCGAAAGTTTAAGGAAGTACTCAAATTATCCCATAAAAAATATAAAAACAATTTCAACAAAATATATTTGGTAGTTTTTTAAATACAAATTAAAATAATAATTACACCCATATTATATGAAAAAATCACGTGACCCACTTTAAAAAAAATATGGCATTCATCTTGTGTCAAAATCGTGATTTTCAAAGAACTTTTTAATTTATATTTAGTGTTGTATGCATCCTAAAACTGCTTTATTTTTGCTTAATTGCTGTGCATCTATATTCTGAAACAACGCAATTACAATATATTTAGTTTAAATGATCATCAAACTTTGATTATTTCTACAGCAAAGTCTAATTTTTACTTATGGAGAATGTAAACACATTAAGATGTAAGATGAGTTGTATAAGAATTACTGAATTTCTTTAACACAAAATTATTTAGGTCTTTGAGTCTGAATTATAGCTGATATGAATGAAACATTCATTGATTTTACATAGAGAACAGACGATTTTATAGCAGAATTTTTCGATGGAGTTTTAAACATAGAGTTAAATTACGTTTACCTCCATGTTTTTAAGTTTCTGAATAAAATAAATTATTGTAGTATTGGGATGAATGAAAGGAATGGAATAAAAGTGGATGAATGAAGTATTTACAGCTTTTACATAGAGAGCCAGGGGATTTATATTTCCATGACGTCATTTGAATAAAGTTCATTTTTTTCGATGAAGTCTTGCGTTTTCAAATGTAAAAAATGATTGTATGATTGTAATAATTTTAAAAATATTACCGCTGAACGTATCGCATCTTAGAGATGTTTAAACCAGGCGACTTATATTTCAATGATGTCATTTGAATAAAGTTAATATTGTTCGATGAAGTTAATTTTCCAAATATAATAAATTATTGTAGTATTGTGATAATTTTAAAAATATTACCGCTGAATATATTGCATTTTAGAGATGTTTAAACAAAATTGCATTGCAGTTGGAAAGTGTTTCATAATCAATGCTTTATGCATGATCGATCGTTCTTGTTGTTATATCTTTTTGTTATATCTTCTTGTTATCAGGAAAGACATATTTATTTAATATATAATTATTACTTTATCGACATATAATGTATATGAAAGTATAATGTATAGGTCGGGGTCGAAAATTCGAATTAGAGTTTTCGACTCATGAGCACGTTTCAAGCATTCTTGAACTCGACTCGAAAGTTTTTCAGGTGATTTATGTATGTGTATGTTAGTGTGTGTGTGTATGCATGCTAGTGTGTGAGTATACGTGTGCATATTTGTTAGTGCGCGTGTGTGCGTGCGTATGTATGCGAGTGCGTGCGTGCGTATGTATGTGAGTGTGTGCGTGCGTATGTATGTGAGTGTGTGCGTGCGTATGTATGTGAGTGTGTGCGTGCGTATGTATGTGAGTGCGTACGTACGTATGTGAGAGCGTGCGTGCGTGCTTGTGCATGTATGCTAGTGTGTGTATGCGTGTGCATGTATGCTAGAGTGTATGTGCGTGTGTATGCATGTATGTTAGTGTGTGTGTGTATGTATGCTAGAGTATGTGTGAGTATGCGCATGTATGTATGTATGTATGTATGTATGTATGTTAGTGTGTGTGTGCGTATGTATGTATGTTAGAGTGTGTGTGTGCGCGTGTGTGTATGCTAGATTGTGTGTGTGTGCGTGCGTATATATGTTAATGTTTGTGTGCGCGCGTGTTCATGTATGTTAGTGTTTGTGCATGTGTATATATGTTAGTGTGTGAGTGCATGCGTGCGTGTATCTTAGTGTGTGCGTGTGTGCCTGTGTGTATGTAAGCGTGTGTGCGCGTGTGCATGTATGTTAATGTGTGTGCTTGTGTATGTATGTTAGTATGTGTGTGCGCTTGTGTATGTAAGTTAGTGTGTGTGTGCGTGTGTGTATGTTAATGTGTGGGTGTGTGTGTTTGTAAATGCGATATCTCAGGAATGAATAAAGCGTTTCTAAGGGCATTTGGTACGATCAATTGTAGCGTGATCAAATGTTCAGAAGACCCGAGTGAATAAATTTTCGAATACATTTTTTAAAAAATTAGAAGAAAATCAGAACCTTCAATAATGAGAGATGAATAATAATATGTGACGTAATTTATAATCATAAAACGAATGACACCAATTTTAGATAGCTATCTTGAACTGTTCTTGAGATATATTTTGATCACGCTTTCCAAATAAATGCATGTAAAAAATGTCATAAAGTTATAAAAAGTAAGAAGTATTATCGAATATGTTTACTTACGATATGTAGTATTATGAAACAAATATGCTAACGTCATTTTTGTGGATCTCGTTCCACTCACGAAAGCAGTTAGTTATTGTAATAATTTTGTATTTTGACGCAGAAAATTTTGCCACAAGTCATTTATTCTACGGGATTAACATTTAATTGCATTTTGATGAGGATTTTGCACGTGAGTTTGAATAAATCACTCTGTCTGGACTCATAAATTGCGAAGAGCGATAAATTTTAATTTACGTGCTGTTAAGTCGATACCAAAATCATTGTGTTGTGGATTTTGTACTCCATCATTTCCTTTGGAAAGAAGTAATCAATGCATTATGTAGCGGAAATCATGTGCTGCCCACATTAGATATGTATGTATGAAAAAAGTTCATAGAGCACTAACAATCTTATTATATCTTCCTTAAGACTTCAGGTTTCATAAAGTAGTAAATTGCCTTTTCCTTCTAAGAAAATTTGAAGTTTTTAACGATCATTAGTTCTCTGATATCAGGAGAAACATTTTAGATGTTCCCATAAAAGTTTAGAGTATGCACTTGACATCTCTAGCGTAATTTGAATATATTGGTTTTCGTTAATGCTTTAACTAAACACACCTTCTTAAACGATGTCAGTAAATTATAATGATGCTATCACTTGGAATTTCTGAACTTTCTCCCCAGGAAGGGCTTTGGATTAAATATTTTAGTAAAAACAAGTTATACTGTAATGGGAATTTTCTCTTTAATGAAAATAGTTTTAATCTAATCTAGTGAAAATAAGACACACATTTCAAAATGATGGTTATATAAGGGAACACTGGTCTAGGGTTTGGGGGTCTTACTATTTTTGTAAGTAACTGTTTAAAAATAATAAACTTTGCCACAAATTTGGCCCACTGTGTAAAGAGTTATTATAAAACTGTATTGCTGACTTGCTGATTACTATGAGCGGATTGTAAAACATCACACATACTAATATCTATATATATAAAGAAGAAAATTGTGTATGTATGATCCACCATAACTGGAGAACGGCTGAAGCGAATTTCATGAAATTTGTTTTGGTAGTCTTGAAATCACCCCAGAAAAACATAGACCATATTTCGAGTTTTTACGACCAGTGGTTCTCGAGATATTAGTGAAAAACGACACTTTTCCTAGGAGTTCTACTCTCTAACTCCATGATTCACAGCGAAGAAGGTTGGACATTGCTGGTTTAAAATGGTTTAAAAAGGCTGGTTTAAAAAGTCAATTAAATCTCTGAGTTTTGTGGGAGTTTATTGAAAATCGCACTTTTGAAAATCGCAGGTTTGAGATATGAATTTAAATGAAAACTATCATCCTGGTTTATTTCTCACAAGTCTACTCAATAACGAAAAGTATTAAGAAATCATAAGAAAGATCAATCATGCATAAAGCATTGATTATGAAACACTTTTCAACTTTAATTTTATTTAAACATCTTTAAAATGCGATACATTCTGCGGTAATATATCACAATAGGCCCTATATGTTCCCGTGTAATTTTTATCATAGTTCTGCATGGTAAATCTCGAGCAACGCCGGGTAATCGCTGCTAGTAGACTATAAAACATCACATTTAAACTATTTAATACTTTTGTTTAACTTTACTCATTTTTGTAAAAACTGTCTATTTTTAATGCTTTTATAAAGTTTGATTTAAAAATTAAAATGTACACTGCTCAGAAATGAAATCACAACACCATGAAGAAATTGATGCATCCTTATGAAATTTAGAGAATATAATTGTAACATGGAGATGTGCAAATGATCAAAAAATCATACCTGGAAAATGCAAGCATGGAACTTTATTGACATTAGATCAATATGGAATAGGCCCACCACGAGCGGCTATGCAGGGTTGAATACGGCTAGGCATCCCGTCAATGAGATGGTCAATGGTGTGCTGAGGAATGACATTCTACACATGAGGCAATTGGGCGTGTATCTGAACATGGTTTGCTGGAATTGGAAGTTTTCTTAAAAGGGGGCATAGGACCTTTAAACATTCAAAAAATCAATTTTTCAATTTTATTTTATTCTGAATGTTTGAACATTTCTGAACACTGTGCAAAAAACCGCATTCTAAAATTCGCATTATTTCTAAAGTTATGAGCTTTTATGCAACATACACTTTTGAAAATTTTCTCATGTCAGCCATCGCCGCCATTTTTAAAGGGACGTCACTATTTGTTTACGTTTGCAGTTTGCTGTTTTGTCATGTCAATCTAATACTTTTTCCACCACCATGTCTTAATTATTTATTTAATTATTTCTGCAGCAGCAGGAAGGCAACTACTCACCTCTACTGAACTGCTCAGCCCAGTTTGTTTATATTCTAGAGCCGTTAACTTGTTTATAACGTGGAGAATTTCTTCTGAGTTTTGCAATTTCTTTTCATTATATTTTCTTACTTTTTACGATTGATTTGCGGCATTTATGTTGTTTAAGCATAAAAACTTTGAACTAAAATACAGTTAATCTATTTTCTAATTATGCATTACAAACTTCTTCACGTTTGCATATTTATTTGTGTAAACTTCAACGTACAAGACTGTTTGGTGCAATTTTTTAATATAAACTTTTTGCTTTTTGCTTTCTAATAATGGATACACCGGCAACTAAATCTCGTTCTGGGAAAAGAAGACGTTTTCAATGAAATATGTATGTAATTAAAAACAAAAACAATCCGAAAGTGTTCGAATGAAAAATGTTGATTCTACGCCTAAGCTAAGTGCTTCAAGTAAAAAAACTGTTCAGCTCAAAAGATGAACTTTCACTTGATAAGTCACATATTTCATCTGAAGAACATTAATATAGAATAGTTCATATATCAGTACTTTTCAAGGAGCTTGCAGATGTTTTGTGCTGCAAAATATGTCATGGAACAATAAATATACGTGAAAAATCTTCAATGGGTTTAGCATCAACATTTCTTGTATATTGTGATAGCTGTGATGAACTAAAGTCTGTGAAAAATTCAAAACTGCTTGGTGTTAAGAAAAATATTCCAGAAATAAACAGAAGAGCTATATTTTCTATGCGATGTATAAGGCAGGGCTTATCGGCTTTATCTCCTTTTTGTTGTACGATGGGTCTTCCAGCGCCTGTTTCTCAGAAATCATATAATAAAATTAATTGCAGGACTTTAAATGCCACATCTGTTGTAGCTAAATCTTTAATGAAAACTGCTGTCCAGGACGAAAGAGAATTATCAAATGGATCGAAAGATATTACTGTAAGTGGAGATGGTAGTTGGAAAAATAGAGGGTATTCGCCACGTGTAGGTGTGTGTACACTAATCTGAGCAGAAAGCGGGAAGGTTATTGAAACCGAAGTAATGTCTTCTTCTTGTAAAGGCTGCAATAGCTACAGAAGTAAGAAAAGTGGCCCTCGGTATGAAAAGTGGAAAAATAATCATAAAATAGTGTGTTCGAAAAACCATTCGGGTAGTGCGGGAAAAATGCAATGTGATGGAATTTCGAGTCTCTAGCACTATATATGAAGTTGGAAAAGCTCGTAAAAGGCAGAAAACATTTGATTTTCAAAGACAAGAGGAAGAGGAAGGAATTACTTATGCATCAGGTGCATTTTGATGCTAATTTAGATATAAAATAACACAGGATGTATAATAAATTACAGCCAAACATTAATTAGCCGAACTGCGATAACTCAAAATTTTCCATGTGCGAAAGTCATATTTGTTATATATTTTTGTAATTTTAAGCAATTTCAATACGTCAAATTTTCTGTAACTCATTCTTTTCTTGTCACTAGAGTTTCAGTTTATCAAAGTACCACTGCAGCTGTTTTTCTCAGGTAGGTGATTTTACAACTTGCGCACAGCATATTTTAAAATATGCTGTAAATAAAATATATTGTACCAATCACTTTCAAGTTTTTGCTCTTACTTGTTTCATCTATATATACAATTTATACAAAAGAGATTCCTCCTAAATAAGTAAAAATTTAGTAAATGTTTTTCATCTGACTGACAAGAAACTTCTTCACGAAGCTGATGTTCGAGCTTCCGAAGCAACATATAGAGCTCAAATACTTCTTAAAAGGCAGAAAAATTTTGATTTTTCAAACATAACAGAATTAGGAAGGTGCTATTTATGCACTGGAAGCATTTTAAGGTCAAAATACTATAATAAGTAACACTGAATATATTTTTAAACTTACAAGCGGGTATCTCAGATATGTGATTTTAGCCCTTGTGCGCAATATATTTTAAAATATATGTAGCCAATCACTTTCAAATTTTTTGCTCTTACTTGTTTCATTTATATACATAATCTATAGATAAAAATTCCTCATAAATACGTAAAAATTTAGTAAACGTTCTTCATCTGACTAACAAGAAACGACTGTGCGAAACGTCTGTTCGAGTTTCCGAAGCAACATATAGAGCTCAAATACCCCTTAAACGCAGAAAAATTTTGATTTTTCAAACATAACAGAATTAGGAAGGTGCTATTTATGCACTGGAAGCATTCTAAGGTCAAAATACTATAATAAGTAACACTGAATATATTTTTAAACTTAAAAGCGGGTATCTCAGATATGTGATTTTAGCCCTTGTGCGCAATATATTTTAAAATATATGTAGCCAATCACTTTCAAATTTTTTGCTTTTACTTGTTTCATCTATATACATAATTTATAGATAAAAATTCCTCATAAATATGTAAAAATTTAGTAAACGTGCTTCATCTGACTAACAAGAAACGACTGCGCAAAACGTCTGTTCGAGTTTCCGAAGCAACATATAGAGCTCAAGTAGCCCCTAAAAGGAAGAAAATTTTTGATTTTTCTTACATAACAGACATAGGAAGGTGCTAATTATGAACCAAAGGCATTTTAAGGTACAAAATAAGATAATAAGTAACATTGAAGCATTTTTAAATTATAAAGCTGTTTTTCTCAGATATGTGATTTTAACACTTGCGCGCAATATATTTTAAAATATATGTAGCCAATCACTTTCAAATTTTTTGCTCTTACTTGTTTCATCTATATACATAATTTATAGATAAAAATTCCTCATAAATAAGTAAAAATTTAGTAAACGTTCTTCATCTGACTAACAAGAAACGACTGTGTGAAACGTCTGTTCGAGTTTCCGAAGCAACATATAGAGCTCAAGTAGCCCCTAAAAGGCAGAAATTTTTTTATTTTTCTTACATAACAGACATAGGAAGGAGCTAATTATGAACTAAAGGTATTTTAAGGTACAAAATAAGATTATAAGTAACATTGAAGCATTTTTAAATTTTAAAGCTGTTTTTCTCAGATATGTGATTTTAACACTTGCGCGCAATATATTTTAAAATATATGTAACCAATCACTTTCAAATTTTTTGCTCTTACTTGTTTCATCTATATACATAATTTATAGATAAAAATTCCTCATAAATAAGTAAAAATTTAGTAAACGTGCTTCATCCGACTAACAAGAAACTACTGCCCGAAACGTCTGTTCGAGTTTCCGAAGCAACATATAGAGCTCAAGTAGCCCCTAAAAGGCAGAAAATTTTTGATTCTTCTTACATAACAGACATAGGAAGGTGCTATTTATGAACTAAAGGCATTTTAAGGTGTAAAATAAGATAATAAGTAACACTGAATGTATTTTTAAACTTTAAAGCTGTTTTTCTCAGATATGTGATTTTAGCCCTTGCGCGCAACATATCTTAACATATATTTAACCAATCACTTTCAAATTTTTTGGGCTTACTTGTTTCATCCATATATATAATTTGTACTTCAAAAATTCACCATAAATAATAAAAAAAGAATTGTGAAGAGGTTTATTTCATGTTTTTTAACACTGAAAATGAAAATTTCATTTTGTTTAGATTTTAAAAATATTAAATTTATTTCAAAATTTTAAAAAGTGTGTACAAATTAAAGATGTAATAGTTATAAATATATTATTATGAAATTGAAGTCCATAAGTATAATATTATTTGAAATATCCTGCGCGCGGCTGCTACATACACCATTATGTCTGTCAAAATTGTATAAATTTTAAAAAACAATATAAAATGTACATATAATTATATGACTTCAGTAAAATTTGTGTAGTAAGAAAGGTTTTCTATATGTTTAGAGAAAAAAATTTGAACATCTGGGATACACCTGGTTAAAATTAAAAAATTGTAAAGATAGCTCTATTTTCAATGAATTTCGACTGTTTAAAGGTCCTATGCCCCCTTAATCAGCGACCCATGATGTCCCAGATATGCTCAATTGGCGACAAATCCGGAGAATATGCTGGCCAAGGCAGGATATTAAAACCTTGTAGACTATTCATAGTTACCCGTGCAGTATGTGACCTGGCATTATCCTGCTACAAGAGAAGTCCAGGCTTAATTGACAGATATGGCTGTACCACAGGTCTCACAATGTCAAAGACGTATCGTTGTGCCGTGATACTGCCAGAAAGTGGACCAACGGTGTTCGTTCACTAAATGATATACCACCCCAAACCTAGGTGCCACTTAAGGGGGCTGTGTGGCGACTGATAGAAAAAGCTTCCTAGTGGCTTTGTTGAAACGCTGCAATACGCAAGTACGGCCATCTGGCATGCCAAAACGGAATTGTGATTAATCCGTGAACAGAATGTTTCGCTATTTTGTCGACCAATTGCGTCTCATTTGATACCACTGGAGGTGACGTAACCGGTGCAGACGTTGAAACTGTAGGTGTCGAAAAGCTCGTCTACCTCGGTCGTCTACCTCTTGCGTCATGCAAACGGTTTCGATTTGTTTACGTCGAAACTACGTTATCTGTAGTGTGGGATAAATGCCGTTTGCAACACGGTTGCTGTGGTAAAAGCCCCCGCACAACGCTTCTCAGAAGCATGCATTCTTCACGTGGTGTGTTACATCTGGGAGCCTAACTACCTGATATTAGTGTCGTTTTGTTGTCCCGCACTAACCGTAACACACCCCGTTGAACTGTGCTCACATCACGACCCAATAATTCAGCGATCCTTCGAAGACCCAATCCACCCTCGTGTAAAACAATGATCTGCTGCCATTCCGTTGACGACAACTGAACGTATGCAGTACGTCGAAGTACTCTTGGTATACTGTGATGAATTTTATAACCTAAAACCAATGACTCTACAATTTAGCTGTGATATCGCTCCTCCTTGACCTGGCGCTTTTATGCTGCTCGGCAAGGTGTTGCGTCACTATGTGTAACGAAACGTGATCATTTGCATATCTCGCATTGCTGTTTCCATTACCTGATTCACATAAAGCTACACCTACAACTTTAAGGTGTTGCGATATCAGTTGTGAATATATTATATCATATGTAGATTTTGTTTTAAAAAAATTTTGAATAAAAGCTTATATGTTGATTTTGTCTTTGTGCATCGGTAATTACTATCATTCCCGATATATTTCAAATATAAATTGTTTTGATGAATTCTAAAAAGTACAGTTTGAACATAAGCTGTTTCTGAGTTAAAGCTTGACTTTTCTGCAATTGGTTTTATAAAAATAATGCGATTTTCAAAGCTTTGACATTTTTAGTTTCTAAAAATCTATCTAAAAATCTATCTAAAACCGATCATTTGAACGGTTACGGTACTAATAGGTATATATTGAGTGTCGGTATGTTTAGTGTCAAAGTCTCCGCTAAGGGCATTGCAATGCCTTTTATTCGATCGAGCACGACTACTTTACTCTAGATAGACCTAATATGTACTCTCATATTAACATTTAGATAGAGAATAAAAATTTGTTGTGTGCAGAAAATGAGTTTTATTACAGACTGTCGCGAAGTTGGAGGATATTAGATAACATAATTTATTTTCTTTCATTTTTAACCACGATCGAAACAGTATATTGCAATTGAAATGTAGCGCTTTTGGCATGTTCGTTGTTCAAATTAAAATGCGTTGTTTTTGCTCAAACGTATAATTCATATTAAAATGCCACAAATATTTAATTAATATCATGTATAAAACGTGAAATTTGAGGAATTAATTGACGTAGAAAGACGAAATTATTACAGAACGTGTTTTTTCTTACGAACGAAACAGGCATGAGAATGATGTGGATAAATTTGTCTCAAAACACAATTTATAATTTCGAGATTCACACTTTTGTATGTAAATAATCAGATTTGCTTTCTTGTAACTACATGTTGAACGTTGCATAAAATTACTAAAATGAGGTAACAGAAAACAAATATTTTTTCTCAGCGATAAACTTGTCGATACTTACAAAAATTTTAGTAATGATTAACAGATGAGAATTTAATAGTGATCTACTTATTTTTGCTAAGATTTTAAATTCTATTATTACACGTATACTTTAAAAGTTTTCTCCCCTCTATATAGCACTTATTTTGCCAACATCATATATATATTTTTATCATATTTAAATTTTACATGATATCATTTATTATATACCTACTCAATGCATATTGAATTTTATGTGATAGTTTCGAGAAATTAATTAAAAAACGTACAAAATATTAAGGGTCATCCAGTGTTCTACAATCAGTACTATTTGTTTTCTAA
Source organism: Amaurobius ferox (assembly GCA_951213105.1). NCBI lineage: Eukaryota > Metazoa > Arthropoda > Arachnida > Araneae > Amaurobiidae > Amaurobius > Amaurobius ferox. Next base: position 43,851,243 of record OX578147.1, on the reverse strand, counting down.
TGAAAGGTTGCACAAAGTTACATTCTTAACTTTCATATGTTTTTGTATAATACGAGTATATTGCTACGAATATGCAAAATGCTCTCGCTATAGTCAACCTTTGAAAACCAGAGAGGAAAACACCCGTACAGGCATAGTTCTCCATAAAGTGAATCTAGGTTTGCCATTGCTGAAGATCGAATAAAGCTTGCCAGATTTGGCGTTGTAAAATGCTCTTGGAAATGCTCTGGAGTCTCTTTGCCCCCTCTCATTTTCGTCTCTTTCGGAGACCAGACGGAGAAAATATCCATACAGGCAACTTTTCCTATGGTGTGAATCAAGGGTTGCCAGATGCTGAAGTTCGGATGAAGGTTGCCAGATTTGGAAATTTATTGCAAATTTAGCGACATTTGGCGACTTTCTGAAGGTGCGAAAATCTCCTTGAAATAGCGAATGTTCTACAAGTTATGAGATATTTCCAGAAGTTGCTATAGAGAGTGTCGAACACCCTGGCCACTCTACAGACCCTATGGTTTACAGTCGCTATTTGAGTGGCCTGGAACGTTTATAGAGAGTGTATAAAAGGATTCTATAGAGAGACTATAGAGAGACTATACTCTATAGAGAAATTGTACTCTATAGAGAGTGTATAGATTATACTCTGTAGAGAGTGTATAGATTATACTCTATAGAGAGTGTATAGATTATACTCTATAGAGAGTGTATAGATTATACTCTATAGAGAGACTATAAAGAGACTATATTCTATAGAGAGTCTATAGAGAGACTATACTCTATAGAGAGTCTACAGAGAGACTATACTCTATAGAGAGTGTCGAAAACCCAGACGGTCTGGCTCATCCGAAGGCATAGAGCAGCAGTTTGGACGGCCGGGAGAACTCTATAGAGAGTGTCGAAAGCCCAGACCATCCGACTCGTCCGTAGACTTAGAGCACTTTTCCATAGAGAGTGTATAAAATAACTCTATAGAGGGAGGATAATGAGACTATAGAGAGACTATAGAGATACTATACTCTATAGAGACTATACTCTATAGAGGGTCTACAGAGAGACTATACTCTATAGAGAGTGTATAGACTATACTCTATAGAGAGTCCATACAGAGACTGTATCCTATAGAGAGGCTATAGAGATACTATACTCTATAGAGAGTCTACAGAGGGACTATACTCTATAGAGAGTGTCGAAAGCCCAGACCATCCGACTCGTCCGTAGACTTAGAGCAGCTATTTGGATGGCCGGAGTAAATTTGCACCCTATGACTCATTATGTGGTACAAACCAAACTTGGACCTTCTATAGAGAGTGTATAAAGTGTATGCAAGTCTACAGAGAGTGCCGAAAGCCCAGACCACCCGACTCGTCCGTAGACTTGGAGCAGCTGTTTGGATGGCCGGATCTACAGAGAGTGTATAAAAGGAGTCTACAGAGAGTGTATAAAAGGAGTCTACAGAGAGTGTATAAAAGGAGTCATCACTCAGTTGGAGAGCAGTTCACGTGATACGAGCTACATTGCACTGCATTCCTTAAAGTTTTGATAATAGTATCTGCTGTTTAGTGAAATTAGTGGCGTATTTAAGTGCTGTATTGCTGTATATTGTTTCTATTTATACTGTGTTTGTAAATAAACGTGTCCGTTATCCAGAAATGTAGACTCATTCTTGTATCCTTAGCGCACATCCATGATTCCAGATGATATATTTGCAACAATATAATTTATTATTTACCACATTTAATGTAAATTAAATTGTGTGCAACAGTTTTGAAAAATGAATTCAAAAACGTATAAAATATTGAGGACAATCCTGGGTTCTACAAGTAGTACTATTTGTTTTCTAATGGAAAATTATACGAAAACGATTCTAAACTTTTTGTAGAATATTCCAGATAACATTCTAAAATTTGAAGGCTTTCCGGATATATAATCCCGACGAAAATCAGTACATTTACAGAATTCAGAGATTTCAAGAATGGAAAAATTTTGTTCGAACTCTTCTACTCATTCCACATATTTATTCATATTGTTACGAAATATCCCCTGGAATTGTGGATGTATCTTCAGGACATAACAAGAAAGATCAATTATACATAAAGCATTGATTATGAAGCCCTTTCCAACTAAAATGCAATTTTATTTAAACAGCTTTAAAATGCGATATATTCAGAACTAATATTTTTTTAAATTAGTACAGTAGTGCAATAATTTATTAAACTTGGAAACTTAAAACTTCATCAAAAAAGGTAATTCCCGATTCTTTATATAAAATAATCTGTTTATCTGTATAAAATCAATGAATATTGCATTCATATTACTTATATTCCAGACTCTAGAGCTAAATAATTTTGAGTGAAACTCATCTTACAATCACTTGTTTACATTCTGCATCCATTAAAATCAGGCTTCGTTGTAGGAATAATCAAAGTTTAATGATCATTTTAAATAAAAAACATTGTAATTGTATTGTCACAGAATTTATATACACAGATAAAATGCAAAAATAAAGCGGTTTTAGGACGGATGCAACACTAAATATAAATTTACAAGATCTTCAAACATCACGATTTTTACACGAGAGAAAAAATAAATGCCATATTTTGTTTTGAATTGAGTTACGTAATCTCCTCATATAATATGGCTGCAATTATTCTTTCAATTTTTATTTAAAAAACTACCTGTTGAATTTTTTTATTACACATTTTACTTGATAATTTGAATATCTCCTAAAATTTTTGAAGGAATTTGTGAATTTTACTCCGCTTTAAAAATGTTTTAAAAACTAGGTCCCGTAGCATTCAATGTATTTCAATTTTGTAACCGGATTTAAATCAGAAACTAATTGAATGATATTATTCATTTTCATTCCGATATGTTCCACAGACTTCCCCAACAACATATTAAAATTTTATTTCGATACAATCATTTTTACGGCAGTCATCGTAAAAACGGACATATAGACAGAATGTACAAAATTTTAAACACTTTATAACTAGGTTGGAAAGTGTTAAAAATGAGTAAAATTGAATTTTCTTTATACCGGATGACAATAAAATAACGTGAGGTGTTCAGAGGCCTATAGCGAGTGATGTATTTGACGAAACGTAACAAAATTCGGTGAGCGTACACAGTGGAACATGCGATTTCGATTTCTAAAACAAAAGTTAATTCCAAAAGTCGCCTCAAGTCGAAATTCTGACGCTGTTTACTAAGTAAAATGCACTAATTTGCATAATCGCGTTCCGTGTAGCGATCATGTTGATAAAAGGAAAGGCTAGGGGAATTTTCATCATTCGGAGGCGAACTACCTAGTACATTTCGATGGCTCTTACCCTACGGCACCTCGCTTTGTTAGTCAAGCTGTATTATCAGCGGAACGAGAATGCCAATGCTGCCCTTCGTGAATTGCGGCGGTGGAAGAAGTTACGACGAGGAGCGATGAACTTAACAAACTTACGAAACATGATTCAACGATTTTAAACTACCGGTAGAAAACGTCGTGCACCGCATGCAGTTCTTGGCACATCACAATTGTTGTCATATTGAACCTCATTTATAATTAACAATAAACATTGTCATGCATTGTTAACAAAATTGATGTCAAAATTGATGTCTCATTACACATCAATTTTGTTCCGGCCATCCATCTAATTGCTCTATGTCTTTGGACGAGTCGGATGGTCTGGGCTTTCGACGACAACAAAATTGATGTGTAATGTCTTATTTGGTATTTATTCATTCATTATTTACAATACTACATTTTTGCAGCGCCAAAATTTCCCCTAGAGCCGACTTTTGGAACTATATTTTTTTTTTTTTTTAGAAATCGATACCTCATGTTCCACTGTGTCCGCCCACCGAATTTTGTTACGTTTCGTTGAATATATTACTCGCTAGAGGGCTCTGAACACCTCACGTTATTTTATGGCCACCAGATATATTATATATTCCGTATGAAGAAAAGGTATACTGCTGGTATAAAAGTGAGTGGAAGTATGTTAGGAAAGTAAAAAGCACTGAATGAATATTTTCTTTTTTTGACATTAAATAATTTTTTTTTATTTCACACACCGCAGAGTATTCCAAATATTTTTTTACCCCCCCCCCCCCCTCTTTTAATATCAACTTCGTCTATGGGTCATTTCGCCCTGCCTTCTGCGTAATGTGTTTTAAAAAAGTTCCACGTAGTCCTTTTCTAAAATATGCGAATGTCGTTATATGACAGACTTCAACTGTTTTGAAAATCGTTGCGCTTCTCACACATGTTGGCTTCAATTTAATATTTCAATTATAAGTCCATTTAGTTAAGCTGTTAAATTACTAAGTCATCATAAAAATAGAAATTATTCAACTTATCAGATTAGCGAAAATCTCCTTATTTATTATAAGATAATAAATTCTGAAACAAATAAAAGTTATGAAAGACCTTTGGTGGCAAAAGGTGTATAGACTCCATTTTCATTGCAACAATTAAGTATTAGCAGTATACCTGTTCTTCGTACGGAATATACAATATTAAGATACTTGAATTTCAAAATAATGTGTAAATTTCTGTAGTATTCTAAATGATATTGTTATTCAAAACATACTATTCAAATATTTAAATTAATGCTAATAAAAGAAGTTTAAAAATCTCTGTTCTCGCTGTATAAAATTATCTTCACAGGCAAATATAAAGAACAAAACAGTTAATGATCGCGTTTATAAAAAATCTGATGTAAGCAGCACATGACTTTCCTTATACAATTTCAATGATTTTTTTTCTTTAACGGTGAAAAGTGATGAAAAGATTCACGGCACAGTGTTTCCGAGCCAACGGCCGTACCGTGCTGAAAACACCGGTTCTCGTTAGATCACCGAAGTCAAGCAGCATCGGGCGCGGTTAGTACTTGAGTGGGTGATCACCTGGGAACACCGCGTGGTGTTGGCACATTTCGGGCGCGGTAGCCCGGTGGTTTGCGCGCTGGATTTGCACGCTGCCACAACTGCCGCCGTGTTCATGCGGAGTACGATCACTTTAAACATGTGGGTTCGTAAGTCCTTCCGAGAGGTTGATGGTAGGGGAAGGAGGGTACGGTCCCTGTGGATGCCTCCCCCACTGGGTTCTGGTCTAAATTGGGTGGCACTTCCCGGCCGTCCAAACAGTTACCTTACACCTTTCTGGTAGATCGGACGGTCTGGGTCTCAACAACAACAACCGCACAGTGTTTCCGGCCGTCCAAGCAGTTATTCGAGTCCTTTGGATGAGTCAGACGGTCTGGGTTTTCAACGGCACAGTGTTTGTAACGTTAAATTGAACATTTGATGCTTTTCCGGATAAAAGCAACTAAAACTATTCCGTACCCAATTATCTTATATTTTAAGCAACTCTAATTTAACAATTATCAATATTGATAGCATTCTCAATAAGCAATATAGTCCATTTATTTAAATATCAATTATGCAACAGTTTCGTCAAATTGGCAACATTTAAAAAAGTCGCCAAGTTGGTGATAAGCCGACAAAATTCGTCACCAGAATTTTGCCAATGGTTACAGACGGAGAAATAGGTTACTCTTATTGTAGAGTCTTATATTCTTTCCAAAATATAGAATTTTAATCAATTAGTTATCATTTTCATTGATTTAGCGTCATTCTTATCAAATTGGCGACATTCTATCAATTTGGTGACATTTTGAAAAACTCGTCAAGTTGGCGATATTTTGTCAAATTCGTCGTCAAAATTTTGTTAAGCATTATGGTCGGAGAAATAGGTTATTCTTATAGCAGATAAACGACTAATGGCGTTGAAATACATAACTACTACCCACAGTATCTTTTCTCATATTAGTTTCTTATTTTCTTTCCAAGATATTGAATTTTCATCAATTAGTTTTCATTTTCATTGATTTAGCGTCATTTTTTATCAATTTGGGGACATTTTTTTATCAATTTAGAGATATTTTCGTTAATTTGGCAACATTTAAATAACTCTCCAAGATGGCGATATTCAGCCAAATTCGCAGCCAAAATTTCGCCAATCATTGTTTATAGAGAAATAGGTTAGTCTTATGGTAGATAAACGACTAATGGTGTCAAATTACAAAGCTATTACTCAAAGTGTCTTCTTTCGTGAATGGAACGAGCTAGATGTACGAGAACGATGATAATAAATTTATCGCATAATATTGCGTATGAAAAGTGAACAGATTTCACATTAGTTAATTTTTTTTAATTTCATGTGATTTTTTGAAAAATTTATTTGAAAAATGTGCAATTACTCGAGAATGGTTCATTGTAGCGCTCTAAAGTTTAAGTAAATCGTTTTTTAATGAAAAATTACATAAGAAATGATTATTTACATAACTTTGTAGGATGTTTTGATTTTTTGATGATTTTTTTAAAATTTCATTTAAAAGTTTAGGAAGATTCTGAACATTCGATTTTGTATAAAAACAATAGGATTCCAGTATTCATGGATTGTGATTTTTGTACCAAATTTTGTTCAGATCGCTTGATTCGTTCGTGAGATATCGTCTCCACACACACACACACACACACACACACACACACACACACACACACATACATACACACAAACACACACACACTCACACATACTCTTACACACACGCACACACATACACACACATACATACACACAAACACACACACACACACACATACTCTTACACACACACACACACACACACACACACACACACACACAGACATCGCCTCAAAAATGTTCGATTCGTGATCAAGGATGCTTTAAACGTGCTCTCCCGTCGAAAACTCGAATTCGAATTTTCGACCCTGTCACAATACTTTTCTTATACATTATATGTATATAAGGGAAGTACCTATCTACAGAAAATATGAAATGGAATCAAAATTATCTTCACAGGTGCTGATGTGAAATGTAATATATACTAATCCTTTTTATAAACTAATTTATAGAGAATATGATTTTGAATCAATATATGCTAAAAGTAAAGCTCTTAAATAGTATTAGAAGATATACCCGTACTACTTCTTCGCTCCGGGATTAAAAGATACCTTGCTACTTATATTTTCGTAGAATATATAGCCGCACTACAATATATGGATTTGAAAAAATTTGCACCAAAATAAAACAGATCACGTAAGAAATTAATAATCCCATAATCCTTAAATACAAAGGCCGTGATTTGTATAATCCAACCAAAAATGCAATTTCGATAAAATTTATTTTTATACTTTTCTTTATTATAAATGTTAATCCAAAAATATTTACTGCTGCATTAATTAAGTCATTGTGTTTAATTCCGTTGCTAAGCAACATAATAACATTTTTTCCAATAACTTTGCTTAACAAATATCGTCTGCTAATGCTATCTTAATGAAATATTTAATAGTGCGTTTAATAATGCGATAAATACTGGACCTACAAACTCGAAACATGAACTAAATTTTGAATGCAGCTGTCCAAAGTCTATCCACAAAATTTAAACAAAATCTGCGCTTCCAGTCGCCCGTGATAATGAGACGAAAATACACTCACAAACAAATAAACAGACATATTTTCAATTTTATTTATATAGATTTTACTTTTTTGCACACTTATTTCTTACAGTCATACAAAATTTAAGAAAAACTGGAAGTGGTTCCACTTTTGAAAACAGGTCGAGTAGAATTTTAAAAACCGGAAGTAGATTTAGAACAATAACTAGAATCTCTATCCCTTGTGAAATATAATTCTGAATCTATATCAGCTACTATCTAAGCTTTATTTATAGCCAATCCTAAAAAATGTATGTTGCAAAGTAAATGTGAAATTTTTACTTGGAAGTAGCAGCTCTAGAAGAACCGAATATGAAAATCCCAAGTGAGACCCCACCATATTTTGAATTGGGTGTTTAATCCATATCATTCATTATCTAAGCTATATCTATAGTCAAGTTTAAAAAACAGATGGTTCAAGAACTTTTTTTAACACGGAAGTAAAATTCCTTAATGAACCATCCTATCTCCTATGGAATTTATTAGTAAATCTAAAGCAGTTTTCATTTGAGCTTTTTCTCAAGATTGGTTATGAATAAAGATGATAAAAAATGAATTTTCCCAACCGAAACAGAAAAAAAAGAACTCGAAGTGGAAATTATTAGTAAATATTCTTACCTGCCCCAAAATTCGTTGTTGAATCCATATCAGTCACCACCTGAGCTCAATTTTTAGCAGATCTTGAGAAGTAGATGTACTAAAATTTTTTTTAGTAAAAACAATAGTATGGAAACATTTTAGTTGATCAATTGTTTTTTATGGTTTTAAAGGCAAAAATGCTTCTTTTAATCTAAAGGAAAAATTAGGATTAGAAGGAATTTGACTAAAGCTTCTACAGCTTCCATGCTGGTCTATATAGTATATCACTAATCTCGAGATTCTTTGGTCCACGTTTTAAATCTACCATGCACAAGATTTTTGTAGTATCCGTAAAACCGAATGTGCTATATATGTTAAAATTCTGTATCTTCCCATAATGTTATATACCGGTTATAGGAAACATTTAAACTACAAAACATAAACTCAATATATTGAAAAGAGTAAGAGAAAAAAAGCTCATTATAATCCGATTTCAAAGCACATCATTCAGTTTTTCATATCAACAATATTCTTATGCAGAAAATTAAATATTTATATTATTCCGACACTTTTGCATATTTATCCTACTTGTTTATGAGAAAGGCTTTTACGAAATATTCAACATTTATTCAAGGAAATGAATCATTGGATCTTTTCTCATTTTACCGATAAATGTTATCGCTGGTATCCTGGGAAGTCTTTTCTCATTTCTCTCACCTCCCACACAGTGAACTTTGTCCTTTCCTGGGCTCATTTTTGGCGTCCTGCTGTATGCATAATGCGTTTTAAGAATATTTTCACACAGTCATTTACGAAACATATAACGCAGTCAGTTTTTTGAGAACCCCGACTGCGCTGAGTACTTTGCTAAATGTCTTAGACATTTCTTTATCACAGAGAAAAAATCGTTGCTTTGTCATAGGAAATTCAAAGTTTTCTATATAAAGATATTACAAATTTCGAAGAACACAACTAGAGATTTTTAATGTTACATTGATATTCTAAAAATATTAAAACTTCTTTTAAAGCAGTATGCGACACAAAGCTAGCACTGTCGACCGGTTTCGAAGGCAACATCTTCTTCAGGATGAACAAAAAGCACAACTTTCACTAGTCAGAACAAGATCGGAAATTAAAATTAGAACATCAAACGTTACTGAAGTGGGGAAAGGGGGGGTCGGGCAGCTTTGCATATTTACCATATTTGTTTATGAGACAGGCTTCTACAAAATATTCAACAAATGGGGAGAAAAGGAGTAAAAATAAGTAAAGAATCAAATGAGAAGAAAGGTGGAGAAAAAAGAGGTAAAGAAGCAATTGGGGAAAAAAATTGGAGAAAAAAGTGGTAAAAAAGTATGGAGGAGGAAATAGGTAATATGACACTGTGAATTAACAGTAAAATGCCAGAGTGGAAAATAAGAGGATTATAACGTATTCAAAGCACTTGTCCAGTGGGCCAAACTACAACACTCGTATCGTATTAAAATAGAAAGCAACAAATTGATTTCAGAAGGTAGATGAATAATTTAAACCAGCTGCAAAAATAACAGTTTCTAAACAAATATGAAAAAAACAAGCACTGTAATTCGTTCACTTTCCTCTTTGGTATTTTTCTGTTCATTCACATGTCCTCCTACTTGTTCTCTTCTCCATTCTTTACCTCTTTTTCCTTCTTTTGTCATTAGAAAACTCCTTTTACTGCATCACTCATGTTTGCTGTTCTAAGAGGAGTTGCTAATTTTGCTCCGACCAGCGAAGGTTGCGCTTTTTGTTTGTTTTAACGATAAACACTGTTTCTTGCTTCAGAGACTGGTAAATATTATTTTATGTCATATGTTGTTTAATTTTTTTATAGTTTTGTTATATTATAATCAGTTTGAGTTGTACGTATACATTCTATTCATTTTGGGATTTCCGAGAAATGAGTGGCTCACCTAGTAACAAAAGATTCTTGTTCTCTGGTCAGATACATACTTGCCCAGTTCAAATTCCGGGTAAGAGTGGTCTAAATAATTAGTGTGTGCTTAAAATGTTCTTTACAGAATTAGAAAAGGTCACTTAAGTGTATTTAGCTGAAAGTCATCAACCAAAAACAAATTGTTTATTTAAAAAGAATGATTTTTCAACAGGATATTCAGGTATATATATTTGTTGCAGTACAATTTATTTAACTCTTTGCTTTAGAACTTATTTTATAAAATATCCCTCGAGTGTTAAGTTTTACTTGACTTTCGTGCACATTCAAGTTCCATATTATTCATATTATCACATATTTACTTTCATCATATATTCACTTATATCATAACTCACTTATATTATATTAACTCAAATTATAGCTATTATAAGTCACTAAAATTACAAAAAATAATGCCATGGTAAGGAAAACTAGAGCAACGTATATAAACTCAAATGACATAATAATGTAGCATACCTCTGTTTCGAGGATACGCTGGATCTCCTTCGTCAGTGCAAAAGAGAATCAACATTCCCGAAGTCGAAAAGAGGAATGAGCTATTTCTTCGGATTTTAAAACGGTCTTTAAAATTTCGTATTAAGGAACATAAGAACCCAAAACAGGAATTTAATAGGATCATACGAAAATACATGTCGATTTATGATCTTGACTTTTTGAAGCATTCCATATTCAGAAAAATTCTAGCAATGTAGTTAATGAGATGTCCATTACTCAATTTTTGTCCTTAGTCTGGCGGTGTACCTGCAATTTGCTTTTTATTTTCTTTATATTTCTTCCATTTCTTAGCCTTTGGGACTCTTATGTATCGGATTTATTTTTCATCTTTTTAGGTTTGATGTTTTCTTTTTTGGACTTGACTCGTGTTGCTGGGATATTTCTGCTGCATTTTGAAGCCAGCCGATCTTGTGTGCCACTTCTCGTTTCGGATTGATTAGACTGCTTGTTCTTCATTCTGCTTGCTGATTGGTTCGCTCCTGAGAACTGTGAATCCGAGACATCGGTATATAAACCCCGTCTATTTTTTCTGCTTGTGCCAAATTCGGTTTTTTTAACTGTGAGTTTGTTGATTCTCTTGCACAAAAGAAGGGGATCGAGCTTATCTTCGAAACAGCTGTATACTGCATTGTTATTTTATTTGTGCTTAAATACATTGTTAAAGTTTTCCTTATCTTTTGCATAAAGTGGTTTTTACTTGTTAATTTACCATATCGTATATCTCAGTACAAGAGGAACCAATTTTCTTATTTTCTACTTTTCATTTGAAATTTTGTACCATTTGCAAGATATCAGCCGCTTGCATAATGAATTTTGAAGAAATTTTCTTCTGGAATTTTTAAAAGTCTCAATAAGTTTTTTTTTTACCATACTTTTATAATTTAGCTGTAAGAACTATTTTTCAAAGGCTTAAAATAATGTGTCGTAAGTTTTTAGTTCTTTTTTCGCAGACTCAAAATGGGATTATGAATATCGTATATTTCCTAGAAAATATTACATGCCGTTATTCATAAGCTCATTTTAGAAAACTATTTCGATATTTTCCCTTTACAGTTTTAGAAGATGCTTTTAGATCGAACAATCGGTGTAAATCAGTTTGCAGTCTTAACGCCAAATTGTGTCTTCTTGAAATGGAGATATTTTGAGTCATCATTCCATCTGATTACCATTTGGTACATGAATAGAAAGGTTTCTGTTAATTTATCAATAAGATTTTTGAGATAAAAGATGGTGGATGGATTCTGTTTAGTATAGAATCACTTAGTTTTCTTTATACACTCATGATTGTAATGCAAATTAGGGTGTTCTATGCAAATGATTAAAATTTCAGAGTCACCACGCATACCTGGGCTGAGCAACGCCCTATGAACTGTTGTTTCAGCCGTATAAATAGAGAGCTGTAGTTGGGCGTTGAAAATAGTCTATGTTTATATAATAGTCTATGTTTCTAAAATAGTCTACGTAAACGTTTCATGATAAGTCACTATGACTCTACGATGACAGAGGGCGCCATATGATCAAGTTACGGAGTTTTAACGGGGACGAATGATCGGCCTGCAGAAAGGGCTTTTTTTACCGTGCAATAGCATATCGTATGGAGCGCAATGCCACTACAGTGATGCGAATGTTGAAGCAGTGATCTGAAGAGAGCCTAACAAATTGCAAATCCGGCAGTGGACGACCGATTATTACGTCATCTCGGGATGATTGCCACCTCATTCGTATGACAGTAATGGACCGTACAGTTTCCTCTCGACAGTTGACAGAACGTTGCAGCACTGCTACAGGTGTGTCATTGTCTTCTCCAACAAATCGTCTGCTGCACTGTGAACTGCAAGAATTTCTGTCTATAGGGTTCCCCTGACGTACAACCATCGACGTCTGGATACAATGGGCACATCAACATAGATTCTGGCGTGCCGATTGACAACAAGTAGTATTTTCTGATGAATCCCGTTTTAATTTGGGGTACAGTGATGGACGCATCCAAGTTAGACTCTATAGCGGGGAACGCCATCTTCCGGAGTGCGTTATCTACCATCGTATTGGACGAATGCCAAGCGTGGTGGTTTGGAGCGCCATTGGGTATCTTGGATGATTTCACTCCTAAAAATTATGCGTAATCTCAACAGCAACCATTGCATCAGAAAAGTTCTAGAGCCCGAAGTCGTAACCTTCCTTCAACGTATTCCTGGAACTGTATTTCAACAGGACAATGCCCGTCCACATGTTGTTAGGAATGTTCAAGATTTCTTTTCAGCACAACGGATACAGCGTCTTCCTTGGCCTGCCTATTCACTGAATATGTTGCCTATTGAACATGCCTGGGATTTCGTCGGTCGGTGTCTCGCGCTCGTAACTCTCGTCCTGTGGCTGATACAGCTGAACTTTCGGTTCCGATAGAAACAATCTGGAATGATCTGTCTCAGGTACAAATTAAAAACTTGTTTGATTCGATGTTATGTCGTATAGAAGCATTTATTGCAGCGCATGTTGCCTTCACCAAATACTAATTTTCGACATGTAATATTGTTTTTCTGATGATTCTGATGATGATGATTCCTTCATGGTGTTGCAATTTTTACAAAGACAAGTTAATTTCAAATTAACCTCAAGTACTTACCATCAATACATTTGAGTGGTGGCAAAGCTGAAATATTGAGAAAAATGGAAGGACACTTTAAAGCTAAGGAATAAAATAAAGCTTTTTTGTTTGCTTTTTTAAAGTCTTGCCACGTGTAGATTAGTTATACAGATTGTTTCAAAAATATAGCAAGAGTAAATATCTTGAACAATTGGTTTCGAACTTATATATTAATATTAAGCAATTTTATACTAACCATTAATATCAATATGTTCATATCTGGTCATTGCCTTAATAAACCTATATTTTCTCTTTTCTCTGAAACATGTTTCACTTTAAACCGAATAATAGGCTCTTAAATATCATTCTGAATTTTCTTTCCCTGAACCGCTGATTAATTTTGAAACTAATTGTTTACTTTCTTCTGGTCGATAGTCTATACCAAGGCAACAAATTACTTCTAGGAAGAGCGGAAATGTCCTGGAAAGGCTGGTAGTTCGGTGATTGCACATAAAAGCTTTTTTATTTGCAGTGATTGTGCAGAACGTTCTTGTTCTTCTATTTATTTTTATAGGTTGAGTTAATGATTAATGAGTTCATTGGAGTTAATTGTAACTTCTACGTGTAATTTAATTTTTATTGTATTTTATCGTGTTATCTAAGGAGAATTTCGTTAAAAACATACGATTTTGCGATGCTTTAATTAAACACAAGAACATTTTAAAGTAGCCTACATGCTGTCGCAACTGGTGTGCTTATTTCATTTTCATGAAAGTATAAACCATATGTGTTCTATTTTACATGCTTATTTCTTATAGTCATACGAGTTTTCGAAAAATCCGAAAATGACATCTCTAGAACCAGAAATGTCAATCTTTAATGTACGCCCTAATCCCTCAGAAATTCGATGCTAAATTCGTATCAGCCATCAAAGCTCTATCTACAACAAGACTTAAGAAGTATGTTTTACAAGAAATTGTTTTTACCGGAAAAATAAAGTAATCCGATGTAGAAATTCTTAGTGAACCCTCTATTCTCCTCTAGAATTGGACACTGAATCCCTATCAGTCATCATTTAATCTCTATCTATAGCAGATACGGAGAAATTCGCCTTTCAAGGAAAATGTAAAATTTTGAATCTGAAGTGACGTATTCAGAACCGGAAGAAAGAAATTCTTAGTGAGTTCATTTATCTTCCTGTACCCGGAATTTAATGCTGAAACCATATGTCCTTTTTATGCTCTATTTATAGCCAACACTGAGAAATAGATGTTTCAGAATTCTTTTAATACGTAAGTATGATAAAATTTTTGACATTATTAATTATTAATATAAATTAAAATAATTTAATTATTTTAAAGGTTTACAAACTCTTTCGCAATTGCAAATCAGATTAATCTAAATATATCAAAGTTATTATCTATCAATGCAGTTAAATGTTAGGATTACGTAATTTTTTCACATATTGCGAATTTACACATTTTATGTGTGTCACAAATTGACATAACCAGTGCAGTGTTGTCAATACTATCTCAACCTTATGGCTGGAATCACACAAAAACTGTGTACATTTAAAACTTATTGATAGACTTCATAAGCTGCATTGTCAATTTAGCTATTTTATGGCCAGTATGGCCAGTATTTCATGATGAGTACTATAAACGTCCGTTACTTTGATTTAGTTATATGTTATACTCAAATTCAGATTTTTAATACTGGATTAAAATACACAGACACCAAATGCATTTTGAAATTATACTTAAAATGTAGCAACCCTTAAATGCAGATACGTTTCAATATTTTTAGAATATATCAGTAGCAAATAGTCATTTTTTACTATTTCGCTATTTTGCAAGTTTCTTATGTGATGATCAGCAAGTTGACTTTATTATGGACCTGTCCTCGAATATAAAGAGGATTGAATGTTGATTGTATAAACGAGTCAGGTTGATAGACAAAATGCGCTGATAATAGAATCCGCAAAACTTGAGTTACGAGGAAGCTGATGTCACTCTTTTATTCTTGCTTTTTTTCTTGCGTGCTTTCTTACTTCTTACCGTCCGACGTACACGAAGATGTAAGGTATATGTTTGGAAAGCCGATTCAGACAGAAAGTTCCATCTATTCTTGACTGGAATCCAGTGGAGGTGGAAACCATAAGAACAGTACCATCCTAGCCTTAACCCATCACCTCTCGGAGGCACTTACGGAAATACCATGAAGCTACAATTACTTTCAGCTTCATGGTACCTACATATGTGCCCTGCCCATATTCGCGTAGACGCAATGATAATTTCTGATGGCGTCGAGGATTGAACACTGAACTACGGCGTTCTATCCTACCGTCTTTACCACTGGCCTATCCCGGTGCCACAGTCAGTTCTATTGATTAAGAAGCACATTCGTTAGTCGTAATCTACTTGCGTAACTGGCGGGTCACGGCTAACGAACACACGTGGCTGAAACCTTGAATAGAAGCCAGGTTTTTAGGATTGCATTCAGCTAAACTATTTCGGTAATGTTAAGAATTCTCTTGATATGGATGTGAAAACCACAAGAACAGTACCATCCTTGCCCTAACCCATCAATTCTCGGAGACACTTACTTAAATACCATGATGCTACAATTACTTTCAGTTTCATGGTACCTACATATTTGCCGTGCCCGTATTCGCGTAGACATAATGATAATTTCTGATGGCGTCGCGGATTGAACACTGAACTACGGCGTTCTATCCTCCCGTCTTTACCGCTGGACTATCCCGGTGCCACAGTCGGTTCTATTGGTTATGATGTACATTCGTTAGTCGTAATATGCTTGCATAACTGGCGGGTCACGGCTGACAAACACACACGGCTGAAACTTTGAACTGAAGCCAAGTTTTTAGGATTGCATTCAGCTAAACTATTTCGGTAATGTAAAGAATTCTCTTGATATCCTTTACGCAGTAGGTAAATTGCATCATTTCACAGGAAATCAAATATTTCTACAAATATTTAGTTACTCTTCCATTTTATCTTGACACCGATGATAAATATATTTATATGAGAAGTTTTTCAATTGCAGAACTAACATCATTTGGTTTTGAGGCAACGCTATTTATGAAGCGGGAAGATTAAAGGCACAAAGGAAGATTAAAGGCAAATTCTTTTTAAAAATATGCTGGGAGCTTTGGCAAATGGTGCTGGTGAAGTAGTTTGCATAAGCCATGTCAAGCATCAGCAAGAAAGTTTTCTCAACTTTCAAACTTTTGATAGCATGTTTTACTAACATAAACGCAATAACTGTCTACTAGTTCAACATAAACATTCATAAGAGCAAAATTTGTACTGCAGTGCGTTTTTTGAGTTTTTCTGGTAATACTTTTCATCAGCAATTCTGTAAGACACTCAAAAGTTGCTGTTAAGTTGTTGTTTCAGTTGTTCATTTTTATATATTGACATGTATTTAAGATATTATCACGGTGACTAGTAATGAAACTTACATTTATTCTTATTAAATGGTTCTGGTATTAGTGTTGGAAGTAATTTTGGTCACATTCTTACTTTCCTTAAAATATATGGTATATGTATGAGGGAAAATTGGAATGAGTTCGAATATTTGAATTTACACGTTTTGGCACTCCTGAGGCAGCAATTTATTGCTCGACGTCTGCGCATGCGTGTCTCTCTATGTATCTGTTTATTCTATCACAAAAACGATTCGTCTGTATTTTATGAAATTTAAAAGTTAGTATCTTGTATTACATTGGTGATGACTAGGCTATGGATCAAAATGTTAAACGGATTGTAAAAGGATAGAACAGTTCATTTTTTTTTAATTTACCAGCAAAATCAGAAAAACATGAAATAATTGTAGAAATTGAATATGCTTTTTTTTAAAATGAAATATTATTTCTATGGATAAGCTGTTTGCATTCAAGAAATTTAAGTTCTCTGTAATATTAGCTACTTGGCATCATTTTAAAATGCGAGAAAGAAGTGAAAATGGTAATTGTCTTAAAACTACAGTTTTAGCATAATCTCAGATATATACATTTATTTAATGTATCATTTATTGTGATAATTTCAAATCTCAGAAAATACATTTGAGTTTGTAGTGAAACTCATGTGCTGCTTATAAGAGATTTTGTTTCATCACGCCTAGATGGAATATATATATATATATATATATATATATATATATATATATAAAAAAGCCGAGGTGAACGTTTTTAGGACTCCATATATATTTGCATATATGTATATATACATATATATTTGACCATAAAGTCTTTAATGATCTCCCTACTAAAAATCAATTTGAATCTCAGCAGTTTGCTACACACGGATTTAAAAATGTATCCCTTCATATTTTAGATATTAAAATTTCACTCACTGATTGATTAGTATTTGAAAATTATTACATTAAAAAATATAAAACCATTTTCCCCTATGGCTTAAATCAAATTTATAATAATTATAATGTTGTTAACAATAGTTTTGAATACAATTCTAATAAATCTTCAGTATATAAACATCTTTTTCAGTATTCAAAGTCATCAACTCCTAGTAAAAAGCGATATAAGCGTGGCAAAGGAAAAAGTAACTTAATTAAAACTATTGATTACAATGCAGACATTATGGAATTACAATATAATTATTCCCAAACTTTCAATTTTCTACCTGTTAGAACTTGGTCATATAAAGTTAGAAAATGCAAATTAAGTATTGTTTATACTAATTTTTTTAAAATTAAAATTAACTCATGAGCATTTTAAACATTTATTTTATGATTTGCTTCTTTCACGTACAAATTTCTTAAATTACCACCTACTCCATTCACCAAATCCACATACTAAAATAGCTTACTGTGTAATTTCTTTTAAACACCCTATTCTTAATTCTCTTAACTTCAACAATTTATTTACAAAACATCAGCACTTGTTACCAGTAAATGATATCAAAATACAAAAATCATTAAAATATATTTTACCAATTGGTAGAACTATTCACAATTACAATGAAGTTTCCAGGACATTAAACTCCGATGACCTTACATCATGTGTATGCAGCAATCAAAATCTTGCCCCTTATGTCAACTCTTCTCATGGACACATTATTACTGGGGATCTCAGTGTAGTTCAGGATGATATACTTAAGGATATTATGAATAAAGGGTCTAAATTTCGCATTCCATTCTGCCATCACCCTAAACAACTTCTTCAGTCTATATCATTTGATTTTGATAAATTCATATATCAACTTGCTTGTTCACATTCCATTCCTATTGAAGCATTCCATCTATGGAAGTATACTACCTTACATCTACTTCATTGCATTTAATGTTATTATAAACATTACATTAATGAAGCCTAGGTATCCTTATAAACAACCCCTTTCTGCTATTAAAGAACTGCAACATTTTGTCATAACTTATGTAGATAAAGCTTCTAATAATTATGCCATTATTTGTAAAAAATATTATGTTTCTCTGCTACAGAATTACGTAAAAAATAATCAAATTTTTAAACCCATTAATAATCAATCTATCAAAATCAAAACTAAAATGCTAAAATTATATGCACAATTAAATATTAGTTGTAAGTTTTTTAAATTTCCTTATGTTACTTTGGTTCCTAAATTCCAGAAATCACCTCTCAGTTTTAGAACGGTCACTTGTGGACATAATACCTTTACCACTACAGCTTGTAAGTACTTGCTTAACTGTTTAAATAGAATTAATGAATCTCTTAAATTTAGGAATTCATGATATTTCATTTTGAACAATAGTTTTGATTTAGTTAATCACCTTAGTTAGCTTCCACAAATTGTTGGCTTCCAAACCTTTGATTTTAAAGACCTATTTAACAATATTGTCATTAACGATTTATATAAAGTTATTATCGCTCTTTATCATGAATATATATCTTCCAATCATGTTGCATTTAATGTCAAAAATTTTCCTATGCTCTTGCACTTTGTGTTATATAACAATTATACGACATCCATGGTGATAACATTTATTTACAAACATCTGGTGTACCACAAGGTGGCTGTAGTAGTAGTATTCTCGCTAACTTATATCTTTATTATTATGAATGTCATTTTAATTCTAATTCATATATTATATATAGATATCTTGACGACTTAATTTGTATTATCATTGATGATTCCTATCCCATTAATATTGATTTTTACCCATCTAACCTAGAATTAATTCCTAATGAGCCTAGCGTTAGTCAAACTCTAAATTTTTTAGACCTTAATTTAGATACCATCAATAATCACGTAATCACCAATCTATATGATAAAAAAAATTCTTACAACTTCACTATCATAAAGCTGCTAACTCATATCATTCTTGTAATTCTATTCAATTGTTTAGAAACATCATCTTAAACCAGCTATTTCGAATACATCGACTTTCTGATCCTCTGTTTCACTTTCTCCACATCCATAATTTTAAACGCATTTGTCAAAATTACCAATATCCAGAAGTATTTGTAAATAATATTATTAATAATTTCAAATATACCACGTAATAATTTTACACTTGCATTATTTATCTTTGATTGGATCACTCATTTTTGAGAATTCACCCATTCCTATCACCTAACTTACCACTTGGCCTGAGTCTAATACTGTTTACTTTTTTCGAATGACTATTTTCCACTTGTCCTGAGTCGTATACTGTTTCTATTTTTGAAAGTCTCCATACATATTATGTATCGTTCAAATGTATTCATTCCGGTGCCCACTCGCATTGACGAAGTGAGGTGAAATGCCCAGTAGCTTGTTCAACTTACACGTGGTAGCAATGCTTGTGAGTTCATATTTCTGTTCGAGGAGGTATTATTATTTTTCTGATTTATAATTCTCAATTGATTTTTCTCCTTCCACTAGCCAGTAGACAGTTCCAATGGTGTCTATAGTTAAATACTATCGCCATTGTCAGAAACTGGCTACTCTATCGGTTTTAATTCGAATTGTATGGCTGTCCTGATGAGAATGCAATTTCGAACTAACCGCCATTTTTTGTGTAGTTTCAATTGATTGTTCTCTATGTCTTAATCTTTTATCTTGAGCTAATTATTATTGCCTTTTCTCATTTTTGCCGTGTTTTCTTTTTCATTTTTATTTATATACTTTTAATTGTGATTTTTGTATCCTAATATTCTTCTCATCCCCCTTTCCATTGTAGTGATATGTTACCTTCTATCTTTATCCTTAGTCTTGGTCTATAGTTACTCATTTGCAACAGATATGCTTGAGATGGGTTTTTTTGTACATACAGTAGTTTATGCATAATTTTCGATTAAAATCTTTCAATTTATATATATATATATATATATATATATATATATATAACTTAAATATAATATTAAAGTTTCATAAATATTACTTGGTAACTAATGATACTTTGGAGATTAGATTTATTGATGTGTAGTTTCATTAAAGTTCCCTTAATTTTAATAAATTTTTTAATTTTAAAAATAAATTATTTTCGCTCGTAATAGTTATTATGTCGTCTAATTAGGTGGTATTAGGATAGAAAAAACAACAACAACAGAAAAGTAACATTTTAAGTATAACTGAATGCGGTGGATAAACGAATAAAAGAAAGGTAATTTGAATTTTAAATAATCTTGCGAAGAATACATTTTTATTATTTTTCCATCTTCGTAAACAAAATAACTTTTATTTAATCTATGAATGTAAACACGGAACAATTTCCACAGTCCAAAATTTCTTAAAGCTAATTACAAAAAAATAAAACGGGAAATCCAGAGAACGTAGTATGTACGGTCATTACAGAAATATGCAAAACTCGAGTTATTTCTCTCTGAGTATAAATATTTAAAATGTTACGAAGAAAAATCTATCGTGAATGCTTTACTTACTTTACAGAATTTATTCTGTTGAATGCAAATTTATATTCAGTCCAGCGAGTTTCTAAAAATATTAAACTTTTAAACTATTTGTAATTTAAAATAATTCAATCAAAAGTTAGAACTATCCCATGTGCATTTAAGATGGGATCGTATGGGAATTCCTTGGAATTCTTTAAATAGTTAAAGTGACGTAGTGTGCATCAGGTTTGGGAGCAGCCAAAGTGGACCCCTTTTTGTCCGGAATCCGTACGATTGATATTTTTTTAAATCAAAAATAAAGTATATATCTACAACATATATTACTTATGATTTCATAATTGTGGTGCATGGCAATTTTTTTTGCTGATTTTGGTTATGCCAGTTATGCCTTGCTTAATATGTGCGGAACTTCTTCAGGGATGCTGTTCTCTACATTATTGATCCTAACTTTGAGAAGGTCTTGCATAGGTGAATTCGATAAGTATACAATGCACCATCAGGGGTTGCTCTGTACTTCTGATTACTTTCGCCAACCTATTGGGCAAATGAAATGTTCTTTCTCTACAGTTTTTATTTTGACTTTAAATTTGAAAAATTTGGTGTGATTTATAAATTTTAAATTCCAAAGATTATTGTATATATATATATATACACACACATATATATATATACACACACACATATATATATACATATATATATATATATATATATATATATATATATATATATATATATATATATATATAAGCACAGGGTGTTCCAAACACCTTGATCTCGGCTTTTATTCCTTAAATATTGTTCTTACATATATAATACATTACAAAGTTGCGTAAAAAAGTACAGAATTTCATGAAATCAATTAAAATTTCCAGCGGATTAAATTCAAAGAAATACAACATTTAAATTTTTATACGGCCCTCTTACAATAACATTTCCAATTTGCAAAATGTGCCCCCATACACTAATAAGGTGATGTACAGAATTTCAGCATTTTATCATAAAAAGTCCCAGAGATATGATTAAACAAAGTTTGTGAGCGATTAATCACACATTAAAATGTAAATGTTTACAGTAAGAGTGCAAATGACGCAACGCAGAAATTCATTATATGAAAATAATATCTGCCTCCTATCTTTAGATTTATTTACAATTTTTCAAAAAATATGCTTCCTGAAAAATACCTTAAAATTTTACATGATTAATTACAGAATAAAACTTGGAAATGGCACAATCAAAATGAACATTAAAACAGCTTAGAAATGTATGCATATGCAAATATCTGCTTCTGATCGGCGCGTCACACAATCGCAACTGACGCATCATCATATGAGAAAGTTGTTTTTGCTCTGCCATTGATCAATCGCCTGGCTTACGCAAGCGCAGCGCGGGAAGCCCGACAGTCTGAGCGACCCTTAATTATTTCACATTTCTGCTACATTTTGAGAGTGTAGTTAGGCTGTACCGACAGTATGTCACAATGCAGCAACGAAGAACTTTTTGAAATGCTTATGCTGTACTGTTTATGCAATCGCACTGCTAACGAAATTGCACTGGAATATCAACGTACTTTTCCCAATTCTCGACATCCTTCTGGGAGATTTTTTCCCAATTGGTGCAACGAGTGCATGAAAGAGAAAGCGTACATTGTGTAGGTGAACTAGGTAGGTCCAGACTTCACTCAACTGATGTAGAAATTGGTAGTTTGGATTACTTTTGCAGTCGTCCACATAGTATTGTTCATACCGCTGCTTCAGAAATTTCAGTGCAACAGTGTGGAGAATACTGAGATAAAAATGGCATAATAATATGATGACATAAAATGAATAAATGGCATCCGTTTAACATTTATGGCGTGCAAGGATAGGAGACAACAGATTATCAACATCATGTAGATTTTTGTAATTGGGCTCTAAATCAGGAAGATGCAAATCCCTCTTTCCTGAAAAACGTAATTTGGACTGACGAATGCTGTTTTAAACAAGATGGATGCATAAATTCTCAAAATGAGCACTTCTGGTCTGATACAAAACCATTCGTAGTATACGTGATATTCATCATCAGAAGCAATTTTCTCTTACTGTATGGTGCAGTATTTTCAGAAACCGTTTGTTTGGACCCATACTGTATGGAGGTAAGTTGACGGGTGACAGATATGTTAATGAGATTCTGAATGCGGTTATTCCTGATTTTATGGATGAACTGCCCCTACCAATACTTCCACAGGTATGGTTTCAACAGGACAGATCTCCAGCTCACCAAACTACTGTTGTGAAACACTGGTTAAATAACGAGTTTTCAGACAAGTGGATTGAATTACATGGGTCAGTCGAATTGCCCCCTAGATCGCCTGATTTAACGCCTATGGATTTTTATTTTTGGGATAGTTTACGCACAACTGTTTATCTTTCCCCTCCCTTAAATAAAGCTGTGTATATATATATATATATATATATATATATATATATATATATATATATATATATATATATATATATATATTTATATATATATATATATATATGTATATGTGAAAACCAACCAAATTAAAGTTTAAAGCTCATAAATTTTATTTGGTAACTAATTATACTTTGGAGATTAGATTTATTGATGTGTAGTTTCATAAAAGTTTCCTTATTTTTCACTCGCAATTTTTTTCACTCGTAATAGTTATTATGTCATCTAATTAGTTGGCATTAGAATTGAAAAATATCAACAACAGAAAAGTAACATTTTAACTATAACTGAAAGCGGTGGATAAACGAGTAAAAGAAAAGCATTTTGA
This sequence comes from Amaurobius ferox, assembly GCA_951213105.1. Taxonomy (NCBI): domain Eukaryota; kingdom Metazoa; phylum Arthropoda; class Arachnida; order Araneae; family Amaurobiidae; genus Amaurobius; species Amaurobius ferox. The sequence goes on along the minus strand of OX578147.1, from coordinate 43,827,458 downwards.
ATTTTAAATAATCCTGCGAAGGATACATTTTTAATATTTTCCCATCGTCGTAAACAAAATAACTTTTATTTAATCTATGAATGCAAAGACGGAAAAATTTCCATAGTCCAAAATTTCTTAAAGCTAATTATAAGAAAATAAAATTGGAATTCCAGAGAATATAGGATCTACGGTCATTATAAAAATATGCAAAATTTGAGTTATATCTCACTGAGTATAAATATTTTGAAAAGTTACGAAGAAAATTTATTGTAGATGCTTTAGTTACTTCACTGAATTTATTCAGTTGAATGCAAAATAATATTCAGTCCAGCGAGTTTCTAAAAATATTAAAAAAATTTAACATTTCAACTATTTGTAATTAAAAAAATTCAGTCAAAAGTTAGAACTATCCCATGTGCATTTAAGATGGGATCGCATGAGAATTCATTGGAATTCCTTAAATAGTTAAGAGTGGCGTAGTGTGTATCAGGTTTGGAAGCAGCCCAAATGCACCGCATTTTGTCCGGAATCCGTACGATTGATATTTTTTTAAATTTAAAATAAGGTATATATCTACACCATATATTACTTGGGTTTTCAAAATTGTGGTGTATAACAATTTTTTTTTCTGATTTTGGAGATGTCAGTTATGCCTTCCGTAATACAGGAGTAATACATGAGGTCTGTGTGAATTGTGATACCGACGTAATGACTTCAAAATTAATCACAATTGATGAATTAATGGAAGACACATTGTCTGGTGCTAATTTAAGTAGCAATGATGATGAAGAAGAATGTGAAAAAGTTATCCCGCCTTCCTTTAAAGACGCCATGGACTCCATTGATAAACTTAGAACTAATTTTGTTTGTCAAAACACCAGCGAAAAAACTTTGAAAGACCTTAATTCGATTCATAATGCTGTACTCATTACTCACATTCAATCCGCCTGTCAGATGACGATTAAAGATTCTTTGAATTAGCATCTACCTGCATGCACATAAATCGTATAAAGCAAGATGTGTGTTTACTTAAGATATGTATGTATGAAATTAAAATAAAGGTACGATTATTTTCATTTTTATGATTGTGTATATGCTGCTGGCCATCCAAAATGCAACACCATGAAAGACAATAGATATCAAAGCCAAATTTATTGGACAAAGAACATAAAGTACAAGGATGGGTTGATTGAAATACAGCCCCCATTCGACTTGCGGAACACGAAGAAATCAGTATTTTGTGCTGCCGCCATGGCTGAAAATAACTGCTGCTACACGTCTCGGCATTGAAAGAAAGATACTTTGGATGTGTTCTTGGGGTATGTCAGTTCATACTGCTTCCACATGTTGCCAAACTTCATCTGTCGTAGCAGCTGGTGGTGTTTGCTGGGCCAGTCGTTTGTCAATCATCGACCAGACGTGTTCAATGGGCGACAGATCTGGAGAACGGGCGGGCCAAGGGAGCAGTGGAACTTGATGGGCAATGAAGAAATGCTGAACGATATGTGCCACGTGTAGTCTCGCATTGTCTTGTTGAAACTTGGCCGCAGGCAAGCCTTGAAGATAAGGTAAGACAACAGGCTCCAAAACTTCAGAAATGTAGCGGTGGCTGTTGAGTGTACCGGCAATGCGTAGTAGGGGGGGGGGGAAGGGGGCGGGAGTAAAACAACATTCCTGTACTTAAAAACAGCCTTCTCTTCTTCCCTTATATAGTGCTTGTAGGTGACGCTACTGGCGCACATGATTTGCATATGAGCTAAAATTCTAATCATTTATATTTCCTATCGAGGTCTACGTATGGTGCAAATTTCATGCTCATTGGATGCTTCCTTCATTTTGTTGCATTTTGGATGGCCAGCAGTGTATTTAAATATAAAAATTTAATAAATATTATACATTATACTCAATACAGATAATGTCTTAAAAAATAAAAATATTACTTTTAAATAAATTAGGATGATTCGTAGCATTAAATTTATAATAATCAAAGTTGTTTCTTAAAATTCCGATTATACGTCTTTCCATTTATTCGTCTTTTTCGAATTTCCCTTGAGAAACATATAAACGGTGCTCCATTGTATGTGCGAAACTTCTTCAGGGATGCTGTTCTTTGCAGTATTGATATGATCCTAAATTTGAGAAGGTCCCGTATCGGGGAATTCGGTAAGTATACAATGCACTATCAAGGGTTGCTCTGTACTTTTGATTACTTTCACCAACCAATTCGCTAAATGAAATGCTCTTTCTTTACAGCTTTTATTTTGACTTTAAATTTGAAAAATTTTGTTTGATTTATAAATTTTAAATTCCAAAGTTTTTTTTTATTGTTTCGGAAAAGATACACAGCACTCAGTAGTTATTATGCTTAGTAAACCACGAATTTTGATTCTGACATCGCCAGAAATCAGAATCGTCAAATTTTTCGCCAAATATTTTTTGCAATCGCCAAATTGAATTTCTTTTTGCAAAATTCGACAATGCCGTCTGCGGAACGCCCCCTCCCCCCACCGATATATTGCAAAAGTAGTTCTCAGATCCTTCTGAATATGTGTATACAGGTATAAAAATATATTTACAATTGAACTAAAATTATACCATTACCTTAAATTTAACAGAATGCAGTAGTTAATTTATTTATCACAATTTTTATTACGGCATTAAATTTAGGTAAGAATATACTAGTGATTGTGCTGTGTTAATTGTCACAAGGTAACCAACCAGATGACCGTTCTTGCTTGCTGCATCTAAATTAATGGAAATCTGGTAAAGATGATAATTAAATGGACTAAAATAATATCATAAGTCGATTTAATATATCTAAATTGTTTATTTGTTTAACATCTTTTAATGTATAAGCACTCATATGCTTGCAAAAACATATTTACTGCTAATTTTATTCATATCAAAATTGAACTTATGAGTGATGGATGTTTTAATGAGTCTATGGAATGACACTTATTATAACTTGGAAACCAAATCAGTTAATATTCAACTAACGACTTATTCATTAAATTTCCTCATTGGACACCCTTTGATATCAAATGGTGTCATTTCAAAAAGTAAATACACATTATTAAGGTCGCATCATATTTTATATTAGGCTAAGCATGATAGCCTGATATCCAAAGCGTGGTAGGCCAGTATCATGAGCTAAAGCCTTTTCTAGCTCAAGGCATTTAATGCTCCCTTATGAGCGTTCGCTACAGTACTCCCCCTCCCAGTGAGTTTCGAGAGTCCGAACTAAATTGTTACTAGGTTTCAAGTGAGATGACGAGCTCCTAAGTTGAAAGGAAGGACTTGTTACAAGCGACCAAGTAGTGAGTGACAAGGCTCGATGACGTACGGTGAGTCGACACTGAGAATCTCGGAAAATCAAGAAAGTGTGGTGGACCATCTTATGGGGAGTATAGAAATTACATTTATGCAATTCATATATAATACTCAGGAAACTGAATAACTGGAAATAGTTGAGTGAAGGATGCTTCGTGCTAGTGCCCAAGGTCACCAATGTAGCGAGAATGTGAAATCAATAACTTGGCAGTGCCGGGATTAGATCCCGGGGCCAAAGGTGGTAGGCTAGTATCATAACGTTGAACTAAATACGTCTCCAGCTTTGCTTCAGACTGCAGCAAACGCTCATAAGACAGTATTAAATGCCTTGAAATGGAGATGTCTTTAGTTCAACGCTATGATAGTGGCCTACCGCGCTTTGACCCCGGGAACAAATTCAGACACTTTCAAGTTAGTGATTTTGGATTCTCGGTACTTTTCCAACTATACAGATTACTGGAAGGTACTAGTATTTAAATGATCAGTCTCTCCGAGATATTGGGACCTTCTGTCTGTGACACACAAATTCAACTGTGGCTGATGTCATTAAAAGATGGAAAGCCGACAGTATCAGCAGAGCAAAACTATGACTGGGGAGATGGCATAATTAAATTGTAGCAAGAGATACTTAGAAAGGCTTTTCAAGTATAGTCGTACCTCATCTGCATCCGACTTGGTACGTCGACCGCACACATGCCCCACATCACTCAGTATAATTCCAGGGTAGGACTACATTGGTGCTCAGATTGTCGCTCATAAGCAACAGAAGACTGTAAGAAGGGTCATATGGAGCGATTTTTCACGAATAACAGTCTTTCAATTAGATGACAATGGTATGACATTTGCCTGGAGAACGCTTTATTATGACTGCATTACACCGACCGTCATATTTTCATATTTGTAGAAGGATTTATGATTGTCTTGGGTTGTTTCTACTAGGATAGACTGACTGTAGTGCTCTTAGATATGAACTTACGTAGCTGAATAAATATTTTAGACGATTTTTTGCATTATCTTTGATGTGGCAGTTTTTCTGAACAAACACCTGTTTCAGTATGATCTGGTTGGTTCCATACCATAATCAACGTTTGTCCGGGTATGGTTTTCTAATTTGAAGATTATAAAGCACAAAAGGTAGATTGGGAGGCTCAAAGTCCGGATCTATATCTCATGTAACATCTGTGGGATGAGATAGACCGTCAAATCCGTTATTGAGTGAAAATACTCTTAAGATTTTCCTGGATACGACCTGGTTGAGGAATGGCGAAATGCTTCAGCACTGACATTCCGAAATTTGGTGGATAGCGTTTCTAGAAGATTCCACGGTGTCATTGCGACCAAGGGTAGTCCAACAATGTCTATATTTCTTGAAATAAATGCAATATTCCTCTTTTAACCTAGGTGTTCAATACATGTGATATAGTGCATGCTGTTTTGAAAACATATTATACATTTTAGAACATATTATGTATTCTAGAAAGCACATTTCGTATTCCTCACAAAAAAGTGTTTTACAATTTTGACAATTTTAGATATCAGGAATATTTGGGTGTTTCATAAAGTAGAATGCAATATCTGCTTTTGTTTAAAAAATACATTATTGATACAAAAACACAAGGTCTTATATAAATACATTTGGTTGTGTAAACATCGGTATCATCAGCAATTTTAGGTATAATTATGATTATTAAGACGAAAAAACATTTTTTTTCTATTTCACGAGTTTCTTCTTCCCTTTTCTTCCTGTTTTCAAGTAATATTTAAAACTATAAGTGTTGTGGATCAGAAAGTTGTGAAATATATTTTATTAATATTTTTTTCTTAAAAAAGTATTTTGAAAAGTCCGTGTAGAATATACATACTTCAAGTATATGAAAATCAATATTTCGAGAGTATAATCAAAACTTTTAATGAAAGTCCTTGGAAGTGATATTTTTTACTGCCTGGAAAGTTTGATACTCTAGTGTTAACTTAATCTGAAGTTGAAATTTTTTTTCGACTTTAAGTTAAATAAGTAAGTTAGAAGAAACATAAAATTTCTAATAGTAAATCGCTCGAAGGAACATATTTTATAAATTATTGAAGTTGCTATAACAGATAAAGTATTTTTTCATTCACTATGGGGAGTGATTGTAATTAAAGGGAATTGTCCTTCGGTATCTTATTACAGAAGTTGGTACGAACTTCAGTTATTAGTCTGAAATTCTGTTACTCAAACTACCTTCTTTTATAAAATTAATCATCTCCACGAAATAAAATAAACTTGGAATATCTTAACATTTCACAAATCGATTGATATAGAACTCTACCAATTTTGAAAATAAATAAAAATTCACCATTATCTCTAACAGCATTTTTTTCACAGTGACGTAACATTTACGTCACACTGCGACTTTGGGACGTCACAGGGCGTTGCAGTACGTGTTGGCAATATCATATTGAGGTCACAGCGAAGTCATTTTGGTCATTTTCATGGTCGTTTGTGATGTCACATATTAACTGGTTTGTGACGTCACATTGTAATGTTGTCACATTATTACGTGTTAAATAAATTGTGGAAACGTCACAGAATATAGTCACAATGAAGTTACAAAGTTACTAATACGTAACGTCGCATAGAAGTCACAAATATGATGCCACATTGTGACCCAGGTGCCACGTGACTACAACGTCACTGTCACACATGTGACGATCTTTGCTGTGAGGGATATTTCAAAATATTATTCCAAACATGAAAGATGCTCTGTAGTCTCTTTCCCCTCTTCTCAATTTCGTCTATTTCGAAGACCAGATGGAGAAAACAACCGTACAGGTAACATTTCCTATGACTTAAATCTAGGGTTTCCAGATACTTCAGTTTGCAGGAGGGTTGTCACATTTGGTAATTTATTGCCAATTCAGCAGTATTTGGCGACTTTTTGAAGATTCGAGGAAGACTTCGACATTCTACGAGATATGAGAGATTTCCAGAAGTTTCTATAGAGTGTCTATAAAAGGAGTCATCACTAACTTGAAGTGCAGTTGACGAGATACGACCTACATTGAACTGTGACTTACATCAATGTTTTGAGACTAGTATCAGCTATTTTGTGAAATTAGTAGAGCATTTAAGTGGTGCTGTATTAAAGTTTGACTGTATATTGCTGTCTTTACGCTGCGCTTGTGAATAAACGTGTTAGTTAACTAGAAATGTGGACTCATTCCTGTATTCTAAGTGCACAACCACGATTGCAGAGGACACTTCGCAACAATAATATATTTCACATTCAATGAAATGCAAAATGTTCAGGTTTAAAAAAAATATTAATTACTCTTTAAAAATATTCATATGTCTTAGTTAACCCCCTCGCCTCTGCTAACTTCATTGTCCTAGATATTTGTTTAATCTAATGGCGATTGGATTTGGGGGCAATCGAAAAAGGCCCCTTGATTTTTGAAATAGATCCCAAAAATTGGAAAAAGAAATTAAAAAGAAATATTAATCATGCATAAAGCATTGAGTATGAAACACTTTTCAACTGAAATGCAATTTTATTTAAATAGCTCTAAAAACGATACATTCAGCATTGCTGTTTTTAAAATTATCACAGGACTATCATAATTTATTAAACTTGGAGACTTAAAACTTCATCAAAACAGCCAATGCTATAAAATCGTCTGCTTCTCTATGTAAAATCAATGAAAATTTCATTCATATTTCAGACACTAGAGCAAAATTATTTTTCAAAATTCAACAATTCTTATACAACTCATCTTACAATAGCCTTGTTTATGTTCTGCATACGTTAAAATTAAGCTTTGTTGTAGAAATAATCAAAGTTTAGTGATTATTTAAAATAAAAAATATTGTAATTGAGTTGGAACAGAATTTAAATACACAGATAATATGTAAAAATAATGCGATTTTAAGCAGATACAACACTAAATATAATATTAACGTTCCTTAAAAATTACGATTTTAGCCCAGCGGAAATGAAAGTGGATGCCATATTTTATTTTGCAATGAGTCACGTGATCTCTTCATATAATGTGGGTTGTTGTTGTTGTTGAGACCCAGACCGTCCGACCTACCAGAAAGGTATAAGGTAACTGTTTGGACGGCCGGGAAATGCCACCCAAGTTAGACCGGAACCCAGTGGGGGATCATATAATGTGGGTGGAAAACCCAGGCCGTCCGACTCATCCAGAGGACTTGAGCAACTATTTGGACGACCGCATATAATGTGGGTGTAATTATTATTTCAATTTATATTTGAATTTATATATATATATATATATATATATTTTTTTTTTTTGAAAATATTTAAATTGTAACGTAAAATATGTAAAAAAAATCATCAAAATATGTGAAGTAGTTTTTAAATATAAATTGAAATAATAATTACATATAATGTGGGTTGTTGTTGTTGAGACCCAGACCGTCCGACCTACCAGAAAGGTGTAAGGTAACTGTATGGACGGCCGGGAAGTGCCACCCAATTTAGACCGGAACCCAGTGGGGGAGGCATCCACAGGGACCGTACCCTCCTTCCCCTACCACCAACCTCTCGGAAGGACTTACGGACCCACATGTTTAACGTGATCGTACTCCGCATGAACACGGCGGCATTTGTGGCAGCGTGCAAATCTAGCGCGCAAACCACGGGGATACCGCACCCGAGATGGCCAACAGCACGCGGCGTTCCGAGGTGGTCACCCACAAAGTACTAACCGCGCCCGATGCTGCTTCACTTCGGTGATCTAACGAGAACCGGTGTTTTCAGCACGGTACGGCCGTTGGCCCTACATATAATGTGGGTGTAATTATTGTTTCAATTTATATTTAAAAACTACTTCACATATTTTGATGATTTTTTTTACATATTTTACATTACAATTTAAATATTTTCAAAAATTTTTGGAAGCAATTTGTGAGTTTTACTTCTGCTTAAAAAGTTGTTCGAAAAAATCGGTCCTATAGGGTTCAATGTATTTCATTTTTACCAGTGTTAAATCCGAAACTAATTGGGTGATATTATTCATTTTTATTCTCATATGTCCCACAGACCGTCTCAATAATATACTAAAATATGAAACAATATCAGATACTTATACTTTTACGTGGTATGATGATAAAGCTTAGATGGAGACGAGTTCTCATGGCTTATATGCTTACCCCGGTATTCTGTTACTTCGTTCTGTATTGTGGCGACACCCCGAATACTAGACACTTTCTAGTCATCGTTGTATCGAATGGGGGTTTCCTTCCACTCACTATTCGAATCCTTCATTGTCTACTCAAGAACCCTTCTTTCCTTCCAAGACCCTCTACTCAAGAACACTTTACTCAGGAAATCACTAGTCATGCAGTCACTATTCAAGGAGCCACTGAAACTCTCATGATCCGAAACATATTCTACTCTACCCAAGAAACGCAGAAAATGCTGATTAGCTCGGTGTGATTGGTCTATCAACCAAACCAGTTAGACTTGTTAGTTTAAGTGAACATAAATTATAATCAAACTGAGGGAAATAATAATCGAAAGAATATTTAGATCTCAAAAAGTACATAGTTTTCCCTACATAATGCAATAAATTTACTTCTTTCACAGTGAAATAAAATGATGTATAAGTTCCACGTCACAATGTTTCAGACTTTGAGAAGTACATTTGACGCTTTTACGGATGACAACAGGTAAAACAGAAGTACCCAATTAACTTATATTTTGCGCAATTCTAGACAATTATCAATATAAAAAGCACCCGAAACAAGCAATATAGTCCATATATTAAAATATTTTAATGATTAATTCACCAATTTAACGTCATTTTTGCACTTTTGATGATATTTTCGCCAATATGGGGATAAATATTGCAAAGTTGGCGATATTTTGTAAAATTAGTTGCCAGGTTTGACAAATTTAATGCCAAGCATTACAGATAGATGGAGAAAAACCTTTCTTATATATATAAATAGATGACTAGTGGCGAATTGTTTGGTGTCAAAATACAAATCTATTACCGAAAGGAACTAGATTTACGAGAATGATGTCAACAATTTGGGCGTGTAATGCTGCATATGAATACAAAACAAATTATTTTTCGCATACTACTCTTTTTAATTTTATGCAGTTTTTGATACATATATTTTAAAAGTTAGGATTTTTCAAAATTTGATTCGAAAATTTGGGAATATTCGGAACATTCAATTACGTTCAATATCAGACGGATTCCAATATTTACCGATAGTAGTTTTTGTACTAAGTTTTGTTTTACATTCTCCATTCATTCCTCAGATATTGCATCTATAGACTCACAGACACACACACACACACACACACACACACACACACACACAACACACACACACACACACACACACACACACACACACACACACACACACACACACACACACACACACACACACACACTAAGATACATACATACACGCATAGAGATTAACCCATTAACGCTCGATTCGAATTTAAAATAACTTGAAGCTTGTTCTTCAAAATTTGAATTTGAATTTTCTTCTTCGTTACAATACTTTCCCTATACATTATTATATGTATGTAGAAAAAATATTACTTTTTGTGAAACGGTATATAAATTTGATATAAATGCAAAAATTCAGTTATTTTATCCTTTATAAGAAACAAAGTAAAATGTAACACAGTGCAAATTTAAATAATAATGAGGTCTATCGAAAAATGTATGCGTTCTTTATATAAGATAGCAATGCGTGAATGGAAGGAAATTTGTTTTCTGGTATTGCATATAAAAAGGGCGTTATTGAAGTCCTAAAGAAATAATAATTATTAAAATATTCATATTTAATTCTAAGGTTCAAATTATAGCTGCCTTTTCTGAAATGTGAAAAATTGTTATTCTCTTATTTCAGAGAAAGAAAAAACGATTTAAATAATTTTTTGCTGCTAAAGTTATTAATTTTCTTAAAAATTCAAAATTTTCATATTATCAGGAAAAATGAAAAAACAATATTGAAAGATATCGCAAGAAAATTAATTTAACAAAGTTTCATTCAAATGTGTTTCTAAGAAATGAGAAGAAGAATATTAGAGACTAAACAAATACTACGCTTATTTATACTGGGGCAGCATTATTAAAGTTTTCAAAGAATATTTAAACAAGCTATGTAAAGAAAGAATCTTCGAACTGGTATATTACCCGCTATTATAAGCTTAGTTCCAAGTTCTTTGAAAAGATAACGTCTTGAAAAATAATTTAGCACAGACATATTTTATGAAATTAAAAAAAAAGTCATGTCTTCCAGAGATGATATTTTTTATGTGAACATCAAGCACCTGTATTATCAATATTGAATAATTCTGAAATATTATAAAACGAATAGAAAATATGGAAATTTTGATTTGAGGAATCTCAAACGAGATTTGTACGATTCTTTTAAATGCTACCAAATGTACAAAAATGTCGCCAAATTGATAAAAAAAGACGCTAAATAATGAAAATGACAACTAATTCATGAACCTTCAATATTTTGGAAAATAATCTGCTATAAGAATAACCTATTTCTCCGTCTGTCCGTCCGAACCGTTTGGGGAATAAATTGGCGATGAATTTGGCAGGATGTCGTTATTTTGGCAACTTTTTTAAATGTAACCAAATTGACGAATATGTCACAAAAAGTTATGGAAACGTCGCAAATTGTTAAAAATGACGTTAATGGGCGGTAATGTCCAGCAAATTTTGAATACTGAATATGACAGGAATACCTTCCAGTAGTCTTTTCTCCGTTTATTTGTAAACGGAGAAATGCTCTCTTCTCAGTTTGTCTGTAAAGCTTGGGAATACATTTGGCGAATAACCTAGCGAATAACTTGGTGAGTAATCTAGTGAAATAAAGCCAACTTGGCAGGATTTCCCCCCAGATTATCGAAATTTTCAATAAAATTACAAAAATGACCCTAAGTTAATGAAAATGACGACAAATTCATGAATAAATTATTAAAATATTTTATTATACTGACTATATTATTGATTATATTACCTATTGCCGATATGGTGACCAAGCGGTCAAAGAGGCAGGCGTTTCCTCGTGATGGCTCGGCTGCCAGATTGCGGGTTCGAGTCCCACCTGCGGGCATGGATGCTGTGATGTCTTATTGGGGCAGAAGTCAGACTTCTACCTTCGGGTGCCCCGGGTCTTTCACTAAACAGAAGCAGTGCACACATTGTTCCTTAATAAATATGTTAGGGACACGACACCAACCAACCAACCAACCATATTATTCACTGAGGAAGACATTCGCAGTTTCGATGCAATGGGTCTTTGAGTCGGTGGATTTTCTCTTAGGATCAGAGACTTCACTTTCTTGATATTTACTCGCGTTCGAACTGTCTTAGGATGTGATTTTGCGGCCATTTTTCCATTTTTGCTGTCATCTAGACGCGTTTTCCCTTTCAAATTTAGTATATCAAAAATACTTTTCTTTAAAATGCAATAACCTCGATTTTTGCACAGCTTTACAATTTGGTGATACGAATATTGTTCCTCGGAAAGGGCATTTACATAATCATCAAACCATCTATCAATTTCAGGAGCCCTTTTCAAAATAAATCTTTTTTTCTACATTCCAATCAAAACAAAACAATAGCAGACGACTACTATATTGAAAATGCCAAATCTTTATCTCAAAATGCTAACGAGAAACATAAATACAAAATCAATTCCATAAAGTCTGAACAACCATCTCTCTCTCTCTCTCTATATATATATATATCGAGAAAAACATATTTAATAAAAAAAAAGTTTTTGAAACAATGCAATGAAAATATGGAATACACAAAGAAAGTTTATTTATAATTTGAAAAAATAATGACTGTAAAATCATTTTAATTTTCAACTGTGCAAAAAAACATCTCCTCATTTCTTTTGCTTTCTGCATCCTTAAGTAAAATGAAAGATCAAATTCATCAAGAAGTGATTAAAAATGTGTTATGAAATTCAAAATTAATAATGACACTCGTACGGGAAGATTTATTTGCTGAAATAATTTTAACATAAGCTTTAAAAAACAAAATAGAAATAGAAATTAGATTAATTACGTAAATGTTAAAAGTTTTAAATAGCATTAGGTATCTAGGGCTTAAATTTAAGAAATATATTCAATACATTCCTTGATTTCTAAGAAATCTAAGAATGAGTTTTGGAAAATGTGCTTAGAAATTTTAATAGACAATGAACAATTAATTAATTATTTGACTTGTGTTTAAGAAATTCTAAGTTAGAATTGTTTTGCCTTTTGGCATTCGTTATGATTATGATTGATGTAAGAAGATCTGGCTAACCTTAATTAAAATTGATTTTAAAAATTTGTATATTAATAATACGGCGTGTTAATGACATTGGAATATCATTAAAATAGATTCTAAATCAACTTTAACGTTTTTAAAATAGTTTACGTTAAAATAGTTTTTAAAACAATTTTATTGTTTTTAAAATATTTTTCATTTAAATACAAAACAATTTTAACTTTTTTTGAAAATAGTTGACATTGAAAAATATTTTAAAATAATCTTAACATTTTAAAAATATTGCTCGTAAAAACAATTTTTGATCCAATTTTAACCTTTTTAGCTTAGCTTTTTTAAAAAATAATTTTGAAGACAATTTTAACGTTTTCAAAATAGATTCAGTTGAAAGAGTTTTTAAAGCAATTTTAACTTCTTCAAAATAGTTCTTATTAAAATAGTCTGATAATAGGTATGCTTTAATTGGGTGCTATGGTACCAAAAGAAATGAACGTCAAGTCGATGTCTGAAACATAAAAAATAATCTCATTCTAACAATTTCTGGGGCCAAAATTGACATTAAATGTTATGTGATTTATGACCAAGCAATAAATATGTCTTACAACGATTTATAATTCAAAAGAGATGTCCCACACACGAAAATAGTCACGTGGTGTTTAGGACTGCGCACCAAGACGTAAGACAGAACGAAGGGTTATATGAACCGCGGACTCTGGCCAATTACCAGGCCTCTCAAACAATGCCTGCTAGCCAATGGGCAGTTGAAGGCGGAGATATAGCAGATGAACTAAGTTAAGTGAAAATTCAGAAATAGAAGATAAAATTTGAGAATGAAGTAATACGAGTCCTAAAAAAGACCTGAGTGTTAATGTGTACAAAATGATGACCGCTGCTGTCCAAGGGATTGACATAAAAATGCCGACTAATGCCAAGCAACAATGCCTGCAGACGAATATGACCAATACCCATTTTTATCATAAATGAGGATATTTACTCTTAATAATTAATTTGACTCAAATGTCAATCCAAATTACCACCTGCTATATCACACCCAAAATGCCAGCTTAAAAACTTTATTTAGTGGGCAATGCAAGAATTAAATGAATATTTACGAAATGTAAATTATTAATGAATATTTACGAAATGCCAATTATTAATGAGTATTTACAATATGTCAATTATTAATGACTATTTACGAAATATCAATAAAGAATAATTATTTTAAAGCATTAAAATAGTTATTTACATATCCAGAAGACCCGAGTGCAATTCCCGGCTCTTTCCAAACAATCCCCGTGTTTACGCGAGAAACGGGTACGATAAATCTGTTGGTCCGAAAGACTTTTCGAGAGGTTGGTGGCGGGGGAAGGACAGTACGATCCCTTTGGATGTTATCCCGATTTCGATTCGCCGCACTGCCCAAACTATCCCTGTATCTACTTGGAGTGCTGATACGTTAAATATGGGGGTCTGAAAGTCTTTCAGAGAGGTTGGTGGCAGGGGAAGTTGGTGGATGAACCTGTGGATATTTCCCCACTGGGTACCGGTCTAATATTGGTTTCACTGCCAGGTCCTTCCAAACAGATACGTTGCACTTTCTGGTAGGTTGTTCAGTCTGAGTGGAAAAGAAAGATTGGGATTGTGGGGTGGGATAATCCAGTGATTAAAGCACGGGGATTGCCATTGGAGGATTCGAGTTCAATTCCCTTCCTGGTCAGACAATCCCAGTGTTTCGCGGAGTACGGGAGGGTTATATCTGTGAGTTCAAAAGTCTTTCCGAGAGGTTGGTGGCAGGGCGAAAAGGATGCGGTGCCTTTGGATGGCGCCCCCCTGGGTTCTGGTCTTAATTGGGTTGCATTGTCCCGGCCATTCAGACAAATACATTACACTTTCAGATCTAGATCGGATAATTTAGTTCAAGATAGAAATATTGGGATCGAAAATAAATAATGAAGATTCAAAAGGCTCTTACACAATAAAATTCATGCAAGGACAAAATTACGCAATTATACACTAGAATATATATAAATTTTCTCTACTAATAAATCACAAAAAAATATATATTATAATTTTTAATATAATATAACGGACATACAGTCAAGCATCCGTACGACAGAAATGAATTTGATTCAGTTTTAAAACAATTATTTATAACAAAATATCAAAAATAGGTCTTATTTTAGATGTCTGATTTAGGCCATGGTTTTATTGATTTTAGGTCATATGTTAGGTCTTAATTTAGATGTCTAATTTATGTTGGGTCAGATTTAAATACCTACGATTACAGGTCTTATGTTGGGTCTCAATTTAGATGTTTAATTCACTTTTAAAATAATTATGCACAATATAAAATGCAATTGGGTTTTATTTTAATCGTTTGTTTCTCGTATTTTGTCGATGAAGTAGCTTATATGGCTTTCAAAATAGGTAGTTTTTGTATATACACTCTGTAAAGAAATAGATGCACCCATAAAAAATTAAACTATAGCTGTGAAACACGGCATGTATGTATAGTTTGAGGAAATATGCGAATGGCTATCCTAATACCCGTTGAAAATTAACAGTCTCACAATAAGCAACCCCTGAATAATATAAATTGTGAATAATTCGCGTTTCTTCTTTATTCCAAAAAATAGAATATTTTGGTGTGCGGCTCCCCCTAAAGTAAAAAATATCGGAAAACTGAAATTACACATGCTCTTCCTTTTGAACTATCTACCCGTACACCAAATTTGAAGTCTCTATCGCATATCGAAGCATGGTTTTTCTTCATTTTATCTTTCGAATGCTTTTCTCTGGAGCATCCCCTTCAACGAACATTTTTGAAAAACTATAATCGGCTTGGGTGTTTCCATCAAATGATTAACCCATATACCAAATTTCAAGCCTCTATCAAGTTTTAAAGGAGCCGTTTCTCATTTATTCGACAAATCGAACATTCTGGTATGCTCAACCCCTTAACCGTTTGATTTCGGGTGGGACAGCGTCAATCCCAAATGAAGAACCCGTCAAAAAGAGAGGTATTTGACATACTCTATTCCAAACAGTTCTATCCCCCTTTGTAGACATTGGCGTCCAAGCAAAAGGTTAAGTAGAAAATATTGGAAATTTGAAATTGCACATATTCTTCCTTTTGAACCATATACTCATACTCCAAATTTAAGTTTTTATCTCATCGCAAAGCATATTTTTCTATTATTTCACTTTTCGAATGTTTCAGTGTGCGAAACCACCAAAAATTACAAATATTGAAAAATTTCTATTGCACACTTTCTGTCCTTTGAACTACTTACCTATAAACCAAATTTGAAGTTTCCATTCTATTGCGAAGCATATTTTTCTATCATTTCACGTTTCGAACTTTTCTGTAAGGAATACCAACTCCATGAAATGAACAATTTTGAAAACTCTATTCTTGTGTTTTTTATCAGATGATTGCCCCATATACCAACTATCAAGACTGTATTGCATTTTAAAAAGATGCGTGTCTTATATATTCGGAAAATCAAACATTTGGGTTTGCGGCAACCCCTAAAGTAGAAAATATCGGAAAACTGAAATTGCACATTCCGTTCCTTTTGAAATATCTACCCGTACCCCCTAATTTGAAGTCTCTATCACATTTCCAAGCATGGTGCTTCGTCATTTCACCTTTCGAACGTTATTGTCTGTAGCACCTCTTTAAACGGACATTTTTGAAGAACTGTTTTGTCTTGGGTGTTTTCATCAAATGATTAGCCCATATACCAAGTCTCTATCAATTTTTAAAGCAGACGTAACTCATTGTTCAACAAATCAAACATTTCGGTAAGCGGCACCCCTTAGAGTAGCAGTTATTGGAAATCTGAAATTGCAGATGTTCTTCCTTTCGAACGATTTACCCGTGCACCAAATTTTAAGTCTCTATCTCATCGCTAAGTATGTTTTTCTAACATTTCCCTTTTTGAGCATTTTGGTGTGGACCACACCCTCTACAGAACATTTTTAAAAATTCGATTTTTTCAGGAGGTTTTATCGAACGATCGACCTTTGTACCAAACTGCAACATCTAGTATCTACCTATTCGGGTAGTGCCTAAATAAAGCGTGACAGACGGACAGACAGTCAGACGGACAGACATATAGATGGACAGACAGACAGATGGACAGACAGACAGATGGACAGGCAGATATACAGACGGACACTTGGCAATTAGTATATATAGATAGATTCGAATTTAGGAAAAAAATGTTTTATTAAGAAATGTTGGCAACATAATGATATTTCAGTAAGTGGTAAATCCTCCCCTGGCAACTATATAAGCCGATATTCTGTATGATATAGAATTTGGAGTTGTTTATGTCCCTTTGCGGAAGACTCTGAACAAAAGTTGCAACAGGTCAACTAATTCAGTCACATTCTGAAAAGGCTACAATTGACGTCCCAAGCATGGCATAAACATGTTTTATTGGGTTTAGGTGGATACCTGGATGGCCATGGTAGGGTGTTAAATCCTTGAAGAGAAATTTGTGTAGTAAGTGTTTTTCCGTTGTCTTGTTGACAAATGGAACTTGGACGGCTTGGCAGCACAGGAAAAACAATCGGTTGCAGAATATCGTTGACGTACAAGCTAGCCGTCAAATTGGCTTGCAGCACAACTAGAGAAGACAAGCTGTCCCACAAAATGCCTCCCCAGAGTGTCAAACCACGTGCGATGGCTCTGTGCAGCTCGAAGCCATATGTGGGATCAGCACGCTGATCATTCCTTATGCACACACGTATGCGGTCATCAGTACTGAGATAGAAGACTAAAGTCGATAAAGACAATCGGACACTGTTCAGGTTGACCGAATTCAGAACCAATCCAGATGACTCTGATCATGTTGAGGGGTCAGTGGTAGGCGGTTTCATGGACGTCGACACCTAATCCCACCTTCTGCCAGTCATCTCTGCATAGTATCCCTTGATACAGGATGCATGAAGGATAGAAAATGTCATTGAGTGGCTGATAGCGACGCCATTGACTTGGATGTGGCTCCTCTACTGACTGCACGATCTTCTTGAACAGTTGTCTGTCTGGGGCGTTCCGAGCCTCTGCGACTGTTATATATGCCATCTCCGTTCCACTGTTGCCAACACCGAGAAACTACCATATCGCTTCAACCAAGATTGCAACGGACGATCTCTCTCTAAATCCGACAATTATTTGTAGCGCTGTCAAGTACGTCTCATAGGCATCTTTGTACACAACTTGCAGTATAAAAGCAGATAATCGAGTTAGAGTTACTCGTGAGTGAGAATACCGGCCGTTTTAAATGTTGCACATTGCGTCGTTCTCATACGCGCTGCATGAGCCTTATACACTTAATATCATTGGCGCTGACAGTTTGAATTGCATACCTCTTAAAACCACATTTGCATGCCGATTTTCGCAGCTGCAGATTAATTTTCATGTGTGCGTATATTTATTTATTGCAACAGAGTGTATTTTGCAGTATTTTATTAATTGGTATATTCTACAATTATTCAATTGATTGATTTTGATAGTTAATTAATTCAATTTCTGAAACCAATTGTCTCCTTCATTTTTGTGATTCAGTTTTTTACTTTTTTTCATTAAAATTAAGGGCTCCTCCCCGCTGTACATCAACATTCTTAACTCTCTTCTTGAGTAAGGGGACTTTGTCTCCTACTCCGTAACTCTCCATGATCGCGCTTCTCAAGAATCTCCTTTCCCCCTTCGAGCTTGAAACCTGCTACGTGTGCATGCCTGCTTGCCTGCGTGCCGCTGTATGCTTCAATATAATTTTAATCAGAGATTTGCATCTTAAATATCGGTCTTATTTCCTAATTATTTTATAAAAATATTTTTGTGAATTTTTACATTTTATAATCTGAGTGGCAACATGCTGGCCGAATTCTAAACATAAGGGATTAATGGTTTTTTTTTTGTCATATGAAAAGTTAATTTTACGTTATTTAATTATTAACTGTATATATATAATTGAATTACTTTATTTAAAAAAATAATTACATAATCATGCTATGCGAATCGTAATGGAAATTATAATTACGTTATAAATATAAATTGAACTTACTGTAAAACCTAAAGTTTTAACTAATATTATAGTTACCCATATCTAACACAAAAGAAGTTGCTGAAAATATATACATATACAAGTATAACTGAACTTTTTTTTTATGTCGGCTCTATTAAAGTGATAAATTTTTAATATTGTTAAACATACATCTGGGGAATGTAATTAAGAGTACACGAAATAAAAAAAAATCTAAAACTATTCTTCTCCTAAAATATTATTAAAACAACGGTATAAAATGGAACATATGAGTTAAAAATAAAAACAATAGTAGGATTTCCTGTTTTTAAAAAGTATACATGCTGAAATTCAGATGCAATTTTTCCTTTTCAGTTTTCCGAGTCTACAAAATATATCCATTAAAATATATTCAAAATATGTCCAAACTCAAAACGTTTTTTGGAAATACATTTCTTTCAAACTTCGCAAATATCTTCATAGTCACACTGGAGATTATTTTGCCATTAGCTCTTTTATGATTAAAAATCTAGCTAGATATGTAATTTTACGAACCATTTCTAAAAATGTAGACTTTAAATGTTAAGAAGGCTAAATGAAAATCGTGCCTTTCGTAGGAAGTAACAAAATATATTAATATTATTTTTCCTGCACAACATTGTGTTTTAAAGTCCATTTCAAATATAATATAAAAGATAAGATAATAATTTGAAAAGTTCCATGAATAAACATACATGGAACTTTGTCCATGATAGTTCAAATAATGGTGGTTTGATTCTTTGCTGAGATACATTCTTTATAATGGAGTCCCTTACAATTCTACTCTAAGTTGAATGGGTTAGAATGCTGAAGATAATACATAATTTCTAAGATTACACATAAATTGGAAATTTTCCAGGTCCTCTTACGTTTGATGGCAGCAATTATAATTCATGAAAAGCTACGTCAAATATGGCACTTTTATCCATAAAAACTGGAGAAATGAAGGGCTTATATTAATCCAAAGTACCGCATTGATCTAAAATCTGAGGTAGAAGTATATAGAGTTCAGGTTATTTTACCCGCAGTTTGAAATATTACCATGGTCAGACTTGAATAGGTGATTTAATCATAAGCAGATACATTTTTGAGAAAAACTTTTCATTGCACAGTCTAAATAAAATCTTACATTTTGATATTTCAAAAACAGCATTTTTTAATCTCCCCGAAAGCATCATTTTATTGTAAAATACTCCCATCCAAGTACAAAACCAAACAAACATTTCTTCAAAAATTATGAAATCTCAAAATCATTTGCGCCAAAACCCTACAGACCCGAGCTGTACTTTTAGCTCTAGGGTACTCCATTCAAGGACCCTAACCCTTACTTGCAGAAGGTCCTTTGGTAGGGTACGTTAGACCTGAAAGTACTGCTTTTGTACAGCAGTGACTTAGAGCAAATGATTTTGAGATATATTTTTGTTTTTTGTACTTGGCGGGAAGTATATTCCACGAAGTGGTATTTTTGTGTCATTTCAATACTTTTGTAGAAAAATTTATCCAAATATTTCTACAAGTGGCTAATTCTACATTCTGATCATGCAACAATGAAATAGCAGCCATCGAAAATTATACTTTACCACGGAGCACCATTTATGCATCTTATTTAAATTTTTGAAACTTTAAATAAATTTTATCTTAAAGTTCAAAAATAAAAGTATATACCCACAATCGAAACAAGTGTTGTGACGAGATTTCATAATCTCGCCAAACCCTTGTAAAAATCGCAAATTATATATTAATTATCAAGATTCTATATTTTTACATCATTTTAAACCCTGTTTAATTATCCCTCTTGTCTTTGAAATATGTATTATACAAAATATTCTATACTGAAAGGAAAGCTTTTAGCCATTTTATTAATCCGTGAAAACCGCATTCAGAGAGAAGTTTCGTTATTATTTGACCGTTAAAGTCAAGGTCTATATTCCCGGGCAGAGCAGATGGTGGCTTGCTCGAGGCCTGGTAATGCTAGTGCAAGGCATGCACTTTTCTGCACAATAGATTTTGGAGTGAAACTTCTGGATGAATTTGAGACCTTGCGGCGAGGGTCTGATGTATCAGGAATTTTCATTTTCGGGACCCCGCTCTGGTCTGGCGAGGCTATGTCTGTGAAGTTTTTGATTGGTCAAAAGGCTGTAAATAGTTTTCTGCTAGGTCCGAATGATTCTGGGGCCTGAATCCGCCTGGTAGCATAAAAGCTGTTGCAAAGAGTATTCGTGGCTTTTCTCTTCCTGTCTAGTTGTCGACGCTCTCAGGTCGGCCTGGACCATTTTTCAATGTTGCCCACCACGGAGTGCGGGAGTCGGCCCCAAGTCGACTTCTGGCCTCTTGTGGGCATGGGAAGAAAAGCCGAAGACGCCTACATCGCCGAAGAACATCGATGGAGACCCCGACGTCTAGCTGAGAGAGCTGCGACGAGAAAGGTACGATGGGGCCCGAGGTCTATGGGCCGGGTCGAGATGATGGAATGGTAGGGAATGCAACTATGAAGCCAAATTCCCTGCGATATGAGGCAGATGTCCGATTCCGACCCTTCTGCAACTCCGAATGGGGGGGGGGTAAGGTTTTACTGCCCTCTGCATCTGCGCCTGTCTTACGGAAGCATAAATATAAAGAATTTTCTCCTAAATTACGTAAACTCTGACTTCCGTTCCAAAATTATATCAACTTGTTTAATTATCAATTTTAATTTGCCTATCTCTGAGTGGGAGTTTTCTCCTGTTGCTTTGAAACCATATCTTAAAATATTATATCATGTTGTTTAATATATACTTAAATGTTGCTGTGCCACTTTATTTATATCGTTGATCATATTATTATCATTGAATTATCTCCGTGGCAGCAAATATATTAGTAGGGTTCCTGAGTCCAGTGTCACTGTCACAGTTATTTAGCGTTGTGCTTCCTGATAATGATTCAGTTATAATTTTAATTTCTGATCTTCTTAATTACAAAATTGAATAAGGAAAGTGATTTATATTTAAACCTGTGTGGTTATTTAACATCTTTGTCTCTTGAAATTGTGCATCTGTGTTTCAGGAGATGACGCCTTACAAGGTAAGGGTTTATTGCATCTTTGTATTTATTGCACTGCAGGTCATCCAGGGATTTATTCCTGGACGAGAGAACTTCGAAATAGAGCCTGGGTTAAACAATTATGGGTTGTGCCAACGAACTTCACGGCTTATCACATTCACGGCAGTGGCATATTTGCTTCTTACTAATTACAAACTTACAAATATCTTATTATTCTCGTATCACATATGTCATGTTTGGCACTTGGCGCCCTATTTTCCCCCGTGACATATTGGTGCTTGGCACCCCCATTTTCCCCCGTGACACAAGCAATCATGATCCTTTATTTATTAAAATTAGTTCAGACGTTTAGGCTGTAGGTCCTTCCATATCGAAGAAAAAGTCTGGAACGAAAATTGTAATCAAGTATTTTCAATTTTTGGAATTCTAAATCAAATTTATCTTCAAGTTTTAAAAGTAAAGTATGTACCTCTCACCAGGATACTCAAAATGATTCGGTGTGTTGACTTCATTAAAATTGGTACAGCAAGTTTAGGCTGTAGTACCAACAATACTGAAGAAACTACATGAAGAATACTATACCAAGAATCAACTGCAGTGTGCTTCCACTCGATTTTCGCATATCATAATCCATTTTTAAGTAGCTTGTGGTTTTTTTTTATCAAATTTTAAGAAATCACAAGGTGATCACATGGTTGAATTGTTTTCAGTTTTTAGAAATTAAGAATTTGACATATAAATAATTTGAATGATTTAAAATAAATTGAATGAATTTGAAATTCAGAATAAAGAAATTTCTGAAATGTTAAAATGTTAAAGATAGGATGTAAGTTGATATTTGAAAAATTGAGAACTTTGAAATTTTTTCAAAAATTGAGAATTTTGAATGAGTGAAGAATCTCATTCCTTGATTATGACAAATTAATTTCAAAAATAGAATTCTTTTTTGGAAAAATATTTAATCACTTGTAATGAAAATTAATGTTGCTTTTTGAGTCACTCAGTGTAAATGGAAGTGACATTTGAATTTTTTTGAAAATGTTTGTTGCATGATATCATGTTTACATAAATGTACTTCAATTTCATAATGTTATTATTTTGATTTTCTTTTTTTTCGCATCATGTGTGTTCTCAATTATGAGAATTAAGAATTTTGGTTGTTAGGCAAAAGTGCCTTGACAAATTTTTCTGAATTTCAGTGTAATTTTCCTGTGGTGATGAGTGTCTTGGTCAGGCATTCGGATCTGCAGTGTTGTTGTTTGGCTGGTTGTGTGAACGCGTGCACACTTCCTGCTTCTAAATTTTCTTAAAATGTTTTACACTTAAAGGTTCCTAAGATTCCTTGTAATTTTTTTTGTATTTCTGTTGTGTATTGAGTGAGAGGAAAAAATTTTCTCACTTCTTTCGAAAATTTTTTGAGTCCCAGGAAGGGGGACTGTCATGTCGCCATTCTGTGCGCCATGAACTTTGTGTGTTTTGTTGAGAGAAAAGCTCTCTCTTTTCCTTCCTGCCTGTACGGAGCTGCGCTAGGACTTGTTCGAATTGACTTTGCATTGAAATTTCGTTTCTGTCGAGGAGAAACGGTGTTTGCGAGATGTGGCTGTCTCGGGTTGTTGTGACGTAATGTCTGGCTTTGGAGTTGCTCCTCTCTCCACCAATCAGAGTCGGCGCTGAGGAGAAGCTCAAAGTTCGCCTTTTTCTTTTTCGCTTTCTTTGGACGAAGATGGAGTGAACGGAAGGATGGAGTGAAATTTTGTGTTAAGGTTAAGACAAAGGCTTTGGTCTAATTGGCTTTTTAATCAACGGATGGAATATTGGTTTCCTTAAGAAACTATTCCGAGAAGACCATTGAAGATGATTTTAAACCGGGCTGAATTTATTTTCCAAATCTAATTCTTTTTATTCTATTCTAGGAGGAAATCCCTTTTGCTTTGAGACGCTCTCCGTCTTGATACCTGCGCCATGATGTTAATCGCAGTCCGGAATCGAATTCCTTTTGATTTGAACCATGATTCAAGCCCTTGGGAAGAATTCCCCCTCTCGAATGAACAGTAAATTTCCATACAGAACTTTTGGTTGAAACGCTAATTCTGTGGATTGAAGGTAAAATCTTGATAAAACATAACAACGAGAGAAAGTCTAATTACCTGGCACAGGCACGGTTTGGAAATGTTTAAATTGTATTGTTATAGAATGTTCTTTTGTGAAAAATGATAATTATAACATTCTAAGAGAATTAAGAAAGTTGTTTATACAAAAATGAAATTTAGTTTTGATTTACCCTAAAGGGATAATAAGAGATATTACATCTGTGAATTTAATTTGCCTTAATAACTTAAATGAAACCATAACTATAATAAATGATTTTTGTTGATTTAATTTGGTATAGTTATTTCATGTATTCCACCTGTGTGTGTTTATTTCATGGCTACCATCTGAAATCTAATTCTTTCAGACGAGGAAATGGTTGTGTTTCATAACGAGCAATTTTACAGTGTACTAAAATCCACTATACTCTTTGCAGATCCAGCTAACTTCATTTCTTGTGCCGATCTGATTTTAGGTTGTTGCCACTTGGCGCCGAGTCCTTTCTTGTTGACTGTTTGGCGCCGTGACAGTGTACACAAAAAATCGATTACAGATATACAGACAGACAGACGGACATCACTCCAAAAATAGCCAATACGTGTTCAGACGGTCTTAAAACATATATTGGCATTATAATCTCGAATTCGAAAATTTCGTGAAAACAATACTTTCTGCATACCATATTCTACGCATATTATACCCATTCTATACCACATTCCCATATTCTACATATATACGAATTTTCCATTCCAGTTTTTTCAGTCTAACGAAAAAGAGTTCATCTGAAGTCTCATATGCACACCACTTTTTCTGGAATTATATTTGTTATAACCATTTTGTGATGTTTTTTTTGTCAAACAACAAATATTCTAACCTGTGGATCTTATTCAAATTCTGTAGCTCGACATGAAATATTAGAATGTGTTTCTGAAAACTTCAATTTAAACTTTATGAAAGTTAGTAGGATATATGGTTTTGTTTGCAGAAAAAGTCATAAAATATGTTATTTATATTTTCCCTATACATAAGCCTGTCTATCTTTCCATATTAAATAATCTGATGTGGACAGCACATGACTTTTCCTATATAATGCAATGAATTTACTATTTTACAGTAAAAAAATGGTATTGTTATAGTATACACTTATATTTTTACCAAAATATTGAATTTTCGTCAATTAGACGTCATTTTCATTGATTTAGTGTCATTTTTATCCATTTGGAGAGATTTTCGCTAATTTGCCAACATTAAAAAAAGTCGCTAAATTGACAAAATTTCACCAAATTCGTCGCCAAAATCTCGCTAAGTGTTATGGACGGAGAAATAGGTTATTCTTATAGCAGATAAATGACTATTGGCGTACAATTACAAAAGTATTACTTAAAGTATCCTTTCTCATGAATGGAACTAGCTAGATCCACGAGAATGATGTCACCAAATTTATCGCATGATGTTACATATGAAAAGTGAACACGTTTCTCAACAATTAATATTTCATTTAATTTATGTGATTTTTTGATAAATTTATTTGAAAAATGTGCAATATTTCGAGAACGGTTCATGCTAGCGTTCTAAAGTTTAAGTCAATCCCTTTCTAAGGAAAAATTACACAAGAAATGTCTATTTGCGTAACTTTATTGAAGGTTTTGATTTTTAAAAAATTTCACTCGAAAATTTAGGGGGTCTGAACATTCGATTGAGTTTAAAAAAACAACAGACTTCCAGTACTCAAGGATTATAATTGTTGTACCAAATTACATTCGAATCGACCCATTCGTTCGTGAGTTATCGTCTCTACAGGCTGACTGACACACACACACACCTACTTTCACACACATAGGCGCACACTTTTACACTTGCACACACACACACACACACACACACACAGACATCACCTCAAAAATGTTCGTGGTCAGGGATGCTTGAAACGTGCTCTCCCGTCGAAAACTCGAATTCGAATTTTCGACCCCGTCACAATACTTTCCTTATACATTATATTATGTATATAAGGAAAGTAAAAATATCTTATGAATTTTTGAAACTGCATTGAGAATAGACGGCACAATATATCGTTTTGAAGTTCTGCATATTAACTAACCCATAGCTGTGCAAAACAGATTTATAATTTTGTATTTAAATTTTAGTTCATTAAATATTAATCAATAAAGTTTAGAATTGCCAGCATGTGCAAAGGTTTAGTTCGTCTAGCCGTAATTGGTCTAGCCGTTGGTCTAGCAGCTTTGTAATTGATTGCTGGCAGAAATGTTACAAAGATGACCGAGAACTGAATTCCGGTAATTTCTCATTGATGAGTCTTACATGTTCAATGTTTTGCAACTATGTATGTCACGTGCAATTACGGTTAAAATGTAATTTTTAATTCAACTAATATAATTATGTTATTGTTGATTTTTATAAACAATTAAACAAAGTAATGCGAGAACCCTTTTTTTACTGATTATGATTGTTTGAAGTTTTTCATACTAACTGTCTGTTCACATAAATCAGAAACGCTTTAGAGCGGATGATGGGACGTTCGAGATATATGCAGTAGACTTAACTTACGGAGCTTATATAAATGCATTGAAGTTCAGCTTGAAATATGGATGTCAAATCCCAACATTGCGAAACTGTGCAGTTTTAAGCAATTGTAAGAAGGTCCGAACATGAACTCAAAAGGTTCCAGAATGCCGGAATATCGGAGTTTGTACTAATTTTTTAAATGTTAAAGATGTTACAGATTATGTATATAAATATAGTCTGAAATGTTTAACAATTTTTCATGTGAAACAACTTAGGACTCGGGGTAGAGTAAATCTTGAAAGAAACGTGACTTAGATAAAACGAAAGTGGAAGTATGTAACGAAAGTGGCAGCATATTTTCCGAATACGTAACAGAACACCATCGTTGTAATTTGAATGTCAGGGTCACTTGACCTTGGTGACGAATTTGGCGAACTGAAAACTTCGCGAATTATGATGATTGTTTAATCTCACGAGTTACGTGCTTTGAGAGCATATAAGCTCAACATCATTCAATTGGATAATTGACATGATATGAGTAAAATTATATGTGGTGAAAATAAATATTTTAGAGGAAATGCAAAGAGTATTAGGCATTAAAGTAAGTGGAAATAATATTTAACTCCTAATTAATAATTTGGTTAATTTGAGCGAGAGATCGTAATAGTTGGTAGCACATAGTCATGCGTCCAATTTATAACCCACCTGTTGTGCAGCCTGATGTCACCCTATAAATATATCTAATTTCTGAAAGATAAGCACTAAATAAACTACTTATTAACGACACCTTTGTTTTTTCTCATAAAAGTATTTATTTAAACAAACCTATAAATTCGGCTTTTTTATGGGGCCTACTTATTACACCATATACATTTTTCAGTTAATGTCATCCACTGGCGCCCGTCTGTCTATCCCCATTGTTGAAGCTTGCAAAGTTTATTTCCATTATCGGGTACTCACAACGCACAAACAAAATGCACTTTCGTTATCACAGTATTTTTCGACCTTTATACAGAACTATTGTATCGTCTGATTTCATATACCCTTTAAGCTGTTTTATAGTAAAACAATTAGAGTGGGAAAATGTAAAAATACTAAATTTTAGATTAAAAATATCAAAACCTTTCCTTAGTTAGCCGCCTGTATAATAACATATTACTGATTTTTCATTTAACATTTATACATTAACTGCTTTCCCATTTGAAATATGTTAAAAATGTCATGTTTCCCATCAATCTTTAACGATGTATGGTGTTAGTCACTAATTTTTTCACGTTTTTGTCATATTTACTCTACATTCTTTCTTTTTCTTGTTTTATATAGAAATGCATAGTTTTCTTTAGAATTTTTTTCAAGCATTCTATATTTTCTAATATGTGTTTTGATGCAGCTTGAGTCATCACTTATCAAATATTCAACAGCACGCTCAAACTCTCATGCAACGGATACAATTTTATTGATGTGGAACTATTCAAATTTATCACACTGTATTTGCTTAGGCAGACGAAAAAATTGGGATGAAAAAATAGAATATTGCATTCTATTCCGAGTTGTGTTGGTTGGAATATATTTCTCGGAAATATATTCCTATAGTGTGGTTTGGTGCTTAGCGTGGTTTGTTACACATCGAACTAAATTCCCGTATGATAAATCGTTCCGATGGCTGATACTGAATTCTACTTAGGAGCTCAAATGTAATAAAAGTTTTGTTTTGGATGTGGGAATACATAAATTGTATATATTTTTTGTGAAGAATTCTACGAATATATACTTGCAGGGAACGGTTAATTGCGTTTTTAACTATAATTGCATGTAAAGCATATATAGGAAAATATGAAGTTCACGTAGTTATTGTAAACAAGAAAGATCAATCATGCATAAATCATTGATTATGAAACACTTTCCAACTGAAATACAATTTTATCTGTGAATCTCTGAAATGCGATACATTCCTCGCTGATATTTTTTAAATTTTTACAGTACTACAGTAATTTTTCATATTTGAAAACTGAATAAACTTCATCAAAAAAATGAACTTTATTCAAACGACGTCATAGAAATATATATCGTCTGCCTCTCTATGTAAAGGCAATGAATATTTCATTGATATCACTTTTATTCCAGACTCCAGAGCTAAATAATTTTGCGTGGAAAAATTCAGCAATTCTTATATAACTCAACTTATATTCACATATTTAAATTCTGCATCCATTAAAATTAAGCTTCGTTGTAGAAATAATCAAGTTTAATGATCATTAAAGCTGAAACATATTGTAATTGCGTTGGCACAGAATATAGATGCGCAGAAAATACGCAAAAATAAAGCGGTTTTAGGATGGATGCTGCACTAAATATAAATTTAAAGGAATAAAAATAACTATTATTACACTGGGAAAAAAAGATGGATACCATATTTTATTTTGAAATGGGTCACGGGATCTCTTCATATAATATGGGTGTAATTATTATTTCAATTTTTATTTAAGAAATCGCTGAATATTTTATATATTTTATTCAGCCCGTATTTCCGTCTGTTTGAATCAATTTTTTGATGTAGAGGCAGGCCCTGACACATTTTTCCTTTAGCCACAAAATAATCACTTTTATATTTTAACAGCAACTTTTTAAAATTTGTAGCCACAAATTTTAATCATGTAATTTTCATCATATCTATCTTCGTTTTCTTTATAGAAAGCTGATACTTTCCCTGCAGTAATTTGAAAAAAAAATTCTGAAGTTATTTTAACACTATATAATTATTTGTGAAATTAATAAAATATTAAAAAAAAATATTTTCCAGGGTTCATACTGAATTTTGAAAACAAAAATGAAGGAGTGTTCAAGGGCATGTCTAAAATTTTTAAAGAGTTTAATTTATAGATTAGACGTTCAAACCCTCCCGTATCAGTATCATTTTCCAAAGAAAAATATTTACCAGAGAAATTAATCAACCACTGTAATTAATATTATTTTGATGTGAAAATTTCATGATTTGAAGTACCAATTATGCAGCTTCGTAAATTGCAAATTTCTTCAAGTCATACCGATGCACGATTAAGTGTTGTATATTAATAACGTAAATTAGTATCATGCAAAACTGAGATTTGTAACAGTTTTGTAGCAGATAAATCCAAGTTTAGTATCAGTTTCATTATAGGCCAATGCACAATTTGAATAATTTATAGCAGTGCAAATTCTATATTGTTTGTCATAAATTTACGTGTGTAAAATTTCTGTGCGAGAATAAATAATGCTCACAAAAATATATTATTAACTTATTTTCACTTTTTTACTTCCCCTACAATAGAGGAATGGTTATGTATAGGGAAAGTATTGGAATCATGCCGAAAATCGCAACTCGAGTTTTCCACGGATGCGCACGTTTTGGGATCTGTAGAACACGAAAAATCTACTTTAGATTGACGTCTGTGTGTATCTCTGTGTGTCTGTCTGTGCAATGTATGTATCCACTTTAGTGGAAAAACTAATTGACCTAAATTTATGAAATTTGTTAAGTGCTTCTTGTGGATGATCCCCTTGTGGATGACCCTGGTGCTGATTAGATGTTGGTATGATTCGGAAAAAAAGAACCTAATTTTTTTTTTTTTTGCAAAATGGCCTGAAAACATCGTTGGAATCCAAAATAAAAGAATGCGTATGCTGAAATATACCAATTACATGCTTCTTTCATAAGTACTTTTTGATAATGAACAGAATAAGGCCAGCACCATTATTCTAGAATAAGTAATTCTAGACATATATTAGTTTTATCAC
Source organism: Amaurobius ferox (assembly GCA_951213105.1). Taxonomy (NCBI): domain Eukaryota; kingdom Metazoa; phylum Arthropoda; class Arachnida; order Araneae; family Amaurobiidae; genus Amaurobius; species Amaurobius ferox. Next base: position 43,797,372 of record OX578147.1, on the reverse strand, counting down.
ATCTTTGCCGTGACAACTTTGTAAATAACTCGTGTTACCAAATGAATACGGACATTTAATAAAAAGTGCAAATTTAGTGTAATGGGTGTTATTTTGTGCAATTAAACTGAATGAATTATTGAAGAAATAAAGAGAAGGGGGAAATGAGATTGCGGTGAAAGTCATGTGCTGCCCACATCAGATGTTTACTTTCCCTACAATGCATAGTAATGCACAGAGAAATTATTAGAATCATGTCGAAAATCGCAAGTCGAGTTTTCGACGGATATACACGTTTTGAGACCTTTAGAACACGAAAGCACTATTTTTAACGTGACATCTGTCTCTCTCTCTCTCTCTCTCTCTGTGTGTATCTGTATGTGCAGATTTTGTATCCACTCTAACTCAAAAACTAATTGACTGAATTTCATAAAATTTTATAAGTCACTTGCGAGGTACCCTGCTACTGATTAGATTTTGGTACAATTCAGGATAAAAGAACTTGCCTTTTTTTGCGAAATGGCCCGCAAAAAATGTCTGCATCCACTCTAGCTAAAAAATTTATAGACCAAATTTCACAAAATTTGGTGGATAAGTCACTTGTAGGTTGCTCTGGTGGTATGATTCGATAAAAAGGAACCTGCCTTTTTTTGCGAAATGGCCCGTAAAAATTGTCAAAATCTAAAATAAAAGATTACGTATGCTCAAATATATGGATTAAATACTTGTTGTATACGTAATTTTTAAGGATGAAAAGACTAAAATCCACTGTATTACTTTAAGAGTAGCCGTTCTCGAGATATTTTAGAATTTCGCATTTTCGCTAAGTCACTTTTGAAATTCAGTTCCCAAATGAGAACGAAAATTGAAGTAAAAGTGCAAATTCAGTGTAATTTTAAATAATTATGGGCGTTATTTTGTGCAATTAAACTCAATATAATGAATTATTGAAGAAATAAAGAGAACGTGATTATGAGTCAGCAGAGAAAGTTATGAGCTGTTCACATCAGATTTTTATTCACTGTTTACATGTTATCAATTAAAAAAATATATTTTAAAATAAACTTAATAATAACCATTGAAAACCTGAATAAAAAATGTCTTTCGAGTCAAAGCACTTGAAAATGTGAAGTGTCATCTTACGTCCATCCTAATTAACTCCTGTAATATTTAGTTAATTATGCAAAACATTTTTTTTAAACTCAACTAAAACATGAAAATGAAAAAGTTTAATCTTCCTTTTGAGTAACACTTGCGGTATGGAGATGGAAGTAAAAAGACACTTGTAAACTCTCAGCAGGTCGATACAAAATGAATTGCGCAATTATTATATATAGAATATTACGCTATTTATGTGAAAGGCTAATTTGTTTAGTAAAATATTTATTCATTTATAGTAAGATCTATAAAATATTTGGGTAGTTAATGCCTATAGTGCGCTAAAGCTGGAGCCCTGAAGACGAAAACATTAATATTTGCTGAGAAAGTCATGTGCTGCCCACATCAGATATTTTGTTAATCAAATACTTATGTCTAAAGTTAGATCTGTTTTTGAATTCATTTTTATTGGTTTAGGTATTCTTAGAGAGATCCCCTGAGAAATGTGTATTAAACCTTAAACGACGTTAGGTAAAGCACTTCATATTAAAAAAAAAATCTGATGTGGGCAGCACATGACTTTCCTTATATAATGTAATGAATTTACTACTTTTACACTAAACAAAAATAGTTTATTCTTATAGTAGATACTTATATTCTTTCCAAGATACAGAATTTTCGTCAATGAGTCGCCATTTTTATTGATTTAGCGTCATTTTTATCCATTTGGCGAGATTTTCATTAATTTGGTAACATTTTAAAAAGTCGCCAAGTTGACGACATTCCGCCAAATTCGTCGCCAAAATCTCGCCAAGCTTTATGGATACAGAAATGAGTTATTCTTATAACAGATAAATGACTATTGGCGTTCAAATACAAAGTATTACTCAGAGAATCTTTTCTCATGAATGGAACGAGCTAGATCCACGAGAATGATGTCACCCAATTTATCGCATGATATTACATATGAAAAGTGAACGTGTTTTTCAACGGTTAATATATGCTTTTCTGTTTATGGGATTTTTTGATAAATTTATTTGAATAATGTGCAATATCTCGAGAATGGTTCATGCTAGCGTTCTAAAGTTTATGTCAATCGTTTTCTATGGACACATTACATAAGAAATGTCTCTTTGCGTAACTTTATTCAATGTTTTTATTTTTTGATGATTTTTTCAAGATTTCACTCACAAATTTAGGGGGGGTTCTGAACATTTGATTGCTTTTAAAACAATAGGATTCCATTGTTCATGGATTGTAATTTTTGTACCAAATTTAGTTCAAATCGCGTCATTCGTTCGTGAGATATCGTCTCCGCACGCACACACACACACACACACACAGACACACACACACACACACACTCACATACTTCCACACACACACATAAAGACATCACCTCAAAGATGTTTGATTCGTGATCAGGAATGCTTGAAACGTGTTCTTCCGTCGAAAACTCGAATTCGAATTTTCGACCCCGTCACAATAATTTCCTTATACATTATGTATATAAGGAAAGTAAAAATTAGCTGCCGCTCCTGTTTGACAAATTTCTCTGACACCGAGGTTTGCTGCTTCGTACTGCAAAAACTACAACATATGAAAATGTAAAATGCGGTACACTTGTAAAGAAAGGTTTAAGACATACCCTGAAATAAGCAATTTTTCGATTTAAACTTTAGTCTATGAATTATTTAATGTCAAAGACAAAATATTTATGCTGTGACTTCCCGTCCTGGACAGATTAACCATAGCAAGACCGCTAATTTTTCTAGGCATGTACCTACATGGTTGAATTTTTCGATGAACTTACATGGTTGAATTTTTGCAGGAAGGATACTATTTTTCTGCTTTTGATGCTCTTCTGAAGTGAAAAATCTTCTTCAGTATCGGCGTGTCTTTCGAGATTCTCTGTCAAGTTTCTTCGTATCGTAAAAAATATAACATACAAAAATATAAAATTTGGTATATTTGTAGAAAAATATTAAGAAACCATGGTAAAATAGACTATTTGACGATATAAATATTATTTTGGTTAAACATATTGAAGAAATATTTACATATATTTCAATCTTATTTTGACACTTGACCCCATACAACCTCCATTATTTCTAGCTGAGTTCATTAACCACCGAAAAAAAAAATCGCTTCCTTTCGCTGTTTTTTACTTAACTGACTCAGCATAACCTGTTACACAGTTAAAATATCATTCTCGCTATTGAGTGAATCCTAGTCCACATCATTATATTTGGAAAAAAAAAATCAGCAAAACTTCTTAAAGATTCCAAGTTTAAAGAACCTTTTACTCCAAACTGACACAAAACAAGATTAATTGGACAAAATTTTAACCGTGCAAAAAGAAAGAAAAATATAGTTCTTTATCCTGTAGAAAGAAGTGCACACAAATCAATAATAATACAGTCATTTTCTACTTTTTAAGAAGAGGCGAAAGGGAGTGCTTTGTTTTTTCTTTTCTATTTTCGATCCTCTTAAGTTCAAATTTTGGAAAAAAAAAAGAAATTCAAAAATAAACAAAAATATTAAAAATCTCAAATATTTTGTTGAGAGAGTCGATTTCGGACCGAACCGTTCGTTGTATGTAAGGTTTTTTGCTTGCAATTCGGAATTGGAACAGCAAGAATGCTAAGGAGTTTTTAAGGAGATTTTGGTAAAAAAATGGAGTTTGATGAGCTCTTAAAAACAACATGGGAATGTAAGCAATTTTTAAAGTGCCTTTTATAAAATTAAGTTTTTCTTTTTTTTAATTTTTTAATTAATTCATTTTTTCTATCAATCTAATCAATGCTTTAATTAATTAATTTTTTCTTTAATTTTTTCTATCAATTTTCGCCACATTTAATAAATTGTAGTTACTCGGATTTTTACTTTCTCATACTGTGTAATATAGAATAAAGTAGTGTTTTCACGAAAATTTTCGAATTAGAAATTTTGTTGTCTATATATGATTTAAGATATCCTTAACGCATTTTTTTTAAAATTCGGACGAAAACAAGAAATCTATTCGATTTTTATATTTTTTATTCTTTTCATATTAAAAATTGTATTCGAAATTGTATATATTTTAACATGGCAGCATGCGACAAAATTTGACATAAAGAATAAAAGGGTTTATTTATGGGTCAATGATTTCGAAACTTAACAGTTTCAATCATTGTTAGAAAAATAGTCGCGATGCAATTTTATTTTAATAAAGGTCTGTAAGAGATACAGTATGGCTCCGCGTCTATCGTGAGCTGGTATCTAATAATCTATGCACCCGTATGATAAATAGTTTCACTAATTTCATCAGAATTATACTCATAAAAGCTAAAAAAGAAAGAACTCTTTACAGAAAGAGCTCTTTAAATTGATATGGAAGTAAGTTATTTGTCGTGTATTTTGTAAACAAAGTTTAAACAGATTCTTTAAACATACTGTAAAGTATTTACACGCGTTACTTATCATTTATAGGTAATATATTGAGCACTAATTAATATTTTGGGACATTATGTAATTTTAAAATTAATTTTAAAATATTTATCAAAAGAAACTGTGGACGACCTCCGTCCTCTTGATGACGAGATAAGTACTATAATGAATCTTTCCTAGCTATGGAACAATCGCACAGGTTATATTTATCTCATTTCCCTAAAAAATATATATTTTCCCTTATGCACAACATGTTGAAATTTTTGCTAATTATGTCAATCAAGGTTGTGTCAATCAAGGTAATTGTGCCAATCAAGGTAAGACGCGTGGGGCAATAAAGAATTTCCACTCCAGTGGTCCTGTTTTATACGTCACGTGGTCCTTAGGACCTCAACCAGTTACGCTCAATGTATGTCGGGCCAGTAACAATGTACTCTCATAAACTCAGTGTCGCACGATATGCTATTTTGGCTTCAAGTGTCAATCATGATAATAAAGTACTTTAAATGCAGTGCATTCGAAGTAGTACATTTGCTAAAACCAATGCAACAACTTACATAAAAAATCTGCTGTGGGCAGCACATGACATTCCTTATATAATACAATGTATTTACTACTTTTACAGAAAAAACAAACTAGGTTATTCTTATAGTAGATACTTATGTTTTTTCCAAGATATTGAATTTTCGTCAAATAGTCGTTATTTTCATTGATTTAACGTCATTTTTATTCATTTGGCGAGATTTTCTTTGATTTGGTAACATTTAAAAAAAGTCCCCAAGTTGGCGACATTCCGCCAAATTAGGAGCCAAAATCTCGCCAAGCGTTATGGACGGAGAAATAATTTATTCTTATAGCAGATAAATGACTATCGGCGTTCAAATACAAAAGTATTACTCAAAGTATCTTTTTTCATGATTGGAACGAGCTAGGATCCACGAGAATGATGTCACCCAATTTATCGCATGATATTACATATGAAAAGTGAACATGTTTCCCGATAGGAAATATTTTTTTTTTATATAATTTTTTGATTTTTTTTTAAATGTGCAATATCTCGAGAACTGTTCATGGTAGCGTTCTAAAATTTATGATAATCCTATTATAATGAAAAATTACATAAGAAATATCTATTTATGTAATTTTATTAGCGGTTTTGGTTTATTTGATGATTTTTTCAAAATTTCTCTCGAAAATTTAGGGGGATTCTGAACATTCGATTGCGTTTAAGAACAATAGACTTCCAGGATTCACGGATTGTGAATTTTGTACCAAATTTCATTCAAATCGCCCCATTCGTTCGTGAGATATCGTATCCACAGGCTCACACACACACACACACACACACACACACACACACACACACACACACTTTCACACACACAGACATCACCTCAAAAATGTTTGATTCTTGATCAGGGATGCTTGAAACGTGCTCTTCCGTCGAAAACTCGAATTCGAATTTCGACCCCGTCACAATACTTTCCATATACATTATGTATATAAGGAAATTAATAATAAACAACTCCTGTCCCCTCTATCACGAAGAACGATTCAGAAAAGGTGGCGTGATATTACAAGTTGAAAAAATAAGTTTGTGTACACACAGAGTGAGTGTTTGTGACAAAAAGAGAACATTCGATGGTTAGGCGGCATGCCGAAAAAATGTGCCAAAAGAGTAGGACTATAACTCCGGCGCCGCTCTAAGAGTTTCAGTGGAACTTATAATTTTGGAACAACCCGATAAGCACCGTGTTCGAAGCTGTGCCATAAATAATCGCTGACTTTCAGCGCAGGCATCACTTAACCAGAATTTTGGATCATCAAATTAGACCAATAAAGAGCAAGCGTGCACATTCAGCATAATGATGCCATGATATGGAATTTGACATTCAATATACTGCGTAAATAATGCTAAGTATCAGCAAAGTGTCCTCACTGCATCTTGATTAGGTATAATCGTTGCGTCTAAGTTGAGTGTCCTCACTGCATCTTAATCATCAATGATCGTTGTATAAAAAGCAGTATCCCCACTGCATCTCATCTATGTTTATCAAAGTGGTGATACTTGAATTAATAACATATAAGTACTAGAATTATGCATTCTCTATTACAATTACCCTCTGTATTGTGCAGAAATATGACATATTATTTTCATCTATTACCATGCAAATTGAAGTAACCTTTTCTATTATTCACTGCAGCATCGGTCACGGATGGAAATTGTAAGTTTCAAGTACAGATGTCATTAACTGGCAAAGAACTCAAAAGTGAGTAAAGGGCAGTTTAATTTATGCAATTCAAACATATCAAATATGTATATGTATTGAAAAATGCTATGTTTACATATATACTTAAGTTAAAATTAATTATTGCATTTTATTCAAGACGTGTTAATAAAATATTTGGCCAAATTAAAATTTAATTCTTGCATTGAATACTGCCTTGTACCATTCTCTTAGGTTTGAGAACCAACGGTGTTTAACATGCACCTCCATAGGTGAAGGCATCAAAGGAAAGTTATTTTTTTAGAAACTAGTAATTGACAATTTGCCTTGTCACACTATCTCTACCTCCTTGTCTTTTAATTTTATAAATATATTACAGAAAAATCTGATGTGGGCAGCACATGACTTTCTCTGCAGACTTATTTCCACTTTCTCTTTATTTTAATTAAATTTAACTCACGTTTAATTCAATTATCGTTGTCATTCGGTAACTGGACTTATTGTCAAAGGTGCAGTAGAGAAAATACGAAAAACTAAAATATCTCGAGAATGGCTAGTCCTAGTGTAATGGGGTTGGTCTTATTCTTTTCTTCGTTAAAAATTACGTATAAAACAAGCATTTATTGTCACGCTAAAAATAGTGTTTTCGTATTCTAGAGGTCTCGAAACACGTAGATCCGTCGAAAACTCGTGTTGCGGTTTTCGACATGATTCCAATACTTTCCCTATACATTACCATGTATTGCAGGGAAAGTAAAAATAATACAAAAAACAGGTTAAGATTTTTAAAGATTTCAAAGTATATTCCAGAAATTTTATTAAAGCTAGTTGTTAATAAAATATTTATTTTGACATGATTTGAAACTAAACGTTTCCTAAAAGTACAATAGGGCGCTTGTGTCTTACTCTTACCTGTTAACTTCAAGTGGAAGCTGATTAATGAGATAATTTACCAGCATGGCAAGCTGAAATTTAATAAAACAATATTTATTGTTTGCATGCCTTAATGCCTGTAATGGCATTAGAGTCGGGCTGCTTATTATGGAACTTAAGAGCTATTAGTTTATTATTATGACAAGTGTGTTTCGAAGGCTTTCAATCCCTGTTTTTATTCATTATTGTCACTAGCTACTCACTTTTCTTTTTATTTCAGCTTATTCCTTTTATCACAATTCCCTCAAACTCCTGTTAAAATTACATGCGGATGAAACTTATTTAATAAACAAAGTAAAACAGAAATGCACGATGTAACTATAGATACAACTTAGAAATGATTGACGTCGATTAAACTTCAAATTCCGGGGGGGGGGGGGGTTACTAAGGATTTCCTCTTCCGTGTTTTTCCACTTCTGGCTCAAAAAATTCCTTGAAACTATATTTCTTAAGACTAAAGGTTTTCACTTCCTGATTTTTTTTCACTTCCGCTTCAAGCAATTTTCTTAAAGCATATACTTCTCAGGATTGGCTATAGATAGAACATATATGATGCCTTATTTGAATTTATCATTGAATGCTGGAGGGATAGAGGGGGACATGTTCAGTCAGAACTTCCGCGGCAGCTTGTGAGGTGGATTATCAAAGGGGCTGGCTAGGGGTGGAGGATCAAAGGGGGTTATATCCTCCATCCTGTGAGATCGCGACCAGAGAGGCGGAAGGTTGTCCCTAATATTTTCAACTTCAGTCGCCTACGGATCTGGGACCATGGCCATAAAGGCCAGTCTCTCCCAGAAATCTGGAAATAACCTGCTTCATGATCCCGAATATGAATTCTCGGCAGCAATTCACAGATGTGTGTACCTCCCAGGAAAAGGAGGACCAGGACTATATGGAGTTAAGATCCGTACACCACCCTCTGAGAGTGGGCCCTTGTGGGGGGAGGGGGAAAAGGGAAAGTTGGTTTATTAAGATTCAGGATTTGATGGTTTATTAAGATTCAGGATATTAGGATTTGAAGATGACGATCGCTATAGTGGTTTGCAAAATTATGACATATAAATGTTTTCTTGCTGCCAGGCAGTTGTCAGCTATTTCATGTCATACATATATAAAGTTCTGAATTGTTTCATGACTGCTGTTATATGTAAGATAGGAGCACAATTTCAATTTGGGAACAGCCCCTATAAGGAGACTTGATGAAATATGAACATGTATAAATAATAAATAATTTGGCATCCCGTCTGATGTTAAAATAGCAAACTTAAACACACATCCACAACAGAAGGTCTTTATTTCACTTCCTATAAGACGTACAAAAGTTTAAAAAAGGCCATAGCGCTTTCGAGCATAAGTACGCTCTTCATCAGTAGCCACTGATAAAGAGCGTACTTATGCTCGAAAGCGCTATGGCCTTTTTTTAAACTTTTGTACGTCTTATAGGAAGTGAAATAAAGACCTTCTGTTGTGGATGTGTGTTTAATTTTGCTATGAACATGTATTATGGTAACGTTTCCTGGGACCTTAACTTTTGGAGGACAGCGCAATAAAAATTTGTAACACGTTAGCTGCTATGGGAGTCGTCTCTGTCTTATAAAACATCGTTATTAAACATCGTGGCAGCCAACGTGTTAATAGCTATTTCATGTTTATATTTGTCATAATTTATATTTGTCATGTCATAATTTGTATTCCTAACAGGATACTTTTAATAAACTACGTCCAAACTTTGGAATAAAAAATACCGTCACATGATTTACGTGCATTTTTACCTCTCTAGATATTTAATATTTTATGATGCTGTTGAGCAATTTAGGAACTACGTGACCATACATAAATTATTTAGCATCAGGTGCTCTAGCTCCATTTGCTCCTTTCATAACGTATTCTTTGAAAAGGTAACAATTCATTTGTAATAAATAATGTAGCATACATGCTGGTCTAAGTTATGAGTTCACTCATAACGTGATAAAAAAACAGAAGTTGTTTGAATGGAGGAAGTGTTTTGAATAGCGTGACAAATAATGGTACGGCCCGCACTTGGTTTTGCACCAGTATTTTTCCCAACAAAACATCTTTGTGCGTCTTCTACTCGTTGAAAATCGAAGATTCGAATAGCAGCGACATATGGTAGACTGACGACAGTCCTCGTCAAGTTCTTTTAGAATTCAAAATAGTTTAAAAGTTATGAAATGAAAAGTCAAAATTCAGCTGAATGTTATCCATTTTTAAATCCAATATTTCGTGAAGACAATTCTGTCCTAATGCGTACTTTTTTTTCGCAAGTGTTCTGAGAACGATATCTCAGACTTTTGGTCTAGATTTTGACTGCTATAAAATTTGAGGTATTCTAATTTCAATTATGTGACGATAATTTTCCAAATTCAGAACTCTTTATCCAGCGACAAAATTAAATGAGTGAAACTGTAAGACTGCTCTTCTGCAGACCAAGAGATCCATTTCCAATAGGGTCCTATCAGAGTCCAACCTGACAGTGTCTTACTGTATGTGGTCCTATCAGAGTCCAACCTGACAGTGTCTTACAGTATGTGGTCCTATCAGGGTCCAACCTGACAGTGTCTTACAGTATGTGGTCCTATCAGAGTCCAACCTGACAGTGTCTTACAGTATGTGGTCCTATCAGAGTCCAACCTGACAGTGTCTTACAGTATGTGGTCCTATCAGAGTCCAACCTGACAGTGTCTTACAGTATGTGGTCCTATCAGAGTCCAACCTGACAGTGTCTTACAGTATGTGGTCCTATCAGAGTCCAACCTGACAGTGTCTTACAGTATGTGGTCCTATCAGAGTCCAACCTGACAGTGTCTTACAGTATGTGGTCCTATCAGAGTCCAACCTGACAGTGTCTTAGAGTATGTGGTCCTATCAGAGTCCAACCTGACAGTGTCTTACAGTATGTGGTCCTATCAGAGTCCAACCTGACAGTGTCTTACAGTATGTGGTCCTATCAGAGTCCAACCTGACAGTGTCTTACAGTATGTGGTCCTATCAGAGTCCAACCTGACAGTGTCTTACAGTATGTGGTCCTATCAGAGTCCAACCTGACAGTGTCTTACAGTATGTGGTCCTATCAGAGTCCAACCTGACAGTGTCTTACAGTATGTGGTCCTATCAGAGTCCAACCTGACAGTGTCTTACAGTATCTGGCCCTATCAGAGTCCAACCTGACAGTGTCTTACAGTATGTGGTCCTATCAGAGTCCAACCTGACAGTGTCTTACAGTATGTGGTCCTATCAGAGTCCAACCTGACAGTGTCTTACAGTATGTGGTCCTATCAGAGTCCAACCTGATAGTGTCTTACAGTATGTGGTCCTATCAGAGTCCAACCTGACAGTGACTTACAGTATGTGGTCCTATCAGAGTCCAACCTGACAGTGTCTTACAGTATGTGGTCCTATCAGAGTCCAACCTGACAGTGTCTTACAGTATGTGGTCCTATCAGAGTCCAACCTGACAGTGTCTTACAGTATGTGGTCCTATCAGAGTCCAACCTGACAGTGTCTTACAGTATGTGGTCCTATCAGAGTCCAACCTGACAGTGTCTTACAGTATGTGGTCCTATCAGAGTCCAACCTGACAGTGTCTTACAGTATGTGGTCCTATCAGAGTCCAACCTGACAGTGTCTTACAGTATGTGGTCCTATCAGAGTCCAACCTGACAGTGTCTTACAGTATGTGGTCCTATCAGAGTCCAACCTGACAGTGTCTTACAGTATGTGGTCCTATCAGAGTCCAACCTGACAGTGTCTTACAGTATGTGGTCCTATCAGAGTCCAACCTGACAGTGTCTTACAGTATGTGGTCCTATCAGAGTCCAACTTGACAGTGTCTTACAGTATGTGGTCCTATCAGAGTCCAACCTGACAGTGTCTTACAGTATGTGGTCCTATCAGAGTCCAACCTGACAGTGTCTTACAGTATGTGGTGCTATCAGAGTCCAACCTGACAGTGTCTTACAGTATGTGGTCCTATCAGAGTCCAATCTGACAGTGTCTTACAGTATGTGGTCCCATCAGAGTCCAACCTGATAGTGTCTTACAGTATGTGGTCCCATCAGAGTCCAACCTGACAGTGTCTTACAGTATGTGGTCCCATCAGAGTCCAACCTGACAGTGTCTTACAGTATGTGGTCCCATCAGAGTCCAACCTGACAGTGTCTTACAGTATGTGGTCCCATCAGAGTCCAACCTGACAGTGTCTTACAGTATGTGGTCCTATCAGAGTCCAACCTGACAGTGTCTTACAGTATGTGGTCCTATCAGAGTCCAACCTGACAGTGTCTTACAGTATGTGGTCCTATCAGAGTCCAACCTGACAGTGTCTTACAGTATGTGGTCCTATCAGAGTCCAACCTGACAGTGTCTTACAGTATGTGGTCCCATCAGAGTCCAACCTGACAGTGTGTTACAGTATGTGGTCCCATCAGAGTCCAACCTGACAGTGTCTTACAGTATGTGGTCCCATCAGAGTCCAACCTGACAGTGTCTTACAGTATGTGGTCCCATCAGAGTCCAACCTGACAGTGTCTTACAGTATGTGGTCCTATCAGAGTCCAACCTGACAGTGTCTTACAGTATGTGGTCCTATCAGAGTCCAACCTGACAGTGTCTTACAGTATGTGGTCCCATCAGAGTCCAACCTGACAGTGTCTTACAGTATGTGGTCCCATCAGAGTCCAACCTGACAGTGTCTTACAGTATGTGGTCCCATCAGAGTCCAACCTGACAGTGTCTTACAGTATGTGGTCCCATCAGAGTCCAACCTGACAGTGTCTTACAGTATGTGGTCCCATCAGAGTCCAACCTGACAGTGTCTTACAGTATGTGGTCCCATCAGAGTCCAACCTGACAGTGTCTTACAGTATGTGGTCCTATCAGAGTCCAACCTGACAGTGTCTTACAGTATGTGGTCCTATCAGAGTCCAACCTGACAGTGTCTTACAGTATGTGGTCCTATCAGAGTCCAACCTGACAGTGTCTTACAGTATGTGGTCCTATCAGAGTCCAACCTGACAGTGTCTTACAGTATGTGGTCCCATCAGAGTCCAACCTGACAGTGTCTTACAGTATGTGGTCCCATCAGAGTCCAACCTGACAGTGTCTTACAGTATGTGGTCCCATCAGAGTCCAACCTGACAGTGTCTTACAGTATGTGGTCCCATCAGAGTCCAACCTGACAGTGTCTTACAGTATGTGGTCCCATCAGAGTCCAACCTGACAGTGTCTTACAGTATGTGGTCCTATCAGAGTCCAACCTGACAGTGTCTTACAGTATGTGGTCCTATCAGAGTCCAACCTGACAGTGTCTTACAGTTTGTGGTCCTATCAGAGTCCAACCTGACAGTGTCTTACAGTATGTGGTCCTATCAGAGTCCAACCTGACAGTGTCTTACAGTATGTGGTCCTATCAGAGTCCAACCTGACAGTGTCTTACAGTATGTGGTCCTATCAGAGTCCAACCTGACAGTGTCTTACAGTATGTGGTCCCATCAGAGTCCAACCTGACAGTGTCTTACAATATGTGGTCCCATCATAGTCCAACCTGACAGTGTCTTACAGTATGTGGTCCCATCAGAGTCCAACCTGACAGTATCTTACAGTATGTGGTCCCATCAGAGTCCAACCTGACAGTGTCTTACAGTATGTGGTCCTATCAGAGTCCAACCTGACAGTGTCTTACAGTATGTGGTCCTATCAGAGTCCAACCTGACAGTGTCTTACAGTATGTGGTCCTATCAGAGTCCAACCTGACAGTGTCTTACAGTATGTGGTCCTATCAGAGTCCAACCTGACAGTGTCTTACAGTATGTGGTCCTATCAGAGTCCAACCTGACAGTGTCTTACAGTATGTGGTCCTATCAGAGTCCAACCTGACAGTGTCTTACAGTATGTGGTCCCATCAGAGTCCAACCTGACAGTGTCTTACAGTATGTGGTCCCATCAGAGTCCAACCTGACAGTGTCTTACAGTATGTGGTCCCATCAGAGTCCAACCTGACAGTGGCTTACAGTATGTGGTCCTATCAGAGTCCAACCTGACAGTGTCTTACAGTGCTTGGACCTCGAGTTAGAAACTAACGGAGTAGGAGATTTGATTCCTCCTCCCCTAAGGGATATAGCAAACAGGGTTTTCAGCACTTTACGACATAGTTGAAAAGTGCTTATGACTTTGTTCATTCTGTCTGCCTGTCTCTCTGTATGTCTGTTCGCACGCTAACTGCCGTAAAAATGACTTTATCAAAATGAAATTTGTATGTTGTTGAGAAAATCTGTGGAACATACAGGAATGTAAATGAAAAATATCACACAATTGGATTTGGATTGATCCCGGGTTGAAAAAATGAAATACATTGTACCCTATGGGACATAATTGTTCAAACATTTTGTAAGCGAATTTATAATTCACAAATTGCCTAGAAAATTTTAGGAAATATTCAAATTATCCCATAGATATTATAAAAGAAATTTCAGCAAAATATTTTTGATAGTCTTTGACATAATAATTAAAATAATAATTTAAGAACCATATTATATGAAGAGATCACGTGACCCACTTCAAAATAACATATGGCATCAATCTTTTTCGAATTGTCAAAATCAGGATTTTTAAAGTTCGTTTTAATTTATATTTACTATTCTGATTTAATTTATATGTTCAGTTTTAATTTATATTTAATTTATATCTACTGCATCTGTTCTAAAACCTCTTTATTTTTTAGTAATTTCTGTACATTTATATACTGCGCCAACGCACTTATGTACTGCGCCAACGCATTTATATACTGCGCCAACGCATTTATATATTGCGCCAATATTTTTGAGTTTAAAAGGTCATCAAACTTTGATTATTTCTACAACAAAACTTAATTTTAACGCATGCAGAATGTAAACACATCAAGCTGTAAGGTGAGATGTATAAGAATTGCTGAATTTTTTAACGCAAAGTTATTTAACTCTGGAGTCCAGGATACAGCTACTGAGATTGAAACATTCATTGATTTTGCATAGAGAAGCAGACGATTTTATAGTATTACCTTTTTGCGATGAAGTTCTAAGATGGAGTTAGAAAGTACTTTTACCTCCATGGGTTTAAGATTTTAAGTAATATAAATTATTGTAGTATTATGATATTTTAAAAATCATCACCGCTGCATGAAAGGAATGGAATAAAAGTTTATGAGTGAAATATTCACTGATTTTATATAGAGAACCAGATGATTTATATGTCGATGATGCCATTTGAATAAATATCATTTTTTTCGATAAAGTTTTTGGTTTTCAAATATAAAAAATTATTGTAGTATTGTGATAATTTTAAAAATATCACCGCTGAATGTATCGCATTATAGAAATGTTTATATAAAATGCCATTGCAGTTGGAAAGTGTTTCATAATCAATGCTTTATGCATGATTGATATTTCTTGCTTCAAAATGACTTTTCAAAGCCCCCCCCCCCTCCCAGTGGCCTGAAAGGATGAAAACTTTGCACACTTATAGCATCGTTGACGGGACAGAATTTAATGTAGCTGGATTTTTGATTTCTTCCTCGGGGACATATAAAATGAGGGAGGTGATCGAAAAGTCTTTACAGACTCTTCTGAAGTATCTGGTGACCTATAAGTCTGAAAAGTTGCACTGTTTTACTTTCCCTGCAATATATGGTAAGGTATAGGGAAAGTATTGGAATCATGCCAAAAATAACAAATCGAGTTTTCGACGGATCTACACGTTTCGAGACCTCTAGAATAGGAAAAACGATTTTTAGCGTGACGTCTATGTGTGTGCCTGTGTGTGTGTCTGTGTGTCTATCTGTGTGTCTGTCTGTGCAGATTTTGCATCCACTCTAACTAAAAAACTAATGGACCGGATTTCATAACATTTGGCAGGTAAGGCACTTGTGGGCGAATCTAGTGCTGATTAGTTTTGTGTACGATTCGGGATAAAAGAACCCGCCTTTTGTTTTGAGAAATGGCCCGCAAAAGTGGTTATCCAATCTAGCTAAAAAACTAATGGACCGTATTTCACAAAATTCAGTAGATAAGGCACTTGAGGTCACTCTGGTGCTGATTAGATTTTAGTAAGATTCAGAAAAAAATGACCTGCCTTTTTTTGCCAAAAGGCCCGCAAAACTCGTCAAAATCTAAAATAAAAAACTACATATGCTCCAATATATCCAATAAATACATGTTTTATACGCAATTCTTAACGAAGAATAGAATAAGACCCCATTACACTAGGACCAGCTGTTCTCCAGATATTTTAGTTTTTTCGTATTTTCTCTTCGGCACCTTTGAAAATAAGCCCAGTTACCAAATGAGAACAAAAATTGAATTAAAAGTGAATTAAATTTAATTAAAATAAAGAGAACGTGAGAATAAATCTGCAGGGAAATTCATGTGCTGCCCACATCAGATTTTTAGTATCGTTACCTTACACCTTTCTGGCAGGCCGGACGGTCTGGGTCTCAGCAACAATATTCATAGAATCAACCATAAGGCAGAACCTAAATGTGCCAATCTTAGAGTAAGATAATTGTTTTTGACGCTAACTGTTATATATTCTAAAACAAAATGCTCATTAAAAATGATTTGAGTGAACCAAATTTTATAAGAGTGTTAGTTAAAGCATTGTTATCCATCGTTTCTTTTATCAAGTCTATCAAAGAACGGTTATTTACTTATAATGCATTGAAATTGAGAATTTTTATATGTATTGATAGATAATATTTTTATCTGCTTTAATTGTCATCATTACCCTTTTTTAACACTTTACAACAAAGTTGAAAAGTGTTTATGACTTTGTTCATTTTGTCTGTTTGTCTGTCTGTCCGTTAGCACGATAACTGCCGTAAAAATGACTTAATCAAAATGAAATTTTAGTATGTTTTTCAGACTGTCTGTAGGACCTATGGGAATATAAATGAATAATATCACCCTATTAGTTTTGGATTGAACCCGGGTTGAAAAAATGAAATATATTGAGCCCTATGGGACCTAATTCTTCAAACATTTTTTAAGCGGATTTAAAATTCACAAATTGCTTCGAAAACTTTAGGTAATAGTCAAATTGTTCCATAAAATATATAAAAAAAATTTCAGCGAAATATATTCAGTAGTTTCTTAAATAAAAATTAAAATAATAATTACACATCTTATATGAAACGTTCACATGACCATGATATGAAACGATCAAATGACCCACTTCAAAACGATATACGGTATTCATCTTGTTTCAAAATCGTGATTTTTTAAAGTTCTTTTTAATTCATATTGAGTGTTGTATCCGTCCTAAAACTACTTTATTTTTGCTTAAATTCTGTGCATCTACATACTAAAACAACCCAATGACAATATATTTGAGTTTAAATTCTCATTCAAATTTGATTATTTCTACAACTAAGCCTATTTTTCACCTATGTAAAATGTAAACAGCAAACTATGTAGAATGAGTTGTATTAGAATTACTGTATTTCTTTAACACAAAATAATTCAGTCCATGGAGTCTGCATGGCTGATATGAATGAAATATTAATTGATTTTATAAACAGAAGGACGATTTTTTTCGATGAAGTTTTAAGCATAGAGTTTATGAATTGTAGCTCCATGGTCTTAATTTTTAAATAAAATAAATTATTATAGTATTGTGATGAATGCAATGAATGAAATCCTGCTTTTATAGAGAGATCCAGGCGTGTTATTTTTTCTATGACGTCATTTGAATTTATTTCAGTTGTTTTCGATGAAGTTTTCAAATATAATAAATAATCGCAGTATTATGATAGTTTTAAAAATATTACCGTGGAATGTATTGCATTTTAGAGATATTTAAACCAGGCAATTTATATTTCAATGCCGTCATTTGAATGAAGTTCATTTTTTTCAATGAAGGTTTAAGTTTTCAAATATAATAAATCAATGTAGTATTGTGATAAGTTTTAAAATATTACCGAGGAATGTATTGCATTTTCGACTTTTTTAAATAAAATTGCATTGAAGTTGGAAAGTGTTTCATAATCAATGCTTTAAGCATGATTGATCTTTCTTGTTTTAACACTTTACAACTAAGTTGAAAAGTGTTTATGACTTTGTTCATTCTGTCTGTGTGTCTGTCTGTCCGTTAACACAACTGCCGTAAAAATGACTTAATCAAAATGCAATTTTTGTATGTTGTTCAGACGGTCTGTGGGACCTATGGGAATATAAATGAATAATATCATCCAATTAGTTTGGATTGAACCCGGGTTGGAAAAATGAAATACTTTGAACCCTATGGACCCTAATTTTTCAAACATTTATTAAGCGGATTTAAAATTCACAAATTGATTTGAAAATTTTAGAAAATATTCAAATTATCTCATAAAAACATAAAAAAAATTTCAGCAAAATGTATTTAGTAGTTTTTAAATAAAAATTAAAATATTAATTACACCTCTTAGATGAAGCGATCGCGTGACCATTATATGAAGAGATAACGTGACTCACTACAAAATAAAATATGGCATCCATCTTGTGTCAAAATCGTAATTTTTAAAGTTCCTTTTAATTCATATTCAGTGTTGCATCCGTCCTGAAACCGCTTTATTTTTGCTTAAATTCTGTGCATCTACATACTGAAACAACGCAATTACAATATATTTGAGTTCAAATGATCATCCAAATGTGATTATTTCTACAACGAAGCCTATATTTTTCACTTGTGGAAAATGTAAACAGCAAAATATGTAGAATGAGTTGTATATGAATTGCTGCATTTCTTTAACGAAAAATTATTCAGCTCATGGAGTCTGTATAGCTGATATGAATGAAATATTTATTGATTTTACAGAGAAAAGGACGATATTTTCGATGAAGTTTTAAGCATAGAGTTTAATTACTTTTACCTCCATGGTCTTAAGTTTTTAAATAAAAAAATTATTATAGTATTGTGATGAATGAAATGAATGGAAAAATGTTAATGAATGAAATGCTGCTTTTATAGAGAGAGCCAGGCGTGTTTTGAATAAATTTCAATTGTTTTCGATGAAGTTTTCAAGTATAATAAATTATGGTAGTATTATGATAATTTTGAAAACATTACCGATGAATGTATCGCATTTTAGAGATGTTTAAACCAGGCAATTTACATTTCAATGCCGTCATTTGAATGAAGTTCATTTTTTTCGATGAAGTTTGAAGTTTTCAAACATAACAAATTAATGTAGTATTGTGATAATTTTTAAAATATTACCGAGGAATGTATCGCATTTTAGAGATGTTTAAATGAAATTGCATTGAAGTTGGAAAGTGTTTCAGAATCAATGCTTTATGCATGATTGATATTTCTTGTTATTGTGTATGTTTATCGTTCCAGATGTTATGTTGTAAGGATTTATTGTAATTGTTTTATCTGCAACTCTTTTTATCTCATATGATATTTCTGTAATTGATGTGTTTACCCATATCTTTCTATAAGGTTACATCTTAAGAGTTGGTATTTATAGTTCCTGTAATCTCATTGCTTTAAAAATATTAAATATATATTAGTTTCCCTGTCTTTAAAAGGCTAATACTAGTTTAGCAATAATAAACTATGTTCATTCTTATTCGAAAAATTCTCTTACACATCCCAGATGGGGTTGGAGTGGGCAGGAAACTGGAATTGAAGAATGCCCTTTTAAGAAATGGAAAGCGTAACCGTAAATGGCATTGAATAGTTTGTTTCAACAAAGTTTTCCTAAGATATTTCACAAGTGTACTTTACTATTATTACGAAACGGTTTTTCATTTACAAATTCCCGAGAAAATATATTATTCTTTGATTCTAAATATAATCCTAAAAAATCTGATGTGGGCATCACATGACTTTCCCTGCAGACTTATATAAACGTTCTCTTTATTTTAATTAAATTTATTTCACTTTTAATTCAATTTTCGTTCTCATTCGGTAACCGGACTTATTTTCAAAGGTGGCGTAGAGAAAATACGAAAAACTAAAATGTCTCGAGAACGGCTAGTCCTAGTGTAATGGGGTTGGTCTTATTATTTTTGTCGTTAAAAATTACGTATTAAACCAGCATTTAATGGATATATTTGAGTATACCTAGTTCTTTAGTCTATATTTTGACGATTTTTGCGGGCCAATTTGCAGAAAAAGGCAGGGGTTATTTTTTTTCGAATCGTACCAAAATCTAATCAGCACCAGAGTGACCCACAAGTGACACGTCTACCGAATTTTATGAAATTCGGTCCAGTAGTTTTCCAGTTAGATTGAATACAAGCTTTTGCGGGCCATTTCGCAAAAAAGGCGGGTTATTTTATTCCACATCGTACCCAAAACTAATCAGCACCAGACTGGCTCACAAGTGACTTACCTACCAAACTTTGTGAAATTCGGTCCATTAGTTTTTCAGTTAGAGTGGATACAAAATCTGCACAGACACACAGACACACACACAGACGTCACGGTAAAAATGGTTTTTTCGTATTCTAGAGGTCTTGAAACGTGTAGATCCGTCGAAAACTCGAGTTGCGATTTTCGACATGATTCCAATACTTTCCCTATACATTACCAGGTATTGCATGGAAAGTAAAAATGTTTATTAAATTCCTTGACGAGAATGTTTGTTGTAATTAATTTATGCTAACGAAAATGGCAGGAAAATGTTGAAGACAAAAATAATTATGTATAGAAGTTCGAAAATGAATATAAAGTTGATAAACTTGTTATGCATTAAATAATTTTACAATTTTACTTTCCATATACAGGGTGTCCCAAAAAGATTGAAACCCGCTTTAATTCTTTACCTGTTGGAACTAAGTGGGCAATGTAAATTGCAAAAATGTTGAAAGTAAGGTAGGAAATAAGACTACGTTAATGAAATAGTCCTCCCAGTAGTTTTCAAAAAGTTACACGTTTTAAATTTTTATACGACCCCCTTAGATAAATTTGGTCAATCAGAAAAATTTTATTTTTAATGCAACAAGATCATTAAAAAAAACCCCGCATATCTGCATCTTTAAAATTAACTGAATTATTATAAAGGAAAAAATCTGACTTATGCCACTTTTCCATACCATGTGAAAAGCTGTTTCATCAGTGAAAATAGGGATCATAAGCAAATTGACGATGGCAATTGTTTAGATACAAAAAAGTCCTTAAAAGTACTTAATTATTGAAAAAGTACTTACTTATTGAAAAGTACTTAAGGATCAGTGATTGCATCGTGAGCCTACGCAGAATTCGCAAAAATGTCTCCTATGTATTATCATCCAGTTTTATATTTTTTTGTGATATGTCACAAATTTACATTTCTAATTTGATATATGGTTCCCATTCACAAGGTTCAATTTTCAATTAAATATAACTCGCTCAATTTTAAAGATACATATATGCGTTTTTATAATGATTTGTTGCATTAAAAATAAAAATTTTCTGATTGACCATATTTGTATAAGGGGGTCGTATAAAAATTTAAAAAGTGTAACTTTTTGTAACATTAACGTAATCTTATTTCCTACCTTACTTTAAACATTTTTGCAATTTACATTGCCCACTTATCTCCAACAGGTAAAGAATTAAAGCGCGTTTCAATAATATACATTGTGAAGTATACTTTCTTTGCTTCATAAAATAAACATTATATATCCCTTCAAAAATATACTTTTCATACCCTCTCAAAAATATACTTCTTTCATCTCCTCAAAAAATATACTCACATTTCCCAGGAATTCGACATTATTATGCGCTCACTTAGTTGATCATTAAGTTTTCATGCAAACTTGAAACGTAAATGTGATCATTTTTTCTAAATATCTCTAAAAGAATAAACATGCTTATATATCTCTTACAATATCTTAATTTGTTTACACTCTACTTGCTATAGAAATTAGGCTTCATTGTAGGATTAATCGAAGTTTGATCATTTAAAATCAAAAATATTGTTTCAAATATTTTTGATTTAAAATGAGCCTAATTTGAGTATTATCTGTGTATCTAAATTACGTTGGCATACAGAATTTAGATACACAGATAATACGCAAAAATAAGGGTTTTTTATGACGGATGCAACACTAAATATAAATATAAACGATCTTTAAACATCACGATCTCTACACGGCGAAAAAATGGATGTCATATTTTGTTTTGAAATGAATCACGTGATCTCTAGTGTGTGGAAGTTTCAAAAGTTATTTTTCTTGTAGACTTTACATAAAGTCTCTTGACTTTAATTATCTGAGTCCATAGATCGACTTCACCATGACCTGTAACTTTATAAATGCTCCAACTGTTTAACTTTATAAATGTTCCAACTTTATAACTTTATAAATGTTCCAACTTTATAACTTTATAAACGTTCCAACTTTATGACTTTGCAAATGCTCCAACTTTAACTTTATAAATGCTGCAACTTTATAACATTATAAATGTTTCAATTTTATAACTTTATAAATGTTCCGACTTTAAACTTTATAAATGTTCCAACTTTATAACTTTATAATTGTTCCAACTTTATAACTTTATAAATGTTCCAACTTTATGACTTTATAAATGTTCCAACTTTAACTTTATAAATGTTTCAACTATATAACTTTATAAATGTTCCAAATTTCCAACTTTATAACTTTATGAATGTTCCAACGTTATAACTTCATAAATGCTCCAACTTTAGGACTTTATAAATGTTCCAACTTTATAAGTTTATAAACGTTTCAACTTTATAACTTTATAAATGTTTCAACTTTATAACTTTATAAATGTTCCAAATTTCCAACTTTATAACTTTATAAATGTTCCAACTTTATAACTTTATAAATGTTCCAACTTTATAACTTTATAAATGTTCCAACTTTATAACTTTATAAATGTTCCAACTTTATGACTTTATAAATGCTCCAACTTTATAAGTTTATAAATGTTTCAACTTTATAACTTTATAAATGTTCCCACTTTATAAATGTTCCACGTTTATAAGTTTATACCTTTATAAATGCTCCAAATGTATAACTTTATAAATATAACTTTGTAACTTTATAAACGTTTAATTTTATAAATGTTCCAAATTTCGGGCAAATAGTCGCTGTGAAACAGCGTCAGCAATAGAAGCGCATTTAAGTCGATGTCAAGGAAGCTTCACTCGTACCTTCAATAATTCCCTAATAATATGTAGAGGACATGACTTCACATCTCTTTGTAGCCCCGCCACATTTTTACAATAGATTATTTTGCCAGATGTTGAAGAATGCTTAGTTGGAAACTCCACTACAACAGTGACGCAATATATTTGTCAGTGCTTTTACTGAGCAGCAGGGTTTCATCTCGTGGCTGCATATTTCCTAAGTCACTCTGCTTTGGTCGAGCTCATCTACCGAATTCACCTACTTTCACAAAATAAAACACACAGTTGGAAAACTTAATCATTATAAACAAACATAGGACAATTGAAAAGGACGGAAATCATAATAAGGTAACCTGAACTTAAATCATAATAAAGTAAGCCTCTGGCTAAACATAGTATCCCACACGGACGTTGTTGTTGTTGTTGTTGAGACCCAGACGGTCCGACCTACCAGAAAGGTGTAAAGTAACTATTTGGACTGCTGAGAAGTGCCACCCAATTTAGACCGGAACCCAGTGGAGGAGCCATCCACAGGTACCGTATCTTCCTTCCCCTACCACCAACCTCTCGGAAGGACTTACGGACTCACACGTTTAACGTGATCGTACACCGCGTGAACACGGCGGCAGTTTTGGCAGTGGCGAAAATCGAATCCGGGCCTACCGAGTGCAATTCCCGCGCGCTAACCACTGGGCTACCGCGCCCTATCCACACGGACGTGTAATTTCCAACCAGCTGGATTTGTGCGTAAATTCAATCAGAAAAGCAGAGAAAGACGAGAGAAAAGCTCCAGGTTAAATCGAAAATCGCGCTGCAATCATTTTTATTCGATCAAACACGTTCACTTTACTATAGATATCCCTAACGTATACACTCAATGACCTTTCCTTACGAAATTATTGGTGTTCTTAAAGACTTCTTTAAAAATTCTGCATATTCCCGCTAAAAAAATTTGCAACACTGTGAACTGTGTAGATGTATTACATCACTTAGACACACATTTAACATATTAATCACTTGAATGTATTTTTCTATGCAAATGCGAATTTCACAGACATTTGATCTGTGAATTTTTAACTTCTTCTAATTTTTGTTACTTTATTAACGCTAATAGGATTCGTTTGTTTAAAATCCTGAAGCGCTTAAGTTAACTTTTATTAAAAATTTCGCTGAATATGTCATGAACATACAATTCGTTTCTCCTCGTCTTTATTTGCCGAAGCGGAAGCTGAACATGTAAAGAAGCGGAAAAAGTTTATTTATTGTACTTTTACAGGATCAATGGATTTGCCTTTTCTGAAAAAGTGAAAAGAAAAGAATAAAAGCACAAAAACGTCTGTTGTAATTTGGAAATTTAAAGCTGCTGTAACATGAAACATAGGAATGTGTGTATTCCTCTATATCTTATCCAGAGTATAAAATATATGCATTGTGAAGTTTCATCAATTTTTCTCGAACATTGAATTGCAATATAGTCATATTCTTATAACAAATTCAATAATATTTGTTTCTTAATATAATTTCCTTGAAAAACAAAATATAGTAAAAAAGAATATCTTTACATTCGAGTATACGGTGTTCTTAAGAAAGTGACCATTTCTGCTCGAATAATATTAATTCTAGCGCCCTTGGTGGAAAATGTAAAAAGACAAGATAACCTGCTGAGCTATAAATATAGATAGATAAAAAAAAACAATTATAAAGTTGTAGAGCACTTTCTAATGAGTAAGAATCGACACTAGGAGCGAACGGAAAACTTAAATGGAATGCAGTATATATTTATTATACTTCACCATTTACTTCTTTGTTTGACACGGCCGTATCTGCAATGCCAGTAATAATTCTTTTCTTAATTAAAATGTGAATTATCGATGACGAAGGGCATTTCAAAGAGGGTCTGCAGTAGATTTCTGTGCATATAAGTTTTGTTTAATTTGCTATTTCAGAAGCGGATAGCAAATAGTCAATATAACTATTGTGTCAAACAAATTCCTTCTGTAACAGATTTATTGCCCATTCCTACTATTTAAACAATGCTCTAAAATTTGTAATTGTCTTTCTTCATCTATCTTATCCTCTTGCGAGTTCCTTATCCTAACTTTTCAAATCTCTACCAGAGTCGTTTCAATCACTTTGATTCAATTTGGCATGGTCGTTTTACTATAAATATACCTAATGTGTACACTCATGACCCGTTCCTTACAAAGTTATGGGAGTGCTTAATTTTTTTTTTCAAGAATGATTTTGTTCCCGCTAAAAATTGAAAACACTGAATTGTGTAAATATTGCAGATAATTTACACAGCATTAAATATCCTAACTGTTTGAATGCATTTTTTTCTGTGCAAATGCGAATCTCACAGGCATTTAATCTACGCATTTTTAATTCGCTTATAAATTTTGATATTTTATTAAAGCTAAGAGGATTATTTTATTCAAAATACTTCCTTATCCTGACTTTTCAAATCTCTACCAGAGTCGCTGCAATCACTTTGATTCAATTTGGTATGGTCATTTTACTATAAATAGACCTAATGCGTACATTCATGGCCCGTTCCTTACAAAGTTATGGGAGTGACTAAATTGTTTTCTCAGGAATGCTGTTTGTTCCCGCTAAAAATTGACAACACTGAATTGTGTAAATATTGCAGATAATTTACACAGCATTAAATATCCCAACTGTTTGAATGCATTTTTTCTGTGCAAATACGAATCTCACAGGTATTTAATCTACGCATATTTAATTCGCTTATAAATTTTGATATTTTATTAAAGCTAAGAGGATTATTTTGTTCAAAATCCTTCCTTATCCTAACTTTTCAAATCTCTACCAGAGTCGCTGCAATCACTTTGATTCAATTTGGTATGGTCATTTTACTATAAATAGACCTAATGTGTACACTCATGGCCCGTTCCTTACAAAGTTATGGGAGTGGTTAAATTTTGTTTTTCGCAGGAATGCTGTTTGTTCGCGTTAAAAATTGACAACACTGAATTGTGTTAATATTGCAGATAATTTACACAGCATTAAATGTCCTAACTGTTGGAATGCATTTTTTCTGTGCAAATGCGAATCTCACAGGCATTTAATCTACGCATTTTTAATTCGCTTATAAATTTTGATATTTTATTAAAGCTAAGAGGATTATTTTGTTCAAAATCCTTCCTTATCCTAACTTTCAAATCTCTACCAGAGTCGCTGCAATCACTTTGATTCAATTTCGTATGACCATTACAGTCATGGCCCGTTCCTTACAAAGTTATGGGAGTGATTAAATTTTTTTCACAGGAATGCTGTTTTCTCCCGCTAAAAATTGACAACACTGAATTGTGTAAATATTGCAGATATTTTAGACACCATTAAATATCCTAACTGTTTGAATGCATTTTTTCTGTACAAATGCGAATCTCACAGGCATTTAATCTACGCATTTTTAATTCGCTTATAAATTTTGATATTTTATTAAAGCTAAGAGGATTCTTTTGTTCAAGATCCTCAGACACTTATGTTTACTTTTATTGAATTTTCCTCAGAATATGTGATGACTATACAATTCCTCTTCCCTCGTCTTCATTTACCGAAGCGGGAACTTAACATGACTCGAAGCGAAAAATTTATTCTTTTTATTTCCAGAGGATCAATGGATTTTCTTGTCCTGCAAAAGTAAAAAAAAAGAGGAACAAAAGCACAAAAACGACATTTCAAATTGGAAATTTAAAATTGTTGTAACATCAAACATAAGAATGTAATCCTTCATGCATTCTTCCAGACTATAAAATACATGCGTTGAGAAGTTTCATAAATTTTTCTCAAACATTGGATTGCAATATAGTTTACTTCACATAGCCAATTAAACAATATATCTTTCTTAATATAATTCTCTCGAAATACATAATAATTTCTTTACATTCGAGTATAGGGTTCTTAGAAACGCCCTTAAGCACCCCAATAAGTTTGTAAAGAAAGGCTCATGAGTGTGCACGTTAGGTCTATAAGTGATCTGACCATGTCCGATTAAATAAAGTTGATTGCAGAACCTCTAATGGTGAATTAAAACAGTTAAGGTAAGGAGTTGAGACATAAAGGAAATAGACGAAAAAAACCAATTACACAGTTGTAGAGTATTTTCTAATGTGTATGAATCGATACCAGGAACGAACGAAACGAGTTAACGGAAGGCAGTAAATATTTATCATACTTCATCGTTTACCTCTTCGGTTGACACGGTGGTACCTGCAATACTTGTCAAAGAGGGCAGTGCTATTTTTACGTTCTCATACGTAGGATTGAGAAAAGTATTGTTTTCATGAAAATTTTCGATTGAACAATTTTGCTGCCGATATATGTTTCAAGACCTACTGAACACGTGTTGGCTATTTTTGGGCTGATTTCCGTCTGTCTGTCTATCTACTCCGTATGGGTGTGGTCGATTTCTTGTGCACACGTTAGTCGCCACAAATATAAATGGATTTTCACGAAATTTTATATCTGACATTGTGATCAAAAAATTTAGAGCTAAATAGAATTTTTTAAAAATTCGAACTAGCGAAAATTTTGAATTTTATTCGAAATTTTCTATTTCCTTTACATGGCAGTATAGGACAAAATTTCACTTAATCATGCATGGAAGTGTTTATTTATGGCCCAATGATTACGATAAGTAATAAATTCAATCATTGTTGTGAAAAATAGTCACGGTACAAACATTTTAGTCCATGAAGTCTGTAGCCTCCATTGGGGGTAATTCCCGCCCATCCAAGGGTACATTGTCAAATATGGTATCAAGATTTTTTCATGCCTTATAAAATGAAGGGTAATACACTACAGATGTAATCATTTGGATTCACGATACCGATTTAATATTTCACTCTATTTAATGTTTTTAATTCAAATATTCATTGTCGATGACAGCAGGCATTTCAAACAGGGTTAGAACTATATTCCTGTGCATGCAAGTTTTCGTTTAATTTAGCATTTCTGAAACGTACAGCAAATAGTCAATAGCACTATTGTGTTAAATAAATGTCTTCTAATCACAATTACGATAATAGGGCTTTCTTGGGTTTGTTTAGTTTTCTAGAGTCATTGGAAATGTCAACTCTATTCCCAGAATTAAGAAGTGTATAACTATCAGAGGTCAAATATCTGAGAGTTTTAGATAATCTTTTGGGGTTTTCTTTTTATTTATTGTTTATTTTCTATTATGTTTCAATGTTACTAGGTTTAATTAATTACAGTTTTGAATATTTATTAATTAATTGTCTTACTTATTTTTAATTTTATTCTGCTCTTTACGAAAACTATATTCCTAAAAGTGTTGTTCGCGAAGAATGTTTTCCTTGTTCAATGGAATGATTCGTACTACTTTGTTCTATGATTTAATTGTTGTTGTCTTTGTTACTATTTTTATTCTGTTTTATTATTATTTCTGTGTTATTCTGTTTCATTATTTTTTCTGTGTTGTTTCGTTATATTTCTATCTTTGCACCGGCCGTGTTTTGTAACTGCTGTACATCCCTTGGGTGTGGTGGACTGTATAGACAATAAATAAATGCTTTCTGTAGCAGTTTTATTGTCTATTCCTACTATTTATATAATGCTCTAAAACTTTATAATTAGCCTTTTCCCGCCTATCTTGCTTTTTTTACCGAGTTCTTTATCCTAACTTTTTAAGTTCTTCACTAGGGGCGCTGCAATCACTTTTATTAGATGGAACCCAGTTATTTTGCTATACATAAACCTAAAGTATACATTCGTGGATCTTCCCTCGCAAAGTTATTGGGGTGCTTAACAACTGTCTAAGAAATTCTGTATGTTCCTGTTAAACATTGACAACACTGAGTTGTTTAAATATTGCAGATAATTTTGACAGCATTAAACATCGTAGCCATTTAAATATACTACTTCTATCCAACTGCAAATTTCACGTATGTTTAATCTATACATTTTTAATCTGCTTATAACTTTTGATATTTCATTAAAGTCAAGCCTATTCTTTTGTTTAAAATCCCTAAACGCGTGTGTTTACTTTTATTGGAATTTTCCCAGAGTATGTGATGACTTTACAATTCCTTTCCCTTGTCTTCATTTACCGAAGCGGAAACTTAAAATGTCTAGAAGCGGAAAAGTTTATTCTTTTTATTTTTAGAGGAGAAATGGATTTGCTTTTTCTGCTTAAATGAAAAAAAAATAAAAGCACAAAAGCGTCTTTTTCAAATTAGAAATTTAAAGTTGTAGCAACTTGAAACAGAAAAATATAATCTTTTGTGTCTGAGTATGGTATATAAACATATTAAAAACAGGAAATTAACACTCTTAAATATTTAGTTGCAAATTTTTACTTTTTCATGCGTAGTATCGATGAAGTATTGTTTTCACGGAAATTTTCGATTTCGAGATTTTGATGCCAACATATGTTTCAAAACCTCCTTATCACGTGTTGACTATTTTTGGAGTGATGTCCGTCTGTCTGTGGTAGATTTTTTGTGTACACTATAGCAGCCACAAATTTATTAGATTTTCACGACACGTTATATCCGGTTTTGTTATAAAAAAATCTGGAACTAGATAGATTCTTTTTTTTAAATTCGAGTAGCAACTTTGAATTATATTCGAAATTTTATACTTTTATAACATGGCAGCATAGTGCAAAATTTGGCATAATCATGCTGAAAAGGGTTTATTTATGGTCCAATGATCACGAGATTTAACCGTTTCAATCATTGTTGTGAAAAATAGACAACATTTTTTGTTCGTGACGTCAGTATCCCCACTTCTGGGGCAAGTTACCGTCCCAATGGGGGGGGGGGGTGGAGGGAGGGAAGGGGGTGCATTGTCAAGAATGGTATCAATCGGAAAATTTTTTTCAACTCTTCAAAGTTAGTTTAACACGTTATAATTGTAATAATATGAACCCAAGATATTGATTTGTGAAATTTTTTCTTGTGAAATTTGAAAAAAAAAAAAAATTCTAGTATGAGAAGGTGGAGTTGAAATACACTCCAATTATTTAATAAATAAATTGGCATCACGTCCGATTTCAATTAGCAGAAACAACAAGCACGCAACTATAATAGAAGGTCTTTATTTTACTTCTTATAAGACGTGCAAAATTTAAAAAGGCCAGAGCGCTTTCGAGCGTAAATACGCTCTTCATCAGTGGCTATATGGAAATAGAAATGATAATTCAAATATAGACCAGAAAAGGTGACAAATTTGCATAAATACAATTATCAATAAACATACGTTTATCTAAGGAGAATCCAAAAATACAAAGCATTTTGCACAGATTTAAAAAATTGAGCATAAATAACGAAAAGCACAGTAAAAATTTTTTACAATTTTATTACATAAATTTCAAATTCAAATTTTTTTTTAAAAAATAGGGGGCAGTCAGGCCCAATCCCCGAGAGGATGACGTCAATGATAACTATGAAGAGACTTGAATTGCATGGAGTCGAGAATGAGTCGCCAAGCATAACTTAAAATCTGAACGGTGTCAAATTTACAAATCAACTCGCGGTAAATATAAATAAAGAGAGATTCAAAAAGGAGAATATTACGAGGGTAATTACAACGCATAAGAAGGAAAGTTCTTTCAAAAATGGGCCAGAAATTTTCTTTAACAACAAAATGAGCAAGGGCCGCAGAAAGTTTACCACCTTTGACATCCCTAGCATGTTCTGCCAAACGGATACCAATAGTACGTTTTGTACTGCCAATAGAAAATTTAAAGTTACCATGGATGGACAACAGGGGAACCACATACTCCCCACCAAAGCTTTTAAAGTCATCCTTATCACCCAGCTTATCAGATCAAATCCGGTTAAATAAGGAAGGAACCTTAGAGTGAGCTCGGCCTGAAACCAAACTTGGAGCAAAACTGAATAAAGGGGCGGAAAATCCTAGGATGGTACGGGAAACTAGATTTATGATTCAAACGATCTTTTAAAGGACTAAGTTTAGTATCAATGTGAGAAAATTTATGGTGAACATGGGAAAAAACCTTATGTAAATATTTTTTACTGTGCTTTTCGTGATTTATGCTCAATTTTTTAAATCTATGCAAAATGTTTTGTATTCTTGGATTCTCCTTAGATAAACGTATGTTTATTGATAATTGTATTTATGCATATTTTTCGCCTTTTCTGGTCTATATATAAACGATCATTCCTATTTCCATGTAGCCACTAATGAAGAGCGTATTTACACTCGAAAGTACTCTGGTCCTTTTTTAAATTTTGTACGTCTTATAAAAGGTGAAATAAAGACCTTCTATTATAGTTGTGTGCTTGTTGTTTCTGCTACTCCAATTATTGTTTATTAAATTTTATTCTGTTTAATAATGCATTGCAACTAAAGTTGTAAATGGCCACCCTAATTGTAAATTGGTTGAGTTAGGCTCAGTCCTGATTACCTGGCCGGTAATTATATCATAATGTGAACAGTTTGCAAAGTCTTCTAAAAGTCACAAAAAGTTTTCTGAAAGGTCTATAAGTTTTCAGAAGGTCATCGATTTTTCGATCTCCCAAAAATACCCTTATACTGCATCGGTTGCTAGATGCTTTATCACGGTGATACCTGCAGTGCTTGTCAAAGTACTACCAGAATACTCTGTTTCAAATTAAAAGTTCATTGTTTCATTGTTGCCGACGGAAACTATGTTGAACAAATTGTACGGTCAACCCTCCTATAACGCGATTAATTCGCACCCCGTTATATGGAAACCGCGTTATAAGAAACTCAGATTAGTGCAAATCAGATTAATTCGTATCGTGTTTTATGGAAACCGCGTTAAGTGAAACTCACAACATATAAATCAGGCTGATTCTTTCTACGTTATATAAAACTGCATTTTTAGAGCAGCATGTTATGTTGAATATTTTCTGGAATATAAGTTTATACATACTAAAGGCAATAAATATATTTTTACATATTTCGAATTATTTTTATTGAGTTTCAAAAACTTCATATAAGAAAAGTAAAAAAACAATGTGAAGTATAAACTTCATAACTTTTTCCAACAAAATTCCTATTAACATGCATCTTCACTGTCAAATATTAGTAGCCTAATTCTTTTTCTTTTAATGTCTACTCCACTTTGCATACCTTCATTTTCGTTTTTAAATGCAGGTTTATTTTGTAACTCTACCAAAATCTCTCTATAAGGAGCTAAGGAAATTTGTAATTCTCTTTTAAACTTCGCACTGTTGAAGGATCATTTTCAATAAAGTAATTTTCTAACTGTTTACTCAAATCCTATCCCCTTTTCACATCGTTTAAATTGCAATTTGCAACCCATTCTTTACCCATATTTTCGTCTACCAATGCATTTGAAGTGAATGTATTTGCATTTGCAGGGGATTTCCCTGATAACTGAAATTGAAAAATGGTGATGTATTTGGATGAAAAAACTGGGAAATTCCCCATTAATTTCAACCTTAAAAGTGTAATAGAAAAATCCATGCTATAGGTAGACTGTTTAAGATAATTGAGTTGTATTAAAGAGAAACCGCGTTATAAGACTACCGCGTTGTAAGGAAATTGCTCTTTATGAGTACTGCGTTATGAGAGGGCTATCGCAATTTTTTCTCCGCATTATATGGAAACCGCATTATGAGATTATGAAAGTACCGCATTATGAGAGTATCGCATTATGAGAGTACCGCATTATAGGAAGGATGACTGACTGTACATTATATTCCTGTGCATGTAAGCATTGTTTATTATACCATTCCTGATTATGATAGCAATTTATCAACAACCGTTTTGCGCTAACTTTTTGCTTACGGGTGGGACAGCGTCAAACCCAAGCGAAGAACCTTTCAAAGAGACAGGTATTTGACATACCCTATCTCAAACTGTTCAATCGCCCTTTGCAGACATTGGCATCCATGGACACCAATGCCTGCAAAGAGGGATCGAACTGTTTGAGATAGGGTATGTCAAATATCTGTCTTTTTAAAGGTTCTTCGCTTGGGACTGACGCTATACCACCCGTAAGCAAAAGGTTAAATGCATGTCTTCTGTAAACGTTTTAGTGTTTATTCTTACAATGCTTTACAACTTTATAATTGGATTTTTATGTCTGACTCACTTTGTTGTTGAGCCCCAATCGTTTTAATTCTCCGGTAGGAACGGAGTTTTCCTCAATGCCAGTTTTAGTTCCGCTTTAGTTCGGTTTTAGTTTAATGCCAGATCTTGTATATAAAATGTAAATGTTATTATTTTACATCTTTTTACAGAGTCATTTTTTTATTTTATATTTATCTGTACGCTAGTCTAATTGGGTTTATTCTATGGACTTTCATTTAAAATAAAAAAAAAATTAAAAAAATTAAAGTAAAATAAAAAATAAAAAGTCAAAATAAAAAATAAAAGTCAAAGGATGCTACGAAAATGTTGGTGTCGACGGAAACGTTAGTTTTAAAAAAGGGTATGAATTTAGATGACTTCATATTTCTAACACGATATTTCTATGTGGCGTTTGTCATCTAAATGGGTATAAGAAGTTCTCAAATTGACCGACAGAGGGCGGTGCACTTAATATTGTTATTTATTGCTATTGTAGCCTATTCACACATTTTAATTCTCCTGGTATTCGACGTTTGCATATTCACAATACCCGAGACATATTAAAAAAACATGGCGAAAATTATAGTCATTGTCCTTTTTTTTGGAACATTACAATTAAAATATTTAATTATTCAAGCTTATTTCAAAAAATCAATTGTTTAAAATATTTCGAAATGGCTAAACCCGTCGTTATGTTTATAATTCAGTACCTGCTGTGATGTCATGTAAATAGACGTCATATAAAGTGAATGCATACATGAAACTTTGAACATGACTTCAACTTTGAAGAATGACTTTCACTCCAACTTTGAAGAAATATTTTCTCTTTGAATAAGGACAACAACTACGAGAATACACTGCAACTTTGAGAAAGGTTCGTATACATCATTATAGATGAATGTCAGGATATATCAATTGAGAACATGACGAATTATTGGAGTAAACTTTACCGGTAAATCATCAGTTAGGATTTTCTAGAACGAGTTCTTTGTTTGAAGTATAGCAAAATTAATGTTGGCTGCAAATGATTTTCCCTACGCATCGTAATGAATGTTTTTTATTTATTTAAAAAACATTATCATTTATTTCCGTATTGTAAAACTTTACTCAAAATTAAAAGAGCGCATATTGATTGATGAATTGCATATTGATTAAACATGTAATATTAATAAAATACATATTGATTAAACACATAATATTTGTAAATTGCATATTGATTAAACACATAATATTGATAAATTGGATATAGATTAAACGCATAATATTGATAAACTGCATATTGATTAAACACAGGATATTAATAAATTGCAACTTAATTAAACACATTATCACTCTCCTTATATGTATAAGGAAAGTATTGTGACGAGGTCGAAAATTCGAATTCGAGTTTTCGACGGGAGAGCACGTTTCAGGCATTCCTGAACACGAATCAAACATTTTTGAAGTGATGTATGTGTATGTGTGTGTGTCATTGAGTCTGTGGAGAAGATAACTGATGAACGAATGGACCGATTCGAACGAAATTTGACACACAAATCACAATCCGTAAACACTGGAAGCCTATTGTTTTTATACGTAATCGAATGTTCAGAAACCCCCTAAATTTTCGAGTGAAATTTCGAAAAAATCGTCAAAAAATCAAAACCGTTAATAAAGTTAAACAAATAGACATTTCTTATGTAATTTTTCATTAGAAAACGATTGACATAAATTTGAGAACGCTAACATGAACCGTTCTCGAGATATTGCACATTTTTCAAAAAATTCTCAAAAAGTTATATAAGATAAAAAAAAAATATTTCCTATTGAGAAACATGTTCACTTTTCATATGTAATACCATGCGATGAATTTGGTGTCATCATTCTCGTGGATCTAGCTCGTTCCATTCATGAAAAAATATACTTTGAGTAATACTTTTGTATTTGAACGCTAATAGTCATTTATCCAATGGTAAGAATAAGTTATTTCTCCGTACATAACGCTTAGCGAGATTTGGAGGCGACAAATTTGGCGGAATGTAGCCAACTTAGCGACATTTTTAATTGTTGCCAAATTAACAAAAATCTCGCCAAATTGATAAAAATGACGGTAAATCAATGAAATATGACGACTCATTGAAGAAAATTCAATATCTTGGAAAGAATAGAAGTATCTACTATAAGAATAACATTTTTTTTAACTGTAAAAGTAGTAAATTCATTGCATTATATAAGGAAAGTCATGTGTTGTCCACATCAGAATTTTTATTTATATGCAAGTGCAAAGTCTAAATAAACATATTTTTATTTAATTAAATGTCACGCTAGATAAATGGAATTTGGAGTTGAAATGCAAAACTGTATAAAAAAGTGTCTTTTATTTTGAAAGTAGCGCTATATCCATGACAATGTAAATAGTGAACTTGTATTATAATGCATATACATATAAATTTAGTTCATTTAACAATGTTTAATACTTTTTAATGTTATGTAATTTTTTGATTCATTTATTCGAAAAACTTTTAATATCCTGAGAATAATTCGTGCAGCGTTCTCAAGCGTTCTCAGCGTGTCATTAGTTTCCCCCTGATAATTTAAGTACAAAAATATTATTTTTAGTGGCCTGATTATTTGATGATTGTTATGAAAATTGTTCGAATATTTGAGTCTTCTGAATGTTCGAAGACCCCCAAATAATTAATCTTTTATAATAAAGAGAGATGTCTGTGTATCTGTTTGACTGTAGCGAAAAAGCTAAGCGTTGTACGGCAATAAAATTTAGTGCACAGGTACTTCGGGATAAGAGGCGATGCGCGATTATTTTTAAATTTGAATTATTTATTTATTTATTTTATTTATCATCATGTTGAGCGATTCACACACAAATATATTCCTTATCGATCGAAAGCACATTTAAGTGCTTCCAGCTTATCACCTTTGGAATGATCGAAAAATTATCTTTCCAAGCAAACTATGTTCATACAATTAATAGACGGATTTTCGTGAATTTTTATGGCGTATAAAAGCGCTTAATTAGAGCGTAACAAATGCCCGTTGTATCAAAATATCTCAGGATGTATTAAAATAGTTTATTTATGGTGGATCAAAAGAGCTTAGTTTAATACTTATCAAAAGAGCATTTATATTCGAGCTCAGGACAAAAAGCGTAGTTTGGGAGTAATAAGCAGTCGGGTTAGTGTTGTTGATTGAAACCCAGACCGTCCGACCTACCAGAAAGGTGTAAGGTAACTTCTTGGACGGTCGGGAAGTGCCACCCAATTTAGATCGGAACCCAGTGGGGGAGGCATCCACAGGGACCGTACCCTCCTTCCCCTACCACCAACCTCTCGGAAGGACTTTCGGACCCACATGTTTAACGTGATCGTACTCCGCATGAACACGGCGGCAGTTTTGGCAGTGGCTGGAATCGAACCCGGACCTACCGAGTGCAACTCCAGCGCGCTAACCAATGGGCTACCGCGCCCCAGTCGTGTTAGTGTATATATTTTATTTAATGTATCAATTTATGCATATAAATAAATATACTTTCAGGAGATAGAGATCAAACTACTTTGCAAACAACTTTTCGGAAAGGGCTTCTACTCTCCCTAGACAAAAAAAAAAATCGCATTATTACATAGCGTTCGATGTGCCCAGCGCCCAGACCATTTCTATTACGTACCCAAGTAGCGGTCTAAGGTGTGTTTAAGTGCTAATTTAGGGAGCAGCATATGCTTGAGTGTGTTGTAATTTAAACGTGTGCTCGAGCACGCCTTTTGAAAAATTCAGTTCCTGCTTTAAATCCCGGGAAACGCAGGGTACAGCTTCTAGTAATCTATACTGTGCTTGCCACATGTCTTCTTCTACCTAGATCGTCCAACCTATCCGAAGGTGTAAGGTATCTGTTTGGAAGGCTGGGACAGTGATCGGAGCCTAGTAGGGCGACATCCACAGGGACCGTAGCCTCCTTCTCCTACCACTAACCTCTCCAAAGGATGGAATATGCCTTTGTCTTCTTCGACCTAGAGCGTTTGTATGACCAGAAGGTGCAATTTATCTGTTTGGATAACCGGGAAGTGTCACCCAATTTAGAGAGGAACACAGTGAGGGCGGCATCCACAGGGACCGTATCTCCCTACTCCTACCGCTAACCTCTCGCAAAGACTTACGGACCCACATGCTGAAAGTGCCTGAATGGCTAAGGTAGAATCCATGTAATTTTTTACATTCTATATGCTGACTGAAAGAAAACTATTCGCAATAAACTCACTAAGATTCCAGTATTCATAGATTATGATTATCGCCGCAATTTTATTTCAACTTGTTCCCCTAGTTCTTGAGATATCGTGTCTATAGGTACACACACATATACACGCATGAGAAAATTTGCTTAATAGTATATTTTCCAACTAGTATTTAAGCCTGTCCAAGGCAACGAAGAGTATTCCTAAAAATTAAGTTGCATTTTTTAATGTTTTATTTTATTCAACAGAGTCTGATGCTTAGGGAAGAAATAATCGTCTTAATCGAAAATCAATCTCCTTTTCGTTCTGCCTCATGGTCTTCAAAGATTTTGTCTTGTAGGTCATCAGGGTGGGGAGAGGGGAATCTGAAAGGGCAGGGACATTTTTTTAGTTTTTCACATTTTCTCCTCTTCCTGAGGGGATGGGGACGGCAAATTGAAAATCAAATAAGTTCTGTCTGGAGATCGATGCTATAAGTGTTGTTGTTGTTGAGACCCAGACCGTCCGACCTACCAGAAAGGTGTAAGGTAACCGTTTGACGGCCGG
Source organism: Amaurobius ferox (assembly GCA_951213105.1). NCBI lineage: Eukaryota > Metazoa > Arthropoda > Arachnida > Araneae > Amaurobiidae > Amaurobius > Amaurobius ferox. The sequence goes on along the minus strand of OX578147.1, from coordinate 43,759,747 downwards.
GAAGTGCCACCCAATGATGCTATAAGTGTGTAAAGATTCAGCATTCTAGGGCATCAGGGTGCCATTATGGAGAGTCAGGATAGACATAAAAAAGAAAACCCATTTCCTTCACGCCAAGGCGAGAAAATCGAAAATCCGGCTTTACTGTCACCTGATCAATATTATAGATGTTACAAATTTAACATTTTAGGTCATTGGAGGGGGGGAATAGGGCCTTAGGGCATTCGGGGAGAGAACTCCGAAAGGTTCTGCAGTACAACATATATTATAAGTATGTAAAGATTAATTTTTCTAGTTCTCCGGGTGGTTTTGCAGGATCTGGTAAGACAAAATTACTCACAATCAGTTTATATAGATTGGTCATCTGAATTATTTAAGATATTTCTGATTTACGTCCTTTACATTTGCAGCTACTTTCCAGGAATCAATATCAAATGACCGACCTTTCGGCATTGATACTTAATTTACTATTGCTAAAGAAAACCCTTATGATTTTTTTTAAAATCGCTAATAGATCTTATTATTTCAAAACATGTCCAATTTCTTTCTCTCATTCAGTTTTGAAATAAATGTTTCGCAATAGGAGAGCAACATTTGTCATGGATTACATAAAAAAAAAATATGAAGAGATTTCTTCAATTTTTATATTACCCTTTCATGAGATGTAGGGATTTGCAATGAATGAGAGAAAGGAGAACTTGTTACCGTGTCTTCGTCCTATCCTTAAAACATAGAACTGCAATTCCCTGATCGTGGACGCATGAAACACAAAATATATTTTCAGATTTCGAGGAATATAAATAGAGGAAGTTAGCAAAACTATGTATTACCTTGATGGATTTAGTAAGCTATATAGAAAAAGAGAATATATCCTTCACAATCTTGCTGAGTGGTTTCGCAATGTATTCTCCCCTTATAAAGAACTAAATGTCTCTTTATCCTCTTTACATGCCTTTGTAGAAGATTTTTTCTCGATTTGTCAAAAGCGACTTAATTTCAACTTAGAGCACTTAATATTTCGACGACTCAGTCCAAGGGTAATAACACAGGACGGTATTGTTTTAAATCAAATTCAGTTTATTAGGGACTTCACGGAAATTACAGCAGCTTGCTGTTTAAAGCGCCAGATACCATATATACTAATTGTTATTGCACATGCCCAGAATTATTTATAAATCTACAAATTACTACAATATACTAAGCTGGTGATAATGCTTCCATGGGTACACATTTACAAAGCTTAGATGCTTACCCCGACATTCTGTTACTTCGCTCCGTATTGCGGCTACACCCCGAAACTAGACTGTTCCTAGTCATTATTGTATCGAATGGGATTTCCTTCCACTGACTACTCGAATCCTTCATCGTCTACTCAAGAACCCTTTTTTTATTACAAGAATTTTTTACTCAATACTTTACTCAAGTACCCATTACTCACGCAGCCACTACTCAAGAAAAAAAAACTGAAGTTCTCACGATCCGAAACATAATCCTACTCTACCTTAGGAGCGCATAAAAGGTTGATTAGCTCGGGGTAATTGGTCTATCAACCGAACCAGTTACACTTATTAGCTTAAGTAAACGGAAATTACAATGCAGACTGAGGGAAATAATAGTCGAAAGGTTATTTTTACCTCACACCCTTCTAATAAAAGTAGTAGACGGTATAATCATGTTTGATAATACGGGGTTTTTATGTGACGCTGCGCATTACGTAGCCATTATCATCACGGGAAATGTCGCTTTTTCGTTCTAGTTACGAAATTGCTACGACGTATACTCTGGAATCGTGGACGTGCGCTTAGGATACGAGAATGAGTCCAAATTTCGGGATAACTAACACGTTTATTCACAAGCACAGCGTAAACAGGAGCAATATGCGGTAAAACAGCACTTAAATACTCCACAAATTTCACAAAATAACCGGTACTAACTATTTCCCAAACATTGGCGAAAGTCATTTCACAAAACAGCAGCTACTATTCTCTAAGCATTGATATATGTTACAGTTCAATGTAGCTCGTATCTCGTAAGGAATTTTAGATACTAGAAACAAAGTATTAAAATTTGGTAATGTAACTATACCTTTAATTGAAAGCAAAAATTCGGAACAAAGTAACGAGGCAAATAAGGTAATGATGCATACAATTCTTATACAAAAACAAAACAGTGATAATAAGGAAGAAAATAAGGAAAGCACTACTGAGGTGTGTGATAGGAATAATAGATATAAAAACAAATCAATCAGTAAAAATATAAACATGGAAAAGTTGATAAAAAATAAAAATGATGCGCGTAACGCAGAGTTAAATTTAAATAGTGATGCAGAAAATAAATCTAATTCGATGACTGATACAAAAAAAGAGATGAGAACACAGAATAAAAAGAAGGTTAAATTTCACATCAGTGAGGAATGCGCACAGAGTAAGAATATTAAAGAAACATTTATAAATAAAAAAATACAAAAAACAACTAGAAGCAGTAAGCCAATTTATGCTCGACTAAAAAAAAATAAAAATTGATGCAGGAGAATCGAAACTGGTTCAATTGCAATTGTCAGAAAACGTTGATTCTGAGGAAGTCGCTCCGGAGCCATTGAACCTCGCTAAGGCAATCTTGCCGGAGTTCTCTATCCAACCTGTAACTGATACAAAATGTATTAACACAATATTTTATAATAAAAATAAGAATAGTATTTGGTTGAACAAAAGAATGAAAGTAGGAATGGTAAATAAAGAAATGGAAGTAGTAAATATGAATGTGATGGAAAGTGTAAATAATGTTAAAATTCAGAATGTAAATGAAATCAAAAATGCCTGCACTGAAGAGATGTTAAAGTTAAGGAAAACCGAAATGGAAAACACTGAGTTTGACCTCGACCATTTACAAGGCGAGGATAGGAAAAGGATGTATAAATTATTGAAAGATAATTATGCTGTATTTTCGAAATCTTATCAGACTTTGGGAGAAACGGATGCAATTATTCCAACTATTGAGTTGATGCACGATTTTCCAATTCAAACAAAGCCTTATCCTTTACCTAATGCCTTGAAAATTGTCGCGCAGAAAGAGATACAGGAATTATTAAAATATGGTTTGATTAAGAAGTCGCAGTCTAACTATTGCTTCCCAATTTTGATGGTGAAGAAGCCACATAAAGAGGGGCAGGAAGTCAAGTATAGAATGGCCGTGGATTATAGAGCCTTAAATACGTTCATTCCATTGCTACCAGTGGAATTACCCCGGATCAAAGACATACTACATAAGATTTCAGGGCACACGTTATATACGGTATTCAATCTCAAGGCCGTTTTTTTTCAAATCAAGTTACAAGAAAAGGACAAAGAAACACTAAGTTTTGAAAGTGGGTGCTTAGGGAAATTTTCTCCTAATCGTCTTCCTTTCGGTTTAAAGAACTCAGGGGCATATTTCCAAATTTTAATGGACGAGGTTATAGGCGATTTACGAGATCAAAATATTTACTTTTATCTGGACGATTTGGTCACATGCGGCAACTCTAACATGGAAATCATGCAAAAAATGCAAACTGTATTTAACAAGTTGAAGGAAAAAAATCTTACTTTAGATCCTAATAAAGTGCAAATCTGCAGAAGTGAAATCGAGTTTTTAGGTTAGAAAATTAGCAACGACGGCATTCGCCCATCAAAAAAAAAAATTGTGCTAAAATTCAAAATTTTATAAATCCAACTACAATAAGACAAATTAAAAGTTTTTTGGGCACCACAAATTATTTTAGATCATCTATTCAAAATTATGCGCAAATTGTTGAGCCCTTAGTTAACTTAACTGAGAAAAACACCAAATTCAATTGGAATAGCAAGTGTGAAGAGCCATTTCATAAATTAAAATTAGCAATTTTCAACGAACCGACGGTTAGGGCTCCGGACTTTAATAAGCAGTTTATTTTAAACACAGATGGAAGTAATACCGGGATAGCAGGAAATATACATCAAGTAATAAATGGAGTGCCACATGTCATCGAATATTATTCACGAGGGCTACATGATACCGAGGAAAGATATCCAGCCATCAAATTGGAGTTGTTGGCAATTTATGAGGCTAAGCAACACTTCCGTGAATATCTCTTTGGAAGAGAATTTGTTTTATTAAGTGATGCAAAGTCACTAATGCATCATTTAAAACTAGAAAAGCAACCAAGTATTATAGCCAGATGGCTAATGGAAATTAGTACTTTTACTTTCAAATTTGAACACCAACCTGGAGAAAATAATCCAGCAGATTATAATTCCAGATATCATTTTGACCAAGAAAATCAAGAGAAAATGGTAAATAATATAATACAAACAAAGGATTTCAATATCAAACTAATAGTAAAAGAGCAGCTTAAAGATAAAAAAAATAAAAAAATATTAGGAAGGCCATCGCGGAAGGCAAAATAAGAACGCAAAATAAGAAAAAGTATTTTATAGATAATGCAACGAATCTGGTCATGATTACAAAGAAAAAAAATCTGATGTGGGCAACACATGACTTTCCTTATATAATGTAATAAATTTACTACTTTTACAGTAAAAAAATAGGTTTTTCTTATAGTAGATACTAATATTCTTTCCAAGATATTGAATTTTCGACAATGAGTCGTCATTTTCATTGATTTAGCGTCATTTTTATTCATTTGGCGAGATTTTCGCTAATTTGGCAACATTTCAGAAAGTCGCCAAGTTGGCGACATTCCGCCAAATTCTTCGCCAAAATCTCGCCAAGCGTTATGGACGAAGACATAAGTTGTTCTTAAAGCAGATAAACGACTATTGGCGTTCAAATACAAAAGTATTATTCAAAGTATCTTTTCATGAATGGAACGAGCTAGATCTACGAGAATGATGTCACCCAATTTATCGCATGGTATTACATATGAAAAGTGAGCATGTTTCTCAATAGGAAATATATTTTTTTTCATTTTATATGAGTTTAATAATTTTTAATTGAGTTTCAATAATTTTTTTAAAAAATATGCAATACCTCGAGTACGGTTCATGTTAGCGTTCTAAAATTTATGTCAATCGTTTTCTAATGAAAAATTACATAAGAAATGACTATTTGCGTAACTTTATTAATGGTTTTGATTTTTTGACGATTTTTTCAAAATTTTATTCGAAAATTTAGGGGGGTTCTGGACATTCAATTACGTATAAAAACAATAGGCTTCTAATATTTACGGATTGCAATTTTTGTACCAAATTTGGTTTGAATCCGTCCATTCGTTCGTCAGTTATCGTCTCCACAGGCTCACTGACACACACACACACACACACACACACACACACACACACACACACACACACACACACACAGAGACATCACTTCAAAAATGTTTGATTCGTGATCAGGGATGCTTGAAACGTGCTCTCCCGTCGGAAACTCAATTTCGAATTTTCGACCCCGTCACAATACTTTCCTTATACATTATGTATATAAGGAGATGAAATAATAAAAGATAATAAAAGATAATAAAATGATAATAAAAGAGATGAATTTAAGAGCAATAAAGAGAACAAGATTGTCATTCCACAGACGTTGAGAAAGGAGGTGCTGGAATTGGCTCATTTTCCTCATTTTGGTGTAGATAAGACATTGCAAATTGTGCAGAAGAAATACTATTGGACCGCCATGTCGGCTGATGTCGAAAATTTTGTCAAATCCTGTGATAAGTGCCTGAGAATGAAAGACAAAAATATTCCTCCTGCCAAGCCGCAGATTATGAGCCCGGTTTTTGCTTGTGCCGAGCATATACAAATTGATATTGTCGGGAAGCTACCGCGGAGCAATCGAGGGCATTGTTACATTGTGACAATGTTGGATATGTTCTCCAGACATCTGGAAGCATATCCAGTCAAAAACATCTCAGCACAAACTATAGTGGACATTTTGGTTCAATATTGCACTTCGTATGGGATTTTTAGGACTATACAGAGTGATAATGGAAGTCAATTTAAAAGTAAGGAATACATTGAATTTACAGACAGCCTAAATATAGAAAGACGTTATAACAGTGTGGCAAAGCCACATCATTAGGAAGATTGGAACGAGCGCATCATTTAATGAGGGAGTCCATGATTTGCATTGCAAACAAGACCTTCGATTGGGACGTATCCCTAAAGTGGTTCAAACTTTATGTGAACAATACAAAAAACAAGACTACGGGGTACGAACCACCATTTTTTTTTACGGGACCTACAGTTGCCAGGAGATAATATTCAAAATAAAAATGAAGACAGTGATATTAGCAAAATGAGTTTGGAGTTGGAAAATATAAACAACTATAAAGAATATGTTAAACAAAATCTGAAATTTTTCAATGAGATAATGAAAGATACTGCAAGCTTACAAAGAACTGCTGCTGAAAAACAAGCACAAAGGTATACGGTTGTCCGTATGAAAGATATAGAGGTCGGCGATACAGTTTTCCTAAAAAAACTGATTAAACCACCCGTGTTAAGCGACAAATTTACAGGGCCATATAGAGTGATAAAAAAAATAAAGAATAATGATATTATGATAAGAGAAAAAGATAATTGTGCCGCCAAAATTATAACAATACATATTAATAAATGCTTTGTGGCAAGTGAAAGAAAAGAGTATTTAAGTAATGAAGATAAGGAAAATTCAAATGAAAATGAAGAATTAAAGGAAATTAGTAAAGATCAAATTAATATAACTGATAACACCAACGAAAGAGAGCTTACGGACAAGCAGAGTTCAAGATATTTCTTGAGACCGAGAGTTTTTGTAAATTCCAATTTATGGGAAGAAGGATATTAAAAAAAAAAAAAAAGCAATAATGAAAGAATTGTTTAAGAATGAAAATGGTACGAATTTCTAAGAAAAAAATGAATAATCATGGAATGGTTTAAAAATGAACATGGTACGAAATTTACAAAAAATGATAATAACGGTACAAATAGTTCTTTTTCAATAATAATATTATATGATAATATAATGTATAATGAAAGTCAAAATCTTACATGCGATAAGAAAATTATGCAGAGATTAATTTATGCAAATAAATCTACAAAACTTAAAGGTAAAATCAAATATGTTACCTAAGTGGGTAGATGAAAGGTCTGGAGACAAATCCAGGCAAGGACAAGGTTGTTGGAAAGCCAGTCCAGTCAAATGCTTCATTTTTCGAAATAGGGTGGAAGGCAAGTCCATTCACTTTAATTTATCTTCAAAGGAAGGCAGGAAAATGATGAGTCTTTCAGAAGAGTCTTGAGGCTTAAAAATTGAATGACATGTTTAAGTAAAGTAAAAAAATAAGTAATGAACTGAAAGTGAGAATATTAAAGATTAGTCATAGATGGTATAAATTTTATGTCAAAAAGTAAACAAAGGCATAAATAATTGAAAATTTTAAATCAATATGAATTTAAAATGTTAAATTATGAACAGTAAAAATAGCTGTAAATCGCTCGTTGCAATAAAGCAATCGAGGACACGATATCTCGTGTAGGAATGTTCAAATGTGAAAAATGCATTGAAAATGCTTAGGTAAATAAATGTTTCAGGAACATATAAATTGTATAAGCTATGTAAATAACTAAATTAATCCTAAAGTGAGAGGATAAATGAATTAAATTTAGTTAAAATTTTATTTGCGTGAATACATTTTTCATGATTATAAAATGGTATAAGCAATTTAAATAACTAAATTAATCCTAAAGTTAGAGGATAAATGAATTAAATTTAGTTAAAATTTTGTTTAGTGAATAAATGAATAAATTCACAGAAGGTGTAAAAAAAAGGTTGAAATAAAAAATTAATTGAAGAATGGTGAGTGCAAAATAAAGTATTTTTGTTGTTCATTTACAACGTAAGGAAAGGTTACTATAATCATGTGTGTATAAATAAATTTAGATATAAAAATAAAATGTAAATAAATATGGATATGAAAATAAAATGTAAGTATTGTTGAGGAAAGTTGTATGATAATAAAAAAATGTGAAATTCATATATAATGAATGTAAATAAATATGGAATGAATAAATAAATATGTTAGAGAATAAGGCACTTAGATGTCAATGGGGATAAAAATGAAATGTTATCGATGAAATGCTGTAGCAATTGAAAGGTGTTTGTAAACAAACGGCAATCTACGTAAAATATACATATATATACTCTGTTAGTAATGTAATAAAAATTGATGATTAGGTATTTTTAAATGTGAAAGATTATGAAAATATAATCTGAATTAGGTGTTGAGAAATGTTATGATAAATAAAAATGAATTAGGATGCAATAAATGTCATATGTGGTAAAAAAATAAATAATAATATGTATTACGACGATAAAGGGGCTAGCCGCAGTTACTAAAATGTCAAAGAAACTAATAAATAAATAATAATGTACGCGATAGAATGATAAACAATCGAGTCAACAATCAAGCGTTATCAATGGTTATAAATGTCAGGTATTCAAAGTCATAAGGATTAAAATAGAAATGAAATACATAAATATGATAAATTTTGTAGGTACGGTGAGTAAATAAATTCGCGTTTAAAAAGGATATATAAATAAATAAATAGAAAGGATTTCAATTGTTAAAAATATAAAATACGAATTTTCAATTAAGTAAATAAAGGGTTTTCGGACAAGAAATTAAATGCTTGAGTTTGTTTTAAAGAGATGAAATAATTTTATATAAAATGTAAAATTTATGAACGTGTTAAGTAAGGAGTTAAAATAAATAAAATTTAAGCAAATTATATATCAAAAAAATTTTAAAATTTCAAAATTAAAAAAAAAAATTCAAATTTTTTTTTAATTTAATAAAGTCATATGGGAGGTATAGAAAAAGCAATTTAAATAAGAGAAAATCTTAACAACAAATGGAAAGGTGAAATTTAAATATTAAAATAATACAGTAAAATGATTTCAAATGTTGAATAATGTTAATCTAAAACGTATACGTGCTGAGATAGAAGGCACCATATAGAGATGACTTTGATATTAATACAAGTCACCCCAAAGGAACCAACTGAATAATATTTAAATGGGGGGCTATTTTAAGTTGAGTTAAAAAAAAAGAGAGCTATACAATGCTAATATAATGCAAGCCATGAGCATGCTATTATAAAAGGGTGATTAGCAGATATGATTAATAATTAAATGATGAGGAGGTTTATATTTAAAAGAATAAGTCGACGTTTATATAACACGCCGAGCGGGTTAATAAAAGGGTTACAATACTTGGTTACAAGCTTTTGAAGAGCGCGAGAAGAAAATCCACGCTGCACGTTGTCCATTTCAACAATGCATTGTCATGGTTCTAGGAGTTAAGTTGAGTGGATACAAGTTGCTAATCGCTGTTAAAAAAACGATTAAAAGAAAGGTAATCGTTTTCGAGTCTGTATTTGACTAGGCACTTTCCAGGTTCGGAAAGGGGATTTGAACATTTCCGGTACGCATTTCCGGTAGCGAGGCTTGGGTAAAACGGAGTCTTTAAGAAGGGTTCTTCTAATGATCTTTTTTAAAATGATCAATCAATTACTGTCATCAAGTGCAAGGGGTGTTGTTTGTTTACATGCAATGTAAGAAAACATTTTTTAAAGGGAAGATGTCACCCCGTATGCAATTGTAAGGAGGTTACAAAATTCTGTGAAAAGTATGTATATTTTCAATGGCTGATGTAAAAAAAAGAAAAAAATATGTGATTGTATTAGTAAGTATGTACCAGAATCAAGGTTCAGCAAAAATGATATATATGTGATGAAGTTATCAATTATGGAAATTAATGAAAAGAATTGTGTTCAAAAAGTAATAATGCGTAATTTGTACAAAAAAGTATGTAATGGTGTAAAAATATAAAAGTAGATAGTAGTGTGTAACATTTCGAGGTGAATGTGCATATATTTAAAAATCTTTTTACATAGTCAAAATTTAATTTAGCTTCAATTGAAAGCTGAACCTGGTAGAGATCATGAGTACATGACTTATGTTTATTTAGTGTATATAATGTGCTAAAAAACTTTTGTGTTACAGCAAGACTGTTGAACTAATTCTGGACGAAATTTGTCCCCAAAAAAGTGAAAAATGCCAATGAAAAAGTGGCATCTGAATCGAACTTTATTTAGAACTCTATTGTTGTTGAATTTTTTTTTTTTGGTCCGTGGGGAGATATGTGAGACCAGAAGTTGTTCTCACATGAGACACTTCTATTTGTAATATTTATGGTGGCCAGAACGCCGAACAAATCGTTCAGACTGGCTGGCACCGAAGTTTATGAGGACTTGAACTTTAAGGTCAAAAGACTAATAAATTCAGGGGTGCAATACCACAGGGGCTGAGTTGGGTCATACTAAATGTGAAATGATGCCATTGGGTTAAGAAGAACCAATGAGCGCCAAGGGGAAGAAGGGCGGAGCTACCCCCCCCCTCCCGCCGAAGGAACCACAGCTTGGAGCAGACGAAAGAAAAGAGAGCAGTGGTAGACGAAATCAAATGCAGACATGACGAGAAGATCATCCAATTTTTACTAGAGCACGAGTAGAGAAAAAATGAAAAACCTAAGAGTTGTAGAGTGTTCCGTAGAGGTTCCAAATTAATGGAGGTAGATCAAATGGCGAGTGCATTAGTAGTACGAGGAGGAACCACACACCACAGAGTTATGGCAGTATAAGACTGATGCAAGCCCTTGGAGAGATGATAAGCCCAAGATTAAACTGGAAGGTATGTGCTCATTTTCACAGGTCCTAGACACCATCATAAATCTAACAATTCTGGTCGCATATGTCCCCTAGCTTAAATAATTAAATGAAAATTGATACGAATGAAAATTGATGTTATTGTATAAGTTGATGTTGTTAATAAATGATATTATTTAAGTTTTAAATAGTCAAATCTTTTTATATTAATTAATAATTCTTTTCAGGACTTACACGAAAGGTAAAAATAATTGGAGGGTTTATTGCGGCACAACAACGAGCAATGTACGTTTAATGTTAATTCCACCTTATGAGTATTAACGGCCATGTCTTTAATGCTTAACAATAATTAATCAATTAATTAACGTCAATTATAAAGTTAAACTTTAACATCCTTCTAATTCCTGCGCCACAGATACTTATATTCTTTCCAAAATATTGAATTTTCGTCGTCATTTTCATTAATTTAGCGCCATTTTTATCCATTTGGCGAGATTTTCGTTAATTTGGCAACATTTTAAAAAGTCGGTAAGTTGGCGACATTCCGCTAAATTCGTCTTTAAAATCTCGGCAAGCGTTTTGGACGGATAAATAAGTTATTCTTACAGCAGATAAATGACTATTGGCCTTCAAATACAAAAGTATTACTCAAAGTATCCTTTTTCATGAATGGAACGAGCTAGATCCACGAGAATCAGGTCACCAAATTTATCGTATGGCATTACATATGAAAAGTGAATATGCTTCTCAATAGGAAATATTTTTTTTTATTTTATATGACTTTTTGATACTTTTTTTGAAAAATATGCAATATCTCGAGAACGATTCATGTTAGCGTGATTCATGTTAGCATGTCACTAAATTCAATCACATTGAAATATTGCTACCAGCTGCTAAGCAATACATAGTCCATATATTATAAAATCTGATGTGGGCAACATATGACTTTCGTTTTACAATGCAATGAATTTGCAATTTTTACAATAAAAACGATAAGTTTTTCTTATAGTAGCTATTTATATTTTTCAAAAGAAATTTAATTTTCGTCAATTAGTCGTCTGATCACTGATTTAGTGTCATTTTTATCCATTTTAGATTCCCGTTAATTTGACAACATTTAAAAAAATCGCAAAGTTGGCGACATTCCGCCAAAATCGTCGCCAAAATCTCGCCAAGCGCTATGGACGAAGAAATAAGTTATTCTTACAGCAGATAAATGACTATTGGATATCAAATACAAAAGTATTACTCTATCTTTTTTCATGAATGGAACGAGTTAGATCCACGATAATGATGTCACCCAATTTATCGCATGGAAAGTGAACATGTGAACATATGAAAAGTGAACATGTTTCTCATTAGGAAATATTTTTTTTATTTTATATGACTTTTTGATAACTTTTTCCAAAATGTGTAATATCTTGAGAGCGGTTCATGTTAGCGTTCTAAAATTTATGGCAATCGTTTTCTAATGAAAAATAACATAAGAAATGTCTGTTTGTGTAACTGTATTAGCGGTTTTGATTTTTTGACGATTTTTTCAAAATTTCACTCGAAAATTTAGGGGGGGGGGGTTCTGAACATTCGATTGTGTATAAAAACAATAGGCTTCCAGCGTTTACGAATTGTGATTTTTGTACCAAATTTCGTTCGAATCGGTCTTTTCGTTCTTCAGTTATCGTCTCCACAGACTCACTGACAAACACACACACACACACACACACACACACACAGACATACATCACTTCAAAAATGTTTGATTCGTGATCAGGGATGCTTGAAACCTGCTCTCCCGTCAAAACTCGAATTTGAATTTTCGACCCCGTCACAATACTTTCCTTATACATTATGTATATAAGGAAAGTAAAAATATCACTACCGAATGTATCGCATTTTAGAGATGTTTAAATAAAATTGCATTGCAGTTGGAAAGTGTTTCAAAATCAATGCTTTATGCATGATTGATCTTTATTGTTTCCGTATGAAACAATTTAATGAGACTGGAGGCTGACTAAGGTATGATTACGCAATAAAAACTGCCGAAGGTAGAAACTGTAATTACTTTCCTTATATACATAATGTATAAGGAAAGTATTGTGACGGGGACGAAAATTCGAATTCGAGTTTTCGACGGGAGAGCACGTTTCAAGCATCCCTGATCACGAATCAAACATTTTTAAAGTGATGTCTGTGTTTGTGTGAAAGTATGTGTGTGTGTGTGAAAATATGTGTCTCAGTGAGCCTTTGGAGACGATAACTGACGAACGAATGGACCGATTCGAACAAAATTTGGTACAAAAATCACAATGCTTAAACACTGGAAGCCTATTGTTTTTATACGCAATCGAATGTTCAGAATCCCCCAAAATTTTCGAATGAAATTTTGAAAAAATCGTCAAAAAATCAAAACCGCTAATAAAGTTACGCAAATAGACATTTCTTATGTAATTTTTCATTAGAAAACGATTAACATAAATTTTAGAACGCTAACATGAACCGTTCTCGAGATATTGCACATTTTTCAAAAAAATTATCAAAAAGTTATATAAAATAAAAAAAAATATTTCCTATTGAGAAACATGTTCACTTTTTATATGTAATACCATGCGATAAATTGGGTGACATCATTCTCGTGGATGTAGCTCGTTCCATTCATGAAAAAACATACTTTGAGTAATACTTTTGTATTTGAACGCCAATAGTCATTTATCTGCTGTAAGAATAACTTATTTCTCCGTCCATAACGCTTGGTGAGATTTTGGCGACGAATTTGGCGGAATGTCGCCAACTTGGCGACTTTTTGAAATTTTGCCAAATTAACGAAAATCTCGCCAAATGGATAAAAATGGATAAAATCTCGCCAAGCGTTATGGATGGAGAAATAAGTTATTCTTACAGCAGATAAATGACTATTGGCGTTCAAATACAAAAGTATTACTCAAAGTATCTTTTTTCCTGAATGGAATGAGCTAGTTCCACGAGAATGGTGTCACCAAATTTATCGCATGGTATTACATATGAAAAGTGAACATGTGTCTCAATAGGAAATATTTTTTTTTATTTTATATTACTTTTGGTATTTTGTTGAAAAATGTGCAATATCTCGAGAACGGTTCATGTTAGCGTTCTCAAATTTATGTCAAACGTTTTCTAATGAAACATTACATAAAAATCGTCTATTTGGATAACTTTATTAGCGGTTTTGAGTTTTTGACGATTTTTTCAAAATTTAACTCGAAAATTTAGGGGGGTTCTGAACATTCGATTGCGTATAAAAACAATAGGCTTCCAGTGTTTGCGAATTGTGATTTTTGTACCAAATTTCGTTCGAATCGGTCCATTCGTTCGTCAGTTCTCGTCTCCACAGACTCACTGACACACACACACACACACAGAGAGACATCACTTCACAAATGTTTGATTGGTGATCAGGGATGCTTGAAACGTGCTCTCCCGTCGAAAACTCGAATTCGAATTTTCGACCCCGTCACAATACTTTCCTTATATATTATGTATATAAGGAAAGTAAAAATATATTAACTATTGAGGAACATATTCACGTTTCATATGTACAAATATCATGCGATGTATTTGGTGACATCATTCTCGTGAATCTAACACGTTCCATTCACGAGAAAAGATACTTTGAGTAATACTTTTGTATTTGAACACCAATAGTTATTTATCTTCTATAAGAATAACTTATTTCTACGTCCATAACGCTTGGCGAGATTTTGGCGCTGAATTTGTCGGAATGTTGCCAACTTGGCGACTTTATTAATATTGCCAAATTACCGAAAATCTCGTTAAATGGATAAAAATGACACTAAATCAATGAAAATGACGACTAATTGACGAAAATTCAATTCCTTGGAAAGAATATAAATATCTACTATAAGAAAAACTTATTTTTTGATTGTAAAAGTTGTAAATCCATTGCATTATATAAGGAAAGTCATGTGTTGCCCACATCAAATTTTTTGCTTTAGGGAAGAATCAAAAACATTTCAACAATTATATAAATTCTTCACGAAAATAATTTATTCGGACCACTCATTCTTTCATTGTTTTCAATCTCAGTAAATATACGTAATGCAAAAAACATTCCAACAAATCATAAATTCTTCTACATTATAACACAGCTGCCACGTGTGCCTTGTGGCGCATTTGCATTTATATTAAATTATTTTCATCAGCATTTGCTTTTGGTTAGATTAGATATCTAAGTCCGTTTCAATTTTCTTCTGTTATTCGGATATTCGTATAGAAAGTTTGGCCGCACAACAAAAGAAAAGCTTGAGTTCTGACAGTCGTTATTTCAGCTAAAAAGAAATCTTCTGATTTCTAAATACCTGCCCTGAAGTACTCTGTCATTTTTGTCCACAAATAATTTAAAAAATAAAAATCTGATGTGGGCAGCAGATGACTTTCCCTGCAGATTTGTATTCACGTTCTCTTTATTTTAATTAAATTTAATTCAATTTTAATTCAATTTTCGTTCTCATTTGATAACTGGACTTATTTTCAAAGGTGGCGTAGAGAAAATATGAAAAATTAAAAACTAAAATATTTCGAGAACGGCTAGTCCTAGTGTAATGGGGTTGGTCTTATTCTTTTCTTCGTTAAAAATTACGTATGAAACAAGCATTTAATGGATATATTTGAGCATATGTAATTTTTAATTTTAAAATTTGGTGATGTTTGCGGACCATTTTGCAAAAAAAGACAGGTTATTTTTTTCCGAATCGTACCAAAATCTAATCAACACTAGGGTGTCTCAAAGTGATTATCTGCCAAATTTTGTGAAATTAGGTTCCTTAGTTTTTCAGCTAAAGTGGATACAAGCTTTTGAGGGCCATTTCGCAAATAAGGCGGGTTCTTTTATCCCGAATCGTACCAAAACTAATCAACAGCAGATTTGCCCACAAGTGACTTACCTACCAAATTTTATGGAATTCGATCTATTAGTTTTTTAGTTAGAGTGGATACAAAATCTGCAGAGGCAGACAGACACACACACACACACAGACGTCACGTTAAATATAGTTTTTTCGTTTTATAAACTCGAGTTGCGATTTTCGGCACAATTCCAATACTTTCCCTATACATTACCGTGCATTGCAGGGAAAGTAAAAAAGTTGTATATTTTATTTAGGTCGTCGTGTCTGTGGTGCTGAAGCGAGCACATGCGAGCACATGCGATCACGATTTGTGAGAAAGATAACAAGGTCACAACGGCCTGTCTGGGTTGATGAAATCAATTGAAAGTAAATCCTGCGTTCTCCAACATAGAACTGTGTATACAACTAGCGAAAATGCCGGCTTTGAATGAAATCGCTCGCATGAAGTATACGAGTTATAAAATATTTCAAATTAATAGATAATTTGACAAACAATTATGAAATTAGAAGTATAAAAAATTTATTTCATAATTTGGGAATTCTTATACAAAAGAGCATATATGTTTTCAGAAATTAAATATTAAGTTAAACAATTTAGAATACAGAGAAGGAATGAAATCAGAGTAACAAATTTAAATCACATAAACGTTATTCCATAGAGTTGCGTTTTGTTATTAAAGAGGTAAATGGCAATTCTCTAATTCTATGGTAAGTATTTTGTTACGTCACGTTCTTTTAGAAATTGTGTAAAAAAATCTGATGTGGGCAGCGCATGACTTTCCTTATATAATGCAATGAATTTACTACTTCTACAGTTAAGAAAAATGTTTTTCTTATAGTAGATACTTATATTCCGTCCAAGATATTGAATTTTCTTCAATTAGTCGTCATTTTCATTGATTTATTTTTTATCCATTTGGCGAGATTTTCATTAATCTGGCAACATTTAGAAAAGTCGCCAAATTGGCGACATTCCGCCAATTTCGTCGCTAAAATCTCGCCAAGCGTTATGGACGGAGAAATAAGTTATTCTTACAGCAGATAAATAATAGCAATAAGTATCGGAATCATTATATATTATAATAGTAATAAGTATCGGAATCATTCAAAGTATCTTTTCTCGTGAATGGAACAAGTTAGATCCACGAGAATGATGTCACCAAATTTATTTTATGATATTGCATATGAAAAGTGAACACGTTTCTCAATAGTTAATATTTTTTTTTAATTTATTGGGATTTTTGATAAATTTATTTGAAAAATGTGCGATATCTCGCGAACGATTAAAGGTTTAGATTTTTTGATGACTTTTTCAAAATTTCACTCGAAAATTTAGGGGCTTCTAAGTATTCGATTATATTTAAAATCAATAGGCTTCCAGTATTCACGGAAATAAATTTTTGTACCAAATTTCATTCGAATCGCTTCATTCGTTCGTGAGATATCGACTCCACAAACTGACACATACACACACAGACATCACTTAAAAAATGTTTGATTCATGATCAGGGATGCTTGAAACGTGCTCTCCCGTCGAAAACTCGAATTCGAATTTTCGACCCCGTCATAATACTTTCCTTATACATTATGTGTATAAGAAAAGTGAAAACAATAAGATAGTGAAGCTTAATATTGGACTCCTCCCTTTTATTTAACTATTGTCCAACAAGTGCCGTTAGGCTTATATTTTAATCTTACATGCTATTTGTAGGAAGCGTAGTGAGCATGCGCAGTTTTTAACAACAAAGATTAATCATGCATAAAACATTGATTATGAAACACTTTCCAACTGAAATGCAATTTTACTTAAATATATCTAAAATGCGTTACATTCAAAACTGATATATTTTAAATTGTCACAGTTCTACAATAATTTATTATATTTGAAAACTTAAAACTTCATCGAAAAATATGAACTTTATTCGAATGACGTCATCGAAATATAAATTCTCTTGCTCTCTATGTAAAAGACGTGGGAACGACGTTACAATGACTGCTTTCTTAACAGAAAGATCGAAAAAGCTTATGACTGGGGCAGAATCAGTGTCAGTTTTTACTTTCCTTATATACATAATGTATTGGAAAGTATTGTGACGGGGTCGAAAATTCGAATTCGAGTTTTCGACCGGAGAGCACGTTTCAAACTTCCCTGATCACGAATCGAACATTTTCAGGTGATGTCTGTGTGTGTGTGTGTGTGTGTGTGAAAGTATGTGTGTCTGTGTGTGTTTGTGTGTGTGTGTGTCAGTGAGTCTGTGGAGACGATATCTCACGAACGAATAAAGCGATTCGAATGAAATTTGGTACAAAATCACAATCCGCGAATACTGGAAGCTTCTTGTTTTTAAATGCAATCGAATGTTCAAAACTCCCCTAAATTTTCCAGTGAAATTTTGAAAAAATCATGAAAAAATCAAAACCTTTAATAAAGTTACGCAAAGAGAGATTTCTTATGTAATTTTTTCTTAGAAAACGATTGACACCAACTGTAGAACGCTAGCACTAACCGTTCTCGAGATGTTACACATTTTTCAAATAAATTTATCAAAAAATGAAGTAAAATAAAAAAAATATTAACTGTTAAGAAATATATTCACTTTTCATATGTAATAGCATGCGATAAATTTGGTGACATCATTCTCGTGGATCTAATTCGTTCCATTCACTAGAAAAGATACTTTGAGTAATACTTTTGTATTTGAACGCCAATAGTCATTTACTTTCTGTAAGAATAACTTATTTCTCCGTCCATAACGCTTGCCGAGATTTTGGCGATATATTTGGCGGAATGTCGCCAACTTGGCGACTTTTTTAAACGTTGCCAAATTAAAGAAAATCTCACCAAATGAATTAAAATGACGCTAAAGCAATGAAAATGACGACTAATTGGAGAAAATTCATTATCGTGGAAAGAAAATAATTATCTACTATAAGAATAATATTTTTTAACTGTAAAAGTAGTTAATTCATTGCATTATACTATAAGGAAAGTCATGTGCTGCCCACATCAGATTTTGTTACATTATATTTTGAAAATGATCATTTTCTGTTTAATCGTAGATTTCAACAATTGATTAGTAAGAGATTCCATTTTAAAATTTCCAAAAAATATTTTCAAACCCTTTCGAAATGAGTCATGTTGCAGATTGGGAAGAGTTTTTATTTTCTTTGGATACTTTTTGCCGCTTTTTGGATTTCGCCGACTACTTTATTCAGCCGCGATTATGTTAGCCAAATAAATCCTTTAAATACGGAATAAAAATAAAAAGGTTTATTTTGTGAACTCTTTACGTATTAAGTTTACATACGGAATTATGTTATAGTTTAAGTACGAAGAACTTTGCTGGGATTACGGATGTACCAGCACGATTATTTAGGACGTCTCACAGACGATGGCGTATTTAGGTACCTTTTTAGGACATATTAAGACCGAGCAGTAAGCATGGTGCATCTAGTGTATTGAAATTATTGAGTGTATTCAATGAAACGGAGCTATCGCTTTCACATGTATCAATGTGCATCAATGCTCCTTGTACTTGCTCATCGTGAGTACCTAGATTTCATACTCCATTGCGAACGTACAGACGTGCAGCAGACATATAAGGAGTCAAGAGCTACTTCAAGAAAAGTATTATACTTGTTTTTAAAAATCATAGCTGTCGTGGCAAATAAACTTATTTAATGCGTAATACGCAGAAGCATTATGGTGTAGTAGTCGATACACCCAGTGCCCACGCAGCGTTCACAAGGCGTATGATGAGCCCAGAAAGCAGGAGTAGCAAACACACATATGCGCCCTAGTAGTGGTTAAAGCGTGTTTAGGCACCTATTTTAGGTATTACATATGTTGTTGTTGTTGAGACCCAGACCGTCCGACCTACCAGAAAGGTGTAAGGTAACTGTATGGACGGCCGGGAAGTGCCACCCAATTTAGACCGGAACCCAGTGGGGGAGGCATCCACAGGGACCGTACCCTCCTTCCCCTACCACCAACCTCTCGGAAGGACTTACGGACCCACATATTTAACGTGATCGTACTCCGCATGAACACGGCGGCATTTTGTGGTAGCGTGCAAATCTAGCGCGCAAACCACGGGGATACCGCACCCGAGATGGCCAACAGCACGCGGTGTTCCGAGGTGGTCAACCACAAAGTACTAACCGCGTCCGATGCTGCTTGACTTCGGTGATCTAACGAGAACCGGTGTTTTCAGCACGGTACGGCCGTTGGCCTTAGGTATTAAATATGTGAATGTGTTCTGGTTTGACTTATCTTCATTATAAAATGTTAATTTTCATTCATTATACATTTTAATGCTCATTAAAGATTCGAGATGTTTATCGGTATATTTTTTTTCAATTATATAGCCCCTATAATAATTCTAAAGTAAGTCTTGCTCTGTATTTTTATCTAGGAGCCCGAGTAAGGGTTATGACAATCCTACCTCCTATAATGTGTTAAAGTGAACATCTTGACAATTACGGTCAATTATGGAAAATAGCAATATTAATCAATATTAAGAAAATAGCAATATCAAGCAATATTAAGAAAATATCAACATGATTTAATTTTCAATAACTAGGACATGTATCAATAACGTGTATGTCTACGCCCACATTTGACCACTCCCATTATTCTTATAAGGTTGTGTCTTGGGTCATCGAAATAGCGTTTATTGCAGTAAATATAAAAGTGGGGAAAACATTTGAGCATATGGCTCCTAAATTATTCATTCCTGAAGCGCTAATGTGACCAAGGAAATATATGTAAACTGACGAAACTTTTCGGTGTGAACTTTATATTGACACTAAGTCTGCCATTTCATGTGGAAAACCCGATCACTCAACTCGCCTTAAGGCTTAAGTAACAATTTGAGTGGCCGGTTGCCATTTCATGTGTAAATACAAATTTATTTCCCTCAGGGCCTGATAGATCGTAGGTAAATTTTTCGGCGGCAGGTATTTGGATAGCCCTTATTGAAGCCCAGATTTTATGACATTATTCTATCGCCTCGAGGAGTATGAAATTGCGATACATTAAAAGTGAAAGAAATGCTTTTTTGTGAGATTTTTATGTATCGATAATGTTTTAAAAATATATTTTACATAAAAATGATTTCGTTTAATCTGTACGCTGAGCTACAAGCATTTGGTAAATCTAGAATACTGCGCCAAATCAGGCCGCAGCAAATTAAAATAGGGAGAACAAATTGTCTTCTGAAGTTCGTAATGGTTCTGAATGATTTTTTAAGCCAAAATGTTGAGTCGATGTAATATACGTTTCATTCGTGTACAGTGAGGAGTGGTATAGCGTAACTGAAAACCTATTTGTTTGACTGTCATGATCAATTTAACTTTTGAACGAGTCAACGACTTAACTAGGAGTACGTTTTTCACTAAAATACACTCTATTGCAAGAAAATATACACCCTCGTAAGAAATTGAGTTACAGCCGCGAAACTCGGCATGTATATATCGTTTGAGAACATATGTAAATATTTAGAATTTGGGAGATGAAAGAAACCCGGTGTATTAAGGAATGGTGGCAAAAATAAGACGACGTTTTAGTAAGTGGTAAATCCTCAGCTGTCAGTTATACAAGCAGATATTTGATATGGCATAGAGTTAATTAAGTTGTTTTTGTTCCTCTACGGAAGATTCTGACAGAAATATTGCAATAGGTCAACTAATTCAGTCGTATTCTGACTAAGCTGCGATAGCCGTTTTAGCATGTCTTTTTTAAATTTTATCTCTGCTTTGAGCTGAATCTATCCATCCAAATCTTCAAAATTATGGACAGATCAGCTCAAAGCTAAAAGAAGTAGAATTAGGGTCCTCTGTAGGAAATATAAAAACAACAAGAGGCAGAAATGAAAATTGAAATGATAATGGGATATAGAAAGGAAAACGCAAAATATAAAAAAGGACATTATTAAGACTAGGACAACAACCTGGAAGCAATTCTGCATAGATACAACCAATGCCTTTGGCACACAATTTAGTATAATCACAAACAAGGATACTCCATCGAGTTCTATCTACAATGCACTAAGCAGAAGCTTAGAAATAGTATTCCACAATATAGTGAAACACTTCCTAAACTCACTATATGATACTGTTTACCACGCAAATTGAAAAGTCAACGCAATAGATATCATGATCTCCTTAGAAGTCTCAGTCAGACAGATGGCCAGGATCTTAAATAAGATTAAAGTAAGTAAGTCACCAGAGGGTATGATCTAATAGACCATACCCTTCTAAAAATATTAACGAAACAACTCCGGCACTGCTACATAGATTAATCAACGCCTGTATAAGTAAACAATATTTCCCAACCCCCTTAAAAGGACAACGCTGGTACTGTTTCACAAGCCAGGCAATCCAACTGCTGATCCAAAGTCATATGGTCCATCTACTTCCTACCAGCCCTAGGAAAATGCAAGAGAGAGTCGTTCATGGGAGAATTTCTCACCATCTCCGCATAACTTATTATTGGCACCCAAAGCAATGTGGCTTCAAGACTGGTATTTCAATCGAACATGCCTTGCAGAACTTACTACATTAAGTAGAGAAGGACAAAAGCAACAATGCTTACTCGGCCATAGTCTCCTTTGATATCAAAGGAGCATTTGACAGCCTGCCATGGTCATCTCTCAACAACCACCTTAACAACTCTCCCTATCTGGGCTACCTAACAAATACATTCAACAGCTTCCTATCAGGTAGGTACGTTACTCTGGAGGATAACAATGTTATAGTAACTGCACAAACAATTGGCGGCTTTCATCAAAGCTCATGCCTAGGTCTCCTTGCTTGGAATATAATTGCTGACACAGAACTGAAAATGTCTTGGCCAAACCATACCAGAATACAAGCTTTTAAGGATGATTTCGCCCTGATAATTTAGGGAAATGGAATTACGGCACTAGAAAACAATGTAGCCGTCTTTGCAAATAAGTTTGGATGACTGGATTAAAAGGAAAAGTCAACTATGATAAAACTCAGGAAATGAAGGTACATACCATTAGTAGTAACAAAAAGAAAATTAAACGAGTTAAGACTAGCAGTAACCAAATTAATATCACTGATGAAATCAAATACCTAGGTGTCCTAATTAGATCCAAGACCCATGATTGGGTTCCTCACTGTATATATCAAGTCTCAAAAGTATACAACACGTTCAACATCATGAATAGAATGACTGATAGAACTTGGGGAGTTGATCCAAAGTTCATTAGAATTTGGTACGAAACGTAGCAGAAAAAGTCCTCCAATACACAGTAGCTGCCTGGTGCATCTATCTAAATAAAACCTGCTTTAACATCATCCTCCAATGCTAAAGATACTTCTCACTAGCGTGATCTCGGGCATACAAGACAGCTCCTAATGTAGCAATCTTTGTCGTCTCAGGTTTTATTCCTGTCAACATCAAGGCAAAATACGAATATTCAATAGGCTGTATAACCAAGCTAAAATAAAAATTACCTATTTTTGATAAAATGTTTGCCCCAGTCGATTTCGCGGCTGAACTTAACCCCTGGTCCAGTCATCCATCGAACACAATTTTGGTCAATCATGGAGACAATCCCTATAATGTTAATATCTTTACTGACGGCTCCATGGTGGACTCTGGGGTGGGAGCGGCTTTTGTCTCGTTCCATAGAGAAAAGTTTTAAAACTATTGGCACAATAGACTGGGGAGAAACAATAGCGTATATCAAGAGGGATTGGTAACCATCCTTCAGCCATTTATATGGGCTAAAAATCTTGGCAAGCTATTCGTAATCAATACTTATAGTCAATCGGCGATAGCAGTCCTTAACAATCATTTAATAAAAATATAATTGCTTTTGACATACTAAACACAATCATATCTTTAAATTGCAAATACAACATTTGTTGGGTGAGGGCTCGTATAGGGATACATGGTAACGAGTTAGCAAGCAGAGAAGCAAAAGTAGTTACCAAAGACACAACATGCAACTTAGAACATCCAGCATGTCCTGTTTCCCACCTCAAGCGCAGACATAAGATCCTATCGATCAATGCCTGGAAAGAGGAATGGGACACCTCAGAGAAAGGCAGGCATACATATAACTTCTTCAGGTAAGTCTTACCTTCAAGGCATATCAGCTGCAGGCTCCTCGCATAGTTATAAATCAACCACGTGGCATTTCCCCAATATCTACATATAATTTGTGTCAAGAGATTCTCATCGTGTTCTTGCGGTGACGAAGGCGACTTAGAGTATTACCTTACCTTTTGTATTACCTTACAAAATGTCCGCTAACCATACAACATCACGTCGTGACACCGGCCCACCGAAACATTCAAGCTTGGAGGAACTCAAAAGTGAAGAATAAAAATAGCCAAGATAAGGCGTAAAACATTATCTCATGGCTAATGACCCACATAGATGAGATCTCAGATTAAGGATATATTCCCTCCTGCGCTCTTTAGTGTACTTCTTGCTCTCAATCTTCCGTGTTTTTCATGCCAGTTTCAGCCTGATAATTACCGTAAAAAAATTTAAGGGATATATTTTTCTTATAGGCCCAGCTTGGATGAGGATGAGAGGTGGAGACGTCACCACCAGTGGGAGGTTTTGATCGTCCTCACCAACTGAGAGCCACTTAGTTCAGGCCTGTTGATGGCCATCTTGTCTTCTGGCGGATACTATACTTCTTGTCCCGTGTGTGAGCCACACGCTTCCTATCTTCGCTACTCTATTCTCACTTTCTTCTCCTTCCCTTTTAAGTGTGCTTAGTCAACATAATTTGCAACCGCGACCTTCGTGCTGTATGGCGCCTTTAGTTGGTATGGCTGTGTTCCGTCATAGGTTTTTGGCAACAGAGCCTGCCGTTGCGTTTCATTTGTTTCTCCAAGTCGGTAAGCTTGTGTTAAAGGGAGTCATCAGGAATCTGAGTTATCCTTCCATATTGCCTGGCCTCACCCCATAGTTTTAACTGTAACATTTAACAAATAACTCATTTTATGCTCTCTCCTTAGTTACATTTTATAGGCCAAGCCATGCCAATAGCTATTTAGTTCCAAGCAGTCCCGCAGCCAAAGGTAAGTAAGTATTTAGAGGTAAATTTTCCTTCTCTCGGCTGTCTTTGGCCACTAGTCTTTCTAGATTAGTCCTTTTCCCTCCTCTTAGCCATTTAGCGTTGTTAGTGTTAGCCATAGATTCTTTCCTAATATTATTCTTAGTCAACTTTCTTTTCTTGCCATATGAAAGCTCTCCTTTATTCTAGTCTCTTCTAGTTTAGTATAATTGTTAGATTTAGATTCCTCTAGGCTAACTTTAACTCTCTCCCTCAAACTATTCTCCTCGTACTGGTAAGTGTCCAATCTCATTCTGGTCAGTTCCTCATTAATTCAAGTGGTTTTTGCTTCATGCTACCTCGATTCTTTTCTCATGCTCTCTTCTTTCCCTGGGGTCACCCTATTTCTTCTCGGCTAGCTTCCCTTATCTATTCCTCCGTTCCTGTCCTTAGGCTAGTCTTCCAACCTGATAAAATGGGTTTAAGTTTGGGTTACTACATTCCTTCTTTAAATTGTATGCTGCCTCTGCATAACTACTTAGCGGTAGAAAGTCGAAATATCCAAAATCTTGGCAAACCTAATTATTATGTTGGTTTTCCACCTGTGGACATATTTGAACAGTTCTTCAATCACATTATTTACCTATCACTGTTATTCAATGATACAGATTCTACTTTCCTGCCGACCTGTGTCCAATTTGGGGATACTCCCTGAGTTCAGGTGCCAGGTGGTTTCAATTTTTTCTCTTCCAGTGTTGCTATTGTTTGTGTGGCGTGTGGAACAAGAGTGTTGCGCATCTTCTCTTCCACTGGGTATCCGTCTATGCATAAACAATCAATTTCCACACACATCTTTTTGCTCATTTTCTCTGTCGAGCAACTCCTCACTGGAGCGGGATTTCACCTGTAAGGCAAAAGGCAGTCCAGGTCCGTTCCAGTGTCTCCCAGACGTGTTCTATTGGTATTGGGTCTGGGGATCTGGATGGTCATGAGATGATATTAAATCTTAGAAGACATTGTTGACAAAGTCGAGCAGTATGTGTTTCAGCTCTGTCTTGTTGGTAAGTCAATCAAGAAAATCCCCTCACACTAAAGCACTCTGGGTAATGATACTCCTCAGCAACAGCAAAGCCGGACATCCGGTTCCACAGCAGGCAGGGCCAGATGCGACTTAACCATTCCCCAGTACACCTTGGTATCTCCAACTGGGTCAGCACAGCCAACAGTATAGACCCAAAGGACGGAAAGAAACCAGGAGCCACCAACCTCTCCGTCAGTACCTATCCTTAGCCAGGAAAACCGAAACACTTTAACAAGCATTAAAACAATAAAAAGTGTACCACATGATGGAGATAAACAATTTAATAAAAATGTGAGAAACAACAACTTCCAAAGAGCATACAAGCATAGAGCAGTCTCTTGAGGATTTACTGTGAGGGGAAGAGTCCAGTTCCATTTCTAGTAGATGTGCAATAATGCCACGCAAACCCTCCTTGACAGAGGGATGCTTAGGCAGTTCCAGGAAATTTATTCTCAAATAGTTTTTAGGAAACTTGTTTTTCCTAGTGTCAAGCCAAAGGTCGCATCGTATATATAATGAGCAACAGATCCAGTCATTAGACCACAAGAACCGAAGGACTGACTGAGAAACTTGTGTTGATACGTCCTGAAGCTTTCATGACTTGTAAAGACTTGGATGAATTAAAAGTTTCCATAATATCTATTGTTGAGGGAATAAATCGACATGCGGAAGTAAATTAAAAAGGAGTCCACCTTTGGTAGCCAACGCCTCTGCCATTGTGCACTCATTTCTTCTTTATTCAATTTCGAAGTTGGATAACTGATACAAGGAAGACATAATCCATCTATGCTCTGGTAGTAGCTGTTTTATCCATTTGGTCTGCTATTTAATTCCCAAGGATACATATATGTGCTTTAATCCAGTGAAGATGCAATTGCAGCTGCAATTGCCAGTGAGTAAGGACACCGATGGCTTTAAATTCTGCACGATGCGTCGTTCTTATGCTCTATGCTCATGCATGAACCATATAACCTATAAAATCATTGACGCTGGCAGTTTCATCATTTGCATAACTCTTAAAACGACATGTGCATGCTGAGTTTCAGGACTGTAACATAAATTTCTATGGGTGCATATATTTTTTT
Organism: Amaurobius ferox; assembly: GCA_951213105.1. NCBI lineage: Eukaryota > Metazoa > Arthropoda > Arachnida > Araneae > Amaurobiidae > Amaurobius > Amaurobius ferox. Next base: position 43,732,948 of record OX578147.1, on the reverse strand, counting down.
TTTACAAAAGTGTGTATTTCATATTTTGTATCGCATTAATATATAAAAGTGGGCATTCAAAATTCGCTTTTCAACTAAATATCTTCTTAAATATACAATATGTTTTGATTAAACTTGTTTCAAGAGATAAGACTCGGTCTAGAGATTATTCTACATATGTTTTCTCCCTCTGCCCACGAAATCAAAAAGTTGCGACCCACATTGAAATGAGAACACTGAAAGATTTTAAGCCAGAATTTTAGCTGGCGGATTTAAAATTGTGGTAAAGTCAGATATCATTTAAAGATTTCGGTATTCGTTTTAGTTTCTCATAATAGTATTGCCAACGCATCGGCCATTCAAATGCGGATATTGCCTTTTAAAATGTCATAATTGCCGGTTTAGAGATCTGGATGTATTAGATCAAAAATCGTTTAATTTTCTCATGAAAAAAAATACGTTATACTAAAAGTTATATAATATTTTATGCAAAAAAATAATATTTTGACTAAAGAGAATACTTCAACTAGAGAGAGTACTTCATCTAGAGAGAATACTTCGACTACTTCGAAGTACTACTAACTGCATAGAAAAGAGATAGTAAAAGATTTGAATCACGGGGTTAGATAGAAGACAGTACTCCTATGGATGAAACGATTGAAAATCACAAAATGCTTTGAGAATAATATCTAGATGTCGTTAGTGTTAGTAAAGAAATTTTTATTGTTAGTTGACACAAAGGAAAGGTATAGTATTGAGTATATATACATTTGATTATTTTCAAATTAAGGGCTCCTTCATTATGAGTATAATTAACTAGTATTAATTTCCCCCCTCCTTATATACATAATTTATAAGGAAAGTATTCTAACGGGGTCGAAAATTTGAATTCGAGTTTTCGACGGGAGAGCACGCTTTAAGTATCCCTGATCACGAATCAAACATTTTTTAAGTGATGTCTGTCTGTGTGTGTGTGTGTGTGTGTGTGTGTATGTGAGCCTGTGGAGACTATATCTCACGAACGAATGGAGCGATTCGAATGAAATTTGGTACAAAAATCACAACCCGTGAATACTGGAAGCCTACTGTTTTAAACGTTATTGAACGTTCAGAACCCCCCCCCCCTAAACTTTCGAGTGAAATTTTGAAAAATCATCAAAAATTCAAAACCTTTAATAAAGTTACGTAAATAGACATTTTTCATGTAATTTTTCCTTAGAAAACGATTGGCATAAGCTTTATAACGCTAGCATGAACTGCTCTCGAGATATTGCACATTTTTCAAACACATTTATCAAAAAATCCCATAAATTAAAAAAAAATATTAACTGTTGAGAAACATGTTCACTTTTCATATGTAATAAAATGCGATATATTTGGTGACATCATTCTCCATTCTCGTGGATCTAGCTCGTTCCATTCATGAGAAAAGATACTTTGAGTAATACTTTTGTATTTGAACGCCAATAGTCTTTTATCTGCTATAAGAATAACTTATTTATACGTCCATAACGCTTGGCGAGATTTTGGCGACGAATTTGTCGGATTGTCGCCAACATGGAGACTTTTTAAAATGTTGCCAAATTAACGAAAATCTAGCCAAATGGATAAAAATGACGCTAAATCAATGAAAATGAAGACTAATCCTCGAAAATTCAATATCTTGGAAAGAATATAAATATCTACTATAAAAATAATCTAAATTTTTTACTGTAAAAGTTGTAAATTCATAGCTTTATATAAGGAAAGTCATAGCTGTAGGATAGCGTACAGAATACATAGAGATAAAAATAGAGATAAAAATACAGAATACATAGAGATTGAAAGGTAAAATAATTTTAAATACGTCGGAATATTCTTTATTGTTTCAGTTCTACTTTGCGTTTCGCTAAAAATTTATTTTTTATAAAATTGACAATATAAATAAATATTTGAGATCTTTCGCCGTAGAAATGCATACAGTGCAGTACTACTTATCTTATCTCCACCACCTGAATTATTGTCTCAAACGATATTGGAGTTTTCTGAAATTCTCACTCCTTACTTTTACCTCCATGATTTGAAGCAAGAGTTTCAATTTGGAAATAAAATGGTGGAAACGCTAGTTTTCTTATAAGGATCTCAGGATCATTTGGGTTACCTACAATAGTTCTGGGAATAAATCAGAATTTAAAATGAGTATGTTACTCTTTGAAATGGAATTTTCTGTTGTGTTCAGGGATATAGGCTTAATAAAATGAAAATTGTTTTTTTTGGCAGATTACTTTTCCGAATTTGAAATGCAATCATAAAAATACGCTATTCTCATGCAGATATTTTGCTTCGTTTCCAATTCAAAATACTTCATGTCCTTTCAATATCTTTTAAGTTTCGTAAAGTATAATAGATAAAACGGTAGAATAAATTCAAGGGATTTGCAGGTTTGTTTAACTGTTTATACCTATTGTTATGGTTAGTTTGTCATACATAGTATTGAGAAAGTATTGTTTTCATGAAAATTTTCGATTTCGAACTTTTGATGATATGTGCTTTAAGATCTCCTGCACACGTTTTGATTATTTTTGGAGTAAAGTCCGTTTGTCTGTCTGTTAGTATGTGTGTGGTCGATTTTTTGTGTACAAAATTGCGATCACCAAGAAGCATGGATTTTCACAAAAACGTTACATCCGGCTTCTATATCAAAAAATCTAGAACTAGAGATAATATATTTTTAATTGCGAGTGAAAATTTCGAAATTTATTTTAAATTTCATATTTTTGATATGAATGCATGTTCATGCATAAAAGAGTTTTTATGGCTAAATAATCATGAGACTTTATAATTCAATCATTGTTGTGAAAAATAGGTGCGGTACATTTTTTTTTTGTTCATGACGTCATTAGCCCCCTTCGGGGGGTAATTTACTCGCCCCCCCTGAGGGTGCATTGTCAAGTATGGCATCAATCGAAAAATTCTTTAAAACTCTTTAAAGTGAAGGGTAACACGCTATAATGAAATCATTTCAAGCTATAATATCGATTTTTCAAATTTTTTTGTAAAATTTGAAAAAAAAAAAAATTACTAAAATAGATTCTGGTATGAAAAAGTTGAAATGAGTCACAGTACAGTTAATTCCCTGTTTATACCCTTATTTATTATAGAACTATAACTGTTCAAAAGTGACTTAATTCAAATACTGAATGTGATTTTGAGCTGAAAGGCAAACATTAAATCACACTAATTGCCAGAGATGTATATAGAAACTCATTTTAAATATAATTAACAAATCTATTAACTGAAAATACAGAGCTTCTTGTGAAAATACAAATACTCAAAGTTCAGGACATGTGTCGCATAGCTAAAGTGCTAACGACGGTGCAGAACGTTAAAGTGTGCCGAGGAAGAAACCGTTAGTATATAACGGAAAAATACACATATACCGGCACTTACCAAAATTCCAATAACAAGTTGTGATAATGCGTTGTGTTAACATCTTGCGATAATCTATTGCGATTACCCATTGCGATAAACACTGCGATAACCCAAAACGTTTCTCCGTCCAATGAACCATTGGATGCTCAGCAAGCAAATGAAGGAATGTGGATCAATTTGAGCATAGTCAAATGGCAGACTAGAGGTGGAGAATGATAATAGAACATATAGCATCTACTTTCTTTGGGTGCGATGGTAGACCTACCTCCTCGCGGTACACACTAGAAATGTTTCATTTCTAAAACGGCTAAAAGGTCTACTACATTGGCATGCGGCAACTAGTGCAGCACTACAGGCTATTGAATCAGGGGCTTGTCCAACCTCCGAGGAAATGCTTGAATGCCAATTTTTTTTTGGAGGAAATGAGACTAGGGGGTAAAGAAATTGCCTTACAAAGGATCCCCGGATATTGTGGCCTTTACGGAAACGACCAGGCCGATAAACTTGGAAAAAAAAAGACTAAAATAGTTCAAAAGATATCTACAAATTGCTCCTTCCATTCTGTAAAACTATATAATCGCAAATTTTTGAAACAAAAACGGAAAGGAGAACTTATGACGCGTGTCTCAAATAAGAGCTGGAGGGATATATTGTAAAAGAAAATAGCAGACAAACCTCGGGAAAAAGCAGTGGCCAATTTTAGGCTTGATATTGGTCACGATTGCTTGGCGAGCCATATTTATCGTGTTGGTATTTTTTCAGCCCAAATTGCCCACTTTGCGGGTTAAATGAAGAAATGGACAGGACCCACATCGGAAGGTGCCCGGCGCTACGTGGAGCTTCTGAGGTGGAGAAGTATTGGAACGCTAGAGGCCAAATGATGAGATATTGACTTTTCACGTTATATGTTTCGAATTCTGGTCTGTCTGTATAATGTCTATCTTTTTCTCTGTCACTGGAATAAAACAAATCTACTTTCTTTATTTAACGTATTTTAAATCATAGAAATCATAGGTAAGGCATGATATTAAATGAGAACTTTCTTAATTTCACTTATGAGCAAATATCCTTAATTTCAAGCTCACAACAATACAAATTCAATCAAGCAATAACATTAAGTTAAGCATTTTTATATGACATTCTTTATACAATGGAATTTCCATCTACAACATTAATTCTGCAGAACTATTCCTTGAGTCAATTTCATATTTTGAAATACTGGAATTTAATCAGTAGGAGTTAAATTTTCCAAATAAAATCATCGATCGAACAAGAAAAGGAATTTAAATGACTTACAGTTTGGGGTTTCGTTGGTTGTTCTCAACGACACAGGGTTTGGATCTGACCTTTAACTGGACACTCGATTCTGGTTCAATCCGCAGGGAATAACAGGAAATTAATCATAACGAAAGTTCGCACGGAATGGGACCTCATGCAGAGATATGTAGATTCGAAGTAAAAGCATGGAATTGGTTCTTATGCATTGAAATGATCAAATCGAAATAACTGCTGGACGCTGGATTTCACGTCGAGAATTTTTAGATCCGATAACCTTGCATGGAATGGGACCTCATGCCAATGCATGCAGTTTAGGTACAATTGCATGGAATTAGATCTCATGCCCAAATAAGTTAACTCAATAGAATTGTATGGCATTTGACTGCATGGTGTTGATTTTACAAACCGGAACGAAAAACATGGAATTAGACCACTTGTTAAATTTGGATATTCCGAACCATTTGCATGGAATAGGACTTCATGCCGAAAATTAATTAACCATGCTATACAAAAGAATGACGTCTTTTAGAATCAATTCGATACATTCCTCCACACTCTAATGCCGCCTAGTTCCATAGACGTTGAGTTCGATACCCGACTCACACGATGGCCTACATCCGTCCCCTTCGACGATCCGAATCCCAAGAAGCTTCGAAAGACTCCAAACTTCGCCTAATATTCCATTCACAAATTCAAATCTCATTCGCCGAAGCAAGAAGCAGGCGACGAAGGGAAAAACAAATAAACAAGACAAAAGCCGGGCAGAACAGAATCTTCAAAACCCATACATTTCTACCTAAACAGAAATAAATTCACGAAAATGGCTCCAAAAACGTTCTCACAAGCTGTCGAGCGAAATCTCGCTACGACACATGTTATCTACAGGGTGATCCAAAAAAGTCAGGAAAACTTTAAAAATTAATAATTCATGAACTAAGATATATAGATGCCGTTTCCACAGAAAGAATGGAAATGAAGCTGGATTTTTATCAAGAAAAAATATTGTTAGTATAATTTACATTTCTACCAACAGATGGCTCTGTATTAGGTACATATATCTGATTATGCACATTATCAGACGGCGTAAAAAGTGCATCTGTAGTTGATAACGCCATTCTTGAAGCAGATACTAGTGGTAGCCGATCTGTCCTATATAATGTATCTTTTCCCATGTAATGTAAACTAAGTACCTAATACAGCTCCATCTGTTGGTAAAAATGTAAATTATACTAACAATAATTCTTTTCTTGACAATAAATCCGGCTTCATTTCCATTCTCTCTCTCTTTCTGTGCAAACGGCATCTATATATCTTTATTAGTTCATGTATTATTAATTTTTAAATTTTTACTTGACTTTTGGATCCCCCTGTAGAACAACATGCATAAACTACACTTAAACACAACTACAATAGTGGTGCAATTGGAAACTTATTCTAAATGATCACCCCGAGTTAAACATAATATACAGGATAGCGATTACCTTCAGGAAGGATGACTGATTTAAATAAACATGTGCACTCTTAATTCTCTTCTAAGGAATAATAACAAATTCGCAGTTGGGAATAGAACTTCCAAAACGCTCTCCAAGCCAAAGAAATCAACTCCGTTTCAAGGATAAAGGATCTTGGTGTACGAGGTCCCAGACTGACAGAGGAAAATTAATTTGCAAAGCGCCTAGCCAAATTTTGGCTGTAGAGACTCTCAGAGATTCATTTCTCAGAAATTCTGATCTCTGAGATCAGAATTATGTATATATATAGATAGATATGTATTTTATATAAATATATATATATATATATAAATATATATATATATATATATATATATATATATATATATATATATATATATATATATATATATATATATATATATATATATATATATATATATATATATCAGTGATGACTGAGTCAGAACTAGCCAGGGTTTAAGCTGAGTTAAAAATTTCTTTAGAGATCATTTGATTGGCCCATATCTTCTACCATGCCTACTGGACGGCAGGACATAGCTCCTATTTTTACAGGAGATATTCCCACAGTTACTGCAACATGTTTCTGCCAACATTAAAGCATGTATGTGGTTCCAACACGACGGAGCACCACCCCTTTTCAGCGTGGATGTGCGGCACACATTAGATGCTACATTCCTAGGGCATTGGATTGGTCGGGGTGGTCCCATAGCTTGGCCTACACGATCGCCTGATCTCTCCTGTCTCGACTTTTTCTTATGGGGCCTAATGAAAAGTCTCATTTACGATCTCATTACGATAGCCCCATCGACTCCGACGAAGATCTTGTTGCTAGGATTGCTGTTGCTGCAGGTGTTGTCCAAGATATGCCGGGTGTTTTTGCTAAGGTGCGCCGCTCGCTACTTGGCAAGAGTGAAGCATGCATTACTGCTGGTGGTCTCACTTTTGAGCAGTTTCTGTAACTTTTCCATGCATTCTGCAACTTCTGTCACTAAAACGTACTTCGTGCCTACTCTGAACTTTTTGTGTTTCCTCTTTTCACGAGAGAGTCATCATTTCCTCACCTTGTATACACACACACACATATATATATATATGTATGTATGTATATGTATATATATGTATGTATATATGTTTATATATATATATATATATATATATATATATATAAGAAAAAGAGGAAAAGATCCAATGAAAGAAAAGTGAGAAGCTGTAACACGAAAATCCAAATATCTGACAGGCTTACGAAATAAAAGTATAAATCAACAAATCCTCAAGCAAATGGAAACAACTAAAAAACAAATAAATAAAATAAATATACGAATCAACAAGTCAATGAAAAGTATCGAAATACAAAGGTATGGAATCGAAAAATGAATAACAAACAAAATCAAGCACAAACGCTATACACGTGGACAAGGCTCTAAGCCTAAATCATAAATTGTTCACTTCCACAAAAATCGTATTCATGCCCAAGTTTTTTGTTGAAGCAAACACAAAAATGCATATTTCTGAAGTAATAGACAGATTACATCTATAAACTATTTCTACTTGGACGACATACATAAATAAGAAAAATAAAAGAAAAAATGGATACCAAAAAACGGACTGAAAAAACACACAAACCTAGTAAGCACGGGAACACAGAAAGAAGTGACAAGTGTTGCCATTCACAAAGGAATAAGATATACTGTTGCCATTCCTAAGAAATAAATAACAGCAATACGAAAAGACATGTAGAAGAGATAATATACCATAAAGCGAGGCAATAAAAGAAAAGCTAATGTCTAAGTGGATGTATAAATAAAATATTAAAACAAGAGAAGGGAGATGTCAGGCTAAAATCTAAATCAATATTAAATAAATAAAATTCAAGAAAATCCAGCTATTCTAAATTTTTTAATTATACCATTTAAAAATAAGAGGGATATTTATATAAATTGCTGGTAAACTTTAGATTATCTATGTGAAAGCCCCAGGCCGTCCGGCTCGTCCAGAGGACTTGGAGCAGCAAAATGGACGACCGGGAAGTAGATTATCAATGTGTAAAACATGAAATTTTTTATCAGATAATCTATATGTTCTAAAAAGGTGATTAAGAATAATATTTCTAAACAATGGAAACGATATATTGTATATATATATATATGTGTGTGTGTGTGTATGTGTATGTATATACATGTCCCGGGTGGTTAGAATTAAAACACCTCTACTCTGAGCTCTCTATACATCGAATTACTCAGTGTAAAGTCTCCAAAATTGTTGAACCTACTATTCAAGACATGGGGAAAGGGATTACGTGAAAAAAAAATTAGTTCCAGAAACACCGACAGGTGGTGCTGTACAACAGAAAATATGCTGAAAGGACACAAAATAATCACACAAAAAAAAACACATGCGATATGGAATTTTTCCTTTTTAATTTCTTCTGCTGTTATGAAAAGAAATGAAGAATAAAAAATTGAAGAAACTTAAACTATCATTGTAACTGCAATTTCGCACTGTAAGCACACAAATTTGCATAAAACCTTGGTTTGCAGCTATACTATGTTCCGGGCATAAAACTGGGAAATTTTCATTCTTATCAGCGATGGCTGTCACACTGTCAGAACGCGCTTTGCTTGTGAAGCTGATTTATGAAAACAAAGGACATGCTGCAGCTGTACTTCGAGAGTTTCGTCGACTTAAGAATTTGCGCAAAGGACCATTACTTCCACAAGCTCTCAGGAGAATGATCGCTCGATTCGAGAAAACTGGACATCTTGGAGTTCAGCCGGGTCGACGACACAAATCGACTCGTTCAGATGTCGTTGACGATGTTGCCACCGCTATTGTTGAACAATCAATGGATAACGTTATAGGCTGTAGTAGTGCACGTGGAGTGTCACGACACTTGTGTGTTCCCTACAGCACAATGCGGAACGTACTGAGAAACATAGTGCATTTTTTCCCGTACAAAATTAGTCACAATCACCACTTGCTGACCATTAACAGGGAGAAGCGACTGACCTTTGTATTGACATTTTTCGCTAGAGTTGAAGTGGATGCATCGTGGCCATGGCAGATTCTATGGAGTGATGAAGCGCATTTCCATCTAAGTGGAACAGTCAACACCCATAACTGTCGGATTTGGGACACCGAAAACCCTCGTACCTTCCAAGAGATTCCACTTCACTCACCGAAAGTTACAGTCTGATGTGGATTCACAGTCACATTCATTCATGGACCTTTCTTTTTCGTAGAGGCTACTCCCAATGGCCCTGTGACATGCACCGTGACGGCCAGGAGATACAAAACATGCTCGAAAAGTTTGTTACACCCCAACTGCAACAGCACCAATGTCTTGATTCAATTACCTTTATGCAAAATGAAGCGCCTCCACACAATGGACTCTGTGTACAGCAGTTTCTTCGACAACATTTTACTAATAGTAGAGTAATTAGTCGTGCGTTTCCGACAACCTGGCCATCTCGTTCTCCAGATCTTAATCCCTGTGATTTTTGGCTGTGGGGATACTTAAAAAGTCTTGCTTATCAAGGACGTCTGGTAACCTTAGCAGATTTGAAAGACAGTATCACTGTGCATGTGAAAAGTATCTCAATCGATAACTTGCGATCCGCAGTTGAACAAGTTGTTCACAGACTGCAAATTTTACATCTTGAAGAAGGGAACTATATTGAGCAGCATTCCCTGCATCGATAAGGTCCTTGTGATACGAATGTTTGGTACGTTCGAATAAAATGTGTTACAAATGTGTATTCTGTGTCTTTTCAGCATATTTTCTGTTGTACAGCGCCAGCTATCGGTGTTTCTGGAACTAATTTTTTTTCACATAATCCCTTTTCCCATGTCTTGAGTAGTAGGTTGAATAATTTTGGAGCCCTTACACTGAGTAGTTCGATGTGTAGAGAGCTTAGAGTAGGGGTGTTTTAATTCTAACCACCAGGTATATACAGGGGTTGCCCAAAATAATAATTTAAACTCCTGGGGAAAGGAGGTCTTACGCACTTAATAAAGTGTTGCGACATCTTTCGCAGATAAACTGTTTGAATCTTCCTTGGAATGGATGCGTACAATGCCTAGATGGTTGCAAGTGGTATTTGGCATCATTCTTCACACAGAAACTGCTCCAATTCAGTGAGTGATGCTGGAGGAAAATAACGGGATCTGACCCTATTTTTCAACACAGACCACAGTGACTCGATGATGTTTAAGTTTGGTGATTGTTCAAACCAGGGAAGGTTTGTAACGTCAGCATCATATTCTTCAAACCATGCTTGTTCCCGCTCACTGGATGGGGGCTTTATCATCATGAAAGATGAAATCCACTGTAGAAAACAATGTCTGTGCTATAGAATGGACGTGGTCCTCCAAAATGTTTACATTGTCGCTTCCAGTTATCCTCCCTTCTAAGGTGATAATGGGACTAGCGGAAAACCACGATATCACTGCCCAAAGTATGATCGAAACGCCACACTGCTTTACGATAGGAACGAGAGAACCGGAGTTGTAAGCTTCTGCCGGTGTTCTCCACACGTACATGCGTCCACAGGTGGGGAATAATGTGAAGGCTGATTCATCATAAAACAGTACATGTTTGCTGGCATCCGTAGTCCGCGTTTTATGTTCCTAGCACCACTGTACGCTCCGTTTTTCATTTCGCTGTGATACAAGGGATTTCGCAATATTAGCTCTGTCATGAATTCCTTGATGATGCAATTTCCTTCGTACCGTATTGGCAGAAAATGACTTCTGTAGATGCATATTAAGCTCAGTGGTCACTTTTATGGCAGTGGTCTTCTTATTTGCAGTGACAATCCTCTTTAATGCTTTTCTGTCTCGGTCAGTGAGTTTCACTTTCCGTCCACAATTCTGTCTCTCAGACGATGTTTTGCCACGAACTTTGTATGCTATCATGACCTTGGACCAGTACCTCTCGATACCCCTATTAAAATTGCAACGGCGGTGACCAGCGCACCTACTAGAGGGCCCGTAAAATCTGCCCTCTTTGGAACTCTGTCAGATCACTCATTTTGTCAGATCACTCATATATATATATATATATATATATATATAGCTTTTTTAGAGCTTTTTCAGTTATAATTTCAGAATGTTTCATTTTACAAGTTCCCAAATGATATACAATAAATAATTCGTGGACATATCCATGTGTTCTTTATTGATTTCGAAATCCTTTTAGGGAACAACTTGTTTTGCAAACGAAAGATCTATATTTTTAGTAAAGGGAATAAAAACACTTGTAAATGAAAAAACACATATATTCCTTCGTAGGTTTATGGGTTCATAAAGCTAAAAGCAAGAGTTTTATTGCTTTTCTCTCGTAAAATACTAAAAAAAAAAAAGATATTCCAAACCCTTTTGGTATTAGATATGTCACTGAAATGGAGGAGAAAAAGATCTCGTTATGTATTCTGCTTAAAGCGGAACAAAATTAGTTGATTTATACATTTGACTTCAGTAATACGAAGGGGAAATGTTAGGAAAAAAATTATAAATATTATTTAGGTTGTTTCTGTGTTGCATTTATATATAGTTTTCATTTTGGCTATAGTGTTTGCTCACATTTGTTAGAGTTTGCTTTTATTCATTATTGATGATCTTTTAGTATAACTTTTTTTGCGCTTGCTGTAAGCTTGGTATAGATTTCTTTTATATCCAACCAGTATTAATTGACTTATAGAAACAATATATTTTTATCAATAAGTAAAGTAAAACTTCTAATAACTCGAGGAAGACTCTTAATAATTTCAAAATGATGGTGATAATATTTGTTTTGGTAAATAAATAAGTCTACAAATGTACACATTTGAAAATAGGAAAGATATTTGATTGCTTATTATTTCTATTACTTAGCATAAAAATGTGTAATAACTTGCAAAAGATGTGTTAAGTTTTAGTAGTGTTTTATTTCGAAATAATAAATTACATTAAAGATATGAAGTGAATTTGATTTTCGAAATATATGATTTTTGACACACGATGCACTGATAATTCTTTCATAGCTAACAATGATCTTCGACAATATTTGTGGTGGTTAGTAAATTGAAATTAAATGCTTTTCCTTGCTACTTCATGTAAAAATTTCTAAATGTTAGGCTTTTCCTTGTTATTCCATTTAAATACCTCTAAATGCTATTTTATGTACATTGCTAGGATCCATAATATTCTTTATTACAATTATATTTTAAATAATTCATCTCTATCTCGATGTACTCATATTATTGATTTATTTGGCACTTTTGATGATACTTTTAACTTTTAGAGACATATCGATAATATTATTAAAAGAGCCTACCAAAGACTTGGTTTCACCTTAAGACGATCCCGTGCTTTTGCCAGTTCTGATACGATTATTTGTATTTATAATACCCTTGTTAAACCAATTTTGGAATATTGTGCAATAATTTGGGACCCTGCTTACAATCTGATTCTCAACGGATAGAAATCGTGCAAAATAAACTATTACGTACTGTTGATTACAGATTGACTGGATATTATCCTTATGATATGCATAGAAGGGAACTCAGACAGAAATATAGTTTAATGTCTCTTAAAAAAAGAAGAAGCTGGTCCTGCCTCTTGTTTTATTATAAGGTTTTAAATACTACTATTGATTGCCCTATTTTACTTTCTTGCCTGGAATTTCACATACCTGTCAACAATACCAGGACAAAAACTCTTTTTCACAATACTACTGTTAAACACAACTACATTAAATGCTATTCTATCTATAAATTTGTTGAACTATATAATACCTATTGTGCTGATATTGATATATTTAACTTGATTCCTGCCTGTTTTAAAGAAGCTTGTTTCAATTCGCTCGACATGTTTACTACTACTTAGTATTCTTGTATCTGATGTTCTGTACTTTTTAATTTCTTGTGTGGCTACTGTAACTGGATTTTATCTGTAGTTGCCACGTAAATTGAATAAAATAAGAATAAATAAAATAAAATAAAATAAAATATTTTCAAAATATTTAAATCAACCTATATTTTCCAAAACCATAAGACGATAAGAGAGAGTTATAAGAATTATGAAACTAAGCTGAGGAACATATTTTATATATGTATATAATACCGACTGTGTTTCTATGTGTTCATAGTCCATGACTATGCATACACAGTAAAATTATCATAAACTTCCCTGACAAGATTATAAAAAGAGGATTTTAATTCAATCAAAGCTGGAAGAAACAATTCTATTCTATGCTTAAAGGAATCGCTGGTAAAAGAAATAAAGGTCACATATTTTCTATATTTATTGTTGTGCTGCATTTAGAATCTGTTGCAAACGTTTTCGCATCGTGCAGATATGATGAATATTTCCATTATTCTGAGATTTTGTCCAGTCAGCATAAATGCGAACATGACAGTTTAATCGGAAAAGGTATAAAAGTAATAGCATAACGGAAATGACACAAATATGTATAATGTATTATATTTCAGGACAGAAATAAATAAATAAAGCTATATATTCAGGAATATTTCGTTGAGGTGTGTAAATGATTCTTTTATATATTATAGCTGATATATATCTTTTATATATTGTGGGAGCTGGGTCAGTACAAAACAGCACCTACTGACTCCACCACCCACAACTTCGTGATCTTAATTTCAAAATGCCAAAGAGACATAATTTTAACAAATATATTCTCAAAAATGTATCAGCAAAAACACCAGGTTCAAGATTTAAAGGAGTTCCCAGTTTAGGGGAATTAAATATCCCTAAATGAAGTACAGTGAGTAAAGTAAAAATACAGACACAAATAAATAGGCTCTTTTTCACACAACTTAAATATTGATTTATTTTAGATTTTTCGAAGAATTCAGTATGTGTATTTTAACCTTCAAATAATAAATAAACTTCAGAGCTTCACTTATTTTAGACATATTCAAGAAACCAATTGCTCTGGTAAAAAAATATATAGCATTCAAATAATCAAATTATTCATAATCATATGATCTTAAATCAGTTCTAATTTAACTTTAAATATTTTAATATGAGCCATTTTAATTATTGAATTTAATTTCATCATGCCAGTACCGCTTCGGAAACATTGTTTCCGGAAAAAGAAAATTTACCTTGATACAAGTTTAACAAATTTGGAGCTCAGATTCGCATCAAGATACCACGGGTTTTGAGCCGGGAATTCAAGGGTTCACAGGGCGAATTTCCCACGTAGATTCCAAAATCTTTAGAAACCGAACTTCCGAATACAACTCTTCGAATTGAAACAAAGCCGCCATTCAACCCTCTCAATTTCCAGAGTCGTCGTCGGAAATGTTCCTGGAATGGAAAAAATATAATTTAGAATAGATTTGCATCAGGATGATTAATGAAAAGTTCCAGGCTCCTCTTCTTCAGCTCCAGATGAACGGCAAGCCATTTTGGCCAAAAGCCTTTGTTTAAGTCTTTCGACAAATTTCACCAGCGTCTTCCATCTGCGGGTTCACCAGCTCGAAGAGAGCGAAAAATGGGTCCTCTGAGCCCACGCAAGTTCTCCTACGCAAAAAATGCGCCTCTTCCTGATTGGACGGCGCGCTCACATAGCAACTACACAGCCAACACGTCACGCTCCACGGCCAGACACTAAGTCCAGACAATCCAACGATTTCTCGACGAAATGCGCTTTTTAATGTAATTTCAATGGAAACAAGTGTTAGTAAAAACACTGTACTGGCACGAACGGAGAGAAGGATGTTTCTCTTTCAGAAAATACAAAAAGGCTCATGGCGCAGAATTGCGACATGACAATATTATGGCTGATATATATCTTTTATATATTATAGCTGATATATATATCTCTCTCTATATATATAGCTGATATACCTGGCGTTTCTCATAATTTGAAATGTGTGTCAATTTTATTAGTATTCCAAATTATATTGTTCCTAAAAATGTATTAAAATATCTAATTAATTCCCCTCAAAATGATGTATAAGAATCTATGTTCTCGATACACAAAATAATTTTCGTAGGTAAATCGGAAGAATAAAACACCCTGGTTCTATTTGCAATCAATGTGATAATTATAAAATTTTTAGTGAAATTAAAAGTTTGATCAAGTGAAATATGATGAGTCATTGTCGAAGAAGTGCGGTTACTTGTAGAAGACCATCACTTGTTGAAGATCGTTACTTGATAGCCAATTGTTGAAGATCGTTACTTGATCGTCAAGTGTTGAAGATCGTTACTTTATCGTCACTTATTGAAGATCGTTACTTGATCGTCACTTGTTGAAGACCGTTACTAGATCGTAATTTGTCGAGCAAGAGTCGTCACTTGTTGAAGATTGTTACTTGAACGCCACTTGATTCGTCACTTGTCTAAGAAGATTTCAAAACTGATTTAAAACTTTAAGAAATTAAAATATCTCAATAAAATTATATCTATGGAAAACACATCCATTTTCTTTGTTGAGACGATCGTTATTGTTTGCCAGCTACGGTCAAATGTGCCATCTTTGCAATTACTAAACGATACTAAACATATTCATTCAAGTTTTAACTGTTGAATTTTAATTTTAAACGATTACCAGTTCAATGTATATATTCAATTTTTCGCATTGTGTTAACGAGAATTAAGCTTCAATAAAATATTTCAGAACTTAGAGGATAGAATGACTTTAATTTTATGAGAATTTCATATAAAACTAACTAATATTAAACTAAAAACTAAAAATAAATTTTATGTTTGTAATGCACATTAATTAAATACTACGAGAAAGGATAATAAAAATGAGTAAGCTAATTTAATGCATAAATTCATAACAAAATGGGACATATTATGATAATGACGTATTTTGGATAAAACTTATCCTTGGTTATCTGCAATATATGGAATGGTTTTATGGTTATCTGCAATATACAGAAAATATTTTATATATGTTTTGTAATTCTCTCATCATTGGAGTTTTATTTGCTATCAGTGTGGAAAATATTTTGGATGCTTATGAAAGGTCAGTTGTTCTTTGTTTATATTATACGCCTTTATAACAGTATATTTTAGTTTTCAAATATTTTTTCCTTGATGATATATGGATCTTGCAAAGTTAAATTAATATAAATGTAACATTACCGTATAAATATGTGAATTTAATTTTACGTGATGTCTAGTGGCGTGCTATCCGAGGGCATTAAACTTACCAAATATGTGGTTTTACATATTTTACCTCAACCATTTAATCTACTACAATTAATACCACGACTGTTGATGATGATGCGTTGTGTGCTGAAGAATGAATATAGAAAATATGTTGCTTATACGTTTCATATGCGTTAAAATTAAAATAAAAACAAATAATAAATTTACTTCACATCTTTATATGGTAATGTGATATAGGATCGATAAAATAAAACTGTCCCGGAAAAAGGTTCTAATGATCTCGTTGCTATTTAGATTACGTTTTCACGAAATTCCGAAAAAAATTTTCCGGACCAGTTTTATTTTGGCAACCCTGTATATATAAATACAGGGTTGAAAAAATAAAACTGGCCCGGAAAAGGTTTTTCTGAATTTCGTGAAAACGTAATCTAAACAGCAAGGAGATTATTAGAAGACTTTTCAGGACCAGTTTTATTTTATCAACCGTGTATTTATATTAATGTGCATATGTTTCATACGCAAATTAATATAAATGTAACATCAGCATGTAAAGATGTAAAGTTAAATTTATTTGATGTCTAGTGGCGTGCGATTCGAGGACATTATATTTGCCAAAAATGTGGTTTTTCATATTTTACCTCAACTATTCAATCTACTACAATCAATACCACGATTGATGATGATGCGTCCTGTGCTGAAGAATACATATAAAATACATTATCTATCAATAACCCATTTGCTATAAAGACCGAAGTTTTAAAACTCGAACCTAGAATTTGCTAAAAGGAAAATAATTAAAATGCTGGAGCCTTTAAAAAACAAAGAGATTTATACAATTATATATTTGTTTTCAAAGCATATTTTAGAAAATTATCAGTACTAAAAACATAACAAGTTGACAAAAATGTATTAACAACTTTGTCTATGAGAAGTCATAAAGTGATGACTCGTGGTGAAATTTATACTAAAATACCAGTTCTAAAAAGCTGATAACCTCATAAAAAGTGTAAATACTTTGGATGAGATACGGTTTTGCTAGGCTGGAGGTCATAGATGTTGGTAGCAAGGAATAAATAGCTGGAGAGTATTTCGGTGTATTTTGATTTTGTACATCGTCACTGACTATAATTCACACACATTTTTTCATGACTTTTAGAGTTCAGCTTGTCGTTTTGAGAGTTTGAAATTATTTGTGAACACCTCGGCTTCTACTTGCTCCAAGAAATTTTTCCTAAGCTTCGTCCTCTCTCTTAGCCTAATGATGCCTGTGATACTGTTATATTATGCTTTCGTTTCACTGATTGGATATGAAGTATTCAGAGCGTACCCTCTCGCGGTGAAAATTAGAATCTCCTTAGGACTACGAGATGTTATATATAACTGTCTATTTTGGGCAACTTAAATTCTGCTCAATTATTCGAGGTAATTTAGTTTTATTGTCATATAGAACATTTCGCACCATCTGAGTGGTCATTGAACTGAACATCTCTTTGTATTGAAAATAATGAATCTCCAAATCAATATGTATCGCCAAATAACCCAAATTGACTCGATTTTTGCCATGCATAATTTTATCTAAATAGTAATGCAAAATTATCCCTTGTACTGTGCAAAATTAGCACTTTTTATAAATTGGAAATGTTTAACTATTACTGAAGCATTTTGAATAACATAATGCCATTTAAAAGCAGTGTCAATAGTTTTGTTGTGAGGTAAGAGTGCATGCAGTAAGTCTGGATCATAAATAGATTTTACAACGGGCGAATTGTCATACATGCTGTACACAACTTTGCAGTGATGTGGATCAATTGCATAAGAGGTGCGCGGCAAACGCAAAACCAAGTTAGACTACAAATAAAAAATGCAATATTTGTTTTATTGTCTTCACAATTGGAGTGAGCGGATAGAAACATATTTTTTTCAGTGCCAGCAGCTCTGCTGCTGACGGCTTTTTGGTTTTTTCTTGTTGGTTTAGCCTTATGGGAAGTACTAAGCATGTACTCCAAATAAAGTTTCACTTTGGTGCTAACAGTAGCAGTAGTGCCCATGTCTAACAGAGTACTTATTACTTTCCCTGCAATACATGGCAATGTATAGGGAAAGTAATGGAATCATGCCTAAAATCGCAACTCGAGTTTTCGATGGATCTACAGGTTTCGAGACCTCTAGAATACGAAATATCTATTTTTAGCTCGACGTCTGTGCGTGTGTTTGTCTGTGTGTCTGTGCAATGTATGTATCCACACTAGCACAAAAACTAATGGGCCGAATTTCATAAAATTTGCTAGGTAAGTCACTTGGGTGTGACCCTGGTGCTGATTAGATTTCAGTACAATTCGAAATAAAAGAACCCGCCTTTTTTTGCGAAATAACCCGCAAAACTTGCCTGTATCCACTTTAGCTTAAAAACTAATGGACATAATTTCACAAAATTCGGGTGATAAGTCACTTGTGGGTTGTTCTGGTGCTGATTAGATTTTGGTAATATTCGGAAAAAAATAACATGAATTTACATGCAAACTGGCTCACAAAAATCTTCATAATCTGAAATAAAAACTACGTATGTTCAAATATATCCATTGAATGCTAGTTTTATACGTAATTTTTAACGAAGAAATTAATAAGACGAACCCCATTAGACTAGGACTAGCCGTTCCCGAGATATTTTATTTTTTTCATATTTTCTATACGCCACCTTTGAACATATGTCCAGTTACTAAATGAAAACGAAAATTGAATTAAAAGTGAATTAAATTTAATTAAAATAAAGAGAACATGGATATAAGTCTGCAGGGAAAGTCATGTGCTGCCTACATCAGATTTTTTTTTATTTGCAATCATTGACGTTATTGCAAATCCAACATGAGCCAAACGAGTAATTATCTAGATGAAATTGAATGTTTAGAAGCAATAATCCTTTATGTCAAATTACTAACCACCCAGACAACAAGACGACAAATCTGATCTGGGCAGTACATGACTTTTCTACAATCTCAGATTCAATTTATCTTTCTTTAATTGAGTTTAATTGCACAAAAGTAGTGAAATAAGATGTAATAAATAAAAGAAAAACGCAGATAATTATTTGAAATACACTGGTTTTGTGGTTTTTGTATTTTCAAAGGCGGCATTGAAAAAATGTGAAGAACACAAATATCTTGAAAACAGTTAGTCTTAGAGTAATGGCGTTGATCTTATTCTTTTCGTCTCCAATAATTACGTATAAAGCAAACATTTAATCGATACATCATATTTTGTCTTTTATTTCAGGTTCTACGATTTTTGTGGACCTTTTGCGAATCGTACCAAATTCGAATCAGCATCAGTTAACTCACCAGTGGTATCTTAGCACCAGATAAATTTTATAAAATTTGACTCATTGGGTACAAATTGGACAATAATGCATCATACAACTGTTTCTATGTTGCCCTGGATGCCCTTTGTCAGTGCAAGAGAACGCTCTTGCACTGACGAATGGGATACGGCCTATCATCGAAACAGCTGTATGTTGCATTTTCTTGTTATGTGTGCTTATATGCGTCTCTCAAGTTTTTCTTATGTGCATCTTGCTAAAGCCATTTTCGATATTATACCTGTTTTACCCTTTATACCTAATGTACCCCTTTATACTTCACAGAATGTATCCTCCCAAACGATTTGAAACATATGCAAGAAATAAATCTATTTCAAATATGCCCACTTGTCAATGCTAGGATACCATTCATACGTCAAGTTTCGCAGGAACAGAAATCGGATGAAATTCTTTGAATATTCACTATAGAAAACGGACTGTCAAAATCATGTGACATTCGCATACCAAATAATACAACTTATCACATTACATTTTACAACAGAATATGGTGATATTTTCTGAAATAGAAATAGAATAGAATAGTTTTATTTTTATTTATTTGTATTTATTTTCACATTTATTTTACATGTATTTTGTATTCATTTCGTTTAATTTTTGAATTTTTTGTATTTATTTTGTGTCTATGTATTTATTTTAGAAGTTATGAAAGGAAGATAAATCTCACGAATTTATGTACAATAGAAAATGCTGTACTGAACTCTATAAAGAAATTTTCCTCAGTATCAATATACATTTCGGTTTCATATAGGAAAATAGAAAAACTATTAAAAGCCTATATATAAAATACTATGTTAAAAGAAATCATACGAATTTTCGCCCTTGTAATGCGAACAGACACTTTTGAAATTTTTATGGACCCGTAGATAGTCATGATGGGCTTCAACTTTTGATTTAAGCTTTAATTAATCAAATGTTAATTAAAATAATTTTAGCATTGCCAATATGGGCAAATAATTAATTGGTCGAGCCTATTTCTAACTTCTATGTGATTGGTTGATGGCAGAAACGAAATAAAGATAGCCCAGGACTGAGCAATTATATGTTTTATTGCTGGCTACTTAGGAGAGTTTTGCGACTATGATTGCCATCTATATAATAAAAGGCAATGTATGTGTGTCTGTCTCTGTGTATGTGTGTGTCTTATACACTACAGGCTCATCGACCGCGCATCGCAGAGCTACGAAATTTGGCAATCGGAAACCCGAGGTGGGGAGGTGACATATGAAAACCGATTTTTAAAATTTGAATTATGTTTTTGTTATTTAATGTTTTATGCGATTTCGACCGTTTTATCCACTTTTCCCCTTTTTTCTCCAACATCCAGACGTCGTAGAAAAAAACAAATCACACGACCGGAAAGAGCAGACAATTGCAAGTAAAAATATATATCAATTTCAAATCTCAGGGACAAATTCTAATATTTTTTAAAGATTTTAAAACAAAAGTCACTTTCGGTTAAAAGAAAACAAACTTTCGTTTTTAAATCCTCGAGTCGGGAAAAGTATCGACAATTTCGACTAATAATTTACATTTTTAGAAAGCTGAAAGATCAGGCTTTCTTACAAGCCCAATATGGTCAAGAAATAATAAAAAGTAGACTTGCAATCCGTATTTTAAGGAAGTAATGATTTTCAATTTCTCAGCAAAACCACGAAAGGAGTTTTTCACCCACGTGCGCACACAGGGGCACGGTGTTTCAATGGAGAAAACAATAAACAGAAAGTTATGGAGATTGTCGCGGTGCATTTATGCATCGCGTTAGAAATATACGCTATATTTTAAATGATGGAATTAAGAGCTTAGCATGTGGTCATTATAAAATTTAAATGATTGAATTATGGTGGATTGAATTGTGGTGATGTATTGTATACATCGGGTGGTGATAACAGTATACAGAGTGAAATTATTATATTTATATGAAATTATTATATTTATTATATTTGCAAATGTTATCAGTCATTGCTTTTTATACGGTTTTTGGCCTAGGGGCAATCAAAAACTTAGATCTACGAGAATGATGTCACCCAATTTATCGTATGGTATTACATATGAAAAGTGAACATGTTTCTCAATAGGAAATATTTTTTATTTTATTTTATATAACTTTTGATATTTTTTTTTAATGTGCATTATCTCGACAACGGTTCATGTTGGCGTTCTAAAATTTATGTCAATCGTTTTCTAATGAAAAATTACATAAGAATTGTCTATTTGCGAAGTTTTATTAGCGGTTTTCATTTAGGGGGGTTTTGAACATTCGATTGCGTATAAAAACACTAGGCTTCCAGTGTTTACGGATTGCGATTTTTGTACCAAATTTCGTTCGAATCGGTCCATTCGTTCGTCAGTTATCGTCTCCACAGTCTCACTGACACACACACACACACACACACACACACACACACACACACACATACTTTCACACACACACACACACATACTTTCACACACACACACATACTTTCACACAGACACACACACAGACATCACTTCAAAAATGTTTGATTCGTGATCAGGGATGCTTGAAACGTGCTCTCTCGTCGAAAACTCCAATTCGAATTTTCGACCCCGTCACAATGCTTTCCTTATACATTATGTATATAAGGAAAGTAAAAACATAGGAGCAGCTGATCCCGGCTGTGAGTACACATCAAAGGGATCCCTGTCCTAGGGTTGCAGGTACAGGAATCCTCAGAATGTCACAGTTCGACCCCGTCACAATACTTTCCTTATACATTATGTATATAAGGAAAGTAAAAACATAGGAGCAGCTGATCCCGGCTGTGAGTACACATCAAAGGGATCCCTGTCCTAGGGTTGCAGGTACAGGAATCCTCAGAATGTCACAGTTCGACCCCGTCACAATACTTTCCTTATACATTATGTATATAAGGAAAGTAAAAACATAGGAGCAGCTGATCCCGGCTGTGAGTACACATCAAAGGGATCCCTGTCCTAGGGTTGCAGGTACAGGAATCCTCAGAATGTCACAGTTCGACCCCGTCACAATACTTTCCTTATACATTATGTATATAAGGAAAGTAAAAACATAGGAGCAGCTGATCCCGGCTGTGAGTACACATCAAAGGGATCCCTGTCCTAGGGTTGCAGGTACAGGAATCCTCAGAATGTCACAGTTCGACCCCGTCACAATACTTTCCTTATACATTATGTATATAAGGAAAGTAAAAACATAGGAGCAGCTGATCCCGGCTGTGAGTACACATCAAAGGGATCCCTGTCCTAGGGTTGCAGGTACAGGAATCCTCAGAATGTCACAGTTCGACCCCGTCACAATACTTTCCTTATACATTATGTATATAAGGAAAGTAAAAACATAGGAGCAGCTGATCCCGGCTGTGAGTACACATCAAAGGGATCCCTGTCCTAGGGTTGCAGGTACAGGAATCCTCAGAATGTCACAGTTCGACCCCGTCACAATACTTTCCTTATACATTATGTATATAAGGAAAGTAAAAACATAGGAGCAGCTGATCCCGGCTGTGAGTACACATCAAAGGGATCCCTGTCCTAGGGTTGCAGGTACAGGAATCCTCAGAATGTCACAGTTCGACCCCGTCACAATACTTTCCTTATACATTATGTATATAAGGAAAGTAAAAACATAGGAGCAGCTGATCCCGGCTGTGAGTACACATCAAAGGGATCCCTGTCCTAGGGTTGCAGGTACAGGAATCCTCAGAATGTCACAGTTCGACCCCGTCACAATACTTTCCTTATACATTATGTATATAAGGAAAGTAAAAACATAGGAGCAGCTGATCCCGGCTGTGAGTACACATCAAAGGGATCCCTGTCCTAGGGTTGCAGGTACAGGAATCCTCAGAATGTCACAGTTCGACCCCGTCACAATACTTTCCTTATACATTATGTATATAAGGAAAGTAAAAACATAGGAGCAGCTGATCCCGGCTGTGAGTACACATCAAAGGGATCCCTGTCCTAGGGTTGCAGGTACAGGAATCCTCAGAATGTCACAGTTCGACCCCGTCACAATACTTTCCTTATACATTATGTATATAAGGAAAGTAAAAACATAGGAGCAGCTGATCCCGGCTGTGAGTACACATCAAAGGGATCCCTGTCCTAGGGTTGCAGGTACAGGAATCCTCAGAATGTCACAGTTCGACCCCGTCACAATACTTTCCTTATACATTATGTATATAAGGAAAGTAAAAACATAGGAGCAGCTGATCCCGGCTGTGAGTACACATCAAAGGGATCCCTGTCCAAGGGTTGCAGGTACAGGAATCCTCAGAATCTCACAGTTCACAAAGAGTAAAATAAATTCACTTTACAAATCAATTCTTAAAAAAAGCCCCTAGAATATTATCTTTCATCTTAAAATTCCATTATTAGTTTTATTGCCATTAAACTAAAACAAACTTAGTTAAGTCCACGGGGTTATGGCACCAGCGATTTTGCCACGGTCAGAATTTTCAAGGGTTACGAACAGGCTGGTCGCCGAACGCGGCTAGTTTACAATAAATAGAACAAACTATTTTGGTCTAATCAGTAAACTTGTTGGAATAAAAGCGCTCGCCTTGCAGTAAAAATCTGCAGCGTAGGATAGCTTAAAATTTCCCCAATTTAATTAATAAAAAATCTGATGTGGGCAACACATGACTTTCCTTATATAATGCAATGAATTTACTACTTTTACAGTAAAAACAGTAGGTTTTTCTTATAGTAGATTGTTATATTCTTTCCAAGATATTGAATTTTCGACAATTAGTTGTCAATTTCATTGATTTAGCGTCATTTTAATCCATTTGGCGAGATTTTCGTTAATTTGACTACATTTCAAAAAGTCGCCAAGTTGGCGATATTCCGCCAAATACGTCGCCAAAATCTCGCCAAGCTTTACTGACGGAGAAATAAGTTATTCTTATAGTAGATAAATGACTATTGGCGTTCAAATACAAAAGTAATACTCGAAGTATCTTTTCTCATGAATGGAACGAGCCAGATCCACGAGAATGATGTCAGCAAATTTATCGCACGGTATTACATATGAAAAGTGAACATGTTTCTCAATGGGAAATATTTTTTTTTATTTTATATGACTTTTTGATATTTTTTTTGAAAAATGTGCAATATCTCGAGAACGGTTCATGTTAGCGTTCTAAAATTTATGTTAATCGTTTTCTAATGAAACATTACATAAGAAATGTGCATTTGCGTAACTTTATTAGCGGATTTGATTTTTTGACGATTTTTTCAAAATTTCTCGCAAAAATTTAGGGGGTTCTGAACATTCGATTACGTTTAAAAGCAATAGGCTTCCAGTGTTTACGGATTGTGATTTTTGTACCAAATTTCGTTCGAATTCGTCAGTTATCGTCTCCACAGACTCACTGACACACACACACACACACACACACACACACACGCACTTTCACGCGCGCGCACACACACACACACACACACACACACACACACACACAGACATCACTTCAAAAATGTTTCATTCGTGATCAGGGATGCTTGAAACGTGATCTCCCGTCGAAAACTCGAATTCGAATTTTCGACCCCCGTCACAATACTTTCCTTATACATTATGTATATAAGGAAAGTAATTAAACTCTATTATATTGGGAAATTAATCTCTATTTTGCAAACATTACTCTTCCAATGGAAGTAACAGCACGCGTGTACCGATTTTGCGCTTATTATGTGGCTTCCAACAAGAAACTTGCGAATAATAAAGATTATAATGTAATTATTAATACAGTTGAAAATTATATATCCTATTGTTGACTCTTGTAAACAACTAAACAGAGTAACTGCAAAAACAAAATTTTCGTGATCATGAAATATATATTTACCTGCTTATTACTACGGTTCAGATACGGTTCCTTACCCTATATAATAAAACTAGAAGCTATGTCCGTCACATGACGGAATTAAAAATGTTTGCAAGGCATTGTCTCCTATTTAGCGTGATTTTTATCCATTTGGTGTTGTTTTCACCAATCTGGCGACATTTTCGTCAATCTGGCAATATTTAAAAATGTTGCGAAGTTTGCGACATCTCGCCAAATTTTTTGCCATGCATTACGTACAGACGGCGAAATGGGTTACTCTTATGGTCATTTTCTATGTTCTTTCCAAGATATTGAATTTTCATAAATTAGTCGTCATTTCCATTGATTTATTGTCATTTTATTAATTTGGCTTGGCGACATTTTCGCCAATTTGGTAACATTTAAAAAACTCGCAAAGTTGGCGATATGCTACCAAAATTTGTCGCCATAGTTTTACATTCGGAGAAATAGGTTATTCTTATATAGTAGAGTTTTATATTATTTTCAATACATAAAATTTTCATCTATTTGTCGTCATTTTTATTGTTTCAGCGTCATTTCTATCAATTTGGTGACATTTCTATCAATTTGGCAACATTTTTAATAATTTGGCGACATTTGTGTCTAGTCAGACCCGCGGGCATTCTGTCCTAAACGTAATAAACTAAAATCACGCAAGAATAATATTTCCTACTTTTGTTGGAAGAAGATTGAACTATTTTGAATGTTAAATGTGTATCCCGCGTTCCGTTGATACGCGAGCTCTGAACGCGCGATTTCATTAACCCTGGTTAAACATGTTAACGAAATGAGCTAGTCACTTTGAGTTGCGTGGTATCTCAAGTAAAAATATATAAATTGATAAGAGATAAAATAACATCATGGTCTGTCTCACTTTCAGCATCTGAAGTCATACGCTACGTAAAGCTTCATGGTTACATCATAATTTCGCTGTGAAGGAAGTATAGTCACTGCATTGTGTAAGAAAAAGGTCGCCCATATCATTGCCTCACTTTCAGTATATGATATCATACACTACATAAAGCACCATGGTTATATCATAAAAACTGAAATGTTTATCCGTGATTGAAATAGGTTTGGCAACATTTTGTAGCAGCGTCACCCATAAATCAGGCTGTTTATATTATTAATGCAACACTTAATCCGTGTCTGGGTAGCCCATAGATGTGAAATAAAGGGTTTATATCTCAGATCGTAGGCGTTGCCATAAAATGGTCGTGGGATTTTAATACCTGAAGAAATCAAAAGGAAATTTGTATTCAGCTCTTGGAGTTAGAGATGAGGCCACTGATTTTCTTCCATGATTCGACTGAATATAAAAGTTAATATTGAAAGGTCTTCCCAATTTCAAAAGTCAGAATTTGAATATTTAAACCATATAGTTAGACATACTTTCTGCTTCCTTTATCGTAAAATTCATGTTTTAAACAATGAAACGAATCTGATATTGATTTATAAATATATTAGTTTGAGCTGAATTGTATGAACCATAAAGTTAGAGAGAGTTCGGAGCCTTTTAACTCCATGGTATGACCAGTAATTAAAAATTTGAAATTAAATTATGGATATTATACACCATTTTTCACAGTGAAAGATGTAAGTTAACTGCATTATACAGGGTGTCCAGAAAGTTCCGAAACGCGCAATATCTCGAGAAATACACTTCGGATAAAAAAATAAAAAACACGTATTCAATATATTTAGAAAAGCTGTCCAATGATACCAAAATTGACCCCCTTCTCCTCTCCTGGAGGGGGGGGGGGTCGGGCAACTTTGAAATTTTCAATGGGAACCCCCATGTTTTATTGCAGATTTCGATTCTCCAGAAAAAAATTATATACACTTGACCTACGATTTTTCATTTTTGCTCCCACAAACGACGCTATAATCGAGAAAAACGGAAGTGGGATACTAACGTTTAAAAGTTACAAAAAAAAGCACCCTGATCATGAGAGGCAAAGGGAGTTGCAGAAAAAATCACTCTGATCATGAGAGGCAAGGCGACTCATGTTACTCAAACATCCCGAAGGGAACAGAAAACTACTACATCCACATCGTTGTTCCATCGTAGTGCTAAAAGTAGGTTTGAACGGTTAGCGAGGGGGGGGGGGGGGTCAGTTTGGCATCATTGGACAGTTTTTTAAAAAAAATATTGAACACGCAATTTTTTATTTTTCATTCCGAAGTGTATTTCCTGAGGTATTCCCATTTTTAAACGTTTGTACCCCACTTCCGTTGTTCTCGATTATAGCGCCGTTTGTGGGAGCAAAAATAAAAAATCGTAGGTCAAATGTATGTAATTTTTTCTGGAGAATCGAAATCTGCAATAAAAAATGGGGGGGGGGGGGGGTTCCCATTGACAATTTCAAAGTTGTCCCATCCCCAGGAGGGGGGAGGGGATCAATTTTGGTATCATTAGTTAGCTTTTCTAAAAATATTGAATACGTGTTTTTTTATATTTTGATCCGAAGCGTATTTCTCGAGATATTGCGCCGTTCCGGAACTTTCTGGTCACCCTGTATAAGGAAATAATGTGCTGCCCACATCAGTGTTTTGTTTATAGCTTTGGAGATTTAAAAATTACAAATTTTGCAGCATTGTTTATTTTTAAAAATCTCGAAAATGGCAAGATCTAGCTATAAAGTGGCTAAATTGAAAATCCTGCTTTACACAAAAGATTTTTATATTAAGTAAAACGTGTCTTTATAGCCAGCAAATAATGCTTGGTGAAGAGAGTTTGCGGTTATATGTTCTGAGAATATCAATTGCCTGCGACTTTAATTGTCACAGATTTCTAGATTGGAAATTTACCCTTGAACATCTCGTTAATTGATTAAACGAAATCATTTATTATATAAAATATACTTACGAAATATTATCGGTACATATAGACTGGACTGTACTGAAATATATTTTACTTTTAATTTTTTTGTATTCTCGTTCTCAGTGGGGCGATACCGATTTAATATAATTACCGAGATTTAATACTATTACCGTTTTGGATGTAATTAGGTGCTGTCCAAATGGCCGCCGTTAAAAAAATACCTACGGCCTTCAGGATATAAAGTAAAATAAAATAAAATTTAGATTTAAAATGACAGAAATGGTACCGATATGAAATTAACCCCGATAATTTTTTTTAATTTCCGTATTTTTCCTTTATTATTTTAGTACATTTGCAAATGGTGATTTGTAATAAAAATATCTTCTGAAAAATTTACCCCCCTATTTCATATTTATCTATAATAATAAAGGCAGATGCCTGTATATTTGTTTGTGTAGTCTGTAGCGAAAAATCTAAGCGTTGTACGGTAATGAGTTTTAGTACCCAGGTACTTCAGGACACGGAGTAATGCGCCTCGGCGAGATTTTTTGAAAATCGGGTTAGTTCTTCAGTTATTTTATATTTTAGCACGATTTTGAGAGTATCGGTTCCATATTTTGAGTGTATCGGTTTTGAGTGTATCGGTTCCATAACTAATGAAAATATTATCACATAGTTTCCATAGTAGCACCATTGGGTTTGTCGAAATTTTCTCTTTCAAACAAAATGTGAATGCAATCAATATAATTAATAGATGAACTTTCGTGAATTTATTTAAAATATATAGTGTTGAAGACGTGATCTATTCAAAAAATAAAATTGAACATCTGTAGGTATGTGCCTGCGTGTGTGTTTGTCTCATCATCGCGGGAGAACTGCTGAATCTCATGAAATTTTGTATGTAGCCGTGATATTACCCACTTAAAATTTTGTTAATGTTTTAAGTTTTTAGGATCAAGATAGTCGAGATATTAATAAAAACCCTTCTAATCTACGAGAATATTAGTAGTACGGGTACAATACAATACTTCATATAATTTTAGCGCTTTCATTTTGATATATATTGATTCAATTTTATATTTTTTGTAAATTTGTTTACAAACGGGTCTATGATGTATTATTTTTCAGATCTGTTTGTGAAGATAATTTTGTATAGTGAGAACAGAGATTCTTAAACTTCTTATTAGAAGCATTAATTTAAATATTTTAATATAATGTTTTGAATAATAATGCCATTTAGAATGCTATAAGAATTTGCACATGATTGTGAGTTTTAAGTTTCATTATAAGGGATATTCCGTGAGAAGAAAGGATATACTGTAATCTATAATTTTGTATAGTGAGTATAATTTTTTTATAGTGAGAATAGAGATTCTTAAACTTCTTATTAGAAGCATTAATTTAAATATTTTAATATAATGTTTTGAATAATAATGCCATTTAGAATGCTATAAGAAATTGCACATGATTGTGAGTTTTAAGTTTCATTATAAGGGATATTCCGTGAGAAGAAAGGGTATACTGTAATCTATAATTTTATATAGTGAGTATAATTTTGTATAGTGAGAATAGAGATTCTTAAACTTCTTATTAGAAGCATTAATTTAAATATTTTAATATAATGGTTTGAATAATAATGCCATTTAGAATGCTATAAGAAATTGCACATGATTGTGAGTTTTAAGTTTCATTATAATGGACATTCCGTGAGAAGAAAGGGTATACTAAAGGCTATAATAAAATAGGAAGAAATCGGTCTGTTTGTCTGTTCATCTGTGTCATCTGTGAATCTGAACGTCTTACGGCAATGGAATTTGGTATACAGGTACTTCAGGACCCGATACGATGAACCTCGGGGAGATTTGTTTTACATTCGAGTTAGTTTTTGTTGTTTGTTTCAGCATGATTTCCAGAGATTTTTGCACAAGCTGGTTCTTGACAAATGTGGGCGTGGTTAACAGATATGCAAGTAAGAAATTTTCAAACTCGTTCCCGGCCCGGTTCGTTATAGTAGTACGTTCTTCGGATTCGGCCCTGCACATCAAAATATTTAGGGCAGGTGCCCTACCTTGTTTAGCCACCCCGATTTCAACGCTCTTCCGATTCGGCCTAGCCCATCAAAATATTTAGGACAGATGTCCCACCCTATTTAGCCCCCCCCCCCCAATATCAACGGTTTTCAGATTCGGCCGAGCCCATCAAAATATTTAGGACAGATGTCCCACCCTATTTAGCCCCCCCCCAATATCAACGGTTTTCAGATTCGGCCGAGCCCATCAAAATATTTAGGACAGATGTCCCACCCTATTTAGCCCCCCCCCCCCAATATCAACGGTTTTCAGATTCGGCCGAGCCCATCAAAATATTTAGGACAGATGTCCCACCCTATTTAGCCCCCCCCCCCAATATCAACGGTTTTCAGATTCGGCCGAGCCCATCAAAATATTTAGGACAGATGTCCCACCCTGTTTAGTACCCCCCTTCCATTTCAGAGCTCTTCCCGGCCCTCTGCTGGCCTTTTAAAGAAATCAAAGCGTAGGTCTCAAACCGGAAGACTGGTCCGAGACATCAAAAAATTTCACAAATTTTTAAGTACTTGTAAAAAACCTCACTTTTTGAAGGTAAGAAGAAAGGTTTGCGGAAAAACCATCTTGACATTCAAAAATGAAGTTAGAACATCAGTTTTTAACACTTTACAACATAATTGAAAAGTGTTTATGACTTTGTTCATTCTGTCTGTCTATCTGTCTGTCCGTCTGTCCGTTCGCGCGATAACTACCTTAAAAATGAATTTATCAAAATTAAATTTTAGTATGCTGTTCAGACGGTCTGTGGGCCCTATGGGAAAATAAATGATTAATATCACTCAAATTGTTTTGGGCTGAACCCGGGTTGAAAAAATGAAATACATTGAACCCTATTAGACCTAATTTTCAAACACTGTTTAAGGCAATTTCAAATTCACAAATTGCTTCGAAGTTCAGGAAATATTCAAGTTGTCCCAGAAAAAATATGAAAAATATTTCATCAAAATATATTCGGTAGTTGTTCACATAAAATTTAAATATTAATTACATCCATGTTATATGAAGAGATCACGTAACTCAGTTCAAAATAAAATATGGCATCCATCTTGTGTCAAAATCGTGATTTTGAAGTCCTTTTTAATTTGTATTTAGTGTTGTATCCGTCCTGAAACCGCTTTAATTTTGCTTAATTTCTGTGCATCTATATTGTGAAACAACGCAATTACAATATACAGGGCGGCCATAATTAAAGTAGAGATGTTTAGAGCCAGATAGTGAGAAAACTGTTGGACTAAACTCAACTAAAGTTGCAGTAAATGCTACATAGGTCATAGGATTTTGGTTTTTGAAAGAAAAAAATAGTTCGGATTTTTCCGCCGCTGGATAAAGTTCCATTTTTGGAGTAAAATAGGCATAGGAAGTACAGAAAGTTACCATTTTACATGCATTTTGTGAAGGACATCACATTTACATTTTATATGTATTTAGTACATTTTATATTTAGATTTGCATCTTACATTTACATACGTATAACATTAAATTTTATATTGGCATCATTTACATGTGTGATTCAATATGTTTTCCTTGCATATGTTCCAAAAAGTGCATTCTCTGAACAACATTCTCTACTGCAAAATGCAGCGGATCTCCATTGATTTGCTTGCCGGTCATTGATTTGCTAACGGTTCGCATTACCACCCCTTTTCTCTGTGAAAATCTGCATATTTACTACAACGCACTACTGTGTATGGGAGATATGGTTGCTAAAATGTGTGATAAAATGTAAATGCAAATGTGAATGTAAAATGTGATGTCAATCAAAATGCATGTAAAATGTTCATTTTCTGTTCTTCCTATGCCTAATTTACTCCAAAAGTGAACCCTGCAGCGCCACTGTGGTTCGCAGCGGAAAAACTCCGAACCTTTGCTTTTCTTTTAAAAATCAAAACCCCCATGATCTAAATAATATTTACTGCAAATTTGGTTGAGTTTGGCCCAACAGTTTTCTCACTGTATGGCTCTGAGCATCTTTACTTTAAGTATGGCCACCCTGTATTTGAGTTTAAATGATCAATGCCATCCATCTTGTGTCCAAATCAAGATGGTTAAAGTTATTTTTGATTCATATTTAGTGTTGTGTCCGTCCTAAAACAGCTTTATTTTTGCTTCATCTATGTACTGAAACAACGCAATTACAATATATACCAGATTAAATGAGCCTCAATCTTTCATTATTTCTACAACGAAGCCTAATTTTCACTTATGGAGAATGTAAACACATCAAGATGTAGGATGAGTTGTATAAGAATTGCGGAAATGCCTTTAACGCAAAATTATTTAGCTCTGGAGTCTGCAATGTAGCTGATATGAATGAAAGATTCATTGATTTTACATAGAGAAGCAGATGATTTTATAGCAGACTTTTCCGATGAAGTTTTAAGCATAGAGTTAAAATATTTTTACCACCATGATTTTAAGTCTTTAAGTAAAATAAATTATTGTAGTATTGTGATGAATGAAAGGAATGGAAGCAAAGTGAATGAATGAAACATTTACTGCTTTTACATAGAGAGCCAGGCGATTTAAATTTAAATGACGTCGTTTGATTAAAGTTCATTTTTTTCGATGACGTTTTAAATTTTCAAATATAATAAATTATTGTAGTATTGAGATAATTTTAAAAATATTACCGCTGAATGTATCGTATTTTGGAGTTGTTTAAATAAAATTGCATTGTAGTTGGAAAGTGTTTCATAATTAATGCTTTATGATTTATTGATCTTTTGTGTTTAATTATAAACAAATAAATTTTGAAAGGCCTCTAACGGCTGGATTTTCGGTAAAGTCGATAGTCTTTTCTATACAGATTTAAAAATATCTCGAAACACGCGGAAGAACCCATTTAGAACAAAGAACGATTCTCTTGCTCGTAATTGTTGTTATCGATTCTATCGATTATCTTGTTCGAGAAGTTCTGAAGACCTACCTGATAGTCGGCGCCGGCCGTTATAAAGTTAAAAATACAAATTTCTAAAATCACCAGTGTTACAGACAGGAATTGTAAATTGTAAATATAACATTATTTCGTTGCTATAAGCATTCCCTGAAAAAAAAATCATGGTGTTACAACGAAAATTTCGTATTTAACACTTTTATGACCTATTGCTCAAAAATGAAATTAAAAACTAAAATATACCTTTTCCAGGTACGGTCTTCATCATTTGTCATCGCCATGTTTTGCAATTACAGACCTTATGTTCTTTTTATGGTAACTTAATTTTTTAAGTTTAAAAAAAAATTGAAAAGGCGATTTTCTAACTTTGATTCTAGAACTTTAATTCTAAAACTTTAATTCTAATATTCTGAATTAAAAATTACGTCAATAAATAATAGTTGCAGGTATAGTTGTTTTAGAAATAGGGTCTTAGTAGAAATTTTGTCATCGTGAAATATCATTTTGTAGCTAAACAAAGCATCAATTTCTTTTACTATAACTTTATTTGTTACATTTTACAATTAAATTAATCATTTGATAACTTTCTTCGGGAAAGTCGCTTGTCTTTTTACTGGGATGTGTTTGTTCCCGCTCCTCAATTTGTTCCGCTTGAAATCACGTGATATCCCTCACCGAGAAGTATGTGTGAGTGAAACAATATCTTTTATGCATCGGGAGGCACCCTTCGTTCGTCTGCTGAGGAATTGATGTGTTATTGTAACTAAATTTTATATTTTTTCGATCAGGGGTTTCTCGCAATAAAATTAAAGATGTCTAAAATCTCGAATTTTACAGGTAAACATTTAAAATTTTTGAGAATAACATTGTAATGTTATTATTAGCATTCCTCGAAAGAATCAAGGTGTTTGTATGAAACCATCGTGTTTGCTACTTTGTGACTTTCTCGTCCAGGCAAGAAGGGGGAGGGGAGGCAAAATTAGTGGCTGTCAGAGGGGTGGGGTTTCTTGCTCAACGGGCGCAGAATTTTCTAAAAAAATGATTGCTACAAAAATTGGCTACTATATATTTACTGACTTCTAGCGGTCAAAGCTCGCTAGTATATAATATGTTATGGGTACAGCCAGAAATGAGGATAAACCTAGCTTTACCCAGCCGCTCTGGGTAAAGCTCGAAATAAAACAGAAATTGTATTCATTTCGGGCATTATCCGGGTAATGCTCGGTTTATCCAATCGATTCTGGGTAAAGCTGTATATTACTTCGCTCAAAAAGTTCTGAGCATGCGCTGTACGTTTTTATGGTTCTGGACATACAGGAACCTGGCCGTTCTACTCGCAGCTGATGAATTGTTAACACTGGCTGCTGAGAAAAATACCTGTGCGTCGTTTAAAAAGCATTTATTAAAAGTTTTAACGAATAAATTGCTTCAATAGCCTCCAACAGCTATTATATAGTAAGTGATGCTAAATATACCGGAAGTTTTTAAAGCCCCTGTAATTACCACAAACTTCTTAATTTTTAACAATTTAGAATTTTATTAATGGTGCATAAACTTTGATTATTTTTAATATTTTAGATAATTAATAAATAAAATGCTATATTCTAAGATACTGTAAAGTTAATTTTATCCATATAAAATCTGATAGAATTATGGAGTAAAGTTGAAAATTAAAAATAAAACCGGATGCGATGTCCGCAGTTCATTGCAGGATAAACAAAAACAGTTGATTAAAAATACCTGGCACATTCTCGGTTCTTACTAGCTATGCGTGCAGATCACCGTTAAAGATAGAAACTAAAATTGCTGATATCCGACTGATCTAACATAAAGTGGAGAAATATTTAGCCAGGGCTAACTGTCCGCTATACTGGCAGCTTCCAGCTAACTAGAGTTACCAAAATTTACGATTTCGAGCAATAATATCTCCCAACGATTGTTTCAAGAACACATTCAATGGGCGTAAATTACCTCGAAAAAAAAAACCCCCACACAAAAACTTTCTTTATTGCTTGGTCATAAACACATGGCATAGATAGCCAAGTTTGGCGCTAGAAATTGTTAGAATGAGCTAACATTTAATGGTTCAGGCCATTTATTTGTTTTGGTATCATAGTGCCAGGTCTATTCAAACACACTACCTGTATATCGCACATTTCTCCCTGCGTACAGAAAAATACAAAGCACGTCAATGCACAGAATGTATAGAGGGTGTATACCTATATCCGTTACACCCCCCTTAACTTCTAAACGGTGACAGCTTAGGCCATAAAGTTGGTGTCTAGGTATAGTAAACAGGCTATGTGCTACTCGATGAAACAACTTACAACGCCATCTATCGGAAAATTTTGGAATTAACGGTTCTATCTCGTAAACGGTGAAAGATACGTGAAAAAAGTTAATCAGAAAGTTGTAGAGCACTCTCGATTTAGTACGAAAAGATACCTTGCGCACATTAATACTCAAAACAGAATGCAAAAAATGAACATTTGTTTGGTCACGATTTCGAAAATTGCCATGTCATAAAGAGTAGAAGAAAGAAACTGAGACACTTCCCTGTCTTCAGGATCATTTATTTACAATAGTATATTGCTCAAAATGCTCTCCGATAGCCGCTATACACATTTGCACTCTGGACTGGACTTCTCGCTGCACATTGTGCAACATGGCAGCTGTTACGGACGCACAAGCATCAGTAGTGCGTCGTCGAAGATCCTGCAATGTTAGCGGAGGGGGCCGCATATACCTGCCCTTTTATGTGTCCCCTTAAGAAGAAGTCCAATGGGGTCAAGTCAGGTGAGCGCGGGGGCTACTCGACGGAACCACCATACCCGATGACTTGATTCTGGAATGCCTCTATTAGGTACTGCAAAACGTTTGAAATCTTATGCGGAGGTGCGCCGTCATGTTGGAACCATACACTTAGGAGTTGGTGCAACGGTAGATTCTCAACAAAGCCGGTTATTACTTCCTGCAGAAGCTGCAAGTACCGTTATCCCGTTAACGTGTCCTCGTAAAATACTGGTCCAATGAGCCTGTCATTAAAAATTCCGCACCAAACATTAATCGACCAGCGGTGTTGATGTTGAATTTCGACGGCATATCTCGGATTTTCCAGCGACCAGGTATGAACGTTCTGTTTATTAAACATTCCATTCCTCGAAAAACATGCCTCATCCGTCTATATTACGTTTGCAGGAATGTTGAGTGGACCTCTAAGTTATTCATCACAAAGTTGCACCACGTGTAACGTCTCTCAGCACCTCTTGGCGGTAATCCCTGCACAGGTGTGGATCGGTATGGATGAGCACCTGATACATTCCAGATTTTCCAGACGCGGCTTTTTGAAAGGCCACAATTTTCACTGATCATTCTTGTGCTGCTCTGAGGATGGGCGAGAGCGTATGCTAGCACATCTTCAGGTTGCACTTTGCGTCCTACATTACGAGGTGTACGAATTCGAGGTCGGCTGGTCACGCAGCCCGTCTCCCTTAAACGTTTTACAACTTTTAAGATAGTCTGCCGTGTAGGATGCGGGCCTTGAGGGAAACGTTCACGATACAGCCTTGCAGCTGATTTTGCCTTACGCCCACATTCACCGTAAATTAACAACTTCTCGCAATACTCGTTACTACCAAATTTTGCCATAACTCTCCGCTCTAACGTGCAACACAGCAGAAACATCATTTTTATAGTAGTAGTCTCTGGTGAACAGGTATGACGGTCCATCCTCATTTGCATAATACATGAGATCTATGTGATTTTATACCAGACATGGATGAGTGGAGCTGTGTGTTTGGAGAGACGATTTTACAAGATCAGCTGAAAGTTTTCATGGTTTGTAGAGACATTCAGCAAAACACGCAACCGGTGGGGACAGAACCATGGTCCTCATGAATGCAAATCACGTGCGTTTCCCCTGCGCCACAACACTGGCTCGTATTTAATCCGTAAGGTGACCTTTTCTCCCTTCTCTTCACAATAAAACAAATGTTCCTTCTTTGCATTCTGGTTTGAGTAGTAATGTGCGCAAGGTATCTTTTCGTACTAAATCGAGAGTGCTCTACAACTTTCTGATTGACTTTTTTCACGTATCTTTCACCGTTTACGTGATAGGACCGATAATTCCAAAATTTGCCGATAGATGGCGTTGTAAGTTGTCTCTTCGAGTAGCGCATAGCCTTTTTACTATACATAGACATCAACTTTATGGCCTAAGCTGTCACCGTTTAGAAGTTAAGGGGGGTGCAACGGATATAAGTGGGCACCCTGTATATTTTGTGAAACACTATGCACTTCCATCTATTGCAAAGTTCGTGACAGTATCCACTTTAAAATTGTTCAATGTGAAATTGTTCGTGTGTTGCCACAAGATGATTCAGATCACCAGCAGTTCATGCAAAGCACAACTTCTACGCGACAGCAAAGGCATATTTCAGGTTAATATGTATACACCATTTACAATACATCAGGAGAAAATTTTTTTCATTGTCCCTAATATAAGCTGAAATGTTCAAATTTTATACAATGTAGTACTATAGAAATATATTCCCTTTCCATGACATTATAAGCATTTTATCACAAATACAGATGTGATATACAATTGGTGAGTAATAATAGGGTGCTATCGTACCAAAAGAAATAAACGGCAAGTCGAGGCTTGAGCCATGGAATGTTAGCTCATTCTGACAATTGCTTACGTCAGACTTGACATTAAATGTCATGTGTTTTATGACCCAGCCATAAAGAAGTCGTCACCGAGTTATGAGGCCACACACAAAGAAGGGTGACCTGATTTTTGGACTGGGGGCCGTCAAATAAGACGGCCAATAAAGAGACGCCTAGATCGCGGACTATAGGCAATTTGACCAATGACCAAGTCATGATCCAAATTCTCACAAAGGCATGGAAGCCAATGGACAGACAACGCTGGGCCATAGCAGACGGACAAAGTCAGCGTAAGTTCAAATATAAAATACAAAATTTTGGAAATGAAGTGAGAGGAATCTAAAAAGGACCTAAGTGATAACGTGTAAAAATGACGATCACTGCTGTCCATAGGACCCATATGAAAATGACGATCAACGCCAACAAGCAACAACACCTGCAGATGAATGACCAGTGATCAAGGTGCCCAATTTTATCACGTAAAAGTTAGGTTAATTAAGTATAATGTTCTACGATGTTACTGGACTGGCTACGTGTTGTTGATGGAACTACACCTTTTAAACATTCTAAAATCCAAAAAAACTATTTTTAACGTGACGTCTGTCTGTCTGTCTATTTGTGCATTGCATGTATACAATTTACCCATTCTATTTGAGAAACTAATTGACCAAATTTAACAAAATTTGGTAAATAAGTTACTTCTGGGTTACTTTGGTGCTGATTAGATTTTGGTACTATTAAAGAAAAACGGAGAATGCCTATATTTTCTTAAAGCATGTCGCAAAAATCGGCAAAATCTAAAATAAAAGACTACGTATTCTCAAATGTATTAAATAAATGCCTGTTTTATATGTAATATTTGACGACAAATCAAATAAGACAAATCTCACAGCTCTAGAATTAACTGTTGTCGAGGTATGTTTGTTTGCTTCATTTTTGTCACATCACCTTTGAAAATACATCCAGCCGCTATTTGAAAATGGAAATTAAATCAACATTGTGAATTTAATGTCATTTCAAATAATTATCCCTGTTATTTTGGGCAATTAAGATCAATTTAATGAATTGTAAAAGAAAGAAAAAAATGAATTTGTGTATGTTGTGAAAGTCGTGGGCTGCCCACATCAGAATATTTTCTTAATCTGTGTTACATCGACTGCCGTACTGATAAATCCGAAAATCCTGGTATTGTAAGATTGTGTACGCTCATCGTTTCCACATTTTATTTTACTTTTTTTACTTTTGGTGTTGCTGTGTTTGAAGATGAGTCAATATATTATTTAATTGAGTGGTTTTGTAAGCATTATTTGAGCAGCGGACTTTTATTCAGATACGAGTACTTGCATTTTAAATTCTAGGCTAAATAGGGCATTCGTGCTAGAACTATATATGGTAGGAAATGTAGTACTTTACCTTGGTTACTTAGAACTTTAAGAATACATTTTAGAATTTTAAGAATCCTTTCGAAAGTATACGTTATTGCTAACTATTGAACTTTATTCCCCTCTGAGGTATACATCTCTTTATAATTGTATTCGTGCTAGAAATATGTATGGTAGGAAATGTAGTACTTTACTTTGGCTACTTAAAAACTTTAAGAATTCATTTTAGAATTTTAAGAAGTCTTTTGAAAGTATACGTTATTGCTAACTATTGAACTTTATTCCCTCTTAGGTATACATTTCTTTATAATTGTATTCGTGCTAGAACTATATATGGTAGGGAATATAGTACTTTACCTTGGTTACTTAAAATAACTTTAAGAATACATTTTAGAATTTAAATAAGCCTTTTGAAAGTATACGTTATTGCTAACTATTGAACTTTATTCCCCTCTTAGGTATACATTTCTTTATAATTGTATTCGTGCTAGAAATATATATGATAAGGAATGTAGCACTTTACCTTGGCAACTTAAAAGAACTTTAAGAATACATTTTAGAATTTTAAGAAGCCTTTTGAAAGTACACGTTATTGCTAACTTTTGAACTTTATTCCCCTCTTACGTACACATTTCTTTATAGTTGTATTCGTGCTAGAACTGTATATGGTAGGAAATGTAGATCTTGGCTACTTAAAAAAACTTTAAGAATACATTTTAGAATTTTAAGAATCCTTTTAAAAGTATACGTTATTGCTAACTATTGAACTTTATTCCCCTCTTAGGTATACATTTCTTTATAATTCATACTCATTTTGTCATTATCAATTGTAACTACTATACATTCAATTATTTACATTCATTGAACTGAATCTGTTTTAAAAGATCTTTCTATCAGTGAATTGTATAGAGCCATTCATATAGAGATAGATGTAAAGAAGCATAATATTTGCTCAAATTCCGACTGTATCTATGGCGGAATACTAAATGTCAAATGCAGAAGGCATTCATATGTCGGACAATGGAGAGTGGACATTTTCAGACAGAATTGCTCTGGCGTATTTGCTGAAGGAGTTAAAACGCTGCATATTAGGTTCTGAAGTCTTTAATAAGCTATGGATTGATAAATTTAAATTTATACTATGAATTTAAATCTATTTGAAATGGCAACTATTGTTACGATCCAAGTCAGTCAATTTCACATATTTTCGAACATTGCACTTTGCAACAAAATTTACGTTTCAGAACACACTTTATAAAAAAGAAAAAAATGTATTTTTTATTCTTACATTAAAAAAAATCTGATGTGGGCAACACATGACTTTCCTTATGTAATGCAATGAATTTACTACTTTTACAGTAAAAAAATAGGTTTTTCTTGTAGTAGATACTAATATTCTTTCCCAGACATTGAATTTTCGACAATTAGTCGTCATTTTCATTGACTTAGCGTCATTTTTATCCATTTGGCGAGATTTTCGTTAATTTGGCAACATTTCAAAAAGTCGCCAAGTTGGCGACATTCCGCCAAATTCGTCGCCAAAATCTCGCCAAGCGTTATGCACTAAGAAATACGTTATTCTTACAGCAGATAAATGACTATTGGCTTTCAAATACAAAAGCATTACTCAAAGTATCTTTTTTCAAGAATGGAACGAGCTAGATCCACGTCAGTGATGTCACCCAATTTATCGCATGGTATTACATGTGAAAAGTGAATATGTTTCTCAATAGGAAATATTTTTTTTTATTTTATGACATTTTGATAATTTTTTTAAAAAATGTACAATATCTCGAGAACGGTTCATGTTAGCGTTCTAAAATGTAGGCCAATCGTTTTCTAATGAAAAATTGCATAAGAAATGTCTATTTACGTAACTTTATTAGTGGTTTTGATTTTTTGACGATTTTTTCAAAATTTCATTCGAAAATTTAGGGGGGTTCTGAACATTCGATTGTGTATAAAAACAACAGACTTCCAGTGTTTACGGATTGTGATTTTTGTACCAAATTTGGTTCGAATCGGTTCATTCGTTCGTCAGTTAGCGTCTTCACAGACTCACTGACACACACACA
The DNA here is from genome assembly GCA_951213105.1 of Amaurobius ferox. Classification (NCBI taxonomy): domain Eukaryota; kingdom Metazoa; phylum Arthropoda; class Arachnida; order Araneae; family Amaurobiidae; genus Amaurobius; species Amaurobius ferox. The sequence goes on along the minus strand of OX578147.1, from coordinate 43,691,526 downwards.
CATACTTTCACACACACACACACACACACACACACACACACACACACACACACAAACACACAGACATCACTTCAAAAATGTTTGATTCGTGATCAGGGATGCTTGAAACGTGCTCTCCCGTCGAAAAGTCGAATTCGAATTTTCGACTCCGTCACAATACTTTCCTTATACATTATGTATATAAGGAAAGTAAAAATCTGATCTGGGCAGCACATGACTTTCCTTATATAATGCAATGAATTTACTACTTTTACAGCAAAAAAATAGCTTATTCTTATAGTAGATACTTATATTATTTTCAAGATATTAAATTTTCGTCAATTAGTAGTCATTTTCATTGATTTAGTGTCATTTTTAACCATTTGGCGAGATGATTCCACTAAATTCGTCGCCAAAATCTCACCAAGAGTTATGGACGGAGAACTACGTTATCCTTACAGCAGAAAATGACTATTGGCGTTCAAATACAAAAGTATTACTCAAAGTATCTTTTCTCATGAATGGAACGAGCTAGATCCGCGAGAATGATGTCACCCAATTTATAGCTTGATATTTCATATGAAAAGTGAAACAATCCTTTCTTATACATTATGAATATAAGGAAAGTAAAAACACATAAGAAACTTCTTGATAAGAGATAAGAGAGAGAGGGACATAATGAATTCAAGGGCGCAGTGGACCAACTCCCTTTAATTTTTCTTATGTTTTTCGACAATGTTTCATATTTTAATACATATGATAAAACAATCTTGATGTACTATATCCAAAAATAATGTTCTCAACTCATTATTAAGCCATTTTACAGTTGTAGGTGATTGATAGATGGCGAAAGTAAAAATTTTCATATGTACAGATTTCCTTGTCTTCATTTAAGAATTGTGACTTCAAAGAAGTGTCTCAGTACAATATAAATACAAGAAAGATAAATCTTGCATAAGCATTGATTATGAAACACTTTCCAACTGTATAACACTTTCCAAATATTTAAAACTGTATCGAAATATAAATCATCTGATTCTCTATGCAAAATCAATGAATATTTCATTCATATAACTTGCATTCCAGACTCCAGAGCTAAATAATTTTGTGTGAAAAATTTTCAGCAATTCTTATCTAACTCACCTTACAATCGCTTGAGATATTTGCATTCTGCATAAGTTAAAATTAGGCTTCGTTGAAGAAATAATAAAAGTTTAGGGATCATTTAAAACCACAACTATTGTAATTGCGTAGGCACGGAATTTAGATGCACAGATAATACAGATACACAGATAATATATGTGTGTGGGTATGTATTTAAAGTATTGGAATCGTGCCGAAGATCGGAACTCGAATTTTCGAAGGATCTACACCTTTTGGGACTTCCAGAACACGAAAAACTATTTTTGGAAGACGTCTGTGTGTGGAAGGGTGTATCTGTGTGTGTTTCTGTGTGTCTGTGAGGATATTGCATCCACTCTAACTGAAAAACAAATGGACCGAATTTAATAAAATTCTGTAGGTAAGTTTTTTGTGGGAAACCCTGATGTTCATTTGATTATAGTTCGATTCGTAATAAAAGAATCTGCCTTCTTTGCGAAATGGCCGGCAGAAATTGCCTTTATCCACTCTAGCTAAAAACTAATCGACTAAATTTAACACAATTTGGTGTATAATATTTCAATAACCTACAAGTGATTTATATACCAAATTTAACAAAATTAGTTATATAAATCACGTGTAGGTTATTCTAGTACGATTCGGGAAAAAGGAACGGGTTGTTTTTTGCGAAATGGTCCGCAAAAATCGTTGAATATAAAAATAAAAGATTACGTGTGCTCAATTATATCAATTAAATTCCTATTTTATACGTGAATTTTGACAATAAAAAAATAAGACTAACCCCATTACTCTAGGACTAGTCGTTCTTGAGATATTTTAGTTTTTTTTTTTTTTGCGTTTTCGCTACGCCACTTTTGACAATAAGTCCATCTATCAAATGAGAACCAAATTTAAGTTTAACGAGCAAATGCAATGCCATTTAAAATACTTATGGATGTTATTTTGTGCAGATAAACTCAAATTATCATTGAAGAAATAAAGAGAACGTGAATATGAGTCTGCAGAGAAAGACATGTGCTGTCCACATCAGAATTTTTAACAATATTACACCAATGATTTATAGAAGTCAACGAGGATTATTTGCAGGCTATTTCGAATAAAACGTATGATCTATATTTAAAGATCCACCAAATTGTTGTAGAATAAATGTTATACAAATTTAATTTGTGAACCAAATTTTAATTCTCTAGGACGCAGGAAAGTGCATTAAAAACGCCATCAAATAAGCATATCATGAAAAGTTATATAAAATTAAAAAAAATTTTTGAAAAATTGTTATCTACCAAATTTATTTTAAAATGTGAAGCCTCTCTCATATACAAAGTAATAAAACTCTTGGAAAGATATTTATTATATAGTATATCTCTTTTTTCTTTCTGGAAGATATCGCAAAAGTCAGAATTTAATTGAATTCGTTTTTCTCCCTATATTAAATAATTTTTAATTAAAAAACTACCTAACATATTTTACTGAAATTTTTTTTATATATTTTATGAGATAATGTGAATATTTCCTAAAAATTTCGAATCAATTTGTGAATTTTAAATGTGCTTAATAAATGTTTGAAAAATTAGGTCCCACAGGGTTCAATGTATTTCATTTTTTTAACCCGGGTTCAATAAAAAACTAATTGGGTGATATGATTTATTTACATTCCCATAGGTACCACAGACCGTCTGAATAGCATACTAAAATTTCATTTTGATAAAGTCATTTTTACGGCAGTTATCGTGCTAACGGACAGACAGACAGACAGACAGACAGAATGAACAAAGTCATAAACACTTTTCAACTATGTTGTAAAGTGTTAATAAGGATCTTTTTTTTTATATCATATGTAACTACATTCAATACATTCAACATTTGTTTATTTTATATGCGTTTGTTGTTGAACTTCCATATGAGGCACAATGGACCACAACACCTAGGGTCAGTGGACCATAGTGCATTGTACCCTATATTTTTCTATAAGTTGGACATCAGTCTTTATTAATTAGTGCTGATGAATTATATGGCTCTAATTAATAAATTTAAGCAGGGTTTATGGTCTAGATTATATATTTCATGTGTTATAAGACAAATTTTCAAATATTGCAAATGAAATTGGAACTAATTAAGTATAAGAGAATAAATGTTAAATATTTAATAACATGATGCCTTATATACGATATTTTAAATTTAGAATTAATGCAGAATATAACAAGAAAGATCAATCATGCTTAAAGCATTGATTATGAAACACTTTCCAACTTCAATGCAATTTTATTTAAACAAGTATAAAATGTGCAATACATTCCTCGGTAATATTTTGAAACTTATCACAATAGTGCATTAATTTATTATATTTGAAAACTTAAACCTTCATCGAAAAAAATGAACTTCATTCAAATGACGGCATTGAAATATAAATTGCCTGGTTTAAACATCTCTAAAATGTTATACATTCCTCGGTAATAGTTTTAGAATTATCATAATACTACGATAATTTATTATATTTGAAAACTTCATCGAAAACAACTGAAATTAATTTAAATGACGTCATAGAAAAAATAACACGCCTGGATCTCTCTATAAAAACAGGATTTCATTCATAACTTTCTCCCATTCATCTCATTCATCACAATACTATAATAATTTATTTTATTTAAACATATTGTTTAAGACCATGGAGCTACAAAAATTAAACTCTATGCTTGAAACTTCATCGTAAAAAATCGTCCTTCTCTTTAAGAAATCAATTAATATTTCATTCATATCAGCCATGCAGACTCCATGGACTAAATTATTTTGTGTTAAAAAAATACAGGAATTCTAATACAACTCATTCTATATATTTTGCTGTTTACATTTTACATAGGTGAAAAATAGGCTTAGTTGTAGAAATAATCAAATTTGAATGAGAATTTAAACTCAAATATATCGTCATTGTGTTGTTTTAGTATGTAGATGCACAGAATTTAAGCAAAAATAAAGTAGTTTTAGGACGGATACAACACTCAATATGAATTAAAAAGAACTTTAAAAAATCACGATTTTGAAACAAGATGGATGCCATATATCATTTTGAAGTGTGTTATGTGATCGTTTCATATCATGGTCACGTGATCGTTTCATATAAGAAGTGCAATTATTATTTCAATTTTTATTTAAAAAACTACTGAATATATTTCGCTGAATTTTTTTTTATATATTTTATGGAACACTTTGAATATTATCTAAAATTTTCGAAGTAATTTTGTGAATTTTAAATCCGCTTAAAAATGTTTGAAAAATTAGTTGCCATAGGGCTCAATGTATTTCATTTTTTCGACCCGGGTTCAATCCAAAACTAATTGGGTAATATTATTCATTTATATTCCCATAGGTTCTACAGACCACATCTGAACAACATAATAAAATTTCATTTTGATTAAGTCATTTTCACGGCAGTTATCGTGCTAACGGACAGACAGACAGACAGACAGACAGACAGAATGAACAAAGTCATAAACACTTTTCAACTTTTTTGTAAAGTGTTAAAAAAAATAATATTTTATGCTAATTAATATATTTCTAGTTCTATCTCTTGTTATATTGGATGGAATTAGTGTAGAGTGAGTGAAATCAACCATCTCACAGAATAATAATTAGAACTGTTTTTAAATCTTGGAGCTAGGGTCATATCCTAGAAAATGTATAGAAATGTACAAGTATAATATATATTTCTGAAACTGTATTTAAATATGGCAGTACTCTCACGATTAAGCCATTTTTTCATGTGAAGAGGCAAAATGTATGCATTGATCATTTATGAATAATCAAATAATTTCAAAAAAAGATTCAATATAATTATGTTATTATAAATATAGATTTATTTTAAAAGTATCTTAACACATTTTTTTGTTATTAAGAATGCCACACAACAACAAACTATAGAAAGCGGGTAAAGGACATGTGCCAAATAAAGTCATGAAGCAGGCTGACAAAATGTTATAGATGATAATCGACCCATTCGATAAATTTGCAAAGAGACATGTATTACAATACCTGTAAGTATTGTACTTTCGATCATAACGCATGTTCAAAAGTACAAGTCCTCAGAAATAGTAGTTAAGTGAAAAGTGAGAAGTGCTTGTGCCTAACTATGCAAATAGGCAGGTATTCTCAAAGGCAGAGGAAGAAATGTTGGAAAATTACATTGTAGATGCTTCTAGAATAGATCATGGACTTACATTTAAAATGACAAGAAAATTAGCTTATGAATTTGCAATGATTAATCAAAAGAAAATGCCGTAGTTCTGAAAGAAATTATCAAGAGCAAAAAAAATTGGCTGTACAATTTAGAAATCGGAATCTTGAAATTTTGTTCAGACAGCCAGACTCAACAACTTTTAATCATTATAGGTCATCAACATTGAATTTCAACAAATTATCGCACGAAAATCATATGAAAAAGTTCTGCCTTAACTTAACTTTTTTTCACTTTAGTTAAGACGTTTAAGATAAAAATGTTCATGAAAAATACCAACTGATGTACCAGTTCAAAAGATCCTAAAAGAAGAAGCCATGCAGAAAGAAGAGAAATAAACCAGAAAGATCATGTATAAAGTATTGATTATGAAACACTTTACAACTGAAATGCAAAATGCGATACATTCAGCGGTGATATTTTTTTAATTATCATAGAACCACGATAATTTATTTTACTTGACAACTTAAAACTTCATCGAAAAAAAAATGAACTTTATTCAAATGATTTCATCAAAATATAAATCGTCTGGTTCTCCATGTAAAAGAAATGAATATTTCATTCATACACTTTTATTCCAGACTCCAGAGTTAAATAATTTTGCTTGAAAAAATTCAGCAATTCTTATACAACTCATCTTTTGTTTACATTCTACATCCATTAAAATTAGGCTTCGTTGTAGAAAGAATCAAAGTTTGATAATAATTTAAACTAAAGCATATTGTTATTCCGTTGGCGCAAAGTATAGATGCATAAAAATTACGCAAAAATAAAGCGGTTTTAGGACGGAGGCAACACAAAATATAAACTTAAAAGAACTTTCAAAATCACGATATTTACTCTGGGAAAAAGATGGATGATATATTTTATTTTGAAGTGGGTTGGGTGAATCTCTTATGTTACACGGATGTAATTACTATTTTAATTTTTATTTTGAAATCTACTGGAAGTATTTTGCTGAAATTTTTTTATATATTTTATGGGATGATTTCAATATTTTCTAAAACTTTCGAAGTAATTTGTGAATTTTAAATTTGCTTAAAAAATGTTTGAAAAATTACGGGATTACCCATAGGATTCAGTGTATATCATTTTTTCAACCCGGGTTTAATCCAAAACTTATTAGGTGATATTATTTATTTACATTCTCATAAGTCCCACAGACAGTCTCAACAACATACTAAAATTTTATTTGGATAAATTCATTTTCACGGCAGTTATCATGCGAACGGAGAGACGGAATGAAGAAAGTCATAAACACTTTTCAACTATGTTGCAAAGTGTTTCACAAAGTTACTTCAATTAAATCCAGAAAAAATATTCAGAGAGTTTATTACTTTTTCAACGGAAGACACATGCAAAATTGAAGTTTCCCAGTCTGGAGCCAAGTAAAGAAAGTAATATATCGTGTAAATCTCTCGAAAAATTCTAATGATTCTGACAGCAATATGTCTATTTATAGTGAAGCAGAATACACTGAAATTAAAAATATTTTACAACATGTTCCTCATATTTAAACACAGAAATAAAAATCTGATGTGGTCAGCACATGACTTTCCTTATACAACGCAATGAATTTACTACTTTTACAGTAAAAAAAAATAGATTATTTTTATAGTTGTTCGTCAATAAGTCGTCATTTTCCGTGTCGCATCATCAATGAGTCACCATTGATTTAGCGTCATTTTAATCCATTTGGCGAGTTTTTCTTTAATTTAGCAACATTTAAAACAGTCGCCAAGTTGGTGACATTCCGCCAAATTCGACGCCAAAATTTCGCCAAGCATTATGGACAAAGAAATAAGTTATTCTTACAGCAGATGAATGAATATTGGCGTTCAAATTCAAAAGTATGATTCAAAGTATCTTTTTCCATGAATGGAACGAGCTAGAATGATGTCACCCCATTTATCGCATGGTATTACATATGAAAAGTGAACATGTTTCTCAATAGGAAATATGTTTTTTTTTATTTTATATGGCATTGTAATAATTTTTTTGAAAAATATGCAATATCTCGAGTACGGTTCCTGTTAGCGTTCTAAAATTTATGTCAGACGTTTTCTAATGCAAAATTACATAACAAATGTATATTTGCGTAACTTTATTAGCGGTTTTGATTTTTTAATGATTTTTTCAAAATTTCACTCAAAAATTTAGGAGGGTTCTGAACATTCGATTGCGTCTAAAAATAGTAAGCTTCCAGTATTTATGGATTGGGATTTTTGTACCAAATTTCGTTCAAATCGGTCCATTCGTTCGTCAGTTTTCGTCTCCACAGTCTCACTGACACACACACATGCTTTCACACACACACACACATACTTTCACACACATACACATACACACACACACATACACACACACAGACATCACTTCAAAAATGTTTGATATGTGATCAGGGATGCTTGAAACGTGCTCTTCCGTCGAAAACTCGAATTCGAATTTTCGACCCCCGTCACAATACTTTCCTTATACATTATTGTATATAAGGAAAGTAAAAATTATGGCGATTATATTCTAATAATATTTCTTATAAAAATATTACATTGGTTTAGTCATTGAAATAATTGATATAAATCACGATCGTGTGCGATTAATGCGAAAAAGTCTGGTTAAAATGTCTGTTTTTTTCTGAGACTGTTGATTCATTTATATATTGTAATATTCAAGACATTGTAATATGTCTTCCAGAACCTGGGATATCATAATATATAGTAGACAGCTGCACATAATTTTTTTGGTATGCCAGTTGCAAATTTTAATCTCCGTTAATTATTGCTTTATGGATAGAAAATATTCCATTCACCTCCACCCCCACCCCCTATTTTGCACACTATTATTACTTTCTTTATATACAAAAATCAGATGTGGGCAGCACATGACTTTCCTTATATAATGCAATGGATTTACTAGTTTTACAATAAAAAAGTAATGTATAAGTTCTACGGCGCTGTGTTTTTATCGTTGAATTGTACATTGGGGGACTTTCAGGATGAAAACAAGTAAAACTATTTCAAAATACTCAATTACCTTATACTTCGCGCAACTCTAAACAATCATCAATACTGATAGCATTCTCAATAAGCGATACAGTCCACATATTAAAATACTTTAATAATTACTTCATCACCTAGTCGTCACTTTCATTGATGTAGCGTCATTTTTATCAATTTGGTGATATTTTCGTTAATTTGGCACCATTTAAAAAAGTCGCCAAGTTGGCGACAGTCCGCCAAAATCTCGTCAAGCGTTATGGACGGTGACATAAGTCATTCTTATAGCAGATAAATAACTATTGGCGTTCAAATACAAAAGTATTACTCAAAGTATCTTTTCTCGTGAATGGAACGAGCTAGATCCACGAGAATGATGTCACTAAGTTTATCTCATGATATTACATATGAAAAGTGAACATGTTTCTCAATAGGATAATAATGTATATAGGATTCTCCATATATACATTATTGTATATAAGGAAAGTAATAATGTATAAGGAAAGTATTGTGACGGGGTCGAAAATTTGATTTCGAGTTTCCGACGGGAGAGCACGTTTCAAGCATCTCTGATTACGAGTCGAACATTTTTGAGGTGATGTCTGTGTGTGTGTGTGTGTGTGAAAATATGTGTGTGTGTGTGTGTGTGTGTGTGTGTGTGTCAGAGAGTCTGTGGAGACGATAACTGACGAACGAATGGACTGATTCGAACAAAATTTGGTACAAAAGTTACAATCCATGAATACTGGAAGCCTAATGTTTTTATACGCAATCGAATGTTCAGAACATCCCTAAATTTTCCAGTGAAATTTTGAAAAAATCGTCAAAAAATCGAAACCTCTATTAAAGTTACGCATATAGATATTTATGCAATTTTTTATTAGAAAACGATTAGCATAAATTTTAGAACGCTGGCATGAACCGTTCTCGAGATAGTGCCCATTTTTCAAAAAAATTATCAAAAGATTATATAAAATAAAAAAAATATTTCCTATTGAGAAACATGTTTACTTTTTATATGTAATATCATGCGATAAATTGGCTGACATCATTCTCGTGGTTCCTAGCTCGTTCCATTCATAAAAAAAGATACTTTGAGTAATGCTTTTGTATTTGAACGGCATTAGTTATTTATTTGCTATCAGAATAAGTTATTTCTCCGTCTCTAACGCTTGGCGAGATTTTGGCGGAGAATTTGGCGGAATGTCGCCAACTTGACGACTTTTTTAAAGGTTACCAAATTAAAGAAAATCTTGCCAAATGGATAAAAATGATGCTAAATCATTGAAAATAACGAATATTTGAAGAAAATTCAATGTCTTGGAAAAATATAGGTACTATAAAAATAACCTATTTTGTTTTTACTGTAAAAGTATTAAATACATTGCATTATATAAGAAAAGTCATGCGCTGCCCACATCAGATTCTTTTCTTCTAGTATTTATTGAATAACTTTTAAAAAAACTGAATATCTAGATTTTAAAATGTAACAGTTGCCATAGAGAGATTTTAATTGAAAAAATAAGTCCTTTAAAAATTGAAATGCAATAACTTACTGAAATCTATTTGTTGTGTTTGCATATTGGTTTTAATGTACAGGTGAATCATTTTCATATTTCTTAGAAAATTTAGCCATGGTCCTAAGTATCCCATGGTGTGAACCATTGTACCCCAACCCCGCGGTACAATGGTCCACTTTGTCACTTGTCATTTAAAAATTTCTACAGCAATACGTAATTGCTATTGTTTTTAAGTAAATATATCATAAATTTGAATATATAGACAATATGTGTGCTCATTTAAAAATATAATTTTGCTCATTGTTTAAAAAGAAAACGTCAAAATGTATAAAAGCGGTCCATTGTACCCAGACTTTCCCCTATACCTAAATTTCTTGTGAATTTTCCAGTAATATATATCTACAGACAAAAATCCGTATCATTATATACGTTTTTATTTCATTTTAGAATTTCCATCTTTGGCATTATTTCATCTGATTTACAAAGGAGTTCATATGAATGTTCTAAATTGTTGAATGTTCTGAGTTGATCTAAACTTAATTTCCTACTATTAAGTCTAATGGGATTTACGATATCATGAGATAATTAGGAAATTGTACGTTTGGGTCAATATTTGATTTATATATGATTTATTATTCACTTACCACAATTCCTGAAACACACGCATTTCTTTACTTTGTAATATTTGATTAAAAATCACGTCTTGTTTTCTCTTTCTTTCAGCGTTATACATTTTCTTTATTGCATTGAATATATTGTTGTTTACTTTACCAATTTTTTCGTATTCAACAGAACTTCCAGTGGAAATAGAATTATGTCTCTTGCTATTATTTCCCAATATGTAAATATTTCTGTATTACTTAAGTCCTTTGGTATTCGGTCAATATTAAATATTTCTTTTATCTGGTGCAAATGCAATAACACCAATAGGCTGCAAGAACAATACTTTCTATTAGCACAGATCCTACTGTTGGTACATTTTTTGTGTTCGAAAACTAGTGTGTTATAGTGAAACCCGCAAATAGTGAAAATTCCTGTACTGAAATTCGTTAGATTAATACTGTTATATTGTAATTTTCAATTCCCAATATAACATTGCTATTTTGAAAGTGGAAGGGGATCTAAGAAGATGGTCCCTCATACAGCGAGACAATTCATATAACGTTCCCTTAGACACAGCTGGACCGGACGTAGTTCGAGAGTGAAAAAGGGTGCTTCTCGTATTCACGTCAACACTAGGTACTATATTAGACGAAAGGGGCTGAACCTCTTGACCCGAGAAGTCAATTAACTTCCTGATGGACATGGGAAAATGTTCGTGAGAACTTTCTGCTCGAAAAAGACAATACTCAAATATCTGATATTTCAAGGGGGGCTTCGGCCAGTTAGATAGCCGGAAGGCGGAGTTATGTATTTACGGAACCAATGAGAGTCTGGGGGCCTAAGAGAGAGGGGAGAGATGAAGAGAGACTTAAACTTTTTAAAATTTGAAAATAGAGAGAAGAGGAGTTAATTTTGGGTGTGTGTGCTGAAAGGTGGTCGCACGAGGGCGACGATAAGACAGAGCGCACCGGGGAAAGCCTTTCCTCCTGCCGATGCGAAGTTTCCAGCCGACGGTGATGTTCCGAGGTATGCAATTTCTTTACATGTATTTTGCACGAAGGTCAATGGCCCAGTATGCTCTCACCCTCTCGCTCTATTAATTATGAAAAGTGTTAGGAGCAATAAAGGTTTTATTGGATTTAATTAGGCAATTGTGTAATGTATGCCTCACGTGAAGTAGATGTTGATAAAGGAGATCTATCAGTGTATGATTTGAAATATTAGTTCCGCGGCATGATTGTAAAATTAAATGAGTTGATACGAGGTCTGGAATATTAAACATGCATTGTGGAATTGTTGAATTTATCAAATATTAGTAATGGTTATCGCATAAATAAATGTTTATTTACTTTTGTTTAAAATATGTCTCTTCATTTTTAGTTTCTTATTAGATGTATTTTAATTTACTCCACTTTACGAGATCGGTCTATATAGCGCCAATACCTGGCGTGTGATGACTCACATATCAAATACGTCTTACGCATAAGTAGAAGCGATCAATTGTCTTCACTTTTCTGTCCGTAGGAGAGATACATCTAGAACAGATTGAGCAAATATGAAATTTGATACGATTATTTTAATCGATGATTGATCGAGATCTATAAATTTTCGGGGGTGAGCATACAAGAGGAAGGTTCTTAATTTTTTTAATATTATTTTTTTGAATTTAGAATTAAAAACCTATTATGCAATGTTTTATTTAAAAACAAATAACACCATTTATAGGACGTTAACATACGCTATTATACAGATATTACGCTTTCGAATTTGAAATTGAAAAAAAAATATATCAAATGTTCTTATTATAATCGATTGAGAACGTCTTTGATACAAAGATGTTCTCAAATACCTTCGAACACCTTTGATTCTTTGTAGGTACTTTCAATAAGAAATTATTGCATAGCATTGTGCAGGACTTATCACAAGCTGCTTTTGAAGTAGAATGTTAAATATTTTACTTTCAAAGAGAGGCTTTAAGAGAGTGATATATCTTAAAGGAGTGCAGCGATTTTCATGAAATTCGGTATATTTATTTTTTATCGTTATCAGCAACAAACTTATTATATTTCATGGAGGTTAAGTAATAAGAAATATATATATTTTTTGTTATTCTAAAACGTCATGTATTGGGAACATCAGAATTGTTTCCCATGACTCGTACCCATGGGTGTCTCTCACCGTATTTGCTTGTGAGTATATACGTACGACAACTCTTGACAAAATTGTAAGTGATTGTATCAACAAAACCCGCAAATAGTGAATATTCTAAAAGTTGAGTGTCCACTGAGTCAAAGTTGAGTGCACTAAGATTCGAAAAGTACCATGGATGGTCACGATTGTGTTTGGAAAAATTGAGACTCATGTTTTCTTGCTGCTAATGAAGTCATCGGCAATGCTGTACTCGCGAGCATGAAATGGGTCCATCCATGTTGGTCACGTCCATGGGAGCGTTATTGTAAGATATTACCTGACTAGATTGGTAATGAGGTGCTAAACTGCTAATCTGCAATACGGGTTTGTTTCCTAGTTTTCAACGATTATGATTTTTAAGTTAAATAAAAAATAACGCACCTTAATTGGTGCCCGAGCATAAATATGTCGTAGTGACAGACCGAGATTAAGGTAGCCAACTGGTCTTATTTCCCAATCATCAAATCTGAGTATTAATCCTGTTTTACAAGTTATCATAGAGTTTCTCAAGTTACTGCTGATTGCCATCATTCGGATTCTGAAAATTGAGATATATATCAAGTTTCTTGAGGAGAATATAGTTATCGCCTAATTCGATATCACGAGTGATGTTGCAAACATGAGTGGTAATCAAATCGATTACGTTTGTCAAAACTTTTAGCAGTGCAAGATCGCACATTATTGTATACAAGTATTGTTTTATCAAACATTTTCGCATGCGAAATTTTGAAGCATAAGTTCAATGGCGCAAATTAAAGTAATGTCCTGAAGTATGTCAAATGAAGGAGTTTGTCAAGTTTCGGCGGTTAACAGGTGTTACGTATAACATGGTTACACAAAGGGCTAGTCTCGTGCAATCACAATTGCATAAATAATTATAATTACATTTTTTTTTGCTACAATTACATTTTAATGTCATGGTTATTTTTAACTCAATAAATTAATTCTATTTTTATTAATTTATTCACAAATTTTTCTACAACACATAGAATATATTCCACAATTTTTCGTATATGTTGAGAAAACTAAAAACTGAATTTGTTTCACTATATCATAAATTGCAAAATTTTAGGAAACATTTTTTGTTTTTCACAATTCTGTATTATCCAAACTTACAAAAACATGGGAACAGTCTATTTTATTTCTAAGAAATCTCAAATTAATAAGTATTTCAAGTGAGAGATTAATTTCTCTCAGTACAACACAACCTCACTTCATAAAAACTAAGTACTGCATTAAGTTATTATCATTTGTTCCTTCACAAATCAACTCATAATAAACTTTCGTTACAATTAGCATTAATTATCTTTTCTAATCAGTTGTCACTTTGATACATATCTTTATGTTACTCAAGTGTAATAAATATTTTTGTATTTCACACATCAAAGAATATTTCTTGCATCTGGTGTGTAACTTTTAATTAACTAAGAAGCTCTAATAGGATTATCTTCTATTTGCGTCGTTTTACGAGATTTCAATGCAATGTATTATACTCTTTTAATCTTTGACAGAAAAAAATTTAACCGGATTGCGATTCAACTCAATTTTCTAATGCCAGAATCTATTTTTTAAATAACTTTTTTTTTCACATTTTACAAGACAAACCGTGAAAAATCGGTATTGTGGGGTAAAATGTTTAAAATTATAGCGTTTTACTCTTAATTTATGGGGCTTGAAAAAATATTTCGAATGATACCATACATGACAATGAGCACCTTGAGGGGGTAACTTGTCCCCCCCCCCCCCGAGGAGGACTAATGACCTCACTATAAAAAAAATCTGATGTGGGCAGCAGATGACTTTCCTTATATAATGCAATGAATTTACTACTTTTACAGTAAAAGCAAAATATATTATTTTTATAGTAGTTATTTATATTCTTTCCAAGATATTGAATTTTCGTCAATGAGTCGTCATTTTCCTTGTCGTTATCATCATTGAGTAGTCATTGATTTAGCAGCATTTTAAAAAGTCGCCAAGTTGGCAACATTCTACCAAATTCGTCGCAAAATCTCGCTAAGCGTTATGGACGAAGACATAAATTATTCTTACAGCAGATAATTTACTATTGGCGTTCAAATACAAAAGTATTGCTTAAAGTATCTTTTTTCATGAATGGAACGAGCTAGATCCACGAGAATGATGTCTCCTAATTTATCGCATGGTATTACATATGAAAAGTGAACATGTTTCTCAATAGGAAATATTTTTTTATTTTATATGACTATTTGAATTTTTTTTTAAAAAGTGTGCAATATCTCGAGAATGGTTCATGTTAGCTTTCTAAAATTTTTGTCAATCGTTTTCTAATGGAAAATTACAAAAGAAATGTCTACTTGCGTGACTTTATTAGCGGTTTTGATTTTTTGACGATTTCTTCAAAATTTCACTCGAAAATTTAGGGGGTTCTAAACATTCGATTGCGTATAAAAACAATAGGCTTCCAGTGTTTACGGATTGTGATTTTTGTACCAACTTTTGTTCGAATCGGTCCATTCGTTGATCAGTTATCGTCTCGAAAGACTCACTGACGCATACATACACACACACACACACACACACATCGCTTCAAAAATGTTTGATTCGTGATCAGGGATGCTTGAAACGTGTTCTCCCGTCGAAAACTCGTAATCGAATTTTCGACCCCGTCACAATACTTTCCTTATATATTATGTATATAGGGAAAGTAATTATATCATGGCTATTTTTCACAAATATTATTGAAATTATTAAGTCTTGCGATCATAAACTCTCATAAATAAACTCTTTTATGTATAAGTACGTTAAATTTTGTCCAACATGCCATGGTAAAAAAAAATCTGATATAGGTAGCATATGGCATTCCACGCAAATTCAAATTAATTTCTTTTGACTTTCCTTATATACATAATGTATAAGGAAAGTATTGTGACGGGGGTCGAAAATTCGAATGCGAGTTTTCGACGGGAGAGCACGTTAAAAGAACCTCTGATCACGAATCAAACGTTTTTGAAGTGATGTCCTTCTCTCTGTGTGTGTGTGTGTGTGTGAAAGTATGTGTGTGTGTATCAGTGAGTCTGTGGAGATGATAATTAACGAACGAATGGATCGATTCGAATGAAATTTTTTACAAAAATCACAATCCGTAATCACTGGAAGCTTATAAACACTTTACAACAAAGTTAAAAAGTGTTTATGACTTTGTTCATTCTGTCTGTCTGTCTGTCTGTCTGTCCGTTAGCACGATAATTGCCGTAAAAATGACTTAATCAAAACGAAATTTTAGTATGTTGTTCAGACGGTCTGTAGAACCTATGGGAATATAAATGAATAATATCACCCAATTAGTTTTGGATTGAACCCGGGCCGAAAAAATGAAATACATTGAGCCCTATGGGACCTAATTTTTCAAACATTTTTTAAGCGGATTTAAAATTCACAAATTGCTTCGAAAATTTTAGGTAATATTCAAATTGTTCCATAAATATATAAAAAAAAATTCAGCGAAATATATTCAGTAGTTTTTAAAATAAAATTAAAATAATAATTACATCTCTTATATGAAGCGATCACGGGACCATGATATGAAACGATCACATGACCCACTTCAAAATGATATATGGCATCCATCTTGTTTCAAAATCGTGATTTTTTAAAGTTCTTTTTAATTCATATTGAGTGTTGTATCCGTCCTAAAACTACTTTATTTTTGCTTAAATTCTACATACTGAAACAACGCAATGGCAATATATTTGAGTTTAAATGCTCATCTAAATTTGATTATTTCTACAACTAAGCCTATTTTTCACCTATGTAAAATGTAAACAGCAAAATATATAGAATGAGTTGTATTAGAATTCCTGTATTTTTTTAACACAAAATAATTTAGTCCATGGAGTTTGCATGGCTGATATGAATGAAATATTAATTGATTTCTTAAAGAGAAGGACGATTTTTTACGATGAAGTTTCAAGCATAGAGTTTAATTTTTTGTAGCTCCATGGTCTTAAGCAAAATGTTTAAATAAAATAAATTATTATAGTATTGTGATGAATGAAATGCATGGGAGAAAGTTATGAATGAAATCCTGTTTTTATAGAGAGAGATCCAGGCGTGTTCTTTTTCTTGAAATACTTACTGGTTTTTGCGTAAACCATTCTGTCATTTCTATCTATGCTTAATCCATCATCAAATGATGGACGTGGACAGCTTAGTGTGTGTCTTGGCCTTTCTTAAAAGCCTCTTGCAGTATGACCTTTGTGTGTGTTTGTGTGTTTTCGGGGGAGGAGTATGGGTGTGTGTGTGTGTGTGTGTATTTTCGGGGGGGGGGAGTATGGGTGTGTGTGTGTGCTTTCTTAATATAATTATTTGGTTTTTGCTTAAATCATTCTCGTGTTCCTTTCGATGCTTTATTCATTATCAATTGTTGGATCGCCCAGTGTGAGCCTTGGTCTTCTTTAAAAGTTTTTACCAGTCTGTCTGTCCTTTGTGTGTGTGTTTGTTTTCTTGATATAGTATTTATCTGGTCTGTGATTAAATCATTACCTTGTTCATTTCTATATTTAATTCATCATCAAGGGCTGGACAGCCTAGGTGAGTCTTGGCCATCTTTTAAAACTCCTTCCAGTCTGCCCTTTGTGTGTGTGCGTTTGATATACTTATTTGGTTTTTGCTTAAATCATTCTGTCGTTCCTTTCTACGTTTAATTCATCATCAATGGCTGGATAGCCCAGTGTATAAAACTTGGCCTTCCTTCAAAGTCAGTCCTGTTCTTTTTTCTGTGTGTGTTTGTATTTCACTTTTTTACTTTCCTTATATACATAATGTATAAGGAGAGTATTGTGACGGGATCAAAAATTCGAATTCGAGTTTTCGACGGGAGAGCACGTTTCAAGCATCCCTGATCACGAATCGAGCATTTTTGAAGTGGTGTGTGTGTGTGTGTGTGTGTGTGTGTGTGTGTCAGTGAGTCTGTGGAGACGATATCTCACGAACGAATGTTGCGATTCGAATGAGATTTGGTACAATTGGTACAAAAATCACAATCCGTGAATATTGCAAGCCTATTGTTTTAAAACATAATCGAATGTTCAGAACCCCCCTAAATTTTCGAGTGAAATTTTGAAAAAATCATCAAAAATTCAAAACCTTTAATAAAATTACGCAAATAGACATTTCTTATGTAATTTTTCCTTAGAAAACGGTTGACATAAACTTTAGAACGCTAGCATGAACCGTTCTCGAGATATTGCACATTTTTCAAATAAATTTATCAAAAAATCCCATAAATTAAAAAAAATAGTAATTATTAAGAAACATGTTCATTTTTCATATGTAATATCACGTGATAAATTGGGTGACATCATTCTCGTGGATCTAACTCGTTCCATTCACGAGAAAAGATACTTTGAGTAATACTTTTGTATTTGAATGCCAATAGTCATTTATCCGCTGTAAGAATAACTTATTTCTCCGTCCATAACGCTTGGCGAGATTTTGCCGACGAATTTAGCCAAATGTTGCCAACTTGGCGACTTTTTAAAATGTTGCCAAGCTAACGATAATCTCGCCAAATGGATAAAAATGACGCTAAGTCAATGAAAATGACGACTTATTGAAGAAAATTCAATATCTTGGAAAGAGTATGAGTATTTACTATAAGAATAACATTTTTTTTAACTGTAAAAGTAGTAAATTCATTGCATTATATAAGGAAAGTCATTTGTTGCCCACATCAGATTTTTTAACATCAGGATGGCCATATTCATATAGACAATCTATTTCCTGTCGCGGCCGCTTCTATACAGATACCTTACACCTTCAGGTAGCACCGGCTGCTGTAAACCCTACGGCCAGTCGAGTGGTCTGGGTTTTCGACACCTTCAGGTGGTCGGACGGTTTGGGTCAAACGAAAACCAATCCATTTCATCTTATGTTTCCCATTTGGCTTCTTTCCGATTGGTGTGTAAAGTATCGCCTCGCCATGCATTCTTTGCTCACCTGCTGCCCATTTTATTCTGTTAGTTTTAATGTGCATAATTATATCTGCATCTTTATACAGTCTGCAATTCAAGGATATATCATCTCCGTTTTCTTGAATACCTCCGAAAATGCTACGTAAATTCTTGAAGGGCTTTTTCATTATTTCCCAGGAGTATCCAAAGTCCGTAGAATAGTTTTCATTAACCTTAGGAGAGTCTAGGTTTTTGTAGTAGCATTTCGAGGTTTTATGAGGCCCCGAGCGAACTTTCATGAAAGGTCTCATCTCGACAGTAAGTAAAACGTCACAAATTCGAAAATTGGTAATCCAAAAAAATCGATTATCCGACAATTTATTTATGTTCTTTTTACAATGTTAAAAAATAAATAGATTTATTAAAAGACTAACATGTACGTTAGTCTTTTCACTTTATATACTGGCAGAGAATTATGGGCCCTCGGGTCAACAGTATTTTGGGGCCTTTCGTTTATAATATAAAATAATTCTGGAGTCCTTTGCTTATGATATAAAAATTTTCTTGGGCCCGAAACTACTCTGTATCATTGGAAAATTTGGCTCTAGTTATATAACAAAAGCGCACCGTGAGGATTATACATGTACTCTATAACAAAAAAAATCGATGCACCAAGAAGGAGTTATCCGATTGTAATGAAATTTCGTATGCAAAGACGTTTTGAGCGAACATGCAAATGAATAAAATTTGATGTCCAATGAATGAATAGTGGGAGCTTCAGCGCATCGGAACTGCGCATTCAGCAGGTGTATATAAGGAGGGATTCTGAATATGTGGTCAAAATTTCTGTTACATTTGGAATGCAGATATCTTACGTCTTTGGTAGTCATTTCTGACACACTGGCAGCACAGCGGTATGTAGACAACATTCTACGATCGGTTGTGTTACAGTTCCTTTTGCGACACTCCGGACTCATTTTTCAACAAGATAAAGCCCGGCCGCACACGGCACGTGTTGCTATGAATTGTCTTCAAGCTTGCCCATCACTTCCTTGGCTAGTTAGGTCTCTTGATCTCTCTCCCATATAGCACATTTGGGACGTTATGGGAAGGCGATTGCAGCTATCCCGGAATGTTGACGATTTAGCTCAACAGTTGGAGACAATTTGGCAAGACATTTCGCAGGACACCAAACGTGAACTTTATCAGTCTGTGCCACGCCGGGTGACATCTTGCATCCAGGCCAGAAATGGACCAACGCCTTATTGACTTCTTTCCTTTGTAAACGATCAAACTCTAAATCATTAAATTGTTCTGAAATTTTAATCGTTTATTTTTCTATGTATGTTCTTCACATCCACCAATTTTTATCACGATCGGACAACTTCTTCTTGGTGCGTCGATTTTTTTTTGTTATAGAGCATGATCTCAATATGCTGAACTATACAATTCGATCAAAAAGTTATAGCCAACTAATGATAAAATGCAGAATTATATAGAACACAAGAAAACATTGTATGTTAGGTATAATGCACGTGAATCTTCTAAAAAATGCAAGATAAGTCCAGAAAAAATAATGCACAAAATTTTGAGGACCTCTGCAAATATGAAGCCCCAAGCGGTCCCTGGGTTAAAGAGGCACTGCTTAGAGAAGGTCTTATAAGTACTTTATATATGGCTTCTAGGAACGTTTTTAAACCCTCCAATAACTTTGTAAGAAAAGGTTCATGACTGTACACATTAGGTTTTCTCTATAGTAAAGTGGCATGCCTGATTGAGTAAAAATGATTCCAACGCACTCTAGCGGAGAATTAAAAAATCTGCACATTACTTTCCCTGCAGACTCAAATTCATTTTTTCTTTATTTCTTTAAGAACTCATTAAATTGAGTTTAATTGCACAAAATGACATTAAAATTGCATTTTTAATTCAATTTCTGCTTTTATTTGGTAATTGAACATTTTTCCAAAGGCGGTATAAAAAAAAAATGCGAAAAATCTCAAATATCTTGAGAACGGTTAGTCCTAGAGTAATAGAGTTGTTCTTATTCTTTTCCTCGTCAAAAATTACGTATAAAACAAGCATTTAATTGATACATTTGAACATGCGTAGTCTTTTCTTAGATATTGGCGATTTTTGCGGGCTATTTTGTAAAAAAAGGTAAGTTGTTTTTACCGAATCGTCCCAAAATCTAATCAGCACCAGAGTATCCCGCGTGTGATGTATCTACCAAATTTTATGAAATTTAGTCAATTTGTATTTCAGTTAGAGTGAATGCATGAGATTTTTGCTGGCCATTTCGCAAAAGAAGGCGGGTTCTTTTTTTCCGAATTGTACCCAAAACTAATCAGCACCAAGGTCACACTCAAGGGTCTAGAGTCAACGGCCCTACCGTGCTGAAAACATCGGTTCTCGTTAGATCACCGAAGTCAAGCGGTATCAGGCGCGGTTAGTACATGGGTGGGTGACCACCTGGGAACACCGCGTGCTGTTGGCACATTTCGGGCACGGTAGCCCGGTGGTTTGCGCGCTGGATTTGCACACGGCCACAACTGCCGCCGTGTTCATGCGGAATACGATCATGTTAAACATCCGTAAGTTCTTCCGAGAGGCTGGTGGTAGGGGAAGGAGGGTACGGTCCCTGTGGATGCCTCCTTCACTGGGTTCCGGTCCAAATTGGGTGGCACTTCCCGGCCGTTCAAACGGTAGGTCGGACGGTCTGGGTCTCAACAACAACAACACCCAAGGGTCTTACCTACCATATTTTATGAAATTCGGTTAATTAGTTTTTGAGTTAGAGTGGATACATACATTGCACAGACAGACACACAGGCACACAGACAGACAGACACACACACACACACACACAGACTCACGCTAAAAATAGTTTTTTCGTGTTCTAGAGGTCTCGAAACGTGTAGATCCGTCGAAAACTCGAGTTTCGATTTTCGACATGATTCCAATACTTTCCCTAAACATCACCATGTATTGCAGGGAAAGTAAAAAAAGTTAAGGATGATTAAAATAACAAAGCAAAATAGACGGAAAAGCCAATTGCAAAGTTGTAGTGTATTGTCTAATTAGTAGGAAGTGGCATCAGGAACGAACGAAATGTACATACGGAGGACAATAAATATCAGTCACACTTTATCGGTTACTAGATGTACAGCCACAGCCACGCTCAATTTTGTTAAACATTGCCAAACAATTCCTTAAAACGGACTTTGTAATATGATAGAAATTTTAAAATCGGTGCAAGGATATATCGTTAAACAGGAATGAAGCTTATAATTTCAGCTTTTTAATATTTGCTAATTTAGGGATGCCGCACACTTAAATGCTTAATTGGCTTAATAAATGGTGAATGTCCTGTTTGAAGTTAAACATATATTTGAAAAAATTTGTTAAGGACCGCTGATTTGAAAAGCACCACTGGAAAAATCGAATTATTTAAAAATTCACATTATTAGGACGTGGCTTATTGTGAGATGATGTGCTCGGGTATTCGGTTCGTTTTTAACAATTTACAACATAGTTGAAAAGTGTTTATGACTTTGTTCATTCTGTCTGTCTGTCTGCACGATAACTGCCGTAAAAATGACTTTATCAGAATGAAATTTTAGTATGTTGTTCAGACGGTCTGTGGAACCTATGGGAATATAAATGAATAATATCACCCAATTAGTTTGGGATTGAACCCGGGTTGAAAAAATGAAATACACTGAACTCTATGGGACCTAATTTTTCAAACATTTTTGAAGTGAATTTAAAAGTCACAAATTGCTTCGAAAGTCTTAGGACATATTTAAAATATCCCATAAGGTATATAAAAATAATTTCAGCAAAATATATTCTGTAGTTTTTTAAAAATTAAAAATTAAATAAAAATTAAAATAATAATTACACCCTTTATATGCAGAGATCACGTGACCATTATATGAAGAGATCACGTGACCCGCTTCAAAATGAAATATGGCATCCATCTTGTGTCAAAATCGTGATTTTTAAAGTTCTTTTAAATTCATATCTAGCGTTATATCCGTCCTAAAACCGCTTTAATTTTGCTTAAATTCTGTACTTCTACATACTGAAACAACTCAATTACAATATATTTGAGTTTAAATGATTATCAAACTTTGATTATTTCTTCAACGAAGCCTACTTTTCACTTATGGATAATGTAAACGCCAAAAGATGTAGAATGAGTTGTATAAGAATTGTTGCATTTCTAATCGCAAAATTATTTAGCTCATGGAGTCTGCAATATAGCTGATAAAAATGAAATATTCATTGATTTTACACAGAGAAGAGGATGATTTTTTCGATGAAGTTTTAAGCATAGAGATAAATTATTTGCACCTCCATGGTTTTAAGTTTTTAAATAAAATAAATTATTATAGTATTGTGATGAATGGAAAAAAGTTAATAAATGAAATGCTGCTTTTATAGAGAGTGCCAGGCGATTTATATTTCGATGACGTCATTTGAATAAAATTCATTTGTTTTCGATGAAGTTTTTAGATATAATAAATTATTGTAGCATTATAATAATTTCAAAAATATTATCGAGGAATGTATCGCATTTTAGAGATGTTTAAACCAGGCATTTTATATTTTAATGCCGTCATTTGAATGAAGGTCATTTTTTTTCGATGAAGTTTTAAATCTTCAAATATAATAAATTAATGTAGTATTGTGATAATTTTAAAAATATTACCGAGGAATGTATCGCATTTCAGAGATGTTTAAATAAAATTGCATTGAAGTTGGAAAGTGTTTCATAATCAATGCTTTGTGCATGATTGATCTTTCTTGTTGTTTCTATACGTAATCGAATGTCCAGACCCCCCCCCCCCCAAAAAAAAAAAAAAAATTTTGTGTCAAATTTTGAAAAAATCGTCAAAAAATCAAAACCGCTAATAAAGTTACGCAAATAGACATTTCTTATGTAATTTTTTATTAGAAAACGATTGGCATAAATTTTAGAACGCTAACATGAATCGTTCGCGAGATATTGCACATTTTTAAAAAAAATTATCAAAAAGTCATATAAAATAAAAAAAATATTTCCTATTGAGAAACATGTTCACTTTTCATATGTAATACCATGCGATAAATTGAGTGACATCATTCTCGTGGATCTAGCTCGTTGCATTCATGAAAAAATATACTTTGAATAATACTTTTGTATTTGAACGCCATTAGTCATTTATCTGCTGTAAGAATAATTTTTTTTTAGTGCATAACGCTTGGCGAGATTTTGGCGACGAATTTGGCGGAATGTCGCCAACTTGGCGACTTTTTTTTAAATGTTGCCAAATTAATGAAAATCTCGCCAAATGGATAAAAATGATGCTAAATCAATGAAAATGACGACTAATTGTCGAAAATTCAATATCTTGGAAAGAATATTAGTATCTACTATAAGAAAAACCTATTTTTTTACTGTAAAAGTAGTAAATTCATTACATTATATAAGGAAAGTCATGTGTTGCTCACATCAGATTTTTTATTTCATTAATCATTTAATTGAGTTTAATTGTAGAAAATAACATGGACAATTTTCTGATATTATATCTAATTTGCCTATTTAATGTGTTTTTCGTTTCATTTGGCAACTTAAAATTCTTACTGTAAATTCTTCCGCTCCTCTAAATTCCAAAAAACAAAAAATATCTCTAGAACGCTTCATCCTACAGTTATGGGTCAGAATTACTTGTTCTGTTGTCAAAACTTACCCGAAGAACAAGTACTCAGTTAATATATTTCAACCATTTTAGTCATTTATTTAAGATTTTCACTATTGACCTACTCATAAAACTATATTATTGCTGGACATTTCGCATACAAACTTCGTTACAGTTTTCCGAATCATATCAAAATCTAATCAGCATCAGAATGACCGTCAAAGGCCTTAACCAGAAAGTTTTAAGAAATTTTATTAAATAGCTTTTTAACTACAGTGAAAATTGTCTTCAGCTCTTCAAAATTAAAATTATAAATATCGTGCAAATGGTCCATCTTATAGTAATGGGTTGGTTCTATTATTTCCTTTGTAAAATAGTACGTATAAATCAAGCATTTATTTGATACATTTCAGCATATGAAGCATTTTATTTTAGATAGGATATTTTAGATTTACGGGTCATTTCGTAAAAAAACAAGGCATTTTATATTTTTCCAAATTGTACCAAAATTTTACCATCACCACGGTATCCTACAAGCGACATATCTACCAAATTTTGTTAAATTTGGGCAATTAGTTTGTCATCTAGAGTGGATACATACAATTTTTGTACTGTCTGTGAGACCAGTATATGTTCTCACATGTAGTGAGACAAGTTTATGTGTAGATTTATGGTGTCCTTAAAGGCAAACAAAGCATTAGTCTGGCTGGCGCCGAATTTTATGAGAACTTGAACTTTTAGGTCAAAGGACTGTAAATTTAGGAGGCCATGTAAGAGTTGGGCCGGACTGGAAGTACAGTCGTGCCATTGGGTGAGGGGTGGCCAATCAGTGCCATGGAAGAAGTAAGGCGGAGTTACCCCCCCCCCCCCCCCCCACCGAGTGGACCTCAAGTTTGGATCCGAGAATCGGCAGTATGAGTATTAGTATAAGATAGTATTGGCAACATGAACAAGTAAGATGACTTAGAAGATAGCGAGAAATCATGACCTAGGAGCAGTAGCATTATGACTTAGCAACATGGACAAGTAAGATGACATAGTGAAACGAGTATAAGATTTCGAGATGACGACAAGTAGTTTAAGAGTATCAATATGAGGGCAGTGATATTATAACTAAGTAAGATGACGACAAGTATCATCGTAAAATTAGCAGATTTCAAGTAGTGAGAGTATTATCATGACATGGAGAGAACAACTACAGACGAATTTGACCACGGTTCCCAACAAGGCTCAAAACTCAAGGTATGTGTCATCAACAATCCAACGGTTAATGAATATTTAGACATTGGTTCAAAGGGTCTCACATGTCTCCATCCCAGTCTATCTTAAGAGATTATCTGTTTTGGAATTTTATAAATAGTTTATGTAAATTAATAAATGTTATTGTTAACTTTAAACAGATCTAATCTTTTAATAATGATTAATGAATTCCTTTACAGGACTCACACATTAAGTTTAAATAATTGGAGGGTTTATAGCGGTACAACAAAGCAATGTACGATTTCAATAATAATTCCACTATAGAGAGATAACGGCCATGTCTAGTAATGAATATTAAAATTAATAATAAGTACTTAATGAATTTAATAGTTAAAAGTGTAACTTTAAGCTTCTTATTGCCATACTGTCATTTCGCAAAAGATGGCAGGTTCATTTATCCCGAATCCAAGTGACTTATCTATCAAAAATTTGTGAAACTTGGTCAGTTAGTTTTTGAGTTTAATTGGGTACATACACTGCACAGACAGACACAGAGACGCACACATAGATGTACACACACAGACACAGAGACACATACACAGATATAGAGACGCACACAGAGACACATACAGACACAGAGACACACACACAGACACATACATAAACACACAGTCGCACACACACAGATACAGACACACACACACAGATACAGAGATACACACAGACACAGATACATACACAGACGTACACACAGACACAGAGCTACACACACAGACGCACACACAGACACACACACAGATGCACACACAGAGATACACACACAGACATAGAGACGCACACACAGACACGGGGACACACACAGACAAAGAAACACACAGACAGAGACACACACACAGATGCACACACACGGACACAGAGACACACACAGACGCAGAGACACACACACAGACGCAGGGACACACGCACAGACGAAGAGACACACGAACAGATGCACACAAAGACACAGAGACATACACACACACAGACACAGAGACACACACACAGACACAGAGATACATACACAGACACAGAGACACACACACAGAGACACACACACAGACGCACACACACGAACGTTGAGACACACACACAGACGCGCGCACACGAACACAGAGACACATACACAGACGTCACGCTAAAATAGTGTTTTTCTTGTTCTAGAGGTCTCAAAGCATGTCGATCCACTGAAAACTGGACTAACGATTTTCGACACGATTCCAATACTTTTCCTATATTGTATTGCCTTTAATACTTTTCCTATATTGTATATCCTTTTATATATGTATTGCAGAATAAGTAAAAAATATAAAATTTTGAATAAATTTCGAAGTTTTTGCTCAACTTTAAAACGTTTTTTATCTAGTTCTTGATTTCTGATATCAAAGCCGAATATAAAAGTTTCATAAAATTCATTAATATGTGTGGCCTTTATCGTGTATGAAATAAATCGATCACAGACAGACGGACATTACTGCAAGAATGGTCAAAACGTGTTCAGGAGATCAAAAAACATTTATTGGCATCAAAGTCTCGAATTTGAAAATTTTCGTGAAAACAATACTTTCTCTATACTATAATATTACATAGTATGAGAAATTAAACATCGCAGCTCATCCGAAGCAAGCATCAGATTGAATTGAACCTTAGCAAGTGCAATTTAGATAAAGACAAACGGTGAATGTTAGTGTGTTTTACATCACAACATTAATTTCCCTGCAATACATGGCAATATATAGGGAAAGTATTGGAATCGTGTCGAAAATCGAACTCGACTTTTCAATGGATCTACAATTTTTGGGACCTTTAGAACACGAAAAATGTATTTTTAGCGTGACATCTGTGTGTGTGTCTGTGCAATACATTTATCCACTCTAACTCAAAAACTAACGGACCAAATTTCATAAAATTTTATAGGTAAGCCACGTGTGTGTGACTCTGGTGCTGATTAGATTTCAGTAAGATTCTAGATAAAAGAACCCGCCTCTTTCTTGCGAAATGGACCGTAAAAATATCATGCATTCACTTTAGCTAAAAATCTAATTGACCAAATTTTACAAAATTTTGTAGATAAGTCACTTGTGGGATACCCTGATGCTCATTAGATACTGGTATGAATCGGAAAATAAAAACTTGCCTGCTTTACGAAACGGCAAAATCTAAAATAAAAGATAACGTATGCTCAAATGTATCAATTAAAGGCTTGTTTTAAGTATAATTTTTGACCCTCATTACTGAAACCCATTACTCTTGTACTAAACGTTTTCCGGGTATTTGATTTTTTTTCCACTTTAGTTATGCCGCCTTTGAAAAAATGTCCAGTTAGCGAATAAAAACAAAAATTGAATTAAAAGTGCAACTTTAGTGTTATTTTGTGCATATAAACTCAATTTAATGAATTATTAAAGATATAAAGAGAAAATAACTTTGAGTCTGCAGGGAAAGTCATATGCTACTCACATTAGATTAAAACAAGAAAAATCAACCATTCTTAAAGCATTGATTATGAAACACTTTCCAACTTCAATGCAATTTTATTTAAGCATCTCTAAAATGCGATACATTCCTCGGTAATATTTTAAAACTTATTACAATACTGCATTAATTTATTATATTTGAAAATTTAAACCTTCATCGAAAAAAAAGAACTTCATTCAAATGACGGCATTGAAATATAAATTGCCTGGTTTAAACATCTCTAGAATGCGATACATTCCTCGGAAATATTTTTAAAATTATCATAATACTACAATAATTTATTATATTTGAAAATTTCATCGAAAACAACTGAAATTCATTTAAATGACGTCATAGACAAAATAACACGCCTGGCTTTCTCTATCAAAGCAGCATTTCATTCATAAACATTTTTCAATTCATTTCATTCATCACAGTACTAAAATAATTTATTTTATTAAAAAACTTAAGACCACGGAGCTACAAGTAATTAAACTGTATGCTTAAAACTTCATCGACAAAAATCGTCCTTCTCTCTGTAAAATCAATGAATATTTCATTCATATCAGCTTTGCAGACTCCATGAGCTAAATAATTTTGCTTTAAAGAAATACAGCAATTCTTATACAACTCATTCTACATATTTTGCTGTTTGCATTTTACATAAGTGAAAAATAGGCTTCATTGTAGATATAATCAAATTTGGATGATCATTTAAACTCAAATATATTGTAATTTTATTTTTTTTATTTTATTTATTTGAAAAAAAACTGCAAGCTACAGGACGTACTCCCAGTTACAGCTTGCAGGAATTAAAATACATTAAAAAATACAGATTAAAGTACCATAAAATACATTAAAAAGTTAAAATACATTAAAAAGTTAAATGCATTAAAAAGAAAAGCAAACCTTCAGCAACCAATGATCTTCATAAACAGATTCACATGAATACATACAATAAAATACAGGATGTTTACAACAAATGCTTTTTAAAATCCATCTCCGATGAATAAAAAACATCCAGATTATCAGGGAAATTGTTGTATAATTTAGAAAAACTAATAATTGCACAATTACATCCAATACTCGAATTAAAATTCTTTACAGCAAATAAGTTAATGCTTCTTGTTGTATACTGAGATACTGAGGAACACGAAACCCAATCTCGCCCAAAACAGGGGAACAGTCAACTCGGCCACCAAACGGATTCCTGGAGAATGAAAATAGAATGTAATCCCTTCTGCTCTGTAATCTTTTTAAACTAAACAAATCACGTAGAAAAGTAGCGGATAAGGCATAACAACGAATGCTAGTTTTCCTATATTAAAAATACCTCAAGAAATTATTTTGAATGATCTCGATCCTGTTTGAGTGAACAGCATGAAAAGGCCTCCAAACCACAGACGCATATTCAAGCCCAGACCTGACCAAGGCATTGAAAAGAACAATAATGGTATCCTCATTTGTAAAATCCTGAGTAATTCTCTTAATGTAACCTAGTTTTCTATAGGATTTAGAACAGATATTAGAAATATGAGGAGCAAAGGAAACATTAGACGTATAAATAACTCCAAGATCAGTAATGGAGAACTTTCTAGCCAAAACAGAGTTGCCAATACCATAAGGAACTAAAATAGGTACTGTTCTACGAGTAAAAGACACAACACTACATTTACTAATATTGAGATGAAGAATTTGCTACACCAATAGGAAAGCACATGCAACTCAGACTGAATATGTTTACATGATACAGCATCAAAAATATGACATAAAATTTTCAAACGTCAGCATAAAAAATGCAATTCTTAAAACAATCAGCAAGATCATTAATAAAAATAATAAATAACAAGGGACCAAGAATAGAGTCCTGGGGCACACCAGAAGTAGTTGAAATACCCCTAATCAAGCAAGAACCAAAATTTATACTTGCGTTGTTTCACTATGTAGATGCACAGAATTTAAGCAAAAATAAAGCGGTTTTAGGACGGATACAGCACTCAATATGAATTAAAACGAACTTTAAAAATCTCAATTTTGAGAGAAGATGGATGTCATATTACATTTTGAAGTGGGTCAAGTGATCTTTTCATATCATGGTCACGTGATCGCTTCATATTAGATGTGTAATTAATATTTTAATTTTTATTTAAAAAACTACTGAATATATTTTGCTGAAATTTTTTTTATATATTTTATGAAATAATTTAAATATTGCCTAAAATTTTCGAAGCAATGTGTGAATTTTAAATCCGCTTAAAAATGTTTGAAAAAGTAGGTCCCATAGGGTTCAATGCATTTAATTTTTTCAACCCGGGTTCAATCCAAAACTAATTGGATGATATTATTCATTTATATTCCCATAGGTCCTACAGACCGTCTGAACATACTAAAATCTAATTTTGATTAAATCATTTTTACGGCAGTTATCGTGCTAACGGACAGACAGACAGACAGACAGACAGAATGAACAAAGTCATAAACACTTTTCAACTTTGTTGTAAAGTGTTAAAAAAAATGAAAAAATTTAAATTATTCTTATCATTCTTAGTGTGGTGAAACACGTCAAAATATTTAAAATTTTTTCTATCAAGGACTATAAGTTTTTGAAAACTGCATTTTAAACACCATCTTGGCGTACAGGAGATATTTTCAAAGTGCCGATTTACCATATGCAAATTTTTTACTCTCGATGTCGGATTGAATGAAGCTCATGTATATCAATTCCTTAATATTGCCACTGGTAATGGACATTATAATATCTAAAAGCTGTATGGCACTTTAAAATGTAAATTTTTCCTGTACGTCAAGACGGTATTTTAAATATAATATACAAATACTTGCAGTCTCCGATAGAAAATATTTATTATCTTGTTTATCTTCTGTAAGGCTTTGAATTTTCTAAATAAAATGTTTGAATAATTCAGTCTGCCTCTTTTTACTTTCCCTGCAATACATGGTAATGTATAGGGAAAGTATTATAATCTTGTCATAAATCGCAACTCGATTTTCGGACGGATCTACACATTTTGGGACCTCTAGAACAAGAAAAAAACATTTTTAGCATGACCTCTGTGTGTCTGTCTGTGTGTCTATCTGTCTGTGAAGTGTATGTATTCATTCTAACTCAAAAGATAATGGACCAAATTTCATAAAATTTGGTAGGACAGTCACTTGTGTGTGACCCTGGTGTTGATTAGATTTTGGTAAAGGAATCCGCCTTTTTTTTGCGAAATGGCCCGCAAAAATCTTATGTATCCACTTCAGCTAAAAGACTAATTGACCCAATTTCACAAAATGTGGTAGATAAGTTACTTGTAGGATACCCTGTTGCTGATTGGATTTTGGTACGATTCGAAAAAATAAGGAAACTGATATTTGTATGAAATGACCAGCAAAAATCGTTAAATCTAAAATAAAAGACTACGTATGCTCGAATGTATAAATTAAATGGTTGTTGTGTGCTTAATTTTTGCCGAGGAAAATAATAAGATCAATCGCATTATTCTGAGACTAACTGTTCTTGAGATATTTTATTTTTTCCGTGTTTCTGTACGCAGCCTTTAAAAAATGTTCAGTTTCCAACTAAAAACGAAATTTAAATTATACTTGCAAATTCATTGCTATTTTGGGCATTTAAACTTAATTTATTGAATCATTAAAGAAATATAGAGAACGTGAATATGAGTCTGCAGAGAAAGACATGCGCTGCTTCATCAAACTTTTGTATTTCTGGAACAAACATGTGTGTGTCTCTTACGTTTAGCGATTTACATTATGGTACCAAATTTGTTTGAGGCATAACGTGTCTAGACAAATACAAACGCATTAAAAAAATCCGAGATGGGCAGCACATGACTTTCCTTATATCCTTATACAATGAATTTACAACTTTTACACACAAAAAAAAATATTATTCTTATAGTAGAGGTTTATGTTATTTCCAAGATAGTGAATTTTCGTCAATGAGTTGTCATTTTCATTGATTTAGCGTCATTTTTATCCATTTGGCAAGATCTTCATTAATTTAGCAACATTTAAAAAAGTCGCCAAGTTGGCGACATTCCGCCAAATTCGTCGTCAAAATCTCGCCAAGCGTTATGGACGGAGAAATAAGCTACTCTTCCAGCAGATAAATAACTATCGGCGTTCAAATGCAAAAGTATTACTCAAAGTATCTTTTTTCACGAATGGAACGAGCTAGATCCACGAGAATGATGTCACCAAAATCATTGCATGACATTACATGTGAAAAGTGAACATGTTTCTCAACAGTTAATATTTTTTTTTATTTTATATGATTTTTTGATAATTTTTTTGAAAAATGCGCAATATCTGGAGAACGGTTCATGCTAGCATTCTAAAATGTATGTCAATCGTTTTCTAATAACAAATTACATAATAAATGATTATTTGCGTAACTTTATTAGGGGTTGTAATTTTTTGATGATTTTTTCAAAATTTCACTCGAAAATTTAGGGGGTTCTGAACATTCGATTGCGCATAAAACAATAGGCTTCCAGTTTTCACAGATTGCAATTTCTGTACCAAATTTCGTTTGAATCGGTCCATTCATTCCTCAGTCATCGTCTCCACAGTCTCACTGACACACACATACACACACACACACACATACACACACACACACACACACACACACACACACACACACACACGCACACACACACACACACACACACGCACACACACACACGCGCACACACATACACACACTCACACACACACACACACACACACACACTCACTCACACACACACACACACACACACACACACACACACTCCACCCACACAGACATCACCTCAAATATGTTCGATTCGTGATCAGTGTTGCTTGAAACGTGCTCCTCTGTCGAAAACTCGCTTTCGAATTTTCGACCACGTCACAATACTTTCCTTATACATTATTGTATATAGGGAAAGTAAAAACAGTCTAAGGTGGGCAACATATGACTTTCACGAACGACATAAATTCATATTCTCTCTCTTTCTTTCAGAAGTCTTTAAATTGAGTTCAATTGCACAAAATAACATTGATAATTATTTGAAATGATAGTGAATTCGAAGTTTTAATTAAATTTTCATTGTCATTTAACGACTGGACTTATGTTCAAAGACGGCGGGGCAAAAATGCGACAAACAAACATATTTTGAAAATGGTTAGTTATAGAGCTATTGGATTTGTCTTATTTTTTTCGTCTTCACCAATTACGTATAAAACAGGCATTTAATTGTCACATTTGAGCATACGTAGACTTTTATTTTAGATTTTAACGATTTCTGTAGACGATTTCGCAAAAAAGGGAATTCCTTTTTTCCCAAATCGTAGCAATTTCTAATCAGAACCAGGGTAACCCACAAATGATCTATCTACCCAATTTTGTGAAATTTGGTCAATCAGTTTTTAGCAAGAGTGGATACATACGCTTTTTGTGGGTCATTTCGCAAAAAAATGGTTTTTTTCTTATCCCGAATGCGATCAAAATCTTATCAGCAGCAGAGTAACCCATAATTAAACTGCAAAATTTTATGAAATTTGATCGATTAGTTTTTGAGTTTGAGTGGATACATACATTGACAGACACTCACTCTCCCACACACACACATACATATACAGACACAGACACATACACACACATACATACACACACACATAGATACATACACACATATACACACACACACATATAGACACACACACAGAGATACGCATATAGACACACACTCAAACAGACACACATTCTCACACACACAGACACAGATACAGACACTTGCACAGAGACACAGAAACAGACACACAGATGTCACTCTAAAAATATTTATTTCGTGTTCTAGAGGTCACAAACCGTGTAGATCCGTCGAAAACTCGAGTTGCGATTTTTCACACAATTCCAATACCTTCCCTATACATTCTCATGTATCGAAGGAAAAGTAAAAATATTGATTCTTATTTCTGGTGTTAAAAGTGGTGAATATATTAATTAGCTGAATTAACGAATTATAAGTATCTTTCAATTAGGTGGGGAATATATTAATTGTGTTTAAAGATATTATACCTTCTCATTTCTGCTACTGCGAATAGTACAACATGGATACTTGTCTCTCCACAGTAAATGGATTTTAGTGGAAGATTGGGAAGGTCTATAAATATTCATAATCATCTTTATGTATGAACTACACCAAAATTGCATAATATCGTACACTCATAATTAAGTACTATTAAGGGATTTGAAGAATATGTGATGCCAAACTAGAGATATTCGCAAATCTGTAATTACCTAAATATAGCTTTATAACTTCATTACAGTTTGATTAAGAAGTATAGGTACATTACATTGTTGCACTGTAGTACATTGCATTGTAGGTACATCACTGTAGGTACTTTACATTGGTGGTACATCATTGGCGGTACATTAAATTGTTGGTACATCATTGTAGGTACCTTACATTTTGGGTACATCATTGTAGGTACATTATATTGTAGGTACATCACATGGTTTCAGTCGTTTTTCATTCATGCATACTGTAGAGGAACCATTGTACGTTCTGATTCTCATACTCTGGGGGACAGATGCTGCTTCATAGTCTTTTAGTTCCATTGGGCTTTAGTTTAGTTAGTCACTTATTACGAACATTTCGTTTGTGCACCTTTCACTGTCTCACCAAATTTGCATGTTTTTTCATCACTCTGTTAGCTCATTAGGCAATCTTCATTCGCTCGCTCATTTTGCTGTAGGGCAGAGGATGGCTATAAATTACCCAGCCTTCAATCCTGGATTACCTCATTAACACATTAGATGATGACGTGGAATCAGCCAGCGAGGATTTTCATTTGGATAGCTGTTTCACGTGATTGCCATTATGTTCTAAATATTACCAAGTTATAGTGTCATTTTGATAGTCAGATAGATACCATCGTTGCATTTTGACAAGGCGTGTTCACTTTTGAATATAATGGCAAATGGCATAGCTCATGGCCCCCACAAGGTGGTGGCTAGCACGGCTACACCCAGGGGACACGGGACAAACAGATGTGAAAGGGGGCCCGGCGGAGTCGGTCGCCTTTCAGGGTGTTTTCTAATTGACTAATTGGCAGCTGGAAAGGAGGCACTGGCTTTTGTGACTTTGAGAAATTTGAAAAATAACAATTGTAACATATTTTTTATCAAATAGGACCTAATTCGTGGCTATGTCCACGGTCACTGTCCTTAAAAATATGACGTGACAAAAAAGATCAATCACGATCGCCGTACCATCGCATCGTTTCCATTTTTCCAGGAAGAATCACTACTTGTACTCAGGGCCGCTGATAAAATTTCCGGGCCTCTATGCAAAATCTTAGCATCCTATGCAACTCACGGTAGCGGCTCCTTACGCCCCCCCCCCTCATATATTATCAATGCTCAATTGTCCATGAATTTTTGGATGCTCGTTTTTTTTTCAAGGTCCGCCATAAAGGGAGAGGATAAGTGGAACTAATGTCCAAGGGCCCGCAGACCATAGGGGCCCTTAAAGAATTTCGGCCAGCGGGCCAGTCCTAGGATGAGGGGGCCATGGCATAGCTACTTTCCATGTAGTCATGCTGATACTTTGAATTCTGGCAGTATTTATAGATGGCATGAATGCATTCGAATACGAAAATCCAAATTTTTCAACTTTATTACAACCACTTTATATCATCTAACAAGTATTGTATGGAAAGTAGCGCGGATATGCTTAGTATGCAAATTTAGGTATGCTGATGAGATCAATCAAATTTGAATGTGTAAATTTTGGAAAACTATCCTGTATAAACAAACTAAAAGGATAAAAAAAAGTCAGTTTAAATGCTTCCATGAAAAATTCAAGAATCTGTTTTGAGTCGTTGTGAAACAGAAAAAAAATGAAGAAAACATCGCTGTTTTCCTCAGACAAAGATGAGAATATCTTTCTTGCTGCTGAAAAATTCAATAAGATGTTTTGCTTCTTGTTCCAGAGGGTTTGAACTATTTAATCTAAAGTTTTCAACTATTTACCGGCTATATCGCTCTCTTTAATGAGCTTACGTGAAATAAAAAGAAATAGTTTCCAATTCATGTAGAAGGGTTATTTTCATCCCAAGCAACAAAAGCGACTTTAAACTCAAATTGCATTTTACTGGAATTACACTGCACGATTTTATATAAATGCGATTCAGTCCTGCTTAACTTAATGCTATTAAAACAAATTGAGTCGTTATATGTTATGTAACGTAGAAAAGTCTTACATTTCGATATCATAAATAGAGTGTGGTAGTTTTGTAATACAATACATTTTTATCTCTGTTAATGTCGTGTAACACGGTATATGCACATTTACGACGACAGTTTAAAATAAATCTTGTCTGAGATTGAAATCGAATCATTGATCTACATCTAACATGGTTCGTGATAACTTCTAGCTATTGGTGAGCATTAACAATTTGTGAAAATACTTATTAAACATCCTTCTATTTGATAACAGTGATTTTATGTAATTTTTCTAACACTTTTATTGATTACTTTCCTTATATACAATAATGTATAAGGAAAGTATTATGACGGGGTCGAAAATTCGAATTCGAGTTTTTGACGGGAGAGAACGTTTTAAGTATCCCTGATCACGAATCGACCATTTTTGAAGTGACGTGTGTGTGTGAAAGTATGTGCGTGTGTGTCAGTGAGTCTGTGGAGACGATAACTGACGAACGAATGGACCGATTCGAATGAAATTCGGTACAAAAATTACAATTCATATACACTGGAAGCTTATTGTTTTTATACGTAATCGAATGTGCAGAATCCACCTAAATTTTCGAGCGAAATTTTGAAAAATTCGTCAAAAAATCAAAACTTCCAATAAAGTTACGCAAATAGACATTTCTTATGTAATTTTTCGTTAGAAAACGATTGACATAAATTTTAGATCGCTAATATGAAACGTTCTCGAGATATTGCACATTTTTTAAAGGATTACAAAAAATTATATAAAAAAAATATTTCCTATTGAGAAACATGTTCACTTTTCATACGTAATACCATGCGATAAATTTGTGACATCATTCTCGTGGATTTAGCTCGTTCCATTCACGAAGAAAGATAATTTGAGTAATACTTTTGTATTTGAACGCCAATAGTCATTTATCTGCTGTAAGAATAACTTATTTCTCTGTCCATAATGCTTGGCGAGATTTTGGCGACAAATTTAGTGGGATGTCGTCAACTTGGCGACTTTTTTCAATGTTGCTAAATTAACCAAAACCTTTCCAAATGGATAAAAATGACACTAATTCAATGGAAATGACGACTTATTGACGAAAATTCAATATCTTGGAAAGAATATAAATATCTACTATATTAATAATATTTTTTTTTTTACTGTAAAAGTAATAAATGCATTACATTATATAACGAAAGTCATGTGCTGCCCACATCAGATTTTTTTAGATTAATGTAAACGTGTAATATAGTAAGAACGGAGTATGATACAGTTTTATAAATCATGTTATTCGCTTTTACATAAAAATTAACCCAACTTACATATTAAAAATATAAGTTTAAGCTTGTGTGTATGATGATTCTGTGTGTTTAATTCATTTCATGAAGCGTGATTTCACAGATATCGGTATCATAGTGAGCGAAAACATTATCACAAAATTTCTATTTTGAGATCATCTGGAATATCGAATAGCGATCTTTGAACCGAATTCGTATAAAAGTGCCTTCACATTTATTAATGTAATTTTAAATATTCATGTTTCATTTTCTTGTTTGTTTTTTTTATTTCACTGCACACCCCTCCACAAAAATAGCACAATTTTGTTAATTATTTTATTTTCGGAATTTCTGTAAATTTTTAACCAAAAGCATAAAAAATCGTGATTTTCGATTCAGTAGTATCCCCGGTTGGAAGCTGACACCACACATTCAGCGTTAGTGACAGGAGCAGTGGACGTTTGTGCGTATATGGGCTAAATAGTTGTGCGCAACCAAGCATGCGTTGAAACTGAAAGGTACTTTCACGTGTGGTTTGCACAGCAGTTAATTTTATCTCTGATTTTAAATAAGCGGGCAGAGTGCGCCTACAGCTTTTGGAAAATCGAATGAATAAATTCAGTTAATTCCTGGTTCATATCCCGGGCACTGCCAGTACGTTTTCCAGTTTTTAATATTTTTGGTGCTGTATTTTATAAATTGTGGTGACAATAGCGGCACAGTGATAAATTATTTGATTTACGATTACTTTCTAAAGCATTTATTTCAAATTAATTGCCGAAAAGCAGGACAATATTCACATCCCATCTTGTTGTGTTTAAGAAATTAAAAACATCTACTATTTCCAGCTGCTGCATTTTGAACATCATGGATATTCACACTCCACGGAAATAAAATTTTATTAGTGAGAAAGTCAGTAATTACACATAAATAAATTTAGGGCGTAAATAAAATGCCGCCATAAAATGCCGCCGTGTTCATGCGGAGTACGATCACGTTAAACATGTGGGTCCAAAAGTCCTTCCGAGAGGTTGGTGGTAGGGGAAGGAGGGTACGGTCCCTGTGGATGCCTCCCCCACTGGGTTCCGGTCTAAATTGGGTGGCACTTCCCGGCTGTCCATACAGTTACCTTACACCTTTCTGGTATTTTTTTTTTTATATGTTGTTTTTCTCGGTGGTGTCGTCTGCTTTTGTTGTGTTGTCTTTAGTTGTTGCACCCCATTTTATAATATATAGTCAACTTCAAAATGTTTTCAACTACTATCATAATACTTATATTATCTCAGATCATTATGTCATTTGTAAATATACTATCAAGTCTTCAATAATGTAAATAAGTCAACAAAATGTATTCAAGTCTACAAGAGTATAAATGTAATCAAGTCTTCAGATATATTTTCATATTAGCAAAACTATGTTATTAGCTTATATCCTTGTAACCACTCCTGTAAAAATTTTTTAAAGATTCAATAAATTTGGTGTTGGTTGTTGTGGACACCCGGACATCGGCCGGACGCCTGCCAACTCCTCTCCCGGCCGTCCAAATAGATGCTCAAGTCCTCAGGACGAGTCGGACGGTCTGGGTCTTCAACACCTTTCTGGTAGGTCGGACGGTCTGGGTCTCTACAACAACAACAACAACATAAATAAATTTAGGGCGCGGTTACCCAGTGGTTAGCGCGCGGGAATTCTACTCGGTTGACCCAGGTTCGATTCCCGCCACTGCCAAAACTGCCACCTTGTTCACGCGGAGTATAATCACGTTAAACATGTGTGTCCGTAAGTCCTTCCGAGAGGTTGGTGGTAGGGAATGAAGGGTACGGTCCCTGTGGATGCCTCCCCAACTGGGTTCCGGCCTAAATTGGATGGCACTTCCCGGCCGTTCTAATCGTTACCTTACACCTTTCTGGTAGGTCGAACGGTCTGGATCTCAACAACAACAACAACGTAAATAAATTTAATACAGTTATTACACTGCTCACAACTGAAATCGCAACACTATACAGTTGTAGATGTGGCTTCATGTAAATCAGGCAATGGAAACAGCAAGGCGAGATATGCAAATGATCACAGTTTCGTTAGGGACGTAACACCTTGCCGAGCAGCATAAAAGCTTCAGGTCAAGGAGGATCGGTATCACAGCTAATTATAGCGTCATTGGTTTCAGGTTGTAAAAATTATCACATTATGCTATGAGAAAGTCGACGTACCGCATATGCTCAGTTGTCGTTAACGGAACGGCAAAAAATCATTGTCGTACGTAAGGGTGGATCAAGCTTTCGAAGGATCGCTGTACTATTGCGTCGTGATGTGAGCACAGTTCAACGGTGTGAGATACGGTTAGTGAGAGACAACGAAACGACACGAAGATCAGGTAGTGGAGCTTCCAGGTGTACAACACCACGTGAAGTTTGTATGTTTCTGAGAAGCGTTGCACGGGAGCCGTTTACCACAGCAGTATTACACCAACATTTATCCCACACTACTAGTAACGTGGTTTCGACGCAAACAATTCGGAACCGTTTGCATGGCGCAGGACTCCGAGGTAGACGACCTCGACATTTTCGACACCAAACGTTTCAACATCTTCACCGGTCACGTCGCCTCCAGTGGTGTCAAATGAGACGCAATTGGTCAACAGAATGGCGAAACATTCTGTTCACGAATGAATCACGATTCTGTTTTGACATGCCAGATTACCATACTCGCATATGACGGCGCTTTCAACAACGACACCAAGAAGCTTTTTCTATCAGTCGCCAAGGAGCCCCCTTAAGTGGTGCCATGGTTTTAGGTGGTATAACATTTGGTAAACGAACACCTTTGGTCCGCGTTTCTGGCAGTATCAAGGCGCAGCAATACGTCTCTGATATTGTGAGACCTATGGTGCAGCCAGATCTGTCAACCAGGTCGGTATTTCTAATGTCAGGCCACATACTGCACGGGTAACTTTGAATAGTCTACAAGGTTTTGATATCCTGCCTTGACCAGCATATACTTCGGATTTGTCGCCAATTGAGCATATCTGGGACATCATGGATCGCCGATTAAGAGAACTTCCAATTCCAGCAAACTATGTTCAGTTACAAGACCAATTGCATACGGTGTGGAATGCCAGCCTTCAGCAGACCATTGACCATCTCATTGACGGGATGCCTGGTCGTATTCAATCCTACATAGCCGCTTGCGGTGGATCTATTCCATATTGATTTAATGTCGATAAAGTTCCATGCTTTCATTTTCCAGGTATGATGTTTTGATCATTTGCACATCTCCAAGTTATAATTATATTCTGTAAGTTTCGTAAGCATGTATCATTCTATTCATGGTGTCGCTATTTCAGTTGTGAGCGGTGTATATACATTTTACAACTTAATAATATCAACGTTAATAACTTTGAACCTTATAGGGGATTTAGATATATGTGATGTCAGATTAATTGTTATTTTAAATGCTGCTCATGATTTAATTTGACTTAATGCCTCATTGTAACAAGTTCATAATTTGGTATTTTACAACACATCGTCGCTTTTAGACTCATTCTTAGACATTGTTGCGGGACCAGTGCTTGTCCTAAACTTCCGCACCGACGCTGTTCAAGCACGTTCAACAGTACTAGGCATTTTGGTTTATTCGATTATTTTTATGGCCATCTTGTTCCAGCACCTTCTCACTAGGTTATCTCTGTTGCATTACTCTGTCGTCTTGATTCTGAAACAAATAAGTTCATACTACTCAGGTCATACCAACCAGGACCGTAGCTAGTGACGAGATTGAAGAGGAGCTGGAGGGAAATTCAAGGGGGGGGGGGGGAGAGCTCAACAGTCTTAAAGGAGGGACTGACGAAACACAAAATTAATCATTAGCAATTATTAATCAAAATAGTTACTATTATATATTTCAATTCATATAAATTATTACCAAGTAATTGGATATTTATATTTGCAAGCTAAGAGCTGATTATTAATATCCATATATAGCTACTAACTACTATACATCAATATTAATATATAAGAACTACAATTCATATTAATATAAGCATTAACAAGTACTAAAGCTGTTAATCATTTGTAGAAACATTCTGAAAATTAATACAAGTTAATGCATAATATTAACTTTTACCTACTTATCAGTTGATTTTAACTCTAATGTATAACAGTGAATCCCACAATAATACAAAAGTATCCTAAATACTATTGTCATAATTTTTAAATACTTTTAAATTAAATATGTAAATCAATAGATATCATATAATCACAATTTCACAATATAATCACAAATTCAGCTAAATTAAAAAATCATTAAAACGAAGTAATTTATAAAAAAATCTGAATAAAATTTGTTATGCAAAATTTGAATAATATTTTATATGAAATTTCATACCACTAATAAAAATGTAATATTTTTTATATGGTGGGTGGTGAGCGTATCTCTTGGGGAGCATAGCCCCTACGGCCCCCCCCCCCCTGGCTTCGATCCTGACGGTACAGAATCTAACGGAGCTATATTTTCTATTTACTGCCAGGGGGCGGAGAAAATGTTGGAAGGGTTCTAAAAGTATTTGCACAATTTCCAGAAGCTCCCCGGTCTTTTAGAAGGCTGAATTTTTTACACACTTATAATATTTAACATCGGACAAAACTTAACGCAGCCGGGTGGTTTATTTACACCCTGGGGTTGAGGAAAATGTTTTTTTCAGTACAAAATATTTTCCCCACAGTGTTAATTTCCTTGTTTTTTGACGGGATTAACTGCCTACTGTCTCAAAATATTTTTCTAAATTTCATTCAAATCGTCTGATTTATTTAAGGGATATAATATTTTTGTGCTTACTGACAGACTTACATACATATACAAAACAAAAATGAATTCGCATAAATGACTTCTGAAAGCTTATAAATACCTCTAAATCCCATAGTGTTAAAGTTTTGACGATATCGCATTTCCTTCACTTTGCATATAATAATTTTTGCAAGAACATTAAAATGGTTAAGCTGATAATCTTAATTCATTAAATGACATACGCCGATTAGAAGAATATATTAAATTTAATAAAAATTACTAAAGACATATATCGCATTTCCTTCACTTTGCATATAATAATTTTTGCAAGAACATTAAAATGGTTAAGCTGATAATCTTAATTCATTAAATGACATACGCCGATTAGAAGAATATATTAAATTTAATAAAAATTACTAAAGACATATATGAATGTTGATGGCTTGGAAAATAATGCTTTGTATAAACAAATCACAAGAATAAACAATTTCTACCCGTTTTGACGGTGCCATACAAAATACAAAAATGTCCATTGAATTTAAAGCAGAAGAAATGAAGGAATCATGCTTTATTTTCAATCGATAAGAAAACCTTTTTTCCCCCTGTTAAAAAATTCAACAAGATGTTCTTCT
The DNA here is from genome assembly GCA_951213105.1 of Amaurobius ferox. NCBI lineage: Eukaryota > Metazoa > Arthropoda > Arachnida > Araneae > Amaurobiidae > Amaurobius > Amaurobius ferox. Next base: position 43,648,653 of record OX578147.1, on the reverse strand, counting down.
TCGAGTTTTAGAAGATATAAGCTATTTTGTCCGAAGTTTTCAACTAGGTACAGGCAATACCGCTCTTTTTAATGACCTTAAGATAAATACAGTCCCCATGTTACATGAGGGAGTTGTTCCCATTCCAGACAGTAAAAGCGTCTTTAAACTCAATTTGCATATATCGTTTTACTGGAATGTAACTTCACCATTGCATACAAATGCCATTTAGTTCTTTTTAACAATACCATTAAAATAAAGTTGTTAAATGCCGTTGCGTAGGGAGAGAATCTGATGTGGGCAGCATATGACTTCCACTACCTAATGCAATGACTTTCACTATGTCATAAGGTAAAATTGTCCTTATCAAAATTACCACTATAGGACTTACCTATGATGCCGTCGCTAGGGGTGGAGCATGTAAGCTCCAGGTTCTCAAGCTGGAGAGACGAACACACTAAATATAAATAAATACACTTGACTTAATTGATCAATTTATTTTAATATTTTAAGTTATAGATATCCATTGTATCTTGATTAATGATACTATTATTAAATCTATTATTATAAGACATATAACACTGACAATATTTCATTAATACATATTTACACACATAATAAAATTGACATATATTTTTAAAACAGCTTCCTTTAAACAATCGATACTCAACATAGTTCTTTTAGTTCAATATCTAAGAACTCGTTAATATAATCTACTCTTACGAACTGATTGTTCATTATTTGAATAATCGATAAAAGCGTGCCTTCCGTGCTAATTAGTGACAAATTGAAAGTTGATTTACCTCTACTCTTTTGTGTTAAGTACTTATTCGTGCAATCTCAACGATGTACGAAACTGTTACATCTCATAACTGCAACAAGCTTCCATTTTATCGCTCACATTCGATATACCTTGTTCACAAAACCAAGAAACATGATGTTAGCTCGTTCGAAAATTTGAAGTCGACTGAACTTTTTGGAATACGGCTTTGGGGCGCTTTTTTCTTTCCCCCATTGTTTCCTACCACATCTACCATTCGTTGTTGATGCATACGGGGATGACCACTGTTTATGTATGCATGTGCTGTCATTGGTTCCCTCTGCAGCATTTAAATAGGTCATTATTTTGGTTGGCATCCGTAATTGAAATTACAAAATGTCGTGCACGCCGTACGACACACTACATTATGCAGTGACTTTTAGTACACAATTCAATGACTTTCAGTACACGATGCAAAGACTTTCACTACATAATGCAATGACTTTCAATACATAATGTAATGACTTTCACTACATAATGAAACGACTTTCTTTACATAACGAAATGATTTTCACTACATAATGAAATGACTTCCACTACACAATGCAATGACTTTCACTATATTATGCAATGACCTTCACTACATTATGCAATGATTTTCACTACATTATGCAATGACTTTCATTGTATAATCCAATGACTTTTACTAAATAATACAATGACTTTTATCTTCCACAGAGAAATAATGATTTACCAGATCCACAGCACAATATTTTTGACATTGAAATAACAATCTATAAATTGAAATTGGGAAAGTTTGGCAACATGACTTCAGCCAGCATGACTTATTCATACTCACATGCAAAATCCTCAGTAAAAAACAATCGACATTTAATTTATATCCCGTGAAATAAATGACTACTGGCGAAGGTTTTGCGTCAAAATCAAAAACAACTGATACAAGAATATCATTTTTCGTGAATGGAATAAACAAAATCCACGATAGTTATGTTTATGGATTTGTTGCAAAATATTGCGTATGGAAAATTAATCTGTTTGAAGATACTTACTACTTTAAAATTTTATACAATTTTTTAGATACCTTTATTTAAAAACATGCAATATCTCTAGAAATGTTAATGCTATCGTCTTATAGTTCTTATCATTCATTCTGTCATGAAAAGTTATGAAATGCGTATTTATTTAACAGTTTTGAAGGTTTTGATTTTTAAATGTGTTCTTATTCCATTCAAAAATCGTGCAATAAGGAAGTTATGCATGTTAGCTTTCTAAAGTTCTTATCATTCGTTTTGTAATGAAAATTTAGGTAGGAAATGATTAATTGTTTAACAATATTGAACAAAATTGAAGCACACACGCATACACACACACACATGCACACACACACAGTCATAACTTCAAAATCGATCTCAGTAGGTTGCGTGATATTTTTGACTGGAAGGCTGAGCGATTGGAGTTTTAACTTGAAAAAGGTTTTTGTAATATTAGTGAAATTTATATTGGAATTTGTCCTTTCAATAAATTTTATTCCCTTGGTAAGTAAAATAAAATAATGTAACATAGAAATGCTAAGAGTGAATGAAATGTACGATATTTTGAAATAAGTTACCTATTTAAGATAAATACTAGCAAAATGTACCATTTTAAATGTTTCTTTATTTCTAAATTAGTTGAAATTTTGCAACTATTTTATTATATATGAAGTCATTGTCGCGCATAGGGGAGGGCACCCACTCTCTTGGATATTCAAGATAACAAAGACGATTACCAAGCCAGACCATGTTGTACATTTTATTACTGAGTTTAACCCCCCTTTGCAGATCTGGTGGTCGAGCGGTTTAGGGCATGCGTTTCCGTCTGATCGCTGGATTGCCGGGTTGCGAGTTCGGATCCCGCCAGCGGGCATGGATGTTGTCATGTCGAGGCCAAGTCAGACTTCCGCCCTTCGGGGAGCCTCTATGGGAAAATGAAGCTGCAAATCTCCTCCCCTTCGCGATGGGACACCCTGGGGGATCATGGACGTGGGGCGTAGGCGCCCTTTCTCCACGGGGGAATTAGTAACGAACGAATGAACCTTCCTCTTCCCGGAAAACGTTCTATGGGCGCCCATGTAAGAAATAGAGCACTGAAAATTGGTCAGAAATATGAAACATAAGCTTAATTAAAAATCACTGTAGTCAAAATTGTCCTTAAACAATATTGCATAATAATTATTTATAAATACTCTACCATGAAAACTTAAAAATATTTTCTAATTACAATATGTTAAGGATCCACTAGAAAATTATCAACCACTTTTATTTCAGGTTCTTATGTAACATGGGGTTCTTAAAGGGAAATCAGAATTACTCTTTCTAAAACTCGCAAATACGCAAACGGATGCTTCGCCATTTTTGATGCCGATATAAAGAGCTAAGTCTACTTTGCAAACTACTTAAGTTTAATACTAGTCATTATTAGTATATTTCTTTGTTTTGATATTGGTTAAAGTTGGGTAAATGCTAGGTTATTGTGAAAAATGACTCAAATTGCTTAGTATTGCAAATAATGATTATTTTCTGCGAATATTAATGAATAGAATCACGTTTGACCCGAAATGAAGGATCCGTTAGCCGTGTCTGGGGAATGTTTTTTTCAAATTCCATACACTCACCTACCCATCTAATGACTCACATCCAATCCTTAACTGCTTACAAAGGGTTGAAAATGGGGAAAACAATCGCCACACCTTTCCGTAAGCTAGCATCTCTCTTAGTTAATCAGCTTGAGAGGAGTATAACAATTGGGTGGGTTTAATATCATGCTCATCCTTATAGACCACGAAGGCTGGATGATTTCAGTTTCTAAAACATTAAAATATGCGTTTTAATGGGAAAAAATACTTTGAAACGTCTTACTTTAAGTAAGTAAAAGACAACATTTTTTTTGAAATAATACACATATATTCGCAGAGTAATTTAAAAAATTATAATATATAAATACAAATATGTTTAAATAATTCTTGAAACTAGATTTTAAACAGGGGATACTAAGCTTTTCAACCTCAATGGAAGTTACGCCATTGATCGTTCTGTACACGTTTAAAGATGTTTAAATCGCACTCTTTCGTTGAAAACTTAAATTCGAATTTTCAACCCCATCACAATACTCTCCATATACATTATACCGGGGTATGCAGTTAAAAATAAAATCAATGCAACATCGTAAATTTAATTCATAAAATTTGCCATTAAAAAACAATGTATAATAGTTTGTCATGCAAAAATGTTTAGAAATATATCTGTACCATATCCGGTATTTATATGTATTTATAACATTTGTAAGGCCATTTTGCCTAAGCGGAGAATTACATCATCGATATGTCTGATCAGAGGATTTTCTAATCATTAATTTATTGAGACAACTATATTTATTTGATGTGCACAGTACAATTTACTCCTTTATTTTACAATTTGAAGTGTAACTTCTGAATTCTACGACATTTTCATTTCCCGTTTTTCAATACAGGATAGCTTCTTGTCTGCTGTGTCTTGGTAAATAGTAGCTGCTACCATAAACAAGATTTTGCGGATATTCAGACTAAAGGTTTGCACAAAGAGAATTTTCAGACTTTCGCCCTGACTGTCGTGGCAGTACAAGTGCTTAATCTCTGCTGGAACCCAAAGATATTTGCAAATGGTGAATCCGAGCCCGACCCGAAGACAATTGTGTCTCGACCTGTCCGACCTAAAATGATTTGTATTCAAATGTGTTAAAAACACGAACTTAAAAAATTTCTGTACGGGGATTTCAGATAATAATTGTTTTCAGCATTTATCTTTACATAGGTGAAAGAAACGTAATAATTTCATGTTCTCCGCTAAAATTCATTGGCTAAAATTCATTAAACATATTTTTAAAATTAGATACATCCGACCCGGCCAGAGGCGAGATTTTTTAAAACTAAGCCCGAGCTTTTTCCGAAAATGTTAGAAAACTGAAGCCCGGTTCAACCCATGGTTCGACCCATGTAGGCCAGGCTTCAGCTCGTGTAGACCTCCGTGATATTGGGCACATTTTACATATTTTTCTTTCATTTCAATATATTTTAAATAGCTCTTATATTCCAGATACAATGTCTGTAAAACATTTTGTGAGATTTAGTGCTGGAAACTGATATTATGTTATTACAACTTCATATTCACGAACATAAAGTTCAAGAATAGAATGATAATATTAAAAATATTAATGAAATATTAATGAAATTAAATCATTTGCCAAGACGTAAGTTTGTTTACATCTTGGAGATAGATGATTCAGACTCCAGGGCAGATCGGACGAAATAATTTTATATTTCAATACATTGAAATGTGATTATTTTTATAGAAATTTGAGTAAGACATTAAAGTCATCTGTAAGTTTTAACATAAGATGTAATAGCTACGCGAGTTCTGATACATTATTATAAGATTGATTTGATCTTTCAAGACTGAGTTCACGGTTGCTTAAAATATGAAACTTAAAGTACTGTAACTGAATACACCTAAATTAGAAATAGCATTACAGCTAAAATTTAATTATAATAAAACTACTATTAAAACCCTCCAATGATAAGCAAACTAACGCTCTTAAAGAAATAAATTGCAATATTTTTAATATGTTGTATTTTGTGGCACTTTACGTCAAACCCAGCCGTCTTAATCGAAAATTGACATAGTTAGGTTCTGTTCCATGGTCGGTATGTATGCAGAGTTTCAGCCTTCTTAGTTTACTGCGAGACTTCCTGGAGGTTTGAAAACACATTTTGACTTCCTCTCTCCGCTTATACCCTTCTCAGGATTCGAAATTGAAAAATCGATTCACTTAGGTTCTGTTCACTAGATAATACTGTAAGTGTGAAAGCCCCAGGCCGTCCGGCTCGTCCAGAGGACTTGGAGCAACAAAATGGACGACCGGGAAGGAATACTGTAAGTGTGTAAATATCCAACAATTCTAGGTCAACAGGAATTTTTAGAGGGTCTCTAGTTTTCTTTCAAAATCTCCCATTTTCTGCCTTTCGAATGAGGAAATAAAAAAATTCTACTTCGTTTGAGTTTGTAGCGGAAAACCTGAAACTTGGCCAGCCGCGAATTTCTGTATATTGGGTTAGCTGAACTCTCGGTACGATAATATGTTCGATAAATCTCGACGAGAGTATTTTTAAATTCGAATTATTTTTTTAGTTATTCTATGTTGAAGTGTGATTTTGAGCATCTGCATTACAAGCCGGTTCCTTAGAGAATGAAAATTTTATCCCAGAGTTGAGAAATGTTAACGTGACATCATAGGAAACATTGAGAAATAAAACTTTCTTTCAAACGATCTTTGAACTGAATTCGTTGGACAATGTCTTTATACTTATTTATTTAATTTTAAATACATCGAAAAATGCGTGTTTTATATTTTCTTTTCTATATCTCCGCATCCGAAAAAGAGGATTAGCCCAATTTTACAGTTTGACAAAAACATGTGTGTACATCAATATGTACAATACAAATTGGGTGAAGGATACATAGAACTTGAGTAACGCATGTAAGCACAAACAGCAACAATAATGCAGCATACAGCTGTTTCAAGGATACGTTAGATCTCCTTCATCAGTGCAATGACACCAGCACATCCGAAGTTCAAAAGAGGAAATGGTGCAAAGGAAGATGCAAAGTGGGATAATGTACCCAAGGCATAAGTTAAGAGAGAGCCAAACAGAAATCAGCATGAAGAACAGACAAGATAATAGGAAACGAGAAACCACAACAAGAGATTGGCGTGCGCCAAGACACAAAAGCGATGTCTCGACATGGCAAGTCAAGTCCATAAAGTTTTTTAGAAATGTTTAATAGTTGGGGCATTTATAGTATTTCTTACCAGTGAGGTTTTTCTTATATTGCTCAAACTAACGTGTTTTAATAATGTATATTAAAGAACATGAAATCTATGTTACAAAAAGGAATTTAATAAGTCTTTTGTTGCTCAACATTGTTACCAATTTGACTATCGTTTTGAGTTATCTTCAGCTAGAATTATACAAAAATGCCAGTCAATCTAAGATCTTCACTTCTTTGAATCTTACCATATCCAGAAAAATTCTAGTAATGTGGTTAATTTCCCGTGTAGTATTCCTATTTTGTCCGACGCCTTGCTGAGTGCATTGTAATCCCTCCTTTTCTCTATGTTATTCTTTTGGGGCGCTCTGTGTCGTATTGTTCGCATCATTCCTTTCATTTACTCTTGTTCGGATTTGACTGGTCGTGTCGAGATATCGCTTTTTGTGTTTTGGCGCACGCCAATCTCTTGTTATTGATTCTCGTTTTCTATTATCTTGTTTATTCTTCATACTACTTCCTGTTTGGCTCTCTCTTAATACATGCATTGGGTATATAATTTCCCTTTGTATCTTACTTTGCACCCAGTCTTCTTTTGTACTTCGGATTTGTTAGGTCTCTTACACTGAAGAAAGTGATCCAACGTAACCTCGACACAGCTGTATGCTGAGTTATTGTTGCTATTTGTGCTTATATACGTTGCTCAAGTTCTCTTCAATCTCGTACATATTTGCATTCTAACTTTTTTTTTGACTTAGTCTATTATATGATTAATTTTCAACCAAAAGCATAAAAATCGAAATTATTTATGCTGTTTTTCCTTTAGTGGGCTGGGAGTTGCAATGAGGGGGGGGGGATTGAAGACCCAGACCACACGACCAATCCTTGGGTTTATGGTAGCAATATGTGTGGTCGGGAGGGGGGGGGAATATTTTTGCGCAATCGTGGCGAGATTAGTTGCGAGCGTTACTGGGCAAGCAATAAATCTAAAAAATTTAGATTGGAACGAAAGGTGGAATGACCTGATTGCTTGAAACAGGCGATTTGAGTGGTATTTGAGTGGCGATACGGGCGGGTATTGAGGCATACAGGTCCCGTATGGTGTCTTGCGTCATCTCATTCCACAGTTGTTGCAAACATGCCTCTAGTTCGACCAAACTAGTAGGCTGTCTAACTTGCCTACCCAAGTGATCCCATGCATGCTCGATGGTTGACAAATCTGGGGACCGGGCAGGCCAGGGAAGGGTGGCATTCCTGTGACACTCTTTCTGTGTGTGGCCGAGCATTGTCTTGTTGAAAAATGCCTCCTGGCAGCCTTGCTGTGAGTGGCAACACATGTGGCTGAAGGGTGTCACGAACTTACAGCTGGGCTGCCATGGTTCCGTGGAGCAATATTAGAGTTGACCGGGTGCCGTATGCGACGGCACCCCATACCATCACACTAGCTGTAAGAGCGGTGTGCCGCTGTAAAGCGAAGGCAGGATTGAGGCGTTCACTACTAGGTCTCCACGTACACGGTTGTCATCACTGCTCAAATTTAATCTCGATTCGTCGCTGAAAACGACCTGGTTCCATTTGGTTGCGGTCCAAACACATCGAGAGCGACACCACTCCAAACGGAGGCGATGGTGGGTGGGTGTCACTGGCAGCACACGTAATAGGCGTCGCGATATCAAATGTCCTTCAGCTAGGCGCCTCGAGATTATACGGGCAGGCACAGGGGCCCATAGTGAAGGTGCTGCCTGTGACCCGATAGCAGACAATCATCCATTTGGCACCGTGCGTGCATATGGGATGATATGACGGTCTTCTCGGATATAGGTCTCCTGAGGGCGTCTTGAGTCTGGCCGTCGTGTATGCGACTTCTCTCACGTCCACTGGTCCCAAGACCTCCTTAAAATAAAGTCAGAACGGCCTACGTGGCGGACTACTGGCCGAGCTGACCACCCGGCTTCAGTCATCCTGATGATTCTTCCCCTCTCGAACTCTGACAGCTGATCATATTGTCTTCGATGGAGGCGTAACGGCATCCCTAATGAAAAAGGGTCCCTCTGCAACAGATTAAGAACAGGTAAGAAGCCTCTGCGTACCTTTTTTCTGCGCCAGGGAGAACGAAGATCAACGCCCTCTGCTGGCATTATGCAATGCGCAACCACGCTGTATTTCTAATCATTTACATATCTGCCTGACATGTACCTATACACAAAGTTTTGTTACGATCCCACAATTACTTCTTTGTGTATAAATTCTTATGGCATATATATATATATATATATATATATATATATATATATATATATATATATATACAATCACGGACAATGAAAGTTGCGCACCAAGAAGGAAGCATAGGATGGACCTGAAATTTTATTGATGGAAAGATACAGATGAATGATATATATACATGATCACAGAAACAGCACAACAGAACATGTACAGAGGGGGCTGTGGTACACAGTCTGGTCATCCTCAATAGCGCAACGCGTCCCCCCCGGACTGCGACATAAGCAGCAATACGGTCCGCATGATGTCAAACAGACGTTATCTTGCGGCAGACGAGTCCATACCTGTTGGACTTTGCGTTTCATATCCCGAAGATTGCGGCAACGAGGCAGCTGCCGTTTCAACTGTTCCCACACATGCTGGATAGGGGACAGGGCTGGGGAGCGGACAGGCCATGGAAGTGTCTGAACAAGACTCAGGCAGGCCTGGGCGACCCGATCCGTAAACGGCCGGGCATTATCCTGCTGGAATTGCGCAACTGGAGTCCCAGCAACGAATGGGAGTGCATGGGGACGTAAAATCCCATCCACGTACCGCTGGCCCGTCAATGTTTCAGGTACCACTACTATAGCGGATTGGCTGTCGTTGGCTATGGCTCCCCAGCCCATGATGCCTGCAGTGGGGCTGGTGTAGCACTCGATAACGAGGTTGGGATTGTGGCGTTGTACAGGTGACCTCCACACTCGGATATGCTGAAAATCGATCCCCAAATCGAAGCGGCACTCATCGCTAAACACTCCACACTGCCAATCTGTGGCGTTCCACGTTGCTCTGGTCCGGCACTAATGCAACCGGAGTCGCCGATATTCCCGTATTAACGGTAGCACCCGTATGGGATGCTGGCATCACAGATTCGCTTCCTTCAGGCTTCTAGATATGGTTCATGGGCATACAAGAGCTTCTAGGTGTGCCTATATCGCAGATCCGATCGCCGTGGGCTCTAAACGTGCCTGCCGCACGATTTTTCGACCCTCTTAACTCGTGGTATGCCTGGACCGTCCAGACCCGGTCCCCCGTGTCTAGGTGGCGTCCCGTGACCATGACCAGTGCTCCCAACACCGTCGGACGGTATAGTCTGAACGATCTACGTGACGGGCTATCCGGGACGCTGACTACCCTGAGGTTTTCAGCCGGATGATCAGGCCTTTTTCGAAGTCCGTCAGTTGCGTATATCGACAATTCTAGCACCTGTCCACCATTCTTTTTACACCGTACTCGTGCTTACGTTGGTCGAAACTTCTTGCATTGATGGGACGTGGACTACACTCCGGTTTGTAAGGCCGCTGGATCATGCTTGAAGCACCACTCACGAGTGTACGGTCATGTGCACTCACACCAGACCAGGATCATTTACATACCAGCTCGCCCTCTAGCTATTTGCATCATTTCGCGGTTGTACCGTGTTTTCTTCTTGGTGCGCAACTTTCATTGTCTGTGAGTGTATATAGTTTTTTATGTGTGTCAGGAGAAGGTCTCAAAGAAGAATTTTCAGTCGAAATTTCGAATTCCAAAATATACCGAAAAATATATATGTGAGAAAATAAATATGCATAATCGAATAAATTCCAAGAGAAATATGTGCCGTGCAGTTAGTTATAAAGCAGTTCATTCGATTTCCGGGAATGCAAAGATAATATAACACTTATATTTCTAATTATCTAGCAGATATAGGATTGTGCAGCCTTTTCTCCAGATATTATTTTTAATGTCCCACTATTTTTTCGTGTAAGAGTTTATTACATTACTCTAAATGCAGAAACGTATTGAATAAATTTCATACACTTTCTTACGTAATAAAATGACAAGCAAAAACAAACGATTTTTTTCTCGTAAGCATATTCACATTTATTTCAAAAATGTAATTATATTTTTTTAAATAATCACGTTCATTTGTTTCATTGCGCGCTCTAACGGAAATTCTATTAATAAGAAATTATACGTTATCTGTGTCTTCTGCAGATAGAAGACGTGTATGTATACATCCGAGAGCAATCTTCGGTATTCATCATGTAACACGTCAGATCTGAACAGGTTTTGAAACGTGAACACCAAGCGGAGGAACTAAACAAAGATGGATCTCTCCTTTGGGAATCTGGTGTATATGCTATTAGATGAAGCTAGTAGTGGTGGAAAAATGCTACGCCAAGAAGGATTTACCTTTTGTGAAAATAATTCTGTGGGATTAGTGTTTGAGAGGAAAAAGCTATAACAAAAAATGTATAAAGGATCTTTCATATGGTGGTAAATGGTGTGTACATTTCAATTTTGACGGAATTATTAAAGAATTTTTATTTTGTATTGCATGCTCATTTCGTACAGCCATACGAATTTTTGGAAAAACCGGAAGTGGCACCTCCTCAGAAACTGAAATTAATGTTCTTAATGAACACATAACTCCTCTGGTATTCAGTGCGAAATCTATATCAGTTATCATCAAAATTACATTTATGCCAATATTGAGAAAGTGGAGTATCAAAGAAATGTATTGAACCGGAAGTGAAACTGGATTGGAAGTGGAATTCGTCCCCCCCCCCATTCTCCTCTCAAATTTAATGCTAAGCCCACATCAGTTATTATCCAAGTTCTGCCTGCCCTGTAAAATATTTGCAAGCATGTTACTGAAAGTTTCAGAGGAATGAGCTGTCTTGAAATGGGGAGTAAGATACCTGATAGTTATGGATAATATATATATATCAAAGTCAAAATTATCTAAAATATTTAATAAAATACATGCAAGATAGGAATATACAATCCTGTATATTCCTGTCTCGCATGTATTTTATTTGTAGTTTTATATATTATTTTGGTAATTGACCTTCTCAAATAGTACCGGCTACTGGGAGTGTTGCCGCAGCTCAAAGTATGCTTTACCGGGGAGTTGGGTCACAAAACCCCCGGTCAAATTGTGATACTTTATATATATATATATATATATATATATATATATATATATATATATATATATATATATATATATATATATATATACATATATATATATATATATATATATATATATATCCATATATATATATACATATATATATATATATATATATATATATATACATATATATACATATATATATATATATATATATATATACATATATATATATATATATACATATATATATGTATATGCATATATATATATATATATATATACATATATATATATATATATATATATATATATATATATATATATATATATATATATATATATATATATATATATATACACAAGACATTTCGACAGATGATAATTACCTGAGAATTTTAGAAATTAAGCTGGAATTTTTATGAACGTCTGAAATTGTGGGTTTTCGTATCAGTTTGCCTAAAATATTAACATAGTAGCTGAAGAAAATGGGCAAATTTTGCAAAATGTTAGTGTATATAACATGAAAATTTTTGAACTGAAATGAAAAAAAAACGAACCGAAATTCAGAATCCTTTTTAAACTTCTTAGTGTGTATGTGAAAAAAATCTTTTAATGCCCGTATTATATTGAGACTGATTGAGTAAATTACAATTTTACAGCCCAAACGTTTGAAGGTAAAAAATTTGAAACTTTGCACAAACGTGAGACTGCGCGTAAAGTGAAAACATCTAAATCTTTTTCATAATTTTTTTTCATAAAATTTATAAATCTCGAAATTTCTGTTTCAACATTCTTTCAGATGTAACTACAGAACGGCTAAACACATAAATTTTCGTGTTTTACAATTATGCGCGTTGAGAAAAATGATCCTAAATTTTTCATTTAACTCTACTGGTGTATAATGACATTTAACTCTATTGTACAGGTATTTTAATTTATTGTTCTAATAAAAAGACAATATTTGTATAACTGAAAGTAAACAATCCCTAATCTAATGTAAAAATGTGTTAATTCAAGAATTTAATTTGCTGGGGGAGGGGGGGGGGACTCAACTTAACTTGCTCACGCCATAATCCATTTTTAAACAGCTTATGATTTTTATTTATTTATTTATTTATCTTTTGGCAACATTTGAAAAAAAAAAATTGAAAAATCTGTGCCATTGGTCGAAATGATCACAGTTATTGCATATTACCATTCATTTTAACTGGTTTGCAGACATATTTTCATTGATACCATGTTTGACAAGGTACCCCCAGGGGGGAATTTTCCTGTCCCGAGAGGGACTATAATGACGTCATGAACACTCAAATTGTTTGTGGCTATTTTTTACCACAATAATTGAAACTGTAAGATTTCGTGAATATTGAGCCACAAATAATCCATTTTATGCATAATTACATCAAATTTTGGTCTATTTTAACACGTTAAGGAAGCATGCCATCGAAATTTCCGATAAATTTTAAAATTTTGCTCGAATTTATAAGAATTATATCTAGTCATAAATTTTGCGTTAACAACGCCAGATATAAAGTTTCGTGAAAATCCATCAGTACTTATGACAGCTTCTACACAAGAAATCAACCTCTGACAGACAGATAGACGGACATCACTTTAATAATAGTCAAAACGTGTTCAGGAGGTCCTAAAACATATATTAGTATCAAATCATCGAGATGAAATTAATACTTTATATTATTGTATTCCATAGTATGAGAAAGTAACAATTAATTATTACATTCTATCCATTTCTGGCAATATAATAAACAACTGTTTTCATCTGAAATACAAAGGACTCATGCTGGTCTAAACACATACTTTTTCTGCTGTTGATCTTATTTAATAAAAGAGTTCGGCATGTGGAGTATTTAATTACTCATAGAAATGTAATGTATGTTACATTTTTCTGAAGAAATAAAAAATAATTCTTACTACTTTCTTTATATACAATAATGCATAAGAAAAGTATTGCGACGGTGTCGAAAATTCGAATTAGAGTTTTCGACGGGAGAGCACGTTTCAAGAATCCCTGATCATCATGAAACATTTTTCAGGTGATGTCTGTGTGTGTGTGTGTGAAAATATGTGTGTGTGTGTGTGTGTGCGTCAGTGAGTCTGTGGAGACGATAACTGACGAACGAATGGACCGATTCGAACGAAATTTGGTATAAAAATTATAATCCGTGACTACTCGAAGCCTATTGATTTTATACGCAATCGAATGTTCAGAATCTTCCTAAATATTCAAGCGAAATTTTGAAAAAATCATCAATAAATCAAAACCTCTGATAAAGTTACGAAAGTAGACATGTCTTATGTAATTTTTCATTAGAAAACGATTGACACAAATTTTTGAACGCTAGCATGAACCGTTCTCGACATATTGCACATTAAAAAAATATATCAAAAAATCATATTAAAAAAAAATATATTTCCTATTGAGAAACATGCTCACTTTCTATATGTAATGTGCGATAAATTTGTGACATCATTCTCGTGGATCTAACTCGTTCCATTCATGAAAAAAGATAGTTTGAGTAATACTTTTTTATTTGAGCGCCAATAGTCATTTATCTGCTGTCAGATGAACTTATTTCTTCGTCCATAACGCTTGGCGAGATTTTAGCGACGAATTTGGTGGAATGTCGCCAACTTGACAACTTTTTGAAATGTTGCCACATTAACGAAAATCTCGCCAAATGGATAAAAATGACACTAAATCAATGAGGGCCAACGGCCGTACCGTGCTGAAAACACCGGTTCTCGTTAGATCACCGAAGTGAAGCAGCATCGGGCGCGGTTAGTACTTGGTGGGTGACCACCTCGGAACGCCGCGTGCTGTTGGCCATCTCGGATGCGGTATCCCCGTGGTTTGCGCGCTTGATTTGCACGCTGCCACAAATGCCGCCGTGTTCATGCGGAGTACGATCACGTTAAACATGTGGGTCCGTAAGTCCTTCCGAGAGGTTGGTGGTAGGGGAAGGAGGGTACGGTCCCAGTGGATGCCTCCCCCACTGGGTTCCGGTCTAAATTGGGTGGCACTTCCCGGCCGTCCATACAGTTACCTTACACCTTTCTGGTAGGTCGGACGGTCTGGGTCTCAACAACAACAACTAAATCAATGAAAATGACGACTAATTGTCGAAAATTCAATATCTTGGAAAGAATATAAGTATCTACTATAAAAAAACCTATTTTTTTACTGTAAAAGTAGTAAATTCATTACATTATATAAGGAAAGTCATGTGTTGCCCACATCAGATTTTTTTCATTGGGAGTTAGTTCACTTTAAGGTATTGAAAGAGGGCTTATTTTCAATAAATGTAAGAATAGGGAGTGTGTAAAATTCTAATTAGATGATTTCATTCTGAATTACTATTTCAGCAAGTGAAAAAAAGTTTACAAATTTAAATAACTTTTTGGTGTGGATTATGTATCGGCACTAATTCTGCCATATCAAGTCTAAAATGTCATTTCATTTTTTTGTGGCCGAAGGGTCATTGGTCAATTTTTGTAAAGGCAGTAAAACTCTAAACTGGTAACAGTTATTGTCCCACAGAGCATGAGACTGTTAAAATAAAAGAAAAAAAAAGGGGGACGTTAATATGTACCGATAATATTTTACTGATACTTTTGATATAAAAATGTTTTCGGTTAGCATCTAGGGTTTGAACAGGCCTTCCTTCTGGTTTGTTTCAAGAACGCTGCACCATATAAAGGACGCAGTAAATTACATTAAGCAGAAAAACCATACTAGCACTTAGTGTGGATTTTTTATTGATTGTCTCCTAAACGTGGGGATATTTAGATATCAACATTTGAAAATATTTGAAAATGCAATATCTTGGAAAGAATATAAATATCTACTATAAGAATAACCTATTTTATTTTTACTGTAAAAGTAGTAAATTCATTGCATTATATAAGGAAAGTCTTGTGCTGCCCACATTAGATTTTTTTTATATGAAACGACGCAGGCTTATTATTTTTTGCATTTAATTTATGCTGAAGGAATATATGTTCCGTGATGATCTACATTTCGTTATTTCCTTACATCTATCGCTCATGATGTTTCAAATTCACTGACATAGTTGTTGTTGTTGTTGAAACCCAGACCGTCCGACCTACCAGAAAGGTGTAAGGTAACTGTTTGGACGGTCGGGAAGTGCCACCCAATTTAGACCGGAACCCAGTGGGGGAGGCATCCACAGGTACCGTATCCTCCTTCCCCTACCACCAACCTCTCGGAAGGACTTTCGGACCCACATGTTTAACGTGATCGTACTCCGCATGAACACGGCGGCAGTTTTGGCAGTGGCTGGAATCGAACCCGGGCCTACCGAGTGCAACTCCAGCGCGCTAACCAATGGGCTACCGCGCCCAAATTCACTGACATAGTGAATGATTTGGAAATATTTGCTTTTAATAACTTGACGGCAGCACGTGATTTTTCCTACATAATACAGGGTGATTATCTAGCTAAGAACCCCAAATATTCCTCAGTACCTTTTAAGTTTCATATGGATCCTCATGAAAATTGACATGGGCAAAGTTTACATCTATTTAAGCAGAATACATTTCCTCAATCATGCTATGCAGCTGGAGGTCGCTGCCATTACCAATATCACATTATTAGGTATCTTCACCAATTTGCAAACTCGTATACGGTGGTGTCACCAAGGAGGGATTTGGGGGTCAGGACCCCATCCAGGAACCCATCGGAGCCCATTAAATTTTGGAGAAATGGGAAACAAAATATTTGGTTACCAAACCCTCCCCTCTAAAATATTTTCCGCCAACGTTACTGCTGGCATACAAATGGTACTTGTATGTTTAGAAATGTAAGTTCTGGGATGCTGGAGGGGGCTATTTTCAACATATGCTTTAGACAAGACTTGCTTTGCAATATACAAAGTAAGTGCATGACAATTTTCATAGGGAACTATACAAAAACAAAAAAGATATTGACGAATATTTCAATTTCCTAGCAAAAGAATCACTTTGTATGATTAGAAATATTACTATCATCTGCTAAGTAAAATGGTCCGTATGTACCTTAAAGGATATTAATTATTAGTTCAAGAATTAGGCGTAATTTTTGGAACTTTAGTGTAATTTTTGCCTTTTTGGTGAAATTTGCGTCAATTTGACACCATTTTCTTAAAGTCGCCAAGTTGGCTATATTTCGTCAAATTAGTCGCCAAGGTTGTAAAATTTAATGCCAAGTGTTACATATTCAACGATACTTACTACAGATCAATTTTATGTGATTTTTTTACCTAAATTATCGAGATATGTGTCGAGAACGGTTCAAGCTATCGTTTTAAATAGCGTTATTCGTATTTAATTAAAAAAAATGTATAAAATTCTTATTTATTTAAAGTTTTTAAATGTTTTGGTTTTTCATGTTTTCAAAAATTCAATCGAAAAGGGTGACAAAGGGGGAGGTCTTTCGAATGTTCGATAGCGTTTCAAATAAACAAGGTGTATAAATTTTTTTGAAACTCTCCATTCATTCATGTGATATCGCTACCACAAACTCATGGACACGCGCGAGCGCGCGCACACACACACACACACATACTTAAAAACGTTGGTTTGGAGTTCAGGGATACTTGAAACGTGTCGTCCGTCAAAATCTCGGAATTTGAATATTCGACACCGTCGCAAAACTTTCCCTGTACATTATACTAAGTATGTAGGAGAAATAATAACGCATGATATAAAAGTTATCTTGATATAAATATTTAATTGATATATATACTAATCACATTCGCAGTTCAGTAAAATCATTTTCTTTTCGATTAAATACCGGAGATTCTTAAACTTAATTCTCCTGCACTTTATATTAAAGCTTTTTAGAATGCTGTTTTAAATCCAAAAGCTGCATTGGTTACAAGGGCTGGAAGATCATAAAAGGAATGAATCAATGTCTTGTGTTAAATTGTAAGATATTTTCTCAACAACAATCTAAATCTACATCAGAAATATACCTTTCATCTACCAATATTATTTTCATCTCATACAATACCCACTTTCCATCCAATGAAAAAAAAAACTGTATTTGTTTATATCGTACTTTTAGTGTTTACGTTTGAAAACCTGTTCAGAAATGAAATGTAGAATGACTAGGTCAGGAGAAAGCTAATTGAGCCGAACGAGCTATTGAAGTATACACTCCTATTGAATTATGCCCGATTCTTGCAGATTTTGTAAACGGAAGGAACTTTATCAAAAGTTAAATATAGTTGGAAAGAAAAAGTTTACGTAAGTTAAAAAATCTGATGTGAGCAAGCAGCACATGACTTTCCTTATATAATGCAATGGATTTAATTGTTTTACACTAAAAAAAATCTTATGTGGGCAGCACATGACTTTCCTTATATAATTCAAATAATTTGCTACCATTACAGTTAAAAAAATGTTATTCTTATAGTAGATACTTATATTATTTCCAAGATATTGAATTTTCTTCAATTAGTCGTCATTTTCATTGATTTAGCATCATTTTTATCCATTTGGCGAGATTTTCGTAAATTTGGCAACATTGAAAAATGTCGCCAAGTTGGCGACATTCCGCCAAATTCATCGCCAAAATCTAGCCAGGTGTTATGAACGGAGAAATAAATTATTCTTACAGAGGATAAATGACTGTTGGTGTTCAAATACAAAAGTATTACTTAAAGTATCTTTTCTCGTGAATGGAACGAGTTAGATTCACGAGAATGATGTCACAAAATTTATCGCATGATCTTACATATGAAAAGGGAACATGCTTCAAAGAGTTAATATATTTTTTTTAATTTATGGGATTTTTTGATAAATTTATTCGAAAAATGGGCAATATCTCGAGAACAGTTCATACTAGCGTTCTAAAGTTTATGTCTATCGTTTTCTAAGGAAAAATTACAAAAATAAAATGTCTATTTGAGTAACTTTATTAAAGGATATGATTTTTTGATGATTTTTTCAAAATTTCACTCGAAAATTTACGGGGTTCTGAACATTCGATTGTGTTTTAAAACAATAGGCTTCCAGTATTTACGGTTTGTGATTTTTGTAAAAAATTTCATTCGAACCGCTCCATTCGTTCGTGAGATATCGTCTCCACAGACTCACAGACACACACACGCACACACACACAACACACACACACACACACGCACACACACACACAGACATATACTTTCACACACACACACACATACACACACACATACTTTCACACACACTTTCACACACACACTAACACACACACATACTTTCACACACACACACACGCACGCACACACACACACACACAGACATCACTTCAAAAATGTTCAATTTGTGATCAGAGATGCTTGAAACGTGCTCTCCCCGTCGAAAACTCGAATTCGAATTTCCGACCACGTAATACTTTTCTTATGCATTATGTATATAAGGAAAGTAATAATGTACAAGATCCACGGCGCTGTGTTTTTATCGTTGAATTGTACATGAAGCGATTTTCAGGATTACAACATGTAAAACTATTTCAAAATACTCAATTAACTTATACATCGCGCAACTCTAAACAATCATCTATATTGATTGCATCCTCAATAAGCTATATAGTCCATATATTAAAATACTTTAATAATTACTTCATCTAGTCGTCATTTTCATTAATTTAGCGTCATTTTTATCAATTTGGCGACATTATTGTTAATTTGGGAACATATAAAAAGGCGCTAAATTGGCGACATTTCGCCAAAATCTCGCAAGCGTTATGGACGGAATAATAAGTTATTCTTGTAGCAGATAACTGACTGTTGCCGTCCAAATACAAAAGTATCACCTAAAGTATATTTTTTCATGAATGGAACTACCTAGATCCACGAGAATGACGTCACCCAATTCATCGCTTGATATTACTTATGAAAAGTGAACATATTTCAACAATAGGGAATAACTTTTTTTAATTTTATATGATTTTTTGGTAATTTTATTTTTAAAACTGCACAATATCTTGAGAATGTTTCATGGTAGCGTTCTAAAATTTATTTTAATCGTTTTCTAATGCAAAATTACATAAGAAATGACTATTTTTGTAACTTTATCAAATGTTTTGAATTTCACTCGAAAATTTAGGGGGGGGGGGGATTTTGAATATGCGATTGCGTATAAAAACAACAGGCTTCCAGTATTCATGGATTGTTATTTTTGTACCAAATATCGTTCGAATCGGTCTATTCGTTCGTCAGTTATAGTCTTTACACACTCACACACACACACACACACACACACAGACATCATCTCAAAAACGTCTGATTCGTGTTCAGGGGTGCTCCAAACGTGTTCTACGTCGAAAACTCGAATTCGAATTCTCGACCGCGTCACAATACTTTCCTTATACATTATTTGTATATAAGGAAAGTAATAAAAGAAAAATAAATTATCGTGTTATTGTATTATTGTTTCTTTGCATAGTTAACTCCGTCTTTCTTGAAACTCACCGAAACAAGGTGTTCTGGTTTGTAAATTGTCGGTCCTGTGTACTCATCAAAACAAACCAAAATACAGATTGACATATCTTGCAATGATTGCAGTAATCTGTCTTTTTATACACAATTTTGACAACAGTACCCAAGCCTGACACCTTTCTGGTAGGTTGGACCTCACACCTTTCTGGTAGGTCGACCCTTACACATTTCTGGTAGGTCGGACGGTCTGGGTCTCAACAACAACAAAAACAGTACCCAAGCTTTCATTGTAGAACGCTTTCGCAGTTTCAGAATGACCCTGCTACCAACAGATAATCTTAGCCTGGTAGCGATATCACATGAATGGATGGCATTTATCGGAGTCAGCCCTTGCTGAAGCACTGTTATTGTTAATCGCAATGTCAATTGTAACAATTTTCCAAGTCTGGGTTCATTCCGTATCATAATCGCTTTATTGGTTATTATTATTGGTCAACGCATTTTCGAATTTGTATAAATAAGTTCTATTATACAACGCAATGTGTGACGGAAGAATGTCGCAATCTTCTCTTGAGATCTCTGCATTAGCAACATGATTGAGAACTTTCTTGAATGCCTGCTGTTTGTCCCCAAATTGTCGAATAATAATTTTAGATTGGGAACTTTCTCAGAAGCCTTGAACATTGCTGTACCATAAATTGTCTATTCGCAACCACCGGCCACCATGTACAGTGGATGTTCGTTCACTGGCTGCAATTGGTTTGGATCGTAAATGTGAGACCAGAAATAGATGTCACACTTTGGTGAGACAGTTTTATGTACTATATTTATTGTGTCTGAAACGGCAAACAATACTCCCAGTCTGGATGACGCCAGGTTTTACAGCATGTGAACCCAGAGGTAAGATAAAACTATAAACCAGGAGTGTCAAGACAGGGGGGGGCGAGCGGGCCCTTACGAAAATGGAAATAACGACATTGGATAAAAGGTTAACCAATGGTGAAGGTGCCTGTTGAATCACATGAATGCTGCAAATCAGAGAAAAGGGGAGTAATACCTCCGAGGGAAACAGAGCCACAACTTGTGACCTAAGAACGACACTTGTGTAGACTTGTGCAAAATAGGCGTGAGACATTATGATAGAATGGTGATGACTTAGATATACGAGTTCGAGTTCGACATTACAATAAGAACGATGACTTAGAAAATATAGCACGGCGACTAGATATGTGGATAGAACAGCCTAAGAGAATGAAATAAGTGCGAGTGTTTGAGTCAGCAGTACAATATGATCGACGAATTTACATGTCAATGCATCACACCACGAGTTAATGCTAGTAATAAGGACGACATCAAGTACGTGCTGCTAACAAAGTCCAAGGCAGACTTGAAGGTAAGTGTTCCTCAAAAAGATATCTAGGTCTAATAAACATATTTTAGGCAATTTAAGTGGTCTCACATGTTCCTCCCGCAGAAATAATATAATTAATTGTGTAATGAATTTAATAAGTATTTTATGTTGTTAATAAATGTTTTATTGTTAAAGTTAAAATGATGTGATCCATTTAGTATTATATAAATTAATAATTCTTTTACAGAGCTCGCGCGAAAGCTAAATAATTGGAGGGTACAATTTAATACATAAGTACCACTATACGAGCAATTTACGGCCATGTAGAGATATTAGATATGTTACTGATAATTAAGCTTAAAGTTTAACTTTAAGTATTCTTTATGTTTCTTTTCGCGCACCACATTTAGTTTCCGTGACTCTTTTGTGTGAGTTCAAATTTTAAATGAAAATTTTAATAAATAATATATATATATATATATATACTAAGGTTGATAAAAATAATTTAAATAAAGAGATGAATAATTTTAATGCAGGAGCATGTGATGACCAGATATGAGCATTGTTTAATAATTAAATATACACATTCACTAGTGTTTAATGAAAGAAGTTAAATATATTGGAAGAAATTCAAAAAAATGTTTAAAAAATTGAATAATGTTAAGAATATTTAATTTGCATGTAGAAGTGTTTTATATGCAGTATTTTTGAAGTGTATTTTATGCTATTAATTTTATGTAGGATTTTGGGAGGGATAAATTTTGTTTTAAATGCCTTTGAGAGGAAGTAGATGTTCTAGGCGTCAAAAATCCCCGGAAATATCACAAATAGGGATTATTGAAAATCCGAGAGTAAAAATGGATAATTTTGGTTTGTTTAATTTATTGCCAATATTTAATGGACGTAAAGACGAAGATGTTGAATTTTTTATCGCGCAATTTGAAAATGTTTCAAAAATGGCCGAATGATTGGAGGAAAATAAAGTTGTCATTTTAAAAACTAGGTCAAAAGATAAGGCTCTTGAATTTTTGTTAAAGAAAAGGGAATTCCAGAAAGCAGATAAGATGGAAGAAATAAAACTGATATTATTGAAAAAATTTAAAAACCTCTTACAATGCTGCAAAAGCAGACAAATTTGAATACAATTAAAATGACGCCAGGAATGAAAATATCGGAGTTAGCTTTGGAAATTTCAAATTCGACAAATGAATTTTTAGGGAATTACGCAAATAATGAAATGTGTGAAATAAAGAACAATTTTATGTTTTCAAAATTTATGGAAGTTGTAAGACAAGATCTGGCATTTGAAATTAAGAAATTGAATATACAGGATTTGGAAAAGGCGGTGGAATTCGCAGAGCACTTAGAACAAATTTTTGAGGAATGCGGCAGTACAGGAGTTAATGCAATATATCGCAATGAAAATAGGGGCAGAAATTGTAAGGATAGACAAATGGAAAGGTATTTACAAAATTCAAAATTTGAACCTCAGCAATTAAAATATGAAAGGCATGAAAAATCAGAAAATGAAATTATATATTGCATAGGATACGGAAAAAAGACCTCTATTTTGCTACCTCTTGGCACAATAGAAATGCGCACAAAAATTATGGAGAAAATAATGTATAATATTAATTTGTTTAATATTAATTTTTATAATATTAGTTTTTATAATATTAATTTCTTTTAGTCATGTATGGATCACATATGGTCTTTGTACAACGTTTTGCTTCTGCAGCGGTACAAATTGAGGTCCAATGTATTTGAATTTTCTGGCGTAATCAAAGATAGTAAGATTATAGTGTTGTGCTAAACCCTGCTTATACTTCTTCTTCGACCCAGATCGTCCAACCAACAAGAAGGTGCAAGGTATTCATTTGGACGGCAGGGAAGTGCCACCCAATTTGGACCGGAACCCTGTGGAACCCCCTTCCTTCTCTTTTAAAATTTTATTTATACGTCCACTTTGACATTAGCCTTTCTTTTATTGCACCTCTTGATGGTATATTATCTGTTGTACATGTCTTTTCGCATTACTGTTATATATTTCTTACGAATGGCAACAGTATATCTTATTCCTTTGTGAAAGGCAACACTTGTCACTTCTTTCTGTGTTCTCATGCTTACTAGGTTAGTGTGTTTTTCAGTCAGTTTTTTGGTATCCATTCTTCCTTTTATTTTTATTTTTTATGTATGTCGTCTAAGTAGAAACAGTTTATAGATATAATCTGTCTATTTCTTCAGAAACATACATTTTTGTGTTTGCTTCTACAAAAAACTAGGGCATGAATACGATTTTTGTGGAATTGAACAATTCATGATTTAGGCTTAGAGCCTTGTTCACGTGTATAGCGTTTGTGCTTGATTTCGCTTGTTATTTATTCTTTTTTCGATTCCATACTTTTGTATTTTGATACTTTTTATTGACTTGTTGATTCGATATTTATTTTATTAATTTGTTTATTATTTTTTTCCATTTGTTTGAGGATTTGTTGAATTATACTTTTATTTCGTAAGCCTGTTAGATACTTGAATTTTCGTGTTACAGATTCTCACTTTTCTTTCATTGGATCTTCAAAACTTTTTTTCTTATATATATATATATATATATATATATATATATATATATATATATATATATATATATATACCGGGTGTCCCAAAAATGACTGACACATTTGAAAAATGCATTAAAAAATGCAGAAGGTGATAGAAATATAGCGTTTGCTGCATTGCACTTGGGAAACCAGAGAATTTTATTCAACCAATTTTCAAAATTTTTTACAAAGGTCACCAACAGATGGCGCTGCGGTTGTGTGATAACTGCAGGGAAACGCATACTGTTAGATTTCCATTCTGTACTGTGCTCAACATTCTTCTAGATTATGTTTCTCAAAGATTTCAAGTTGCTGTTGGATAATTTGTTGAAAATGGTTTATTCGTTGGAATAGCGGATATTTCTTGACCTGACCATTCCGTCTGAAGTGTTTGCACAGGTGTCTGAGAATTTTGTTCTCAGACTGCGCCATGTTGTTGCTGCAAATGGTGATTATTTTGAAAACATCGTATTGTAGTTTTTGCAACATGATCATACCGTTTATTAGTTTTCCCATTCATCAGCGCCATCTGTTGGTAACCTTTGTAACACATTTTTAAAATTGGTTGAATAAAATTCCCTGGTTTCCCAAGTACAATGGAGCAAACGATACATTTCTATCACCTTCTGTTTTCTTTTAATGTATTTTTCAAATGCGTCAGTCATTTTTGGGACACCCTGTATATATGTATATTATATAAAGACATTGTGCGGTAGATTTTATACATCATTCGTTGCTGTAAAAGAAGTAAACTTATTGCATTATATAGTGAAAGTCATGTGCTGCGCCATTATATTTTTTTATTCAGGAACCGACAGGTCTTTGGTAATTACTGCAGCCATTTGGACAATCCATCTCGGTTAAGCCCAAAACAGATAACTTTATTCTATCTCCCAACAATGTATGATTAAAAAAAATAAAATTCAAAAATTTTTATGTTTTGCTATTATGAACCGATAATATTTTTAAAATAAACTTTATATAATGAATGAATTCGTTTAAGCAATGGTCGGGTACTAGCGGCTTCAAATCTAGAAATCTGCGTTGAATAAGTGCGCAGCAAATAGAAATAAGTAAAACATATTCATCGCGAGCAGTGCAACTATAACTTGGATCAACCTTATGGCTGGAATTATAGCAAAAAAGAATATATTTCATAAAAAATAAATATTTGCTAATTTAGAAGTTTTTATACTAGATACAGTTATTTCTGGACGATAAACGTTCCAAAAATGGCAAAGTCTAGCCACAAAATGTCAACTTTCCGCTCGGACTCTCCACTCCAAAACACGTAGGCTGGCATTTAGGAACCGTTTTGCGAAATATGAAAATCCACTGTGTAAAGTTTCTTGAAATTTCATAAATGTTAATTTAGAACATTTAATAGCTACTTAGATATTTTGTAAAGACATTCAAATATTGTATATTGTATGTCTCTACTTTTGCAGAACTGTCCAGTTGCGTTCAGATCACCACCCCCGAAAGTAAAAACATCCTTATTGCCTTGTGATTTCAAGGCGGATAGTTGAACATTATTTTTTTAGTAAAGCACTAATGTTCATTAAATTAAAAATTTTAAAACTGTTAGTACTTTATCGTGGACAAACATAAAATTACAGATATGAAAATGCTGAACTTATTATTGCTAAAAAAATCCGATAATTTACATTAAAATGGGTGATTTAAGAGATTAATATTGCTATAAATTTCCTAAAACTAAAATTTATAAGTAGGTAAAAAAGATGAATGAGGAACAAAGATGAATGGATTTCAGTCAATTATTAATGTTTTAATAAAACAGTTTAAGAAAGAACGCTGGACATTGCTTAACTGGCCCTTCTTTTTAAAGAATGGTTTAGTAATCATTCATTTACAGCTAAAATGCTGAAATTAACCATGTGTATGTGGTCTTACTTTCAAAATTTCTAAGCATTTTTGTTGGTTTAAACTTTTGCAATGGTACAATTTTTTGTAATTCAAAGACCCTATGTAAATGAGTCATAATAATGTACAGATCCTACAAATTGATATTGTTAAAAAGATCCTGGAAATCAAAGATTTTAAATATCAAGTTTGTTGGCAGTTTTTTCATTGTTCTTATAACTTCATCGCTATTTCTTATCATGACTGATTCATTTTTTATAAAGTGATTCATAACAGGTTGTAGATATGACATAAGTAACGAATTTGCAGATCTTGTATAAGCACGAAATGCCACAGTAACTGACCGAAACTTCACGGTCTTTTTATAAAGTTTTGGAATCATAACCAAATACGGGTATTATAAAATACGGTAATTACAAAACATTGTATCATTGCAAAAGTTTAAACAAGTTTTGAACATAGTATTATACGAAAATATGTTATACAACGGTATTGATTATTACAAACAAATCAAGGGTGTGCCAATGGGTGGAGAATGTTCATCGTTATTGTCAAATCTATATTTACTATATTTTTATAATCTATATTTTTGGTTTCTATCCAGAAGATTTAATTCTGATAAAAAATATATCAGAAAAATCAAAGGAAATAAACGTTCTGGATATTAGTATGCATTTTGCACAAAACAACTCTACGTATTATACCATTTACGACAAAAGACGACAATATAAGATCAAGATACATTATATTATCAATTGGTATTCTAATTTGAGTCTAAAGATATTTCGTAATAGTGGGACCCTCCTTAATCCCCCTTGGCCGTTTCATACTTTATCTGTAAGTACAACCCCATCTCTTTTTTATCTTTCTTTTCCTTTTGTATCTGCATTATTCATTTGTATATACTTTATAAGCTTATATTGAAAGAGCAACATGGCGCCTTTTACTTATAGGCTTCTGTTAATATAATCTTTATAATACATATATATATATATATATATATATATATATATATATATATATAACTACTAATCTGGAATTACATTATCAATACACTAAATGCAGTATGTCAGAAGAAGAAAATAATGGTAAAACTTAAAAGGCAACACGAAATCAGAAGGGATTTCATAGACCACTTTAAGAAGGCAGAACTTAAACAATGAAATGGGCGGTAAGTCCTTAGGGTATGAAATGGTCAGGAGATTACAACTATTAAATCACAACAAATGAATGATTAGCAATAGAGAGAATGTCCATAATGGGTAAAATTATCAAAAGGCGTATGGAACTCTTAACATTCTAAATGTTTTTTTCATTAAATTATTTTGTTACCATGTACAAAAAGATTATTTTGTGCCCCTGAGAACGCCAAAATGTACAATTACGTTAAAATAAATATGTATGATAGAAATTTTACTGAAATTGAAGGATAATATTTTTTAACATAGCTACTTACAATTAACCTCGTGTTAAAATGATACTAAAAGTCCGTTACATTTGTAGCTGGTTTATAATTTGGTGGTCAAAAAAAATTCTTAAATAAATGTAATTATGAACAAAATTATATTTTCGCTAACTAATATGCGGTTTCCGAATGCATTCATATTTCTCTACCGGTTTATGGAAACGGGAGGTATTCGGTTAGATGGCACCACTGTCTACAAACGTAAAAGGATAGCCTTTAATTTATTGCAAACTAATTGAATACTAAAGCAACCGGAATTCATTTAATTGAAAATATATAAAAATATGTAGAATTGTCAGTAGAGAAGTCAAATATACAGTCGTTCTTCGATTATATCAATGTATTGCATATATATATATATATATATATATATATATATATATATATATATATATAATATATATACATATATATATATACATATACATATATATATATATATACATTATATATATATATATATATACATATATATATGTATATATATATGTATATATATATGTATATATATATATATATATATATATATATAAATATATATATGTATATATATATATGTATATTTATATATGTATATATATATATATATGTATATATATGTATGTATATATATACATATACATATATATATATATATATATATATATATATATATATTTATATATATATATATATATATATATATATATATATATATATATATATATATATATATATATAAGATTTAAAATGAAAAAAGAAAATATATAGGTGGAATGATTGTGTTTACAGGGTTGCAGAAAGGTCAAGGGGGATTGCGACCCCTATTTCCTGGTTAGAAGCTAGCTTTGACTTCATGAAAACGTATATATATATATATATATATATATATATATATATATATATATATACGTTAGACGCATTTAATATTGGTTTAAAATTGAGACAATTTCGTCAAAATATCCACATTTACATTATGTTCAATATTTCCGATATTGGATTCCAATGCTGGATTGCTACTAGGGTATATACATGCACATATATATAATAATAATTGCTTGAAAGTCCGATGAAAGAAAAGAAGCTGTAGCTCGAAGAACCTAACTTTCTAACAAGCCTGCAAAATAAAAGTATAAATCAGCAAATCTTCAATCAAATGGAAAGAAATGCAAATTTCGAATCATCAAGTTAAAGAAAATCATCGAAAACCAATGATATGGAATCGATAAAAGGAAAACAAATGAAATCCAAGCATTAATGCGATACACGTGGACAAGGGCTAAGCCTAAATCATAGATTTGTTTACTTCTCCAAAATCTCCTCGGGTCCAAGTATTTTGTCGAAGCAAACACAGAAATAGATAGATTATATCTATAAACTATTGCTACTTTGACAACATACCTAAAGAAGAAAAATAAAAGGAAACTAGAATACCTGGAAAATAATACTACAAATGCACGAACCTGTCGAACCCGGGAACCAAGAGTGAAGAGAACAGTTGCCATTCGCAAAGGGAAAAGAAATTATCTACTGTTGAAATTCGTAAGAAATAAATAACAGTAATGCGAAAAAGCAAAAATAAGTGAAAATATGCAATCAGAGCTACTAAAAGGAGGGGCTAATAATAGAAAGGCTATAATAGAATAATAATGTTTAAGTGGATGTAAAAATAAAAATATTAGTAATACAAGAGAATGGAGATGGCAGACTAATATAAAAAACTATAAATAGAATTCATGAAAATCCAGCTAATCTAAATTTTTTAACTATACCATTTACAAAATAAGAGGGATATTTATATAAATTGCTGGTAATTTTTAGATTATTTATATGTATACCATGATTGTATATTTTCTGGGCATGATTGTATATTTTAGATGTATATTTTGATTTTTATTCATGATTGTATATTTTAGTAGCTCTGTATTCATTCACATGAATTTTATTCGCACAATATTATTTTATATGTATGGACATAATTATTAGTTGCCAAACAGTATTAGTTGCCAAAAAATCATAAGTCAAAATCGTGTGTCAAAATTCAGTCAAATATCATGAATCGTTTCATTTTACTTTGTGTTCAAAAACAAGGGTTCACATTCACATACTTTTAGATTTAAATATTTCAGTATTTGTAATTTAATTCAAGTATTTAAGTATTTAAGTATTTATAATCAAGAATCAAATATTTATAATTAATATTTTGAGTTTCGAATAAAATTCTCGAAAACAATCTCCATTTCCGGCCAAAAGTTTCAATTCCATTTTAAACTATTCAACATTCCAGAGATTCAGATTTCCGCGAACCCATTTTTGGGAAAATGCTCAGAAGAGCACGCCGAAATAAAAATTACAGCAAGAAATAATCTCCCAACATTAAACTCAAGCAAAAAAAATTAAAACCGAAAACCAGAGATTTCCAAAAATTTCAAAACGAAAGTTTTTTTCAAAACAAGCAGTTACATTTAAATTCCATGCTAATCAAATTCAAACTTTTAAAATTAATTGTAATCAAGTTTTTAAATAATCAATTTCTTGATTTTTAAATTTTCATAATATTTTCATAAATTCCAAATTTTTTTCAAAAAATATGTAAATTTTACTGTCTTACTATTTTTAATAAACACACCCTTTTCATTATTGTCGCATATAGAGACATCAAAAAATAAAATATTATACTCTTTATCCATAATTAATAAATGACAAAATACCAATGAAAATACGAATGCAGATCCCGAAACCAGAATTCAATTTGAATACAACACCATAAACTCTGTCTCCAGCGCAAAACATTTTTTAAACTTCAAAAAAAAAAAAATTCTCATCAACAAATTTTAAATTTTGAAAACTCCAAGAAATAAAATTTTGCAACAGATACTCAAGAGGCAAGGTCACACGGAACCAATTGCCAAACCGGTATTTTCGGTTGACACGGCAGATCAACGAAAAAATACATTTCACAAATTTACCAAGTTCAGCTCCTACATCTCAGCCATCCGTGATCTCAAATTCACTTCCCTTTCCGCACGGGATACTCAGATCCAAATTTCATTTACCCAGGTATCAAATCACTCTTGTCCGGGAGATAAACTCCAAGATGACCTGCAAAACGGTGAAGACTCCTAACATCTGAAAATACAAATTCAATTTACAATTAAACCCTTACCTTGAAAGGTCTTCATCTTCTGCTAGAATACATAAATAAATACACAATGCCGATGACAGAAAATAAACACTCAGATGATTAATTTAAATTACTATTCTTTATAAAAGCACATAAATTAAGTTAGGAGTTGCCAATTTAGCAAAAAGTAGCTGAATCCTTATCAGCTTATAACCCAAAGGACACAGGACCTAATTTAACCAATTTTCAATCGATTCATAGCCGCAATAATAATCCAATTTAATATAATAATTAATAACATGTCACTACATATGATTCACTTAATTAGACTAAATTTTGGTATGGTCGAACCAGGGAGCGCCTGCACTCGAAAAACTCAATTTAGATAATCAAAATATAATCAAATATTATTTTAGAATTCAACAGCAAAATAGTTTATATTTAGAGATGTGCCGAAGATCACATACAGTTCGATGTTAATGTTCTATTCTATTCATGCCAGGATTACCGCGCTACGAGGATCAACAGATATCGCTTACCTCCGGTTTAGGAGATGTTGCTGAAGGGACGTAGCAAACATCAATCAGCCAGCAACACCCACGGGGAGGGTCTTTCCCAGTTACAAATCGAAAATCGGCTCGCTCACTATCTGGATGTCAGAAATGACCCGGCTTGGGCTAGGCATCATTTACGCGCTTCGTCCCGCTTTTGGATTCGAACCATCAGGTAGAGACAATCAGGTTCGGAATAACGTCACAGCATACATCAGGATCTACGGAACAGAAGAACATGAGGAAGTAGACCTCGGATTTCTCTCACAACATCATATCTTCAATCCGGCAAGTCAGGTAATCGAAGTCGCTTTCTGGATCCGGCAGTCGGCGATACGATGTTATGACCACATTCTCCAGTTCAGTTCACAAGTTCATTTGATTGAAGATTTGCTGATTTATACTTTTATTTTGTAGGCTTGTTAGAAAATTAGTTTTTTCGAGTTACAGCTTCTCATTTTTCTTCCATTATTATTATTGAAGTCATTTTATTTATTAGCTGCATTTGCGTAATAAATTAAATGTATTTTGCATTGTCATTCATTTTTTTTAGTACGCTACGGTATTTATAATTTCTTTTTTGCTTTACATATATATATATATATATACATATATATATATATATACATATATATATATATATATATATATATATATATATATATATATATATATATATATATATATATATATATATATATATATATATATATATATATATATATACATATATGTATATATATATATACATACATATATATATACATATATATATATATATATATATATATATACATATATATATATATATATATATATATATATATATATATATATATATATATACATATATATATATATATATATATATATATATTGTATATATATTGCAATACATTAAGCAACGAATAAATATTATCAGGAAAAACGGATTATCTTTCACAATACATTGCAAATAAGATTCCTTCACTGACAAAATATGTTGTCTGAGTCTTCTTCTGAGAGATTTTGGGTAATAAACTAAAATAACAATTTCCAAAGTTCATCATGTATCATGCCACTCATTCTGTATCACGTATTTCATATTGTAGCATATCATTCGAAATAATTTGAAGGGGGAAATTTCCACGAGTAAGAATGAAACAAAGATAGAAGGATGCATTAGAATCGTGTGTGGAGGAAGCTTATGTAGATGATAGTTGCAGAACAATGTTACAATATTCGTATAAACTATTTATTTTAAAATTAAATTTATGTTATAGGAATTAGTAAGGTCAGGAGAAGATATATTCCTCATGTTAGAAAAAGAACTAGAAAAGAAGACTTGAAAATTTTATCCTTGCATTATACCGTCACAAGAATCGAATGGAAATTGATTAATTGTTGTATAAATATATAATATAAGCTAGTTCTAGGGTTCAAAGCCTGCTTAGTTGCTTTCCGGTCGCAAAAATATCGTAAATTCAACGTGAGTACTGCATCTGAGGATATGGAAGATATGGAGCAAGGTAGGATGTCTTTACAAAATAATTTATTGCCGTTAAAAGTACAGAGTGAGACATCTGTAACAAAACAAATTACAAGGCTCTACAGACATGAAGATAAGTTGAGCATGAAGACATACTTAACATCACTTAATGATTTTCGCTTCAGAATCAATAATATTGCTTACCTTCTTAAGTCAAATCTCTGCAAAATCCTCCTGTACATTCGTTGCATATATTAACCATTAACCACTGCATACATTAACCACTGCGGCAATTACTCATCTTAGTTTCAAGTGAGGCTTCATGAAGGGCGTTGTTGTTGAGACTTGAATTATGTGCTGGTCACATTAAAATCTGATAGCCAGCGCACATTCTTATATGGGTGGTACATGCGCTTAATCTATAATCGCAGACACTTTTAGAGGAACACTATAATTCCCAGTTGTCTTGGAAGTAATTTGAACTTCCAAGACAAGATAAACTCAAGTCTAAGTCAACACAGGAGCAGTCAACTTATTCAGCAGATTAAAGGCAAGTCTCCTGGAATATTTCTTGGACTCTCTTCATAATTTTATATAGAAGAACAATTGTTTACTTAAAAATTTATAAGTTTGAGATTTCGACTTAAAGCAGTTTTTAAGATACCCTGCTCATGTTTCGTACCCTTTTGTATGTCAGTTGATATTTATACATATATGTGTGTCAGAAAGATGTGGACACGAAGTACAAAAAGTTATTTGCAGAATACTAGAGCTCTTCCAGATTCATACACATGAAATGATTCACTCGCACGACTTCTTTGCAGGGTCTCAGACTATCAGTAACGTACTTTCCGGTTTCTTTTGATGCGAAACTTCTTAAAGCGCACGCAGAGTGAATATTGAAAGAAATGTGACAGTGTTGAAACGGAAGTGATATTATATTGTAAATTATACGTAACAGAAATCTGTTATAATTTGAAGATCTTTCTTGTTTGATCATGGCTATAAATTCGGTGACTTGACTTTGGACGAATTTGGTGATATATCGCCAATTTAGCGACTTTTGGTGAGTTCTACAAATTTTCAAATTTTGTAGATAGCTTAAGACTTCCAGACTTACGTCCTTTTTTCAAAACTTTCTACACATTGTAAAACCAATTGCTATTCTAAACTTTCGGATGAGTCGGGCGGCTTGGCTAGTGTAACTGTACAAAGACTCATTGTTAAATTGCGTTGTTAATGCGATACCAGTAAAAGTATCTATCGAACTTAACACAAAATCAAAAAACATTTTTCTTCTGATTATATATACCCTTTAAGCTGTATTATAAAACAATACTTGTAAAATAATGTAAAAAATATAAATTCTATATCTAAGACATCTAGAAGGATCTATTATGCATTGCCATCTGATCTATACGTGAGTATGCACTTATCGCTTGAGCCAACCGCATGCTCCCTCTGTGGAATCACTGCAAATGGTAAATCCAAATCTTTCATTGTCGATAACGTCGTTGTTTGTTGTTGATGTTGTTGAGACCCAGACCGTCCGACCTACCAGAAAGGTGAAAGGTAACTGACGTCGTTGTTTGTGTCACAATTCGAGCGAAATAACCTGTATTCTAATAATCTATCGAATCTGTATAATTAAGAAACAATAATAAAATGAAAAAATAAATAAAAAATATCGAAACATTTATTACTTTCCATGCAATACATGGTAATGTATAAGGGAAGTATTGGAATCATGTCGAAAATCGCAACTCGAGTTTTCGACGGATCTACACGTTTCGAGACCTCTAGAATACGAAAAAACCATTTTTAGCTTGACGTATGTGTGTGTGTCTGTGTGTCTGTGTGTCTGTCTGTCTGTCTGTGCAGATTTTGTATCCACTCTAACTAAAAAACTAATGGACCGAATTTCACAAAATTTGATAGATAAAAGTCACTTGTGGGCGAGTCTGGTGCTGATTAGTTTTGGGTACTATTCGGGATAAAAGAATCCGCCTATGTTTGCGAAATGGCCAGCAAAAGCTTGTATCCACTCTAACTAAAAACCTAATGACCGAATTTCACAAAATTCGACAGATGAGTCATTTGTGGGTCACCCTGGTGCTGATTAGATTTTGGTGTACTTCGAAAAAATATAACCTGCCTTTTTTTGCAAAATGGCCCGCAAAAAACATCAAAATCTAAACTAAAGAACTACGTATGTTCAAATATATATATTAAATGCTTGTTTAATACGTAATTTTTAGCGAAGAAAATAATAAGACCAACCCCATTACACTAGGACTAGCCGTTCTCGAGATATTTTAGTTTTTCGTTTTTTCTCTAAGCCACCTTTGAAAATAAGTCCGGTTACCGAATGAGAACGAAAATTGAATTAAAAGTGAAATAAATTTAATTAAAATAAAGAGAAGGTGGATATAAGTTTGCAGGGAAAGTCATGTGCTGCCCACATCAGAATTTTTAGGTACCCTGTAACATCGTCACACCCATCAACCCTTTCCCATTAGAAATATGTGACAGAAGAGCTTCTTCATATCAATCTATAGAGAGTATTAGTCTTACTTACGATTTTCTTTATATATTTTGAAGCGAACACATTTTGTAAAATTTTTATTGTTGCTCACTTTCCGGAACGAATTATTGTAGTGTTTTAAGATATACTTTCATTTTTAAACATGTGGTTACGACGTATTCTCTGGAATAGCGTGTGTGTGTACTCAGGATATAAAAATGAGTCCACATTTCTAGATAATAAACTCGTTTATTTACAAGCACAGCGTAAACAGGAACTATAGTATAATATCACTTAAATGCTCCACTAATTTCACAAAACATATACCATTTTTTAAACACTAACGTATTTAATTTCACAAAATAGCTGGTACTATTCTCAAAATATTGGCGAATATCACAGTTCAATGTAACAATTATCACGTCAACTGCTCTCCCAGAGTGATGGCTCCTTTTACAGATTATCTATAGAAACTTCTAGAAATCTCTCATATCTCGTAGAATATCGGTTATTTAGAGGTGTTTCTTGAAACCTCGGAAATTCTCCAAATTTCCCCAAATTGGCATTAAGTTGCCAAATCTGGCAACCCTGTTCCGAACTTTAACTGGAAAACCTAGACTCACTTGATAGGTAAGGTTGCTTGTACAGGGTTTTCTCCGCCTGATTTTCAATAGTGATTCTAGTGAGAGCATTTTACACGTTTGTAACAGCATCTATATATACTAATTGCCAAGAGTCCGTCTGTCCGTCTGTCCGCCTGTTACGCTTTTTTAGGCACTTCCCGAATAGATAGAGACTTGAAAAATTTGGTATACGGCTCGGTCATTCGATAAAACCCCTGAAAAAAATCGAATTTTCCGAAAACGTTCCATAGAGGGGGGGGGGGGGGTGCTCTACACCAAAACGTTCGAAAAGTGAAATGATAGGCAAACATATTTTGCCATACGATAGAGACTTCAGATTTGGTGTATGGGTAAATCGTTCGAAAGGAAGAAAGTGTGCAATTTCAGGTTTCCAATATTTTCTACTTAAGGGGGTGCCGCTAACCAAAATGTTCGATTTTACGAATAAATGAGAAACGGCTCTTTTAAAATTTGATAGAGGCTTGAGATTTGGTATATGGACTAATGAAATTGAATGAAAATACCCAAGATGAATATAGTTTTTCAAAAATGTTTGTTTAAGGGGGTGTTCCAGAGGAAAACGTTCGAAAGGTGAATTGATAAACAAAAACATGCTTCGGGATGAGATAGATATTTGAAATTTGGTATACAGGTAGATAGTTTGGAAAGAAGAAAGTGTACAAATTTAGTTTTCCAATATTTTCTACTTTAGGAGGGTGTCGCACACAAAAATTTTCGATTTTTGGAATGAAGTAGAAACACCCCTTTTAGAACGTGATAGAGACTTGGTATTTGGTATATGGGCGAATCATTTGATAGAAAACCCAAAAAGAATGGATTTTTTCAAAAATGTATATATATGGGGGGGGGGGGGTTACTCCATAGAAAAACATTCAAAAGGTGAATAAAAAGCATGCTTCGCGATGAGTTAGAGACTTCAAATTTGGTATACGGGTAGATAGTTGGAAAGGAAGAGAGTGTGCAACTTCAGTTTTCCAACATTCTCTGTTGTAGAGGGTGCCGCACACTAAAATGTTCGCTTTGACGAACCAATGAAAAACGCCTCCTTTACAATGTGATAGAGGCTTGAAATTTAGTATATGGGCTAATAATTTGATAAAAAGACCTAAGATTATTACGGTTTTTCCAAAATCATCATTTAAGGTGGTGCAACACAGGAAAACGTTCGAAAGGTGAAGTGATAGAAAAACATGCTTCACGATAGGATAGAGACATCAAATTTGGTATATGGCTGGATAGTTTGAAGGGAAGAAATTGTGCATTTTCAGATTTCCAATATTTGCTACTTTAGGGACTGCCGCACACAAATATGTTCGATTTTCGGAATAAATGAGACACGCCTCCTTTTAAATGTGGTAGAGGCTCGATATTTGGTATATGGGCCAATCATCTGATAAAAGACCCAAGACGAACATAATTTTTCAAAAATGTTCTTTTATGGGCGTGCTCCACACAAAAAGGTTCGAAAGGGGAGATGATAAAATAACACTCAACTAATGATGACACTCAGATGATAAAATAACAGTGACTCAGATGAAAAAATAACAGTGACTCAGATGATAAAATAACACTCAATACTAACTCATGTAGTATGCTTCAGGATGAGATAAAGACTTTAATTTGGTGTACGGGTAGATAGTTCAAAAGGAAGAAGTGTGCAATTTAAGTTTTACAATATTTACTTCTTTAGGAGGTTCTGCACACTAAAATATCCGATTTGCCGAATAAATGTGAAACCAGAATTATTAAAAAATTTACAATATTCAGGGGTTGCTTATTGCAAGACCGTTGATTTTCAACGGATATTCGGCTAGTGTATACCCTCTTTTTCCTGCATTTTCACATTTTAAAATGCACTAAAAATCTAAAATTCTATTTTTCTTACATTTAACTCATCTTAATTTATACAAGAGCTACAAATATATTAAATAACAAAATTGTCAGTGCTAACTTGAATAAATGTGTAGTTATAAATTCGCATTTTTGCCCAAAGCGAAGGTTTAAAAATGATAAATTGATTAGCAGCAATAGTTAAATTTATTAGCATTAATTCATTCACATAATAAACAAATACACTCGCTGCGTGCGACGACCACTTGTAATTGATCCTAAATGACCCTAACAGAAGTCTTCTAGGACGGAAGTTATTGCAAAATTGCTTTTCAGTTACAGTCATTAATTATAATTATGACAACAAGGAAACCGGAGACACAGACTAATTTCCGTTATTCCCTATATGCACAGTTGGTGAAGGAAATTCTACAGAAGGAAAAAGGGTGGAAAAGATCAATATTTATCCTTTCAAACAAACTTATTGATTTTGACTCCATTTGATGGTCAGTTATGATATTTACCTTTATGTATACTGTTCGTGAACAAAAAACATTTATATGCATTTTAATATTTATTTGCACTTTAACATTTATTTGCATCGATTTTTAAACCAAGTTTCATGCGTTATGCGATTGATTTCTACTTCGAACATTATTATATTACATTATGCTTGCAAGTATAAAACAATAGACTGCTTCTTCTGACAACTTTTAAAAAATTATTTTCATTTTTAAAGTATGTGGCATGTTTTTACTTTTATTCTACGACCCTTTAAATTAACAGGAGTCAACTCAACTTTCTCATTCCAGAATTCGTTTTTTTTCAAATTTTACAAAAAACAAACAAACAAACAAACAAGAAAGATCAATCATGCATAAAGCATTGATTATGAAACACTTTCCAACTGCAATGCAATTTTATTTAAACATCGCTAACATGCGATACATTCAGCAATGATATTTCAAAAATTATCCTAATAATACAATAATTTATTATACTTTAAAACTTCATTGAAATCGTATGAAATGTATTCAAATGGCGTCATCGAAGTATAAATCGCCAGGCTCTTTATTTAAAAGCAGTGATTATTTCATTCATAATTATTTTCCCTTCCTTTCATTCAGCGGCGATATAATAATTTATTATATTTGAAAACTTCATCGAAAACAAATGAACTTTATTCAAATGGCGTCATCGCAATATATAAATCTCCTGGCTCTCTATATAAACGCAATAAATATTTTATTCACAAAAGTTTTTTCATTCATTTCATTCAGCGGCGATATTTTTAAAATTATCACAATACTACAATGATTTATCTTACTTAAAAAACTATGGAGGAAACTTTCTAACTCCATGCTTAGAACTTCATCGAAAAAGACAAATCTGTAATGTGGGGTAAATATGATTTGTTTCCACACAATGTCTCAAGCGGACTGTATCACTTTTTATTTCACAAGAATATGATGTAAAGCAAACTGTCGAATAGCTTCCAACACATACATCATCCAACAAAACAATACACATACCGCAGCGCCCCCTTACGGCTTTTACAATTCAATACACATGGACTTCAACATATAGAATCGTCTGTTTCTCTATGTAAAAGCAATGAATGTTTCATCCATATCAACTATATTACAGACTCCAGAGCTAAATAATTTTGCGTTAAAGAAATTCAGCAATTCTTATAAAACTTATCTTACAGCTTCATGTGTTTACATACTGCATATGTGAAAATTAGGCTTCATTGTAGAAATAATCAAATTTTGATGATCATTTAAACTAAAAAATATGTGAATTTTAAATTCGGTTAAAAAATGTTTGAAAAATTAGGTCCCATAGGGTTTAATGTACTTCAATTTTCAACCCGGATTCAATCCAAAACTAATTGGGTGATATTATTCATTTACATTCTCATATGTTCCACAGACCGTCTGAATAACATACTAATATTTCATTTTAATATAGTCATTTTTACGACAATTATCGTGCAAATGGACAAGCAGACAGAATAAACAAAGTAATAAACACTTTTTAACTATGTTGTAAAGTGTTAAAAAATTGAAAAATCAGTAACGTGGGTCCAAATTATTACAATTATAGCATTTTACCCTTCACTTTAAAAGTCTTGTAAAAATGGTTATATTGATACCATACTTGACAATATACCCTCCGGACTCGCCCCCAAGGGATGGGGGGGGGGTTATGACGTCACGAACAAAACAAATTGTATCGCATCTATTTTTTTACAACAATGATTGAAACTATGAAGTCTTCTGATCATCGAGGCATACATAAACCCTGGTATGCATGATTGTGTCAAATTTCGTTCTACGCTGCCATGTTAAAAAAAATCTTATGTGAGCAGCACATGACTTTTCTTTGATATTGCAATGAATTTACTCCTTTTAAAGTAAAAAAATAGATTATTTTTAATGCAGTTATTTATATTCTTTCCAAGATATTGAATTTTCGTCAATGAGTGGTCATTTTCCATGTCTTCATCATCAATGAGTCGTCGTTGATTTAGCGTCATTTTTATCTATTTGGCGAGATTTCGTTAATTTAGCAACATTTAAAAATGTCGCCAAGTTGGCGACATTCCACCAAATTCGTCGCCAAAAACTCGCCAAGCGTTATGGACGAAGAAATAAGTTATTCTTACAGCAGATAAATGACTATTGGCGTTCAAACACACACGTATTACTCAGAATATCTTTTTTCATGAATCGAACGAGCTAGATGCACGAGAATGGTGTCACCTAATTTATCGTATGGTATTGCATATGAAAAGTGAACATGTTTCTCAATAGGAAATATTTTTTTATTTTATATGACTCTTTAATAATTTTTTTGAAAAATGTACAATATCTCGAGAACGGTTCATGTTAGCGCTCTAAAATTTATGTCAATCGTTTTCTAATGAAAACATACATAAGAAATATCTAGTTGCGTAAATTTTTAGAGGTTTTGATTTTTTGACGATTTATTCAAAATTTCACTCGAAAATTTAGGGGGTTCTGTACATTCAATTGCGTATAAAAACAATAGGCTTCCAGTGTTTACGGATTGTGATTTTTGTACCAAACTTCGTTCGAATCGGTCCATTCGTTCGTCAGTTATCGTCTCCACAGACTCACTGACACACACACACTCACACACACACACACACACACACACACACACGCACACAGACATCACTGTCAAAATGTGAAAGATCACGAATCAAAAATGTTTGATTCGTGATCAGGGGTGCTTGAAACGTGCTCTCCCCTCGAAAACTCAAATTCGAATTTTCAACCCCGTCACAATACTTTCCTTATACATTTTTGTATATAAGGAAAGTAATATAAAATTTTAAACAAATTTTAAAGTTTTAGCTCGAATTCAAAAAATCTTTCCATTCCTAGTTTTTAACACTTTCCAACATAGTTGTAAAGTGCTTATGACTTTGTTCATTCTGTCTGTCTGTCTGTAGATCCGTTCGCACAATAACTGCTGTAAAACTGACGTTATCAAAGTAAAAGTTTAGTATCTTGTTGAGACGATTAGTGGGGAATATGGGAATGTAAAAGAATAATATCACCTAATTAACTCGGGTTGAAAATATGAAATACATTGAACCCTATGGGACCTAATTTTTCAAACATTCTTAAGCGGAGTTAAAATACACAAATTGCTTTGAAAATTTTAGGAAATACTCAAATTATAACGTGAAATGTGTAAAAAAAATTCCTCAAAATATGTGCAGTTTTTTAAATGAAAAGTGAAATAATAATTACACTCATATTATATGAAGAGATGAGGTGAGTCATTGCAAAATAAAATATGGCATCCATTTTTTCTTCGCTTAGTGGAAATCGTGATTGTAAAGGAACGCTTATATTTATATTTAGTGTTGCATCCGTTTCAAAGCAGACTTATTTTTGAATTTTATTTGTGTATCTAAATTTTGTGCCTACGCAATGGCAATATATTTGATTTTCAATGATCAAAAACTTTGATTTTTTTACAACAAAGTCTAATTTTAATTTATGCAGAATGTAAACAAACCAAGCTGTAAGATGAGTTGTATAAAAATTGCAGAATTTTTTAACTCAAAATTATTTAGCTCTGGAGTCTGGAATATAAGTGATGTAAATGAAACATTAATTACTTTTTCATAGAGAAGCAGACGATTATATAGCATTGTCTTTATTATGAAGTTTTAAGCATGGAGTTAGAGAGGAGATAAAATCACTATAGATGAAACGTTTGAAAATGAAATAATGCTTTGAGAATTATATCTAGTTGTAGCTAGTGTTAGTAAAGAAGTTGTTATTGCAAGTTGACACAACAGAAATGTGTAGTATTTAGTATATGTATTTCTGATTATTATTAAATTAAAGGTTCGGTTCTCTTATCATGAGTACAATTAACCAGTATTTTTTCATAGTTGTGTGATAGAATACATAATATATGGAGATAAAAATAAATGGAAAGATAAAACAACTTTGAATATATAGGAATATATTTTATTCTTTCAGTTCTACTTTACATTGCGATAATAATTTTTTTTTTACAAAATTGGCAGTTCAAATACATATTTTAGACTTTTCGCCATAGAAGAGCATGCAATGCAACGCTATTTATTTCATCCCAGGGCAACCTAAATTATTGTCTCAAACGATATTGGTTTTTTTCTTAATATGAAGTTTTAACTCCTTAATTTTACCTCCATGGTTTGAAATTTCAAAGTAAAATAAATTATTGTAGTACTGTGATAATTTAAAAATATCACCGCTGAATGTATCGCATTTTAGAGATGTTTAAATAAAATTGCATTTCAGTTGGAAAGTGCTTCATAATCAGTGCTTTATGCCCGATTAATCATTCTTGTTTTTTATGATAAAGTCGGACATAAAGTTTCGTGAAATGCCATTGTTATTTGTGGCTGCAATCATGTACAAAAGAAATCAACCACGGACATCAGTCAATGAGAGAGACGGACATCACTCCAAAAATTATCTAAACGTGTTTAGGAGGTTTTAAAACTTATATTTGCATCAAAATATCGAAAGTCGAAAAATTTCGTGAAAGCAATACTCTCAATACTACGTGTGAGAAAGTAAAAATGTGATTTACACAATATGTGACGTTCATTAGGTGATAAATGAACTCATTTAGTAGCTAATGTGCATTTAGTTATTAACGTGGAAACAATACCTCGCATATTGAAGCATGGCACTTTTATTGGCCACGCTTTTAACTTTTTTTGGGGGGTAATTAAAAGAACGAGATTTCTTGGCCTTGGTGAGAAATTTGGTGGCATTTGCCAAATTAAATGAAATAACACCAACTCGGCGAATTTTGGGGAGTTTTGCAAAGTACTTGAGATTTGTACATTGATTAAGATTTTTCAAGTTACGTCGAATTTTCTAGAAATTTCCGCAGAAGACACACACATAAGCTGTCATTGTTCAGTTACAACGAGTTGGTACGAGTGATAGTGAATTATGTATGCGTCAGTGCCTTGAGGAAATAATTTTCTGTTTCGTTAATTAATTGAGCAGTTAAATACTGTTTTATTGTGCATTACAACTGTTTTGTTTGTCACGGTATAAGATAGTTTACTTTATGTATTTGATAATTTGTATATTGTTCCTATTTATGCTTTTTGGTGCTTTAAATAAAGCGTTAATTATCTAGAAGTACAAACTTATGCTCGTATCTTGCGGATACATACATGATTCTGATAGAATACGTCACAGCACTATTAAAAATATGACATCATTTTGAAATATTTCGAATTGCTTTAATTGCTATTAAATTCCAACGGATTTGAGTTTTAACAGATTCTAAAAATCGTAAAAAAATTATTAGAATCATTCTGTTCTTCAGATATATTGGTACACAGTAACTCGTACATATACATGCATACTTACACATGCTTACATACATTAATGCAGTGCCCCATCTCAAAATCATTCGATTCTCGTTCAGGAGTCTTAAAATGTAAAAAACGCGTAAATCTGCTAGAAACTCGATTTGAAATTTTCGACCTCGTAAGAATATATATTTTTTTGCATTATATATTATCCTGCGAAAGTAAAATTAACAGGGCTAAACTATATTTTTGAAGGAAGAAAGACATTGTTAATTTTTACTTTCTCTAAATAGATAGCATAAAGTAAAGGGAAAGTATTGTGATGGGGTCGAAAATTCGAATTCGAATTTTCGACGGATTTCCCTGAACTCGAATTGAACGTTTTGGAGGTGATATCTGTGTATATGTGTGTGTGTGTGTGTGTC
Source organism: Amaurobius ferox (assembly GCA_951213105.1). Classification (NCBI taxonomy): domain Eukaryota; kingdom Metazoa; phylum Arthropoda; class Arachnida; order Araneae; family Amaurobiidae; genus Amaurobius; species Amaurobius ferox. Next base: position 43,604,725 of record OX578147.1, on the reverse strand, counting down.
GGTTAGGACGCGTATTTTAGTGTGTGTGTGTTAGGATACATGTTTTAGTGTGTGTGTGGGTTAGGACGCGTATTTTAGTGTGTGTGTGTTAGGATACGTGTTTTAGTGTGTGCGTGTGTGTGTGTGCCTTGGGATGCGTGTGTGTTAGTGTATGTGTGGAAGTGTTAGTGTGTTAGTGTTACTGTGTTAGTATGTGTGTGTGTATATTAGTGTGTTAATATGTATGTTAATGTGTTAGTGTATGTGCTTGTTAGCAAGCGTGTGTGTTTGTGTGTTAGTATGTGTGTGTGTTAGTGTATGCGTATGTTCTTGTTGTTGTTGAGACCCAGACCGTCCGACCTACCAGAAAGATGTAAAGTAACTGTTTGGACGGCCGGGAAGTGCCACCCAATTTAGACGGGAACCCTGTGGGGAGACATCCACAGGGACCGTACCCTTCTTCCCTTACCACCAACCTCTCGGAAGGACGTGTATGTGTATGTGTTAGTGTTTGTGTGTGTTAGTGTGTGTGTGTAATGGTGTATGTGTATGTGTTAGTGTGTTTGTGAGTGAGGGGTGGAGGGGTGTAAGTGTGTTATGACACTTGTGTGTGTTGGTAAAAGTGTGTGTTTTTGTGTATGTATTTGTGTGTGTATGTGTTTGTGTGTAAGTGTGTGTGTTAGTGTGTGCATGTGTGTGGTAGAGATATCTCACGAATAAAGAATGAATAAATTTTTCGAAACTTATAATTAGCATATATTGAAACTTTATTAATTTTAAACGTGATCGAATGTCCGAACACTCCAAAATTTTCGAATAAATTTTTGAAATAAATTTTAAAAATCAGAATTTTCTAAAATGCTAAATAATTAAACATTTCATACTCAATTCTTCAGTAGCTGGATCACGTTCTGCCCATCATTAGATGTTTCTAATTTTACAGATGTTTAAAAACTAAAGTAAAATAGTGTCAATACTTTAATTGTACGGTGATATGGATTAAAATAAATACATATGCTTTATTTCCCACATTTACTCAAAGGAGATCAATTGTTTTAATGCATTAGAATTTATAAAAAGCGAAAATAGGAACACGTTTTTATATTGTAATTAAATACAATTGCGTAATACAAAGGAATTTTAATTTCCTTTATTCCCTTAAGCGTTGTTAAGGAGAGGAATTGCGCAGAGAAATAGTGAGGATTAAAACGTTAATTATGTTAACTTGTTATGAACTATTATTGAAGATGAATTTTTTCTTTGACACAACATTCTTTGAACAATTTTTATTGATTGTGACGCCATTGATTATTAACCTTTAGCCTTCGAACGTCGAAAACCCAGACCATCCGTCTCGTCCGAAGACTTAGAGAATCAATTTGAATGGTCGGTAGCCTTCGAACGTGTAATCTAAAAAATTTGTGTTGCTTTAGAGTTGAATTTTGTTAGGCAGTGGGATTTTATTTTCAAATATATCCATTTTTCGTACGGGAAATATAATGTACAGAAAATTATTTCACAATTTGTGGTGAAACTGTAAAAAGCAAATTATTTCTAACACTATAACAAAAAACTCACAATTATATGTATAAAATATTCTAAATAAAGTTGTTGGTAGTAACAAACAGTATAATGCTGCCATTTAGTAAAAGACAAATCGTTAAAATTTTGCCATTGCTAAAAAAATACGTGACAGACGATAAAAAATTCACATTCACCTGAAATAAGCAAAATTTTCATTCTTTTAATGTTTCCTTATAAAATAAAAGTATTATTCTTTATTTCGTTACTTTATAAAGCTTCTATAATTTTAGAGATGAGGCATACTCGACGACCGGGCTTTGGTTTGCATTTATCGTATGAGAGGCACAAAAAAGAATTAGGTCACGTTGGTTTGGAGACTTAAGTAACGATTGGGTCCCGTTTGTCTGGAGTCTCACAATATGATTAGGTCACTCTCAATATAAGGAAACAGTCAGGCAGACATGAAGGCAAACAAGTATATGGACGCCTAAATTTTAACTGGTACCATACCAAGGCTATTAACTGAACTCTTGAACTTTTGCTCGGACTGCATACTCTATACATGCATATTGAGTCTGAGGCTCTCACAAGCCTGAAAAGACTCAAATATTTGGGTCACTGAAAGGATTACTCAAAATATTTGTCTTGGAGTGTCTTAATAGTAATGTTATGAATCATTCATATCTCTTTATGCCATCTGATGGCATTCTTGCCAGGTATATCTTTGACAAGCCTTATGGGGTTTAGGTCCCTTCACGGGATGACTGGAGGAAGACTACAACCTACAATAAGAAGTGCATTGTATGGCACATTGATGGGTCCAAGCTAAACAGTAGCACTGGTGCCGGAGTATGCTGTCCAGATGATGGTATAAAACTCTTTTACCCACTTGGCAACTACGCTATTGTTTTTCAGGCTGAAGTCTTTGCTATTCTAACTTGTTGTAGAATTTGCTCTGACAGAAATTACAGGGGTATTCAAATCTATATCTTCTCTGATAGCCAGGCTGCTCTTATGGCTCTAGGGAAGTCTAATATAACCTCTTGCCTTGTTTGGGAGTGCTACACTGCACTTTGTAGTACAGCCAACAACAATCAAGTCACACTGTACTGGGTGCTTGGGCACTCAGGCATTTCAGGTAATGAATTGGCTGATCAGTTGGCTAGAAAAGGCTTGAGCACATCCTTTGTTGGCCAAGAGCCAGATTTGGGTGTCTCTAATGAACTGATCAGAAGAACCGTTTATGACATCTTTAGAAAGCCGTACTGCGAGAACTGGCGCAACATCAAGGGCCAAAGGCAGGCAAAAGAACTAAACTGTAAGTGCCCTAGTTTGCCTTATAGGGAGCTATTCAAGCTTAATAGAACTGGCATTAGAAGGGCTGTTGCGCTCCTTACTGGGCACTGCACCCTTAAACGACACCTAAGCATTATGGGTGTCACTAAGGACCCGATCTGTAGAGGCTGTAAGTACAACGAAGAATCTTCCACAGACATACTCCGTGAGTGTGAAGTGTTTTCTGCCCATAGGTTCGAACATTTGGGTCGACATGTGATCGAGTCCTGGGAGTTACAGGATATTCCTGTCAATTGCCTGTTGATCTTTGCTTCGGCTACTGGTCTCTTCTCTTAGGGACTGTTTCATGTTTTGGGGAAAGTACAATAGACCTCTGGTCGATGTGCTAAGTTCTCTTTGAGCCACCCACCTCTAAGTCATAAGTCATCCCGTGATGAAGAGACTAAAAGATGATTTTCAAATTTATTTGTATAGATGGAGCTCTCTTCATATAAATGTACCTTCTTAAATTTTACATAGTCTACTGGTCATGTAATATTATCGATCTGTGACTTCGTGGGAGTTTCACTGTGGAAGATTTAAGTATTCTCAAAGGAGAAGTGCCAGTGATACGTGTAAAATATTTAAATATTTGGTACAATTTTTGTATATTATTCATAGAAGAGTGAAAGTTTTATTTTTACAAAAATTTTTGAATTCGAGATTTTGCTTGAAATATATATTTTACGGAACTATTTGGTACTGAAATTATTTAAAACATTTTTAAAATGATGTCCGTCTGTGTGTATGAATAAATGTGTGCATGTGCATTTTTTAAGGTGTGGATATGATTATATGCGAACAAATGTACGTTTCGTTGTGAAATTCTGTTCTTGGATTTCTGTCGGTAAATAAGAACGATAAATAAGACAGTAGTAAAAAAAGATGTGCCTTTTACAAGATTAGAACTCGATTTGCTAAAGCATTATTTTTTATGTTGTTTCTCCTTATTCACATTAACATAACTTTTAATGATAGATGCAGTATGCAAATAATGCAGTTTTGAAGCATTAGGGCATTTTAATATATATTTACTTCATCATATGACTACTATACGAATGGATAACGCGAAGCAAAGCATAAGAATCATCTTTTCAGCCACATAAAACTTCTTCGGTGTTCCAAATTGAAACATAATGTGTCGCATGAATTTGCAGTATAAATCATTTAGAGAAATATTTATTTAAATTTTTAATACGTAACATTTCTTTAGAAATAACTGATTTGGTGATAAAATTGAATTTTTCATAAATTTCGAAATAAAATAGTAGCTGCCCAATATTTTAACTATAAATTTATACATTCAATAGCCATAATATTATGCTTTTGTCTAAAGAAAATAGAAATCCTTAAACATGTTTTTTTGTACTGTAAAATATGATTTTTCTGAGAAATGCATTATATTTTACTTATTGGTATAAATCACTTAGACAATGTAAACCTTAATATGAGTATTCGTCGTTGAAAACGCAGGGATAATTGTATACAAGCATTTTAATGACTAGTTTTTATGACATGTTTTCATTATAACAAATCCTTTCAAGCATAATTTCCCCAAATCAACTTGGCGTTCATCCGTTTAAAAGACGTCGTCTCCACATACTCACTGACACACACACACACACACACACACACATACTTTCACACACACACATACACGCACACGCGCACATACACATCACCTCAAAAATATTTTATTCGTGATCAGGGATGCTTGAAAAGTGCTCTCCCGTCAAAAACTCGAATTCGAATTTTCGACCCCGTCACAATACTTAACTTATGCATTATGTATATAAGGAAAGTAACAATGTTAAATCTTATTTACTTCGTCCTATTGTTTCACTCTTAGAATATTTTTAGAATATTTTTTTCTTAATATAGTATAAGCTTCATTGATCCTGCCATTCACTAGCAAAAGAACGTTACTATCCAACTTCGTGGTTCTGAGGTAATCGGTCTACGGACTGAACGATATCGACTGTTGAGAGAACTTTTAAAGCTCTTTTCAGGGTGTTTAAAGTGAAATATATTACTTAGTGAAATAACTGAACTGTGAATTACCGATTACCAAGACGTGTTGTTCGTGTCATAGCAGAAACCCAATTATTAATATGTAAAAACGTTTTGTGCAAAGGATAAGGAAAAACATAAACTGCGTAATTAAGCCCAAATTAATAACATAAATCCACGTCGGTCTATGATTTTGATTTTTTTTTTAAGTTTTTGATACTCGGATAATTTATAGTAATTTGGTTTACTTAATTCTCTACATAATCTGTCTCTTTGCTTTGTAATGTTTTTTTTTATTATTTTTGCTCTATTTTTACTTTCCTTATATACATAATGAATAAGGAAAGTATTATCACGGGATCGAAATCCGAAATCGAGTTTTCGACGGCAGAGCACGTTTCAAGCATCCCTGATCATGAATCAAACATTTTTGAGGTGTTGTTTGTAAGTGTGTATTTGTGTGTGTGTGTATGTGTGTATGAGAAAGTATGTGTATGTGTGTGTGTGTCAGTGAAACTGTGGAGACGATATATAACAAAAGAATACAGCGATTCGAATAAAATTTGGTACAAAAATCACAATCCGTGAATACTGGAAGCCTATTATTTTTAAATGCAATCGAATGTTCAGAACCCCCTAAATTGTCGAGTGAAAATTTAAAAAAATCATCAAAAAATCAAAACCTTTAATAGAGTTACATAAATAGACATTTCTAATGTAAATTTTCTTTAGACAACGATTGACATAAACTTTAGAACGCTAGCATGAACCGTTCTCGTGATATTGCACATTTTTTAAATACATTTATCAAAAAATCCCATAAATTAAAAAAAATATATTAACTGTTGAGAAACATGTTCACTTTTCATATGTAATATCATGAGATAAATTGGATGACATCATTGTCGTAAATCTAGCTCGTTCCATTCATGAGAAAAGATACTTTGAGTAATATATTTGTATTTGAACGCCAATAGCTATTTATCTGCTATAAGAATAACTTATTTCTCCATCCGTAACGCTTGGCGAGATTTTGGCGCCGAATTTGGCGCAATATCGCCAACTAGGCGAATTTTAAATGTTGCCAAATTAATAAAAATCTCGCCAAATGGATAAAAATGACACTAAATCGGTAAAAATGACGATTGACGAAAATTCAATTTCTTGGAAAGAATATAAATAGCTACTATAAGAAAAACCTATTTTTTTATTGTAAAAGTTGTAAATTCATTGCATTATATAAGGAAAATCATGTGCTGCCCATATCAGATTTTTACCTATATCTTAGCTTGTACGACTCTTGTATATCATTTTCGTCCTATTTTCTTTTTCTTGAAAATTCATTTATCTTGTTTTGTCTTGTCCAGCCTTGTTGGAATATTTCTGTTGCATTTTGTGGCACTCCAGGTTAATTCCTTGTTCCAGACTAGCTCGGCTACTTTTTATTCTCTGTCTGTCTCTCTCTCTCTCTCGCTCCCCGGTAATCATAAACTACTTTGAGCAAGTAATAGGCGTATTGAATAGGGCTTTGAAACACTATCCACCTATAAAGTACCTATTTTCTTATATACCATAATTTATTTTAAAAGAACTATTATAATTAGTAAATCCATGCAATTCATGCAAATAATTAATCGATATGAATTATTTGGTATATAGAAAACAAATTAGAACAGAAAATTATGGAAAGAAAAATCGTAATACCCAGTAATGTTTGATGTAAAAAGCTAATAAACCATACTTTATAAGGTATAAAGCATATTTTATAGCATACTTTATAGGGTACTGAAGGATAAACCTCATTAACTATTAAACATCGTACGATATGTAGCTAGCGTGATTGCTAAATCGTTCTTATTTCTTATTCATTTTTTTCTGCCATTTTTTTAAAAATCTACGATATGATTTGCAGGAATGACTCAATATGAATGATTCATTCATGCTCGAACAATCATTGCATAAAAAACCCAGTCATATTACAAATGTTAATTAGCTTTAAATATTGAACACTTCATGGTGCGGAAACGCGTAGAAGAGGGAGCAAATTGTTTTTTTTTCTAATTTATTATGTCAAGAACGTTATATCATGGGGTAAATAAATTATGTAAACGATTCCTTTCCTTCGTTCGCCTGCGGTACAGACGCTTCTAAAATTCCTGGAAGCATGTATTTTTTCCTATAAGTATGGTTAAATAATATACAACATCATAATAAAACATAATTGCTATATCAACATTAAAACACAATTGCTTTACGACTTCTTAACAAAATGCAATTACTTTACTATCTACAAACAAAATGCAATTACTTTACTATCTACAAACAAAAAGCAATTACGTTACGAACCCTTAGACTTCCCCATAACAAAATGCCAATGCAACATGAAGACATAAACGTAACTTCCATATGAGCAGTGAAATTAGCTTTGTTTGAAATCATCGATGTTAATTTACTATTTACCTCAAAGCTATACTGGAGAACAAATTTGGACTTTTTGTGTGTCCAAATAGCATAAACAAAACCATATTTTGTTTATGCTATTTGGACTGCTGAATACAAAAATAACTGTTAAAATATATCTTCAGCTTATGGTTTTTAAATATCTATAAGTTTTACACACGATAAAATAAAGGCTTCGTAAGTACAGCGTAAATTCAAATACAAACTGGACAGCAGGTTTCAAAGTCATGACACAACATTCTTCTTCAGGACGGAAAAAAAAGCGCGACCTCCCTTATTCAAGTTCTATCGACAACTGAAGTAGAATAGCTCACGTAGCTGAAGGAAAAAGAAAAAATCTGATGTGGGCAGCACATGACTTTCCACGAAGACACAAATTCACGTTCTCTTAATGTCTCCAATAATTCATTATATTCAATTTAATTGCATAAAACAACACCCATGATTATTTAAAATTATACTGAATTTGCACTTCTAATTCACTTTTCATTCTCATTTGGTAACTAGACTTGTTTTCAAAGGTGGCGTAGTGAAAATGTGAAAAAAAAACTAAAATATCTCGAGAACGGCTAGTCCTAGTGTATATAATGATGTTGGTCTCATTCTTTTTGTCGTTAAAGACTGCGTATAAAACAAGCATTCAATTGATATATTTAAGCATACGTTTTTTATTTTAGATTTTGCAAAACAAAGGCAGGTTATTTTATTCCGAATCGTACCAAAATCTAATTAGCACCAGGGTATCCCAAAAGTGACGTATTTACTAAATTTTGTAAATGTGATCTATTAGATTTTCAGCTAGAGTGGTACAAGTAATTTGTGCGGACCATTTCACAGAAAAGCGGGTTTTTTTTATACCGAATCGTACTAATAACTAATCAGAACCAGGGTCATCCACAAGTGACTTACCTACAAAATTTTATCAAATTTTGACCATTAGTTTTTGAGTTAGAGTGGATACATACATTTCACAGACAAACAGACAGACATACAGAGAGATAAACAGACTGACAGACACTCACACACAGACACACACACACACACACACAGACGTCACGCTAAACATCGATTTTTCGTATCTAGAGGTCCCTAAACGTGTAGATCCATCGAAAACCCGAGTTGCGATTTTCGATATGATTCCAATACTTTCCCTGTACATTACCATGTATTTCAGGGAAAGTAAAAAATTGTCGTTGCTGCGGGAGATAATATGTTTGCTTACCTTTAGACACGCGTGCCGTTTTACCTCAATTGCCGATCTGACTTGAACAATGGAGGTCGTGTTTCTTGTCGGTCTTGAAGAAGGTAGTTCTGTGCCTTTAAAACCAATTGATCAGTTTAGATTTGTGTGTATTCTGCATTTACGATATTTTTTATTTTATCGTGATATTATTGCAGCAGATTCTTGAGCATTTTTAAGTTTTGCACATTTGCATATATATACCCTAATTTTGATTTAATTTAATTTCTCACATTTGCATATATATATATATATATATATATATATATATTCCTCAAGTACAACCGAAATGAAATATAAAATATAAAATCCAAGGAACAGTAAGGCGCATTTGCTGCTCTATCTAAGCCTCAAAGTACAATAAGAAAAAATGAGATTGAAAATGGATTAATACAATTAGAAATTGTGTGTTTACGGGATTGTAGAAAGTTCAAGGGGGATTGTGACCCCTTTTCCTGCTTTAAGCATGCTTTTAATCCCAGAAAACACTCCCAGAAACCACTACACGCTCAAAACAACAATCAACAGTATGTCAGGGGAAAAACATGGAATCCCGAAATGAAGATCTTAAAGTCACAAGAACATATAAAAGCATATAAAATGAAATTAAATGAAACAAGTATGAATGAAAATATATTCTAACCATGTGTGAAGTTTAAAAATGGATGTTCGTAGATGCGCTACGCCGTTAGAAGTCCATAGAAGAAACCCATGATAACTTCCAGATGTAGAGATAGATAAGCTCATGGTTACAGAGTATTTAATTCTAAACGGGAAGAGTTGAGTTGTAGTAAATCATCAAAATTAGAATATGTTTTTTACGGTACTTTTTACAATATGCCATATAATAATGTCTTATGAAACGAGGTAGGTATGAATGTTTTAAGGCTTCCATTATTAGACGTCGTATGCAAATATCAATCTGTTTATCAGTTGAATTTAAACGTCTGTATCTTGCAAAATGATTAATGATCACATTACGTTGTATAGTTATAGTCATATTAGTATTCCAATGAGTGAAGTAATTGATTGTGCAATTAAAATTACGTCTTTTATCGAATATCTTATAACACAGTTTTTCTTGATGATCATAATATATAGTGATATCCAAGAAATCTATTTCTTCTATGTTATTATGTTCAGATTCTATGAGTTCCAAGTTAGATGGATAAAAACTAAAGTCAAATATAAAAGTTCTATCAGATATTCCAATTAAAACATCGTCAACGAAGCGGAAATATGGCATCTCGTTAATAATTTGAGTCTTGTTCATACTTTGCTAAATAAAAATCGGCAAGTAGAGATGAACCATGGGGGGGGATGTTCATCTCTACTTGCCGATTTTTAAATAGCTATTTCTACTTCAAATACACTTTGATTGTTGTCCAGTAATATTTTAATTTCATAGATATTGAAGTACCGCCAATGTGGCCATATTTCTCGCCAAATTTGTCTATTATTGCACCAAATTTTTCGCTATGCGTGACAGACAGACAGGGATACTGTCTTTTCTCATGCACTTTTAAAACCGAAAAAAAAGCTGATGTGGGCAGCACATGACTTTCCCTGCAGACTCAAATTCATTTTGTCTTTATTTCTTTAAGAACTCATTAAATTGAGTTTAATTGCACAAAATGAAACTAAATTTGCATTTTTAATTCAATTTCTGTTTTTATTTGTGGATTGGACATTTTTCCAAAAGTGGCATAAAAAATGCGAAAAATCTCAAATATCTCGAGAACGGTTAGTCCTAGAGTAATAGGGTTGTTCTTATTCTTTTCCTCGTCAAAAATTATGTATAACACAAGCATTTATTTGATACATTTGAACATACGTAGTCTTTTTTTAGATATTGGCGATTTTTGCGGGTCATTTCGTAAAATAAGGCAGGTTGTTCTTTTCCGAATCGTACCAAAATCTAATCAGCACCAGAGTAACCCATATGTAATTTATCTACCAAATTTTGTGAAATTTGGTCAATTTGTATTTCAGCTAGAGTGAAAACATGAGATTCTTGCGGGCCTTTTCGCAAAATAAGGCGGGTTCTTTTTTTTCGAATTGTACCAAAAACTAATCAGCACCAGGGTCACACCCAAGGGTGTTATCTACCAAATTTTTTGGAATTCGGTCAATTAGTTTTCGAGTTAGAGTGGATATATACATTCCACAGACAGACGCACAGATAGTCATACCGACACACAGACACACACATAAACGTCACGCTAAAAATTGTTTTTTCGTATTCTAGAGGCCTTGAAACGTGTAGATCCGTCGAAAACTCGAGTTGTGATTTTCGACTTGATTCCAATACTCTCCCTATACATTACCATGTATTGCAGGGAAAGTAAAAATAACGTTAATAGATTATCCCCCCCCCCCCTCAAAAAATAGTTTTTAGTAGCTTGAATATATAGCGGACCTAAGGAATATAAGTTCTAATGTGGACTGCATATGACATTTATTGCAGACACAAAATGATTCTGCCAGTTAATTCTTTGCCTCTGTCTTTGCAGGTTAATTCTATTTAAGTTTGAAGTTTATCCCTTAAATTAATCATGAAATGCATTTTTAATAATTAATAGGCTTTCGTAAAATAATGTGGTATATTATAAGCACAACTTATTTTCTGCATTCAACTAACAGATGTAAGTGTTCATAGCATTATTTCCTGTAATTCCAGGAAAAATGCATTGTGTAGGTGAAAAATGGCAGATTAAACTTAAATTTCTCTATAGTTGCAAACGGTATTAAAGTAGGATAAACTGACATAGATTATGTAGATGAATTGTTATCAATTTCTAAAATATATCGAAGGCACATTGCTTGACCCCGAGGCAAAACTACATCTTTATTATTTGAAAGTGCGGGTCTCTTGATCTAGACAAAAAATTAGTGCCTTTGGATGCAGATTTGGCAAAATATCACCAAATTGGTCATTTTCAGCGAGTTTTTGAATGTTTTCGAATTTTGTAGTTTGGCTAAGAATTTTACAAGTAGTTGTTTCGAAAGCTTTCCGCAGAAGGTATATAATCTGGTCATATTTCAGTTAAAAAGAGTTGGCATAAAATATGCAAAAGTGAATCGTAAATACAGCTGCTCTTTGATAATATAACACTCTATTTTGTGAATTTGTTGAGCTTATATATGCTGATTTACCATATCTGGCAATCTTGCTAGACAACCAGAGAGTTATTAGTTGTTCATTGTTTCTGTGTAAGCTTACTGGTGTTTTAGTAAAGCGTTAATTATTCAGAAATTTAGATTTATTCTTGTATGCTGTGGATACACTCATGGTACCAGACGAAGACATGCCGTAACAGTGTTTATTCGATACATGTTATTAAGATCATAAATCTTTAAAGATTTTTTAAGAAACATTTCAAGCACATTTTTAAAATAATATCTTCTAAAAGAAAATTTATAAAATGGTAAATGTTAATTCTAATACCATTTATGATACAAATCTATATATACTAATTGCCAAGTGTCTGTTTGTCCGTCTGTCTGCTCGTCTGTCTGTATGCCTGTCCATCTGTCTGTCACGCTTTAAGGGCACTTCCCGAATAGATAGAGAATTGCAATCTGGTACATGGGTCGATCGTTCGATAAAACCCCGGCTAAAATCATATTTTCCGAAAATGTTCTGAAGAGAGGGTGCTCCACACCAAAACGTTCGAAAAATGAAATGATAGAAAATCATGTTTTGCGTTAAGACCGAGTCTTCAAATTTGGTGTATGGGTAAATCGTTCGAAAGAAACAAAGTCTGCAATTTCAGATTTCCAATATTTTCCACTGAAGGGGGGTGCCGCACGCCAAACCGTTCGATTTGCCGAAAAAATGAGAAACGGTTCCTTTAAAATTTGATAGAGGCTTGAGATAGAGCATGAAATAGAGCTTGAAAATTTATAGAGCTTGAAATAGAGCTTGAAAATTTATAGAGCTTGAAATTTGATATATGGACTAATCATTTGCTGAAACACCCAAGACGAATATAGTTTTTCAAAAATGTTCATTTGAGGGAGTGCTCCAGAGATAAATGTTCGAAAGCTGAATTCATAAAATACATGCTTCGGGATGAGATAAAAATTTTAAATTTACGAGTAGATAGTTTGGAATGAAGAAAGTGTACAATTTCAGTTTTCCAATATTTTCTACTTTAGGGGGTGCCCCATACTAAAATGTTCGATGTTCTCAATAAAGGAGAAACGCTCCTTTTAAAACGTGATAAAGACTTGGTATTTGGTATATGGGCAAATCATCTGATAGAAAACCCAAGAAGAATGGAGTTTTTCAAAAATGTATATTTAAGGGGATGTGTACTCCACACAAAAACATTCGAAAGATGAAATAATAGAAAAAGTATGCTTCGCGATCAGCTTCAAATTTGGTGTACGGGTAAATAGCTGGAAAGGAAGAAAGTGTGCAATTTCAATTTTCATGCTATTGTAGGGGGTACCGCTCACAAAAATGTTCGATTTGACGATCACATGAAAAACACCTCCTTTACAATGAGATTGAGGCTTGAAATTTTGTATATGGGCTAATTATTTGATAAAAAATACCAAGATAAATGAGGTTTTTCAAAATTGTTCATTTAAGTGGGTGCTCCACAGAAAAACGTCCGAACGGGGAAATGATAAAATGGCATGCTTCTGGATGGGAATTATAAAAATGCATGTTCCGGATTAAGATAGAGACTTCGAATTTGGTGTACGCATTGATAATTTGAAAGGAATAAAGTGTGCATTTCAGATTTTCAATATTTTCTACGTTAGAGGGTTCCACACACCAAAGTGTTCGATTTATCGAATAAATTAGAAGCATCTCCTTCAAAATGTGATAGAGGCTTTATATTTGGTAAATGGACAGATCATTTAATAAAAAAAAAAAAAAGTGTTTTCATAAATGTTCATTTAAGGGGGGTTCTCCACAGAAAAACGTTCGAACGGGAAATGATAAAATAGCATGCTTCTGGATGGGATAGATGCTTTACTTTGGAGTACGGGGAGATAGTTTGAAAAGCAGACGTGTGCAATTGAAGTTTTCAATATTTTCTTCTTTAGGGGCTTCCGCACACCAAAATATTCATTTTGCCGAATAAATGCGAAACGCGAATTATTCAAAAAATTATTTTGGAGTTTCTAATTGAGAGACCGTTGATTTTCAACGGATATTCGGCTAGTGGTCTTAAATAATACAAGAGTGGATTAATACGCTGTAGTTATTATAAGGTAGTAAAGGATGAAAACCATTAACGGCTACATCCCACATCATAAATGGACATCGTGTTTGACAAATTATTCTTACATTTTACTTCATCTTTTGCTCTATTACTCAATCTCCTTTCTAATCTACGATATGACTTTGAGGAAAGACTTTCGTCCTGCTTTCGTACAGTTCATTAAAGCGTAGAAAATAGTATTTCTTTCCCATGTACAAATGTTAATAAACCTGAAATGATGCTTTCGCTATCATCGCTACAGTCTGGTGTATTAAACTTATCATTATTGGAAAAAATCTGAGAAAAGATTGTTTGTGTTTATTCACATTTTTCTGGATAAAAAATATAAGGTAGTTAATTAAAGAAAGAAGTAGACTTTTTCTAATTATTTCAGGGATGCAAAGGAGAGATAAATTAAATAAATATAAAAGGGCTATAGGATGATATTTAAGCTCACATACTACGTAATATTAGTATAGAGAAAGTATTGTTTTCACGAAAATCTTCCAATTCGATATTTTGATACCAATATACGTTTTAAGAGCTCCTGAACACGTTTTGGCTATGTCTGTGTGTCTATTTGCATGTCTATGGTCAATTTCTTTTGAACACATTAGCGACCCCATATATTAATGGAATTTCAAGAGACATTATATCCCCTCTTTGTTATAATAAAAAATCCAGACCTAAACAAAATATTTTTAAATTCGAGCGAAAACTTTGAAATTTGTTCGACATTTTATATTTTTTAACACGGCAGCACAGGACAAAATTTGACAAAATCATACATAAAAGGCTTTATTTATGGTTCAATGAACACAATGTAATTTCAATCATTGTTGCGAAAAATAGCTGCAATATAATTTTACTTTCCCTGCAATACATGGTAATGTATAGGGAAAGTATTAGAATCATGCTGAAAATCGCAACTCGAGTTTTCGACGGATCTACGCGTTTCGAGACTTTTAGAATACGAAAAAACTATTTTTAGCGTGACGTCAGGGTGTGTATCTGTGTGTCGGTCTGTGTGCCTGTTTGTCAGTCTGTGCAGATTTTGTATCCGTTCTAACTAAAAAACTAATTAACCGAATTTCATAAAATTTGGTAGGTAAATCACTTGTTAGTGAATCTGGCGCTGATTAGTTTGGGGTACGATTCGGGATAAAAGAACCCACTTTATTTTTCGAAATGACCGGCAAAAGCCTGTATCCAATCTACTGAAAAACTAATAGACCGAATTTCAGAACATTCGGTAGATAAGCCATTGGGGGTTACCCTGGTTTTGATTAAATTTTGGTACGATTCGGAAAATATAACCTTCCTTTTTTTGAAAAATGGCCTGCAAAAATCGTCAAATTCTAAAATAAAAAACTACATATGCTGAAATATATCCATTAAATGCTTGTTTTATACGTAATTTTTAACGAAGAAAAGATTAAGACCAACCCCATTCCACTAAACCTAGTCGTTCTCGAGATATTTTAGTTTTTTCGTATTTTCTCTACTCCACCTTTGAAAATAAGTCCATTCACCAAATGAAAACGAAAATTGAATTAAAAGTGAATTAAATTTAATTAAAATAAAGAGAACGTGGATATATGTCTGCAGGGAGAGTCATGTGCTGCCCAAATCAGATTTTTGTACATCGAAATAATGGTGTAAGGGATTCACCGCAAAATGTTTTTGGAATTGACTTAACATCACAATACATAGAAATTTTAAGCCTTTGGCAACTTATTAATCTAAACAAAATGACTTCATCATATTCACTTGCAAAAACATCATCAGTATGTATTTGGCATTCAATTAGTATCGCGTGAAAACAGTAATAATAGTGGCGAATAGTGGACATCAAAATACAAAACTATTGCATAAAGTGTCTTCTCTTGTGAATGGAACAAATTATATCAACGAGAATTGTGAGACTGATTAAAGTAATTTGTGACTTTCCAACTTGTTGATATCATCGCACATTGCTGAATTTATGAGTCGTAAATATCTTTGAAATAAAATGTCAAACCTGTTGCCTACGCGTCTGACCCTTATTTCAGCTTGTTGTTTTCCCTGCAATACATGGGAATATATAGAGAAAGTATTGATATCATGTCGAAACTCGCAACTCGAGTTTTCGACGTATCTACACGTTTCAAGACCTCTAGAATACGAAAAAATAATTTTTAGAGTAATGTCTGTTTGTGTGTGTCTGTGCAGATTTTGTATCCACTCTAACTAAAACACTAATTGACCGAATTTCATAAAATTTGGTAGGTAAGTCACTTGTGGGCGAATCTGGTGCTGATTAGTTTTGGGTACGATTTGGGATGAAAGAACTCGCCATTTTTTTGCGAAATGCCCCGCAAAAGCCTGTACCTGAAAGACTAATGAATGGAATTTCACAGAATTCGGTAGATAAGTCGCATGTGGGTTACTCTAGTGCTGATTAGATTTTGGTATGCTTCGGAAAAAATAACCTGCCTTTTTTTGCGAAATGGCAGGCAAAAATCGTCAAAATCTAATGTAAAAACTACGTATGCTTACATATATCCATTAAATGCTTGTTTTATACTTGATTTTTAATGAAGAAAAGAATAAGTTCAACCCCTTTACACTAGGATGAGCCGTTCTCGAGATATTTTAGTTTTTTCGTACTTTCTCTATGCCACCTTAGAAAATAAGTCCCGTTACCAAACGAGAACGAAAATTGAATTAAAAGTGAATTAAATTTAATTAAAATAAAGAGAACGTGGATATAAGTCTGCAGGGAAAGTCATGTGCTGCCCACATCAGATGTTTTCATATTATGGGGCATTATTTTAAGCATATATCGCTTTATTTGGTCTCACAAGAATGATGTTAGCAGATTTAGTGCATAACATTGTATCTGGAAAAAAATATCTCAACAGTTCATACTACAGTTCTAAATTTTGTGTGATTATTTTTCCAATAAAATATTACATACCAAATGATTAATTATTTATCGTTAATGCATTTAACGATTTTATCAATGATTTCCTTCGAAGATTGGGGGAGGGGATGTTTTTCGAACATTCGATTGCGTTGAAAATGTATGGGATTCCAACATTAACCGATTGTAATAATCGTACTAAATTATTTTCGAAACGCTTCATTCTTTTGTGAGATATCGCGTCAACAGACTCATGGACACATACACTGACATACATACAATACACAGGCAGTAACATACATAAACACACGCAGATATCACCTCAAAACCGTTCAATTCATGTCCAGGGATGCTTTAAACGTACTTTTCCGTCGAAAACGCGAATTCGAACTTTTGACTCCGTCACAAAACTTCCCTTATACATTACAGTAAAATTCCGTTAATCCTATAGTTAATCCCTATAGTTCGGCACGTCCGATAGTCCGCCTACCTCTCGAACGGCATTCGGGTTCGCAGTTGACTAAATCAATGTCGACTGTAGTTGACTAAATCATTTTACATACATATTTCTGTTCATTGAATTTCAGCTTATAATTTGTACATTCATTTAAATGTTTTTCCCATACTTTACAGTGTACAGCAGTCTGTATACGTTCTAAGCAACTAAATGTCATATATACTGTCAATTTTTTCTTACAATTAATTTTTCACATTTTTTATCCCATTGTCATCTGAAATACGGAAAATTTTGGTAATCTGGAAACGCTGAAAACCGGACCGTGCCAGATTATCGAAAGTAGGAAAAAAGTGGGGATTCTTGACTACCTGAAGCTATATTTTAACATAGGGATTTTTAAGGAACACATGTTATAACATATATATAATAGTTTTAACATATATATTTAACATATATATATACATCGCCATGGTATAAGAAAATACTCCAGATGGAGAGTGGTGGAGCTTCTACACGTCACTTGATTTTCCCAAGAAGGAGTGATTTTATCACTTAGATAAGGACAAGAAGAGGTGTTTGTAACCAGTGGTAGATGTGAAGAATTTTTTTAGATTGGTTTATGTTTATAGGGAACTTATTGTATTATAGCAAAAAGATCAAGCACACAAGTTTGATAGAAGATCTTTATTACACTTCTTATAAGACGTACAAAAATGATAAAGGCCAGAGCGCTTTCGAGCGTAACTACGCTCTTCATCAGTGGTTACATGGAAATTAAAATGATCGTTCATATATAGACCAGAAAAGATGACAAATTTGCATAAATACAATTAGTAAATGAACTTTCAATTATCAAAGAAAAATTAAACAAAAAAACATTAAATATTTTCATCAGATTTCCTTTCAATGAGCTGTAATACCCCCTTTAATATTCTCCTTTTTTAATCCCTTTTTATTAACACTTTACAACAAAGTTGAAAAGTGTTTATGACATTGTTATTCTGTCTGTCTATATGGCAGTCTGTCTGTCTGTCCGCTAGCACGATAACTGCCGTAAAAATGACTTAATCAAATTGAAATTTTAGTATGTTGTTCAGACGGTCTGTAGTACCTATGGGAATATAAATGAATAATATCACCCAATTAGTTTTTTATTGAACTCGGGTTGAAAAAATTGAAATACATTGAGCCCTATGGGACCTAAATTTACAAACATTTTTTAAGCGGATTTAAAATTCACAAATTGCTTCGAAAATATTAGGTAATATTCAAGTTGTTCCATAAAATATATAAAAAAAAATTCAGCGAAATATATTCAGTAGTTTTTTAAAATAAATTTGGTAGATCACTATTTTTCAAATTTTTTTTTAATTTTATATAACTCTTCATGATATACTTATTTGATGGTATTTTTAATGCACTTTCCTACCTCCTAGAGAGTTAAAATTTGGTACACAACTTAAATTTGTAGAACATTTTATTTTACAAAAATTTGGTGGATCCTTAAATATAGATTCTACATTTTTTTTTTAAATGGCCTGCAAATAATCCCCGTACACTTCTATAAATCATTGTTGTAATATTGTTACAAATTCCGATGTATGCAGCACAAATTTTCCCTGCAGACTCATATACACGTTCTCTTTATTTCTTCCATAATAATTTGAGTTTATCTGCACAAAATAACAGCCATAAATATTTTAAATGACATTGAATTTGCACGTTAAACTTAAATTTGGTTCTCATTTGATAGCTGGACTCATTGTCAAAGGTGGCGTAGCGAAAACGCTAAAAAACAGTTTATGTTGTATGCAGCTTTTAATACAGCTAATTTAATTTATTTCTGTTCAGTTACTTTCTGAGGCAAATATCATATAGGATCGAAATGTTTCTCAGACATACATTGACTTACAAAATAATACAGTAAGTGACAGTAAGTGTTGTATTGTTATTAAAAATTAGGAAGTTAAAGAACAGTAAACAATAATAATTAAGATTTCGATATACCAATTCAATAAATATAAATTTTCGAACTAGCTGCAATTTCGTATCAATATCAGTATCAAAAACTGATGAAAGTCGGAATACCGTTTTTTTGTATTCCCAGATTACGGCATTGGACGTCACAGTATGACCTAAGGCTCCTCTGTATGCGAGCTGACTCATCAAGCATATTGAAGCCCACCGTAGCTGAAAGCGCAATCCATTAGCATTAGTTCTATTCGTAATTTCCCTTTAGGAAGTATTATTGAAGTAATTATGGGTGGTAGTTCTGCACCGAACTGTTCTACTCATTCTAAAAAGGGTTTTAGGCTATTTCGCTTTCCTAGAGACGAAGAAAGAAGAGAACAATGGCTAATAAATAATTGGATGCTCGATACTGGAGCATACTTGTGCAAACTAAGTTCTACAATATTCTAATTGAAACTTTTTTTTTTATATAAAGTATTTATTTTAAACATTTATTTTATAATATCTGTAACTGTAGTATGGGACCCTATGGGCATAAATATGCTTGATAAGTCAGCCTGTAGTAGAGAAGCTCTTGTATAACCACGAACAGTCCGATTTGGTTTGAAGCGAGCGGATAAATAGCACCAGACCCACTCCGATTCGGCCAATAAGGAACCACTACTGACGTTGATGCAATTGACGTGCCGATGACGTAGGGTTCACGTTGTTTTGGTTAGCGTAGTTTTTGTTTAGCATTCGCAGCAAATTTAAGTTTCGTCAATTTTTTCTTTTTGAGAAATATGAATATTGATCGAAAGCTGCAATTGCAATTTTAAGCACTGAAGTCGGATAATTTTTGCAATCATTTATTTGCACACTATGACATGAAAGAAATAAAACATGATCATGATTTTCAAAATTACTTAGGTATGTATTTGACAGGGGAGGCTGAGTGATTAGTAAAAAATTTGGTATGCATTACAAGTGAAATTTATATTGGAATTCGAATTTTAATAACTTCTATTTCAATAAGTTTTATTTATTTTGTGAATAAAATAAAATAGTTTTACATAAAAATATAAAGAATGGATGAAATGCTTGCAATTTAAAAATGTTATCTATGTAAGAGGAATACAAGATATAACATTTTAAATGTTTTCTTATTTCTAAATTAGATGAACTTTACAATAATTTTATCAAATATGAAGTCATGGTCACCCATAGGGGAGGTCGGAGGGGGGGGGGACACTCCCACTTGAGCATTTAATACAACAAAGGCAAGCATCAAACTAGTCAATGCTGTTCATCATGCTCTTGAGTTTGCCCCCCCCCCCTCTGGAAAAAGTGTTGCAGGTGCCTATGTATGAAGTAGAAATACATTAGAATATTATTAACAAGTGATGGAAAAAATATATACGAGTTTTGAAAATATAAACAGAAGTAACAAAATAAAGCAATTCAAAGGAGTGCGCTGAAAATAGATGAGAAATATATCTAGAACATAAGCGTAGTGAAAATCACTGCAGTCAACAATGTTCTTAAACAATTTTGTATATTAATTATTTACATATACTATACATTGAAAACTTAAAAATATCTTAACCACAATATGCTAAAAATCCACTAGAGAATTTTCAATGGCTTTTAAACAAAAGAGAAAAAAATTGAGATTGTTGTCTAAAGTGAACTTTAAAGGTAAATAAGATTTATTCTTTCTAAAACTCCCAAAAATGCAAACAGATGCTTCACCATATTCTTGCTGTGACTAAGTCTACTTCTAGTGGGTTTCTTCGTCTTGATATTGTTTAAACTTAGGTGAATGTCATGTAATTAATGGAAAATGCCTCCTAGTTTTTAGTATTACATATAATTATTTTCTATGAAGGTTAATTAATAGAACCATGTTTGACTCCAAAAGTTTGACTCAATCCATTAGCCTTGACCAAGAAATTTTCATTCATGAACCATCATGTCCCATATCCAACAGCTATATATATAACATTTAACAGCTTAGTGATGACGAGTTCGTATTATAAACTACCATCTCCGTGCACAGGCGCAGTTCTCTGAAGCTACTATTGGTCGTCGATATTGAAATCGGGTAACGTATCAACATGACGTCGGAGTGGGTCTGGTGCTATTTATCTGCTCGTGATTTGAATGACGTTTCTAGCAAGAAAGCCTTAACCAGTATAAAATCCCTAACTCATGTCTTAGAACGTGATTCCTAAAGTGACACAACTATGAACTACTGAGATAACTCAAAACCTTAACGGCCAAATAGATTCCACTGCCATAGTCTGCTATTAATGGTCAGCGTGGTCACTTCAGTGTTTGTCACACGTTGAATGGTTAATAACGACGAATCTCGTGCTGTCACAGCTGCTCTGATAATCGCTCTATCTTCTCGTTCTGTCGTTGCTCTAGGCAGTCCGCTACACGCTTGCCGCTGAAATCTGCCATTCTGGATCTGCTCTTGTCAATATCGACTAATTTCTGCATCGCTCCTACCCAAATGATATGTTATTCGTGGGTGTGTCCATCCAGCCTCATGCAGTCCGACCGAACGCCCTCTTTCAAACTCCTTCATATGCTCGTAGTGGCCGCTAATTCGCTGGCGAGGCAATGTTACAATCAAGGTACGGAAACGCAATCGAAATTCACTGCACGTTTTGTTCCTGAAAGCGTGGTTCGCTGCTTATATACACCACCATGGTGCTCAGTTTCAGTGCGCTGTAGTTCAGATTATTCATTCATTGACTGCGAATTTTGGATCATTTTCATATTCGGTCGAAAGCTGTTTGCATGTAAATTTTCATTACTATCGGATTATTTTTCGGGGTGCGTCAATTTTTTTGTTTGAGAGTGTACATATACAATGTCATGGGACATATCTTACCCTAGCGCTACCTTGAAATATTGTTTCAAATGATTGTGGCGTTTTTCTTATTTAAATTTTAACTCTTTTCATGGGGTAGATAGGGACAATGTGAATGCATCAATTTTTTTATCGGTATCAATAAGCCTATTTTCAGCCAGATAAAGTTGTTCATTTGTAGAAAATCATAACTTGTACACGGATTTATTTTTATTTAAATTAATTAAAAGTAATCTAAAGATTTTTGAAATTCACTAAAAGTTGAGCCAAAACATTTCAAAATAAATTATCTCAGAAGTAAACGAAGAATTCACCTCAACACCAAACAAAATTCTTAGAGAACCTTGGTAACGTCACATACAGAGGAGCCAATGAAGATCGTGTAATTTATAGAAATTTAACAGCGTTACTTATGAAAGTCCAGTTGAACCTCATTGAAAATTTATGAATATCATTTGTTGCAAAATCTCATTGTTGACATATGAGTAAAGTAAAACAGAAATTAAAAATTAATTCATTACCAGATTTTTATTTAAACTTGTTGACAATGAAATAAAACAAAGGAAATCTTATTATATTTTGGGAGCCCGAATCGTGCGTAGTCAACGCTGACGGGATTCGAGTTGATCAAAGTTAACAATAGAAATAATCTGAGTCGGTTAGATTCATTGATGTCGATGGAGGAAAATTTAGTCCATCTGAATCAATTGGTTTCGATTGAGCCAATGAAATTCACTTGAGATGGCCGGCGGCAATTTGTTATATTGGAAGCAGTAAGTTGACTGAAGTCGTTTAAGTTGAAATCAAGTAGAAATGACTGGTCGGTGGCAATTTATCATATTGGAAACAATAAGTTAATTAGGGTCGCTGAAGTTGACGTCATCTGAAAATGACTGATCGGTGGTAATTGACTAATTGGTAGCAATAAGTTAATTGGAGTCTTTTAAGATGAAGACAACTGGATAAGACCTATCGGTGGTAATTGATTATATTGGAATCAATAAGTTAATTTGAGTCGTCTAAGTTGAAATCAACGAGGTATGACTGGCAGTTAGTTGATGGATTTCAATACAGTAAAATGAAGTCGTATACATTGAGATGAGGAAGGCAATGGCTTAATAGGAGTCAACGGATTCGATGGCGAAAATTTGAAATCATTCGTCGTCAATTGGCTCATAATCGACATAAACTAATTCCATTGAATATCTTTGATTGGATTAGATTCAGAAAGTCGAAGATTATTAGCACTTGAGGAAGGAACCCGGGTCCAACGCAGAATCGAATGCATTCGGAATTGGAGGATAGAGCGCCCCGGTATTTGTCGTACCGTCGATAAGGTGAGTAAACGGAGGAATAGGTGAGATGTTAAGAGCGAAGGGACGGTACAAATACGTGTGTCAAATGTTGGAGCGCTCGTGGTTGGACACTAAATGCATATCTAGAGGAAAGCGTTCGGGCTCTGATAATTTTTTCTACTTTAACCAGTATATACTAAGAAGTTAGGAAGTGAATAACATCTATAGTTGGGGTATCCGTCCAAATTTGGGGCATACGAAAAATGTAAAACACTTTGGTTGCTTATATCTCCGAACCTAATAGATAAAAATATTAACAATTTATATTTTTAAAATATAGTACCATTTAAGAATATACAAAAATAATATTAATATGTTAATTTTTTGAACAATTTTTTTTTTGAAAAATACAAAAAAAAAAGCTTTTGTGTGAGCGAGTTTTCACTACAATGTCGTCTAATTTATAAAAAGTAGATACAAACAGCAAGCAACTGATATGTTTGGAAACAATATTCAGGAACAAATTTTAGATCCATAATTTGTTCTACAAAGCTCTTATAGTTTTTGAGCAATTGTGTTGTCAAATTGTAGAATATAGTAACATTTCTAGTTTTAAAGTTTATAATGCTTTTATCCCAAAAACTAGAAAAATGCTAGCTTTAAACAGCAAGAAGTAATTTATAGCACTTTGAAAATCCTACAAAGATATAATATTATGTTTCGAATCTCGTTCTTAGCTTTCGATATATACTGGTATCCTAAAAAATGTACCAGGGGTAATCAAACTTATATAGACTTGGTGAGAAGTATGTATCTTACTTTATTTACCAAAAGCATGTTTTATTGGTTGTAAACGATAAAAGAAACAAGTAATGAACTTTCTAAACTTTATTGGAGTTTTATTTTTCAAACGTTATTCACTAAAAATCCTTTCGATTCCATCGAACACAAGCTACCACTTGATGGAGCCGAAATAGCTGAAATTTTTACTTTTCCCACTTACATAATATAACTGCAGGAAAGTACAGTGACAGGGTCAAAATGTGAATTCGACTTTTTGACAAAATAGCACGTTTCAAGCATCACTGAACTCGATTCGAACGTATTTAAGGTGTTGTCCTTGTCTCTGTGTGATATATGTCAGTGAATATATGTCAGTGTGTGTGTATGTTTATTAATGTCATTATTGGTGTGTGTGCCCGTGAATCTGACAAAATGATATTTTATGAACGAAATTAGCAATTTGAGAAAAAATTGGTACGGTTATTATAATCAGTGAAAACTGGAACCCTAATGATACCAGAGAGAATAATTGGAAGATACTCCACATTTTGATTTTTTTTTTTTTTTTTTTTTTTTTCAAAAAATCATTAGAAAGTCATATTGTTAATCATTTTTTAAGCTATTCATCGTTAGGAAGATATATTGCATCCACTTTAAAACGTTTGCATGAACCATTCATGAGATATAGCACGTTCATATAACTTTTTAAAACGTTATATATCATTAAAATTCCTGGCAATTATCCTTTAATAGCATTAGCGATAGAGTTGGCGGAATATCGCTAACTTAGTGACATTTTGAAATGCAACCAAATTGACGATAATGTCGTGAAATTGGCGAAAATTCCCCTGAAATTGATAAAAATCCAATACTTTTTAATGACAAAAATCATTTAATATACAGACAATATTGTTTCAATATTTCTAATTTTCAAATTAGTATACATATTCTGATGTATTTTTATGTTCGTACAAAATAATCAATTACGTTTTTAATACTTTACAACATAGTTGAAAAGTGCTTATGACTTTGTTCATTCTGTCTGTCTGTTTGTCTGTCCGTTCACACGATGTTCATTCTGTCTGTCAGTCTGTCTGTCTGTCCGTTAACTGTCTGTCTGTCCGTTAACTGTCTGTCCGTTAACTGTCCGTCTGTCTGTCTGTCTGTCTTCACGATAACTGCCTTAAAAATTACTTTATCAAAATGAAATTGTAG
The DNA here is from genome assembly GCA_951213105.1 of Amaurobius ferox. Classification (NCBI taxonomy): domain Eukaryota; kingdom Metazoa; phylum Arthropoda; class Arachnida; order Araneae; family Amaurobiidae; genus Amaurobius; species Amaurobius ferox. The sequence continues at coordinate 43,579,469 of OX578147.1, read as the reverse complement.
TATGTTGATCAGACGGTCTATGGGACCTATGGGAATACAAATGAATAATAACGCCCAAATAGTTTTGGACTGAACCCGGGTTGAAAAAATGAAATGCATTGAACCCTATGGGACCTAAATTTTTCAATCATTTTTTAAGCGGATTTAAAATTCACCCATTGCTTCTAGAGTTTTAGGACATATTCAAATTATCCCATAAAAAATATGAAAAAAATTTCAGCAAAATATATTCAGTAGTTATTTAAATAAAAATTAAAATAATAATTACACCCATATTATATGAAGAGATCACGTGACCCACTTAAAAAAGATATGGTATCCATCTTGTGTCAAAATCATGATTTTTAAAGTTCTTTTTAATTTATATTTAGTGTTGTAACTCTCTTAAAATCACTTTACTTTTGCTTAAATTCTGTGCATCTACCTGTACATTCTGAAACAACGCAATTACAATATATTTGAGTTTAAATAATCATTAAACTTTGATTATTTCTACAACGAAGCCTAATTTTCACTTATGGAGAATGTGAACAAATAAAGATGTAGGATGAGTTGAATAAGAATTGCTGAATTTCTTTAAAATTATTTAGCTCTGGAGTCTGCAATATAGCTGATAGGAATTAAACATTCATTGATTTTACATAGAGAAGCAGACAGTTTTTCGATGAAGTTTTAAGCATACAGTTAAATTACTTGTACCTCCATGGTTTTAAATATTTAAATAAAATAAATTATTGTAGTATTATGATGAATAAAAGGAATGGAATAAAAGTGTATGAATGAAATATTTACGCTTTCACAAAGAGAACAAGACAATTTATATTTCATTGACGTCATTTGAATAAAGTTAATTTTTTTCGATGACGTTTTAAGTTTTCAAATATAATAAATTAATGTAGTATTGTCATAATTTTAAAAATATTACCGCTGAATGTATCCTATTTTAGAGATGTTTAAATAAAATTGCATTGCAATTGGAAAGTGTTTCATAATTAATGCGTTATGCATGATTGATCTTTCTTGTTATATACCGCGGGTCGATATGTAATTTTGACCCAGTTCAAATTTTAAGTTATGCTTGGCAACTCATTCTCGACTCCATGCAATTCAAGTCTCTTCATAGTTATCTTTGACGTCATCCTCCTGGGGATTGGGCCTGACTGTCCTTTTTGAATTTGCATTCCTGTAATAAAATAGTATTTTTAATTGTACTTTTCTTGAGATATACTCGTTTTTAATCTATTAAAAATATGTTATGTTTTTTTGTGTAATTTCCCTTCGATAATCGAAAGTTCATTCACTAATTGTATTTATGCAAATTTGTCATCTTTTCTGGTCTATATATGAACGATCATTTTAATTTCCATGTAGCCACTGATGAAGAGCGGAGTTACGCTCGAAAGCGCTCTGGCCTTTATCATTTTTGTACGTCTTATAAGAAGTTTAATAAAGATCTTCTATCAAAGTTGTGTGCTTGATCTTTTTGCTATTGAAATCAGACGTGATACCAACTTATTTATTTACTATACTATGTTTGTAGTCTTACTGTACTATGTTTGTAGAGAAAGTAAAAATATAGACTAACTCATTTTTGTAACAAAATTTTTACACAAACATATGTTCTATCATGTGTATATTTTTATCGCTACTCCGCGCCAGTATTTGTCTTTTTATTCCCTCCCCATTTTACGTGATTTGAAAACGTGCTTCCTATATCCCCTTGCAAGCAATCCGAAAACGGAGCTGTACTTTTACGATGGCGCTCAAAACACTCTGTGCAACATAAATTCGAAACTGAGTGCACCGCTGGCAGTGTGTCGTGGAACTGCTAGCTCAGTAGGAGCTAGGTGTAGTTTGGAGCGGTTGCAGACAATGTTTGACGTTATCACCCTGTTTGTGTAAGCATTGTGTAAATATTTTGATACTTTTATGTAAGTTCGATAACATTTTGAAATTAATTTGCCAGGTAATGCTAGGAATTATTATTGATTAGATTTAAAGAGTTTAGGTTGTTTCGTTTCTTCGGAAAATGAAGTAACTTTAAAAGTGTTTTTTTTGTTGTTCAGCAAAGATTTTAGTTTGTTTTGCTGTCTAAATTTGTTTTCTGTTTTATTTACTACTTTTTATTTAAAAACTATTGTTTATGAAAAAGCGAAAGCTGTTAGCAGATAAGGAGAAAATTTGCATATTATAAAAATAGTAATATTTGAATTAATATTAAAATAATTATTTGAAATTTTGATAGTTGGATAAAAATTAACTTATCGAGGAATAATTTAGAGCTCTTAATGTCTAATAAGTGAAATTCCCTGTTGTAACTTAAACAGAATTAGATTATTTCATATTGATGACAATTTATTTACTAGTGATTTAAAATATATAAAAACAAAAAATAAAGGTATTATTGTTTATGAATATGAATCATAGAAATATGAATTTGTTGAATAAGTCGTGGAACTGCTAGCTCAGTAGGAGCTAGGTGTAGTTTGGAGCGGTTGCAGACAATGTTTGACGTTATCACCCTGTTTGTGTAAGCATTGTGTAAATATTTTGATACTTTTATGTAAGTTCGATAACATTTTGAAATTAATTTGCCAGGTAATGCTAGGAATTATTATTGATTAGATTTAAAGAGTTTAGGTTGTTTCGTTTCTTCGGAAAATGAAGTAACTTTAAAAGTGTTTTTTTTGTTGTTCAGCAAAGATTTTAGTTTGTTTTGCTGTCTAAATTTGTTTTCTGTTTTATTTACTACTTTTTATTTAAAAACTATTGTTTATGAAAAAGCGAAAGCTGTTAGCAGATAAGGAGAAAATTTGCATATTATAAAAATAGTAATATTTGAATTAATATTAAAATAATTATTTGAAATTTTGATAGTTGGATAAAAATTAACTTATCGAGGAATAATTTAGAGCTCTTAATGTCTAATAAGTGAAATTCCCTGTTGTAACTTAAACAGAATTAGATTATTTCATATTGATGACAATTTATTTACTAGTGATTTAAAATATATAAAAACAAAAAATAAAGGTATTATTGTTTATGAATATGAATCATAGAAATATGAATTTGTTGAATATTGTTTCAAAGACTATTTTAGTCTTATAATAAGAGAAGTTAAATAATTGATATTTATTGTTGTTACAACATCGAAAGTATCACTGTTAGGTTGCTAGCAATATTTTACAGAGCCTTAAAGGAAGATGAGAAGAAAGTTCCAAATGTAGAGTGGAAAATAAATTGGTGATTTATGTTTCAAAGAATACTTAAAGAATAACGAGTGTTTAATGAGGAATGTTTGCTGCTATTGCAGATAAAGAACTAATGCTTCTATCAACAGTTTCTAATTTATATTACTGAAAAGATTGTGGCTTTGAATATTTACAAAAGTAAGACAAAAACGAACTATTAAATTCTGTCTGAGATAATATTTCAAGTTTGTGGAAATTCAATCAGAATTTTTTATTCTGACACTTGCAAAGTGCAAAGTGCAAAGAGATTTTACAGTAAGTAAACCTGCAGTTTCGAATATGTCAATATTTGGTGCGTAAATTTTCAATACATTTTATTCTAATTTTCTATTAAGATAATTTTGTCGTCATATATTGTGATATTCCATCAAATTTCATAGATTTGTGATTATAAATAGAGAAGAATATATAACTCATATGAATTTCTTTGCTAAATGCTTAAATATTTACTTGTTGATAAAACATTAAGGCGCTCTGGTTTCTTCTATATCTGTTAAACATTGACACGACCTGGTAGATTTATTTTCAGAAAACTATTCCGAAGAAAATAAAGAGCTCAGTGAATCTTGTTTACAAATAAAAAAAAAATATATGCTGTTTAATTTCAAATGTATTATATTAATTAAATACTTATTATACTATTTTTTTATTTGCCATCCAACACGAGGTATTAAAAGTAATTTAGTAATTATAAGATTTTTTAAAATACGTTAGAGATTTATAAATTAAACGTTAATAACTCATTAGACTACATTTATTCCCTTAATAGAAATAAACTACTTAAATTTAAAAGTATACAGTATGAATATAAAATTAAAGTTTGCAATAATATGAAGACATTTGTACAGTATTATTACAGTATTTAAATATTTTGAGGACTAACAATTTATGATTTTGGTACATTTTTACAAATATTTCAATGCAAATTGTTGATATAAAAGCATGAAAATGTTTCTGACAAGATATAGAAATTATTAAATTTAAAATAAATTATTAAAGTGAAAATTATTGATTCTATAAATTGCAAATGAAAAATAAAATACGGCAAGGTAATAAGTAACTGATACAGAACAATTATGAATAGCTTAGTGTGGAAGTGAATATTTCGCAAACGGCTTATTAGAAATAACTTATTTTTAAACTATTTTAATGTCCCTTATTTTTAAATTAATTAGATACCTGGACTTAAAAATATAAGTAGCTTAGTTTATTTTGTTTTATTTCTGAATTTATGAATTTATTCCATTCCTTTACTTTGAATAACGTTCGAGTTTATCGAGTTGCTATATTGCTACATTTCTGAAGAGTTCAAATTTAAAGAGTTTAAATTAACGAATAAAATAGGAGCAGTAGAATAAAGTATAAGAAAAATACGACGAATATTATAACAGAAAGTATATTTATTAACTGATCTCTGCTACATATATGGTCTTCAAATGTTGTTGTTAGAAAAAAGGTTTTAATAATATCAATTCCAAGTATGAGAGTAAATATTTTGGAGATTTTCAAACGTGGATATTTAGTTATGACATGTATCAGGATTTAAGAGAATATAAATTTCACTTCATAATATTTTCTTAAAAATAAAAGTTTAATATTCTTGATTGCAAAAATGCGAGATATTTTTTATAAGACTTTAGCGTAACAGCTAACTATTTTCTTGAAATATTTAATTTAAATGATAAGATAAACTTGTTGAAAGGTATAAAAAGGAATAAAATTTTTAAGAAATCAAACTGTTTTTTATTAAAAAATATGAAATTATATACTGAAGAAATTGCATGATTAAGTGTATTTATTTTTAAAAAAGTTTTATAAAGATTATAATAAATTCAGAAGTTGAATTCGAAATGTAATTAGATTTTAAAATCAGCATATATAAATAAATGACACTTTCTAAATAAATTAATTTTCAATTCATGATCCATTTCGATTTTTAAACTTGCACAAGAAAATAAAAAGCATTAAATTGAAAAAGTTTATAAACACAATCGCCGAAATCAATATATAGATTAAAAGCTCTCACTAGCCATAAAGATCCAAATAAGTTCCATTATAAATTGGAATAAAATCGAATTGCTTCTTTTTGTGGTGGCTGTCTCATCAAAACCTTTGCAAGAAACTCCGAAGACGGTTTACGTAGAAAATAACGGAAAGCAATTTACAAACAATTACCTCCAATAATTGCATTTCTTTGAGATAGAAGATACATTAGATCACGTGATTTTACCCATTTGCAAATGACAGTCCAGTAATTAGCTATGCTGCGCAGGTAAATGAAGATCCTTTCAGAGCTTTACATAAGTGTGAGTTGTTTATGCCATTATTTATTACAAAATAAAGTTTGATATATTTTTCTACGTTGTTGATGCCGTACGTGACTGTATCAGACAAAACGGATGCTTGAAAAAGAAAAACTGAGCAATATATTAATCATACAAGAACGTGGTTTTGAAAATTGAAATTATGATCACTCTATAATCACTGTTAATGGATTTAAGTAAATGGAGTACTTCAACAGGCAATTAAGGATCATATTTTAGATTAAACTGGTACGGAAGAATCATATTTGGCAAGCTTAATACGAAATATATATTATTTCTTCGTAGGTAAGAAAACATATTACTGACAAAGAGATGTGAGTATTTGTTGCAATATTTAAAAATTTCCAAAGTTTTGAGGATACCCTTGATATTTATAAGCAGATTTAATGGTGAAGTCATATTTTATGATAAGCATTTATTATGTGACTCTTTTGAATGCTATGTGATGCTATAATTTAAAGGTGTACATGCGTTTTTAAATTATTGGCTGGATAAATTAGTAATTTTGTATATAGACACAATTTAAATGTTATTGCTGTCTACATATTTCCCATGAAGTGGGTATAAATTTTTTCTTCAGTATTATTCTTGTTTAGTAGTATATATAGAAATTTCATTTACACTTCCATTTTAATTGCACTTCTATTAATGTTTACATAACATTTGATGTCGTTTCAACATGTATTGAAACATTTAAGATGTTTTTTGAATAGATAGGTAATTTTCAATTTAATTTTGATTGCATATATTTATTCTATAAAACACTGGGTATAGAGATAAATTTTGATAATATATCTAGAACTTTTCAAAAATATTATATTTAGAATTATTATTTGAAGGCTTTCTTGGGTCTTTTACTTTTCTTAAAGGCATATTTAAAAAACTGGAACTAAACCATAAATGGTCAGGTGTGGCTCAATATTTCAAAACATTTAACAAATATATGAAATATATTTTGAATGATTATGATTGAGCTTTGTATCATAAGGCCAAAGAGAAACTTTGTAATCAGTCACTGAACACTGAAATATTGATTGACAGAAATAATTTATCAACACTGAAAACATTTTTCGATCAATATATTGGTTAGTAAAATATTTATATATTGAAAGGAATATTTGATGAATATTTTATTCATAGTTTAGCCCAGACAGTGGACGCACGTAATATGAAAAATCTACTTTTGAATCTTAAAAATTTAAAAGGAGCTTATGAACATACTTCACAATTGTGGTATATATAAAACATATCAAATAAGAGTTAAAATGTGTTGAAGAACAGGAATAAATATTTTCATTCAGTATATAATATATTTGGATTGTTGAATATTGTGAATTAAAGTTGTTTATGAACTGTTGTATAAGAATAATAAAATACATAGCAATGAATATTAACGGTAATAAATCACCTCTACGATCTCCTGCTCGGTCGCCTGCCTTATCGCCAGCAAAATCTCCAGGATTATCCCCCAACAGGTCACCAAACAAATCTCCAAACATATCTCCAAGAATTGGATCGCCAAACTTTGGATCACCTCCACACCAGAGGCACCGGTCTGCTTCTATCCCAGTAACGCCAGAGTCGCTGAAAAAAGTTCGAAACAGGTTTCTTAACACCCCTGATGGACTATATACTCTTGGAGAAAGAAACCCGGACAACTTTCTAGCAGTCGAAACCGATAAAAGATCTAAACTTCCACGCAGTGCTCCAGAATTGACAGTTGATGAAGCCAGCCCTGGATCCATAAGTCCATGGAATGATGATCCTAGTTCATATATGAACTCTCTGGCATGCACTGTGCAAAGGCAGCAACCAGAGATACTCTCTAGAAGATTTTCGGAGACTTTAACAGTTGCTAGGCAGCATCGAAGCAGGCGCAGGAAATCTCTTAGTCCTCACCATGAAAGATCCTCGTCTTTTAGGTCACTTAGGCCACGCGGTAATAGCATTCCTTATTCTGCAACACCACAGAAAAGAGATAGGAGTCCCAGTGTTCCACCTGATTGGGACGAAGATTGGTACACTCTTCGCCAGTTCTGCATAACCACTAAGGGTGGTATTATCAATAAAGGTGATCTATATCGGCACAGATCAAGAAGCAATACTAGTGTTGCGTCTACTGGATCAGGAATGACTGGTGGTGCATCTTCAACAACTTCGTGTTCATCCGGGCATCCAGCACTGAACCCACCCAAAAAGGTGCTCATGATGGGGACTGTTGGAGTAGGCAAGACCTCACTGGTGACGCAATTTATGTCTTCAGAGTACATGACTGCATACGACGGATCTCTTGGTGAGTTCTTTTCGTGTATATTTATCTTTATAATCTATTCAGTGTATTATTTACAATGTTTCCGAATTTATTTTAACACCGATGGCATCGGGAATACCCACTTTTCGTGTATACAGATGTAAAAATCAACGTACGTCAGAAAATAAAATTAAAAATATATGAACTATGGTGGATTGGGTGGATTGGGTGGATATGGTGGGGTATGGTGGTGAGTGGATATGGTGTGCATGGTGGTGAGTGGATATGGTGTGCATAGTGGTGAATGGATATGATGGAATGGGTGGTGAAATATTTATGTAGTGCCGGCTACTACAGTCGCTTTTAGATAATGAAGTCAAAGCAAACAAGTTTTAACAGTAAATATTTGGAGCTAAGAGGATAAAAATTGTATATGAAAAGGGGAATTTTTGTCGCACTCGAAGGGGAGTTTTGGTCTCTACTTAGTAATTCTTACTATGCACATACCCATGCTTTTAAATGATATATATATATATATATATATATATATATTCAACGCATCAAATGAAGATCTAAATTGATTGAAAAGTTGCGAGTACGAAGAAATGATAAGGAATTATATAAAATTTTGAAAAGTATAACAATAAAATTAACGGAGTTTAGAGTGTTATGACATTTGTTCTTCAGCTCCTAGTGTAAAATTAAAAATGTAGTAGTGTTCCTCAGAAAGTATTGATTGCTAAATTAACCATTATAACATTTTTGTAATATTTTTATGTCAATGTTTAAAACACAAACTTTATTTATTATATAGCCCAGACTGCTGAAGGTAGATACTTGGAAATTTCCATGCACAAAGGACTTGTAAATAATATTAAAATTCTAAAATTCCATGTCGGTCGCGCTAAGCTGGGGTGGAAATTGCAAGTTTTATATATGCATGGTCTATACTAGTGCTACCCAAGCATTTTATATCGTAGTCCACTATAACAGTATAACAGAGCTAAATTTAATAATGCAAAGGGTCTCCCAAATCAAATTTGTTTACATAAAATGTTTTTAAAGCTTCGAGTACCCAAACTTCATATTATATGTTGCCTCATTTTCTAAAAAAATAATATACCAATGGCAAAATATTCTACGACTATTGCATGTTCTGTTAATTTGCAAAAGTTATTAATAACTTAGAGCCCCAACTGACTTTACAGACCAAACTGTAATTCAGAAATGTATAGAAGCTTACAGGCCGATCACACGGGGGTTATTTTCATACACTTTGTAACTGTTAGTGCGAACGAGGTATAACAGAGCATAACCAATGGATTAGATTATGAATAAAAGATCCAACAAGAACTAAGAGGGCATAAAATGAGGTCTGAGTTCCATCAGTGATACAAATTAAATCATTCTAATTTGCCTCGCATCATCGATAGATGCATATCATTAAAAGCATAAATATACCATGATAGTCATAGAGCCATAACCAGGAAATTACAATTAGACTTAAATTTATATGGTCAACATCGAATAAAAGCTCACAATGCAGAAATTATTGATGGTGGTATATGATAGTGAATCATTTTAAAAGGGTGTCTGCTACCGTTCATTGAAGTTGCCCATTTGGAAAGCAAAAACAAGTTCAGTTATGCAGAATGGGAAATCTCATTGGTACCAGATTTAAATTGTATAGGCTTTAATGACAAATCACGTTTCTGTTGTAGATGCCAATTTTGGCCATGTGAACTGGTTGAATCAGACTAGAGAAATAAGTCATCGTGTATCCGAAAAACTGCACTGGCTGTTATACTATATATCTGGTATCATAGTGTATATGTTACCGGCAATGTATGAAAGTCGGCATTCTATAGAATACCTAGGCATTATATAGAATTCTGAAAATTGGTCGGCAATCTATGAAACGATTAACATTTCACAGATTTCCTAGGCATTTAGAATGCCAAATGACAAACCGGCGAAGTATGAAATACATCTCCAACTCATTTCTTTTTTCATATTTTGCTTAAATAGCATTTGTCATTCTATAGAATGCCTAGGTATTATATACAATGCTTAACGAAAGTAAATAATAATTCTCATATTTCATACTTTGCCTAAAAACGGCCAGAATTGTATAAAATGCCTAGGTATTCTATAGAATGCCGGCATTTCATACATTGCCGGTAACATATACACCTTGATACCATATACGTTACCTGCAATGTATGGAATGCAGGCATTCTATAGAATACTTAGGTATTTTATAGAATACCGACCGTTTTAAAGCAAGGTATGAAGTATGAGAATTATTATATACTTTCTCTAGGCATTGTATATAATATCTAGGCAATATTATATAGAATGACAAATGCGATTTAGGCAGAGTATAAAAAAAGGAATGAATTGGAGATATATTTCATACTTTGCCGGTTTGTCATTTGGCATTCTATAGAATGCCTAGGAAATGTATGAAATGTAATCGTTTCATAGATTGCCGATCAGTTTTCGGTATTCTATAATATGCCTACGTATTCTATAGAATGCCGACTTTCATACATTGCCGGTTATGTTACAGGCAATGTATGAAACGCCGGCATTCTATAGAATACCTAGGCATTTTATAGAATAGCGGTCTCCTTTAGGCAAAGCATGAAATATGAGAATTATTATATACTTTTCCTAGGCATTGCATATAATACCTAGGCATTCTATAGAATGACAAATGCTATTTAGGTAAAATATGAAAAAAGGAATGAGTTGGAGATGTATTTCTAACTTTGCCGGTTTGTCATTTGGCATTCTAAATGCCTAGGAAATCTGTGAAATGTTAATAGTTTCAGTTTTCGGTATTCTATATAATGCCTAGGTATTCTATAGAATGTCGGCTTTCATACATTGCCGGTAACATATATATGGTATCATGGTGTATATGTGATATCATAGTGTGAGAAGTTTTTATTTAAGACATTTGACCACTTCTCGTTGTTATTAATGATAGTTTGATTGCGGCAAAGTGCGTTCAAACTATTCTATTATCTTTTTGATATGGTGTATGGGAACTCTGTGAAATCCAATTTCTACCATGACAGTGCACGGCCGCATACCGCCACTCTTCTTGTAATGCTCCATTCATACTGTTCTTCCTGACTCCCCCTTTTTACCGGATCTTTGTTTATTGAACAAAGGTATGCATGCTTTGTTATGCCATAAATCCAATTGCGATGGTTAGGATCTGATAGCCAGCAGAGATGAATGGATAAGATAGATGGATCTGATAGCCAGCAGAATAGATTAATAGATAGCACACTGTCTCCTATTTCGAAGAGTATATTTAGTAAAATAAACAAACGTTCACGCAATAAAAAGTATAAACTCTAGAAATATTTTACATCACTTAATGTATAGACATATAACAATTTATAGGGATACGTGAATCAGTTATGAGTTTATGAGTCCATATATCATAGACATACCCTGAGAGAAGGGACAGCCTTTTTAAAAGTGTTTGAAATGCACTCAAAAGGATTTAAATGAGAATTTTCTTCAAAATTCCTAATCAAATTAACTGGAGTGTGACTAAGTTCGGCTTTCTCATACTAGAATTCAATTACTTTTTCAAATTTTGCAAGAACACATTTGAAAAATCATAAACGTTGATACAAATGATTATAACTACAACGTACTGTCCTTCACTTGAAAAAATCTTTGGATTGATAACATACTTCATAATGTAGCCCCGGGAGGGGATAAATTTCCTCCGCAGGAGGTGCTAATGACGTCACTGATTTTTTTTTTATCGCAGCTATTTTTCAATGCAATGATTGAAACTATAAAATCTCGCGATCATTGAACCACAGATAAACTATTATGTGCATGATTATGCCATATTTTGTCATGTTAAGAAAATATAATATTTCGAATAAAATTCAAACAGATACTTGTGAAACAGATGTTTAAAACCGATACTTGTGATACGCCATGAAAAGTTGTACTTGTTTTAACACTTTCCAATATAGTGGGACAGTGTTTATGACTTTCTTCATTCTGCCTGTCTGTCTGTCCGTTCGCGCGATAACTGTCGTAAACATGACTTTATCAAAATGAAATTTTAGCATGTTGTAGAAAGAGTCTGTGGAACAAACACATGGGAAAGTCAATGAATAATATCACTCAATTGGTTTTGGATTGAGCTCTGGTTGAAATAGTGAAATACATTGAACCTCATGGAACCAAAAATTTCAAATTTTTTTTTAAGCAAAGTTAAAATCAACAAATTGCTTCGAAAATTTAAGGAAATATTCAAATTATTCCATAAAATATGTTCGGTAGTTTTTTAAATACAAATTAAAATATTATTTATACCCGTATTATATGAAGAGATCACGTGACCCACTTCAAAATAAAATAAGGTATCCATCTTTTTCCCCTACTGCAAAAATCGTGATTTTTAAAGTTCTTTAAAATTTATATTTAGTGTTGCATCTGTTCTAAAACCCCTTTTTTTTCATATTTTCTGTGTATCTATATCCAGCTGCAACGCAATTACAATATTTTTGAGTTTAAATGATCATCACACTTTGATTATTTCTACAACGAAGCCTAATTTTAATGGATGCAGAAAGTAAACAAGTGATTGTAAGATGAGTTGTATAGAAATTGCTGAATTTTTTTCACTCAAAATTATTCAACTCTGGGGTCAATAAAAGTGATATGAATGAAATATTCATTGCTTTTACATAGATAGCCAGACGATTTATATTTCGATGACGTCATTTAAATAAAGTTCATTTTTTTCTTATGAAGTTTTAAGTTTTCAAATATAATAAATTATTGTAGTAGTGTGTTAACTGAAAGTATGTCAGCGTTGAACGTATCGCATTTTAGGGATGTTTAAATAAAATTGCATTTCAGTTGAAAGCTGTTTCATAATCAATGCTTTATGCATGATTGATATTTTTTGTTTCTTTTAGATACCAATAACAAAACCTAAAACTATGAATGTGTTTAAGAAATTCTACTTTAGTATCATAGACCAGATATTTCAAGCGTAGTTATGCACTGAAACAAATTTTCCAACTCATTATTTATTTATGTTTTATTAAAATATTTATATACGACAAAATCTATTCCAACTTAGTATATATAATTAAATGCAACCTCGAAGCGAAAAATTTAAAGAAAGTACCCCTTTATTTTCTTCGAGAGCAATGCAAACATGTATGGTAATTGCTTTTGGGCAAAACTAATTCTAACCACCCTTAAAATGCAAAAGAATTATAAAAAATTTGGTGATATTAAAAGAAATGGAAATTTTTAGTTTTAAAGAAGATATTGAGCACTATTCTAATTGCTTTTCTGGGCGACATTAGAGGAAGAAGTTTCAAGTATTAAAATGTAATTATTTTTTGGGTGAAACATTTTGGGGTGCAAGATACGGAATAAATTATGAGAGAAATATGAGTGGGATGAAATAGAAGAATGTAATACAAGTTACACTATTGTTACGAATATCTAACGAGAAACTATTGCTATAACTTTCAATACCGTATTTGGCAACGAATTCGGTATTGTTTCTGACGAATTTTCTCGAAATGTCGCCAATTTGTTGACATTAGGCGAACTCTGAAAGCTTAAAAAATATTGTAGATTGGATAAGAATTTCAAGCATTACATGCTGTTTCCAGAGTTTTTCACAGAGAGTATATAAGTTCATCATCGTTCAGTTTTGTTGTTGACATGAAACAACTCAAAATAAATAGAGACTGCATGAATCAGGAGTAAATCAGAAGTGAAATATGATGGAAATGAAACGAAATTATGTAATTTAAAAGCCACTATTCTTGCGCTGTCGAACTTAATACATACTATTGAAATATATATATATATATATATATATATATATATATATATATATATATATATATATATATATATATGTATACAGGGTGTCTCAAAAATATTGACCTTGGCATTTATTTCTTAAATATTGATCTTTGACATACATAATAAATTACAAATCTGCTTAAAAATAGTACAAAAATTTATGAAATCGATAAAAATTTTCAGGGGATTAAATTTGAAGAAATACAAAATTTAAATTTTTATACGGCCTCCGTACAAAACAATTTCCAATGCGTAAAATGTGCCCCATGCACTAATAAGGTGATGTACAAAATTTCAGTATTTTATCATAAAAAGTCCCAGAGATATGTTTAAACAAAATTGGTGAGAGATTACTCACAAATTAAAATGTAAATGTTTACAGCAAGAGTGTAAATGACGCAACGCAGAAATGTATCATAGGCAAATAATATCTGCTTCTTATCTTTAATGGATCTTTGGCATGGATGGAAAACATTTTGAACAAGCTTTGTAATCCTTGTGTAAAATTATTATTTCTGTACAGTGTAGATACTTTTGTACCAATAAATAAAAATATTATTATTTATTTATGTAATTATCGTTTTCTTTCGTAATTTGTGTATGACCCCTGAAACGCAATCTGCCGACATGGTTTTTCCCTTTTGAGAACCCATTTCATTGCATCGAAAAGTGGTTTAAGTCGGCATATTTGACTTTTCATATCTTTGGGACTTTTTATGATAAAATGCTGAAACTTTGCACATCACATTAACACTAATTTTAACAAATTTAAACGAATTTTTTATAAAATATGTACTTTTTGCATGTTTTAAATCTTTCTGATTTTTATATTACGATATACAAAATTCAGCATACCATCCAACGTTCATATTTTAACAGCAGCTCCTAAATATATTACAGACTCCAGAAAATAATAATTTCATAAACCCATCCGTTGATTAATTAATTTTTTTCAACCACGTTACAAATATTTTCGAATGAACCTTACTGCCAAAGTTGTTCTATGAATTGTAGCAATTCTTCCAAACGCTGGGGAGTAGTGCATTTGCTTTCGGCTGTTTTACCACTGAAGCCACTCCCCACGAAGTTGTGTCCAGCATAATCTGGATGGCCAGAGACATTTGCCTCCATTCGCGTTTTCATGAGCGGTGCATTGAATATACGGTCAATTGAAATTCTCATATTGTATTACTCGTGGTTGCGATTACTCGTGGTTGCGATTACTCGTAGTTGCGATTACTCATGGTTGCGATTATAAGCGTATAGTTTTCGGATATTTTAAATTGTATCCAAATGCAATATTAAACAACGGACGTTTATTTAAATATTTATGCGTAGTAGACGCTTACTTTGAACCCGGACAACGCCGTATAATTCGTACTAGTTTGAAATATGAGAAAGGATTTATGTTTCACATCAATCTATAATGGGTAACAGAGTTACTCACTTATTACTTTCCTTATATACATAATGTATAAGGAAAGTATTGTGACGGGGTCGAAAATTCGAATTCGAGTTTTCGACGGGAGAGCACGTTTCAAGTATCCCTGATCACGAATCAAACATTTTTGAAGTGATGTCTGTGTGTGTGTATGTGTGTGTGTGTGTGTGTGTGTGTGTGTGTGTGTGTGTGTGTGTGTGTGTGTGTGTGTGTGTGTCAGTGAGTCTGTGGAGACGATAACTGACGAACGAATGGACCGATTCGAACCAAATTTGGTACAAAAATCACAATCCGTAAACACTGGAAGCCTATTGTTTTTATGCGCAATCGAATGTTCAGAACCCCCATAAATTTTCGAATGAAATTTTGAAAAAATCGTTAAAAAATCAAAACCGCTAATAAAGTTACGCAAATAGACATTTCTTATGTAATTTTTCATTAGAAAACGATTGGCATAAATTTTAGAACGATAATATGAACCGTTCTCGAGATATTGTACATTTTTCAAAAAAATTATGAAAAAGTCGCATAAAAAAAAAATTCCTATTGAGAAACATGTTCTCTTTTCATATGTAATACCATGCGATAAATAGAGTGACATCATTCTCGTGGATCTAGCTCGTTCCATTCATGAAAAAATGTACTTTGAATAATACTTTTGTATTTGAACGCCAATAGTCATTTATCTGTTGTAAGAATAACTTTTTTCTTAGTGCATAACGCTTGGCGAGATTTTGTCGACGAATTTGGCGGAATGTCGCCAACTTGGCGACTTTTTTGAAATGTTGCCAAATTAATGAAAATCTCGCCAAATGGATAAAAATGATGCTAAATCAATGAAAATGACGACTAATTGTCGAAAATTCAATATCTTGGAAAGAATATTAGTATCTACTATAAGAAAATCCTTTTTTTTTACTGTAAAAGTAGTAAATTCATTACATCATATAAGGAAAGTCATGTGTTGCGCACATCAGATTTTCTTTTGATTTATTTCGATGACGATAAGAGGCCCTTAAAATATGGATTAGAAACATTTGAGAAATTTTAATTTAGTACCATTCTTTAGATTTTTGAAGTGTTCTTATTCACTGAAACGAATACTCCAAAGTATATCTTTCATATTTTATCAAAATACTTACGTGCGAAAAAAATTAATCTATGTCTATATAATTAATATCAGCCTCCATTGCAAAAGATTTAAGGAAAGTGTCTTCTTATTCTCTTCCACAGTAATGTAAACTTCTATGATAAATACATTCAGGAAAAATTAATACTAATCACTCTTAAAAAATTGTTTGTTATATAAAATGAAATACTTCTTGGTTGTAAAAAAATATGTTAAACTCTACTCTAATTACGTCTTTTGTTCTACAAAAGAAGTAGGTGTTTCATGCATTAAAACGTAATTATCTTCTATGTGTAGGTGTAAAACAAGGTAGTGATTAATCTATACTTTAAGAAATATAGTGTCAGGTAAAGCAAAATTCATTAATAAGGTTGCACCGTCAGTCTGGCTTCCAATCATAAACCTTGAAATATGATGTCATTGAGCGGTGTTTCGTTTCTAAATTACAGAAGACTTTCGAATTACAAATTATTATTTTTTCTTGACAAATTTTTTTAATATAATTATTTTAATAATCTGTGATGATGCACAATCTTCCATTTTCAACTAATACCTGGAAAATATTCATTTCGTTATCAAAACTTGCATTGATACGGATAAATCAGACTTCAAATTAGCAGGTCAAATTAGCAAAATTTTAAATACAAGTATTTTAAGTACATGCTTTGAATCAATCGTATGTTTCACAATTTCAAATCTTTTAATGAACATAGAACAAGCCTTCTTATTTGTATTTTAATTTTTACCAAAATACTTATGCATAAATAATTGTATTTCATCTTATCACCGAAATAATTATGGGTGATAATAACACTTCATCAATTGTTGAAACGAAGAAACAGTTCTTGTGAGAAAGGGGAGTCTTTATAGATTCTACGGGGAAAATAATTCTTATATACTAATTAATTTTGAATAAGTTTTATTTTTCTGTAACCTTTTACATTAGTTCAATGACAAAGTTACAACAAGAAAGATCAATCATGCATAAAGCATTATGAAACACTTTCCAACTTCAATGCAATTTTATATAAACATCTCTCAAATGCGATACATTCCTCGGTAATATTTTTAAAATTATCACAATACCACATTTATTTATTATATTTGAAAAAACATACGGGATACATTCCTCGGTAAAATTTTTAAAATTATCATAACACTACAATGATTTATTATATTTGAAAACTTCATCGAAAACAAATGAACTTTATTCAAATGACGTCATCGAAACATAAATCGCCTCTATATAAAAGCAGCATTTTATTCATAATCATTTTTCCAATCGTTTAATTCATCACAGTACTGTAATAATGTATTTTATTTAAAAATTTGAAAAATTGTTATCTACCATATTTATTTTAAAATATGAAACTTTTCTCACATATAAAATAATTAAACTTTTGGAAAGATATTTATTATATAATATATCTCCTTTTAACTTTCCCTGCAATACATGATAATGTATAGGGAAAGTATTGGAATCGTGCCGAAAATCGCAACTCGAGTTTTCGACGGATCTACACGTTTCGAGACCTCTAGAATACGAAAAAACCATTTTTAGCGTGACGTCTGTGTGTGTGTCTGTGTGTCTGTCTGTGTGTCTGTGTGTCTGTGTGTCTGTCTGTGTGTCTGTCTGTGCAGATTTTGTATCCACTCTAACTAAAAAACTAATGGACCGAATTTCACTAAATTTTGTAAGTAAGTCACTTGTGGGCGGGGCTAGTGCTGATTAGTTTTGGGTGCGAGTCGAAATAAAAAAACCCGCCTTTTTTTGCGAAATGGCCCGCAAAAGCTTGTATCCACTCTAGCTGGAAAACTAATGGACCAAATTTCACAAAATTTGGTAGATATGTCGCTTGTAGGCCACCCTGGTGCTGATTAGATTTTGGTATAATTCGACAAAAAATAACCTGCCTTTTTTTGCAAAATGGCCCGCAAAAATCATCAAAATCTAAACTTAAGATTTACGTATGCTCAAATATAGCCTTTAAATGCTTGTTTAATACGTAATTTTTAGCGAAGAAAAGAATAAGACCAACCCCATTACACTACTAGGACTAGCCGTTCTCGAGATATTTTAGTTTTTCGTATTTTTCTTACATCATTTTTGAAAATAAGTCCAGTTTTCAAATGAGAACGATAATTGAATTAAAAATGAATTAAATTTAATTTAAATAAATAGAACGTGAATATAAGTCTGCAGGGAAAGTCATGTGCTGCCCACATCAGATTTTTCATATTGGCCCAATATTGGCTGCCAATGTTGGGCCAATATAGAATGGCTACTAGGGCAGTTTCGATTGATAGATCACATATTAATGATATGAATACAAATTTCGTAAGTAGACTGGGATCCATCTCGGTCATCCATCTCCGTCAACTTTTCAGAGTATTTTGATTGCAAATGCAAAAGTTACGTACTTAGTTCGGCAAAAAAAGATGTTCTAGAGCAGTGCTTCTCAACCTTTATGAGATCGCGGACCTGGAAATTATTATTTTTTATTTTCCCTGCAATGCATGGTAATGTATATGGAAAGTATTGGAATCATGCCGAAAATCGCAACTCGAGTTTTTGACGGATCTACACATTTCGAGACCTCAAGAATACGAAAAAACTATTTTTAGCGTG
Source organism: Amaurobius ferox (assembly GCA_951213105.1). Classification (NCBI taxonomy): domain Eukaryota; kingdom Metazoa; phylum Arthropoda; class Arachnida; order Araneae; family Amaurobiidae; genus Amaurobius; species Amaurobius ferox. The sequence continues at coordinate 43,560,564 of OX578147.1, read as the reverse complement.
ACGTCTGTCTGTGTGTCTGTGCAATGCATGTATCCACTCTAACTCAAAAACTAATAGCCCGAATTTCATAAAATTTGGTAGGTGAATCACTTGGATGTGACCCTAGTGCTGATTAGTTTTTGGTACAATTCATAAAAACAGAACCCGACTTTTTTTGCGAAATGGCCCCTTAAAAATTTCATTTATCCATTCTAACTAAACTACTAATTGACCAAATTTTACAAAATTTGGTAGATAAGTTACTTGGAGACAGTAGTGCGAACCTGGCCTACCTTAAGTTTACAGGTTTAGTTTCGAACTCCTGAGGACTTACGGACCCACATGTTTAGCGTGATCGTACTCCGCATGAACACGGCGGTAGTTTTTACTTTTTCCAGCGGAGGGAATCGAACCCGGGTCTACCGAGGGCAATTCCCGCGCGCTGACCAGTGAGCTAGTAGATAAGTTACTTGTTGGATACTCTGGTGCTGATTAGATTTTGGTACGATTCAACAAAGAACAACCTGCCTTTTATTACGAAATGGCCCGCAAAAACCGCCAAAATCTAAAAAAAAAAAGACTACGAATGCTGAAATGTATCAATTAAATTCTTGCTTTATACGCAATTTTTGACGAGGAAAATAATATAACACACTCCATTATACTTTAGGACTAACCGTTCTCAAGATATTTGAGATTTTTTTCACTTTTGTTACTCCGCTATCGGAAAAATGTCCAATTACCAAATAAAAGCAAAAATTGAATTAAAAATGCAAATTTAGTGTTATTTGGTGCAATTAAACTCAATATAATGAATTATTAAAGAAATGAAGAAAATATGAATTTAAGTCCAGAGGGAAAGTTATGTGCTGGCCACATCAGATTTTCACTTTCCCTGCAATACAGGGTAATGTATAGGGAAAGTATTGGAATCATGCCGAAAATCGCAACTCGAGTTTTCGACGGATCTACACGTTTCGAGACCTCTTGAATACGAAAAAACCATTTTTAGCGTGACGTCTGTGTGTGTGTCTGTCTGTCTGTCTGTGTGTCTGTCTGTCTGTGTGTCTGTCTGTGCAGATTTTGTATCCACTCTAACTAAAAAACTAATGGACCGAATTTCACAAAATTTTGTAGGTAAGTCACTTGTGGCCGGGACTGGTGCTGATTAGTTTTGGGTACGATTCGGAATAAAAGAACCCGCCTTTTTTGTGAAATGGCCCGCAAAAGCTTGTATCCACTGTAGCTAAAAAACTAATGGACCGAATTTCACAAAATTCGGTAGATGAGTCACGTATAGGTCACCCTGGTGCTGATTAGATTTTGGTACGATTCAGAAAAAAATAACCTGCCTTTTTTTTGCAGAATGGCCCGCAAAAATTATCAAAATCTAAACTAAAAAGCTACGTATGCTCAAATATATCCATTAAATGCTTGTTTAATGCGTAATTTTTAACGAAGAAAAGAATTAGACCAACCCCATTACATTAGGACTAGCCGTTCTCGAGATTTATTAGTTTTTTCGTATTTTTCCACGCCACCTTTGAAAATAAGTCCAGTTATCAAATGAAAACGAAAATTGAATTAAAAGTGAATTAAATTTAATTGAAATAAATAGAACGTGGATATAAGTTTACAGGGAAAGTCATGTGCTGCCCACATCAGATTTTTACTTTCCCTGCAATACATGGTAATGTATAGGGAAAGTATTGGAATCATGCCGAAAATCACAACTCGAGTTTTCGACGGATCTACACGTTTCGAGACCTCTAGAATACGAAACACCCATTTTTTAGCATGACGTCTGTGTGTGTGTCTGTGTGTGTGTCTGTCTATCTGTCTGTGCAGATTTTGTATCCGCTCTAACTAAAAAACTAATCGACCGAATTTCACAAAATTTGGTAGGTAAGTCACATGTGGGCGAGTCTGGTGCTGATTAGTTTTGGGTACGATTTGGAATAAAAGAACCCGCCTTTTTTTGCGAAATGCCCTCAAAAGCTTGTATCCACTCTAACTGAAAAACTACTGGACCGAATTTCACAAAATTCGGTTGATCAGTCACTGGTAGTTTACCCTGGTGCTGATTAAATTTTGGTACGATTCGAAAAAAAATAACCTGCCTTTTTTGCAAAATGGCCCGCAAAAATCGTCAAAATCTAAACTAAAGAACTAGCTATACTCAAATATATCCATTAAATGCTTGTTTAATACGTAATTTTTAACGACGAAATTAATAAGACATTACACTAGGACTAGCCGTTCTCGAGATATTTTAGTTTTCCGTATTTTCTCTACGCCACCTTTGAAAATAAGTCCGGTTACCGAATGAGAACGGAAATTGAATTAAAAGTGAAATAAATTTTATTGAAATAAAGAGAACGTGGATATAAGTCTGCAGGGAAAGTCATGTGCTGCTCACATCAGATTTTTACTTTCCCTGCAATACATGGTAATGTATAGGAAAAGTATTGGAATCATGCCGAAAATCGCAACTCGAGTTTTCGACGGATCTACACGTTTCGAGACATCTAGAATACGAAAAAACTATTTTTAGCGTGACGTCTGTGTGTGTGTCTGTCTGTCTGTGCAGATTTTGTATCCACTCTAACTAAGAAACTAATGGACCGAATTTCACAAAATTTGGTAGGTAAGTTACTTGTGAGCAAGTCTGGTGCTGAGTAGTTTTGGGTACGATTAGTTTTGGGACGCATTTTAAACAGTCGACATCTCGTCAAAATTGAACCAAAATTTATATGCCGAACACTATTCGTACTAGAGTAATGGAGTTGGCATGTTTAGTTTCGTCTTTAAAAGTTACATTTTTACACAAGTATTTAATGATTACTTTTACACTTTACACAGCGCACTTATTCTTTTACTTCAAATTTAGTCGGTTTTGAGGTCCATTTGATAAAAATGGATAGATAGAATTTTCTGAAGCGTACCAAAATTTAATCAGCACAGAGGTAATTCACAACTACTATATTTTAATAAACTACAGGTGCTCCTCCCCCTGCTCGTTACGTTCGCTGAGCTTACTTCGCGAGCACTTTAGTGCCACATGCTACGCAGGAGTAATATGTCCTTTCGGGTAGGCGCAATGTACCTGTTGGTATCCCCCCGTGCTCGCTATTCTCACCAACCCCCATAACTCGCTTTGCAAGTCGCAACCCCCCGTAACTCGTTTCGTTTCCGACTCGCTTCGCTAGAATTTTAATACCAGCTGCTACACAGACGTAATGCTCTCGTTGGGGGACCTTCATGTACTGACTGACATTCCTCGCTTCGCGAGCTATTTCAACTCACACGACCTCCTGCAGCTATTCGGCTCACACGACCTCCTGCAGCTATTCGGCTCACACGACCTCCTGCAGCTATTCGGCTCACACGACCTCCTACAGCTATTCGGCTCACACGACCTCCTGCAGCTATTCGTCTCACACGACCTCCTGCAGCTATTCGGCTCACACGACCTCCTGCAGCTATTTGGCTCACACGACCTCCTACAGCTATTCGGCTCACACGACCTCCTGCAGCTATTCGGCTCACACGACCTCCTACAGCTATTCGGCTCACACGACCTCCTGCAGCTATTCGGCTCACACGACCTCCTGCAGCTATTCGGCTCACACGACCTCCTGCAGCTATTCGGCTCACACGACCTCCTGCAGCTATTCGTCTCACACGACCTCCTACAGCTATTCGGCTCACACGACCTCCTGCAGCTATTCGGCTCACACGACCTCCTACAGCTATTCGGCTCACACGACCTCCTACCTATCGTATACACGCTGATGCTCTGACTCCTTGCTCGCTACGCTTGTCAGCACCAGTTACTCGATTCGCGAGTCGGCAGGCTTGACTTCCTACTCGCTAACGCTGGCTGAGCTCGCTTCGGGAGAACTTTAGTGTCACCTGCTACACAGGCGTATTATGCCCATTGGGTTTCACTCTGTCTCGCTACGTTTGCCCCCGTAACTCGCTAATGAACCAGAAATCCTTCTTGCACTATGATAACGCATCCCGCATTACAGTACTGTTTGTCATGTTGTTTGCAATTTTTTGCTGAATGCTGAATAACAGTTGTCTGCGTTTTTACAAGACGAACCATGCTCCAAATCTGTCATCGTCAGCTTCGCAACTATGCTGAGTCCACTATGACGATAAGAACTTGCATATTCGTTCCAGTAGCTCAACGTTAGAGCTTCGACTGGCCAGTTCGGAGATTGATGGTTCGATTCCCGGTTGGGGTAGCAAGGTTTTTTACAATGACGCTCAAACAAGTCAACCATGTAGGTTAGCGCAAATATGTCGGAAAGTGAACCTAGTACGACCAGTACGGATTCAATAGACTCTGGAAAAATGAGCGCCGATTTCAAATTGAGAAGATAACGACCACGCAGGATACTAACCTGTGAGAAACCTAGACCGCCCTACTCACCCGAAGGCACGATCAGCTGGTTGAGCGGCCAGAGGATACTAAACTGTCAAAATCCAGACCACTCGACTCGCTCTACGGCTTGAACAGCTATTTGAGTGATCAGGAACCGGTTATTAACCTGCTGTTGTTGTTCTTGAGATCCAGACCGTCCGATCTACCAGAAAGAGGATATTAACCTGTTGTTGCTGTTGAGACCCAGACCGTCCGACTTACCAGAAAGGTGTAAGGTAAACATTTGGACGACCGGGAAGTGCCACCCAATTTATACAGGAACCCAAAGGGGGAGGCATCCACAAGGACCGTACACTCCTTCTCCTACAACCAACCTCTCGGAAGGACTTACGGACCCACATGTTTAGCGCGATCGTACTCCGCATGAACACGGTGGCAGTTGTGGCAGCGTGCAAATCCAGCGCGCAAACCACCGGGCTACCTCGCCCGAAATGTTCCAACAGTACGCGGTGTTCCTAGATGGTCACCCACCCAAGTACTAACCGCGTCCGATGCTGCTTGACTTCGGTGATCTAACGAGAACCGGTGTTTTCAGCACGGTAAGGCCGTTGGCTCAAGGATATTAACCTGTGTAAAAATAGTAATAACAGGAGTCTAACCTGATGTAAAAATAGCAGGAGAGGGACAGTCAGAATGTCAGTTGCCCGCTAATCATTGTGGGGAATGCAGAGTCCACCATGGCGATTAAAGCTTGCAATTTCGTCCCAGTAGCTCAACTTTAAAGCGTCGGCTGGCCAGCTCGGATTTCCAGGATTCGATTCCCGGTAGGAACAGTAAAGTTCTTTACAACTAGACTTTTGGCGTCCTAGAGCAAATCAGTTCCGATGCGTCTTTTCCCATAATATATATTAATTTCCCATAGTACATAGCAGTAGCGTAGCGTAAGATTCTTCACTGGGGAGGCTCAACGCTTGGCGTTTTAAATTGGAAAGGGTTTTGCTGTTATTACAAGTGAGATTTATATTTGAATTAGCTCTTATTTTTTATGAGTAAAATAGTATAATGTAGCATAAAAGTTCAAAAAGTTCATAAAATGCATGAAATTTAAAATGTTACCGATGTAAGTTGAATACATACAAGATATACATTTTAAATGTTTTCATATTTCTAAATTAGATCGACCTTTGCAACCATCCTATTAAATATGAAGTAGAATATTATAAGCAAGTGACAGAAAATATATATCAGTTTGTAAATATGAAGAGCTAGTACTAGCAAAATTGAACAATTCAAGAGGGCACTGAAAATGGGAAAAAAATAAATTTGGAACGTAACGAGTTTAGTTGAAAATCTCTGTAATCAACAATCTCCTTAAACAATTTTGTATATTAATTATTGAAAAATATTATACTATGAAAAAGAAATATCTTATAGATACAATATGCTGAAAATCTACTAGAAAACTTAGCAATAGGTTTTGTAAAACATATTTAATGTATCAGCTAATTGCCAAAGCGAAATACGATTTATTCCTTCTAAAACTCATAAATACGTAAGTGGATGTTTCGTCATATTGATGCATATATCTACTGCACTTACTAACTACTATTGATGCCTAAGACTACTTCACTAACTAACTACTAAGTTAAAATAGTGATTATTAGTGTATTTCTTCGTCCTGATCATGTTTAAAATTAGGTGAATGTCAAGTTATTCGTGAAAAATCGCTCAAATTATTTAAAATTACAAAAAGTTAATATTTTTTGCTAAACTAGCACTTTGTTTTACTCAAAATGTTGAATCCTTTCGCCCTCATAATATCTGCTCAGGTGATTGAGAACGTCACGTCTCACATCTAATCATTGTCGTTTGCAAAGGGGGAAGCAATACCGACACCCCTTTTGGAGGCTAGTTTCAACACCATGCCGATCGTTTTCACGTTGACAGCTTGAATATTTCAGCCTGCGCTATTTTAAAAGATGCGTTTTAATAGGAAAAATACTTTGAAGTGTGTTACTTTAAGCAAATAAAGTGTAACAATTTTCTAAAATACACATATACATTCGCAAAGGTATTTAAAAAAATAAAATATATAAATGTGTTTAAATAATTCTTTAATGTGGATTTTAAACTGGGGAGGTTGAGCTTTTCAGCCTCTATGGACGTTACGCCACTGGTACATAGTCCTTTAGAAGCTAATAAACAGGTTCAGCAGAACAGGCACCCACTTCTCTTCCGGAGCAGTGGAGTGACCACTTCCTGATGGTACCTTACTCCATGACTTCATCCAGTTCGCCAATGCTCCTTTTTGCTCCCCAGGATGAATATCTGAATGAAAGAGACGGAATTTGTATATGTTTCCCAGATTATGTCAAAAGTGACACAAGCTGTAAACAATTTGCACGCTGCCACAACTGTCCCCGTGTTCATGCGGAGTACGATCCCGTTAAACATGTGGGTCCGTCAGTCCTTCCGAGTGGTTGGTGGTAGGGAAAGGAGGGTACGGTCCGTGTAGATGCTTCCCCCACTGTGTTCCGGTCTTAATTGGGTGGCACTTCAAGGTCGTCCAAACAGTTACCTTACACCCTTCTGGTAGGTCGGACGGTCTGGGTCTCAACAACAACAAGCTATAAACAGCCTACTGAAACACATTTTGAAAATTGGTTACATCAGTTGAAAAACTCTGGGAGTATATCGTTTTTGTGCATTGAAAGGAATTTTCAGAGATTTCAAAAGTGTTGTAATTCCCCTCCTATAACTTCCTATACCTGTACCAAATTTTGCGTCAATTGGTTGAGAAAATTCCAAGATATCATAGTCTAGTGCAATGTGCGCATTTGCGACATGGTGGAAATTAATAAGGGTAAAATAGACGCTGTTTTTATTTTCGAGTAATGTTCTTTATTTATACTAATTTTGGATTCAATCACTTAAATATTTTCCGAGTGAACTTGATTACATCGATATTTCAAAGTGAAAACGATCTTGTTGTCCACGCTTTTGAAAATATTCAGATTTTTAATTTGGACCCAAAACTGTTTCAGGCACAAAAGCAATATATTACTCTAGTAAGAAAAGAAACACATTGCAATACTTATTTATAAAATACATTTAGTAAGTTCATTATTTGGACACACTGCTCATATTGCAATACATAACATTGCAATTCGTCTTAGTTATTATATATAATTTGATATTTAAAAAAAATTCGAGTTTTAAATGCCACATTATAGAAAGAAAACTGAGATAGGTAATTATTTGAAAATAATCCCCGAAATGATTACAACTTAGTTATCTTTATTTTAAAGCTTGAGACATATTTTTAACGGACAGTAGGAAGAAATCAGAGAAGACAACACTTAGAATAAAAAAAAAGTAAAAGATGAAATATTGTAAAAGACATTTCATAATTATCTTTGATCATATTTTAATAAAAGATTAAGTTAAAATGACGTGAATATCTTTTAAAAATGAATAGGAAAGGACTTCTGAGACAAAAAATGCATGATTATTTCTAAATGAAATAAACTTACATATTAAGTTTAGTAATACATTTAGTTAATATAACAGTGTTATAAAATTGTATTATAGATAATTTATTTTATAGTAAAAATTTAAGTACCCCCATTTCTGCTAGAAGAAACAGACTGCAGATGTTTATAAAGCTTGTGAAAGAAAGTAAAAAGTCAACAACGAAATTATGAAACATTAAAAATTAAACATTAATTCTAAAAATTGGCAAAATTAAACAAAAATTAAGTCTGTTACTAATTGCATCATTTTAACTTTGACTCAATTTCTTGTAAAATAAGTCTTTTGGAAATTATAAATATATCAATGAATAGCTAAATATACATTAATAAAATATTATAATTAAATACTTTTCATTTATTAATAATCAGTTATTCTAGGAAACTAACTTCTAAATGTCGTAAGCACGCATGAAAGATAGCATAACTGCAAGTATTTTTCCTAAATAAAGACAACTATCGTAATTATCAATTGTAAACTGGGAAATGCACTAAACTAACGAACGTAAATTGTGAAAAAAAATAATGTGCAGTTCCAATAGTTATGATTTTCTTATCTGCAGAATAATATATTTAATAAAATGGTGCACAAAGTTATTCAAATTATTAAAATTAACTTTCATTAATACCGACACTCATACTTTATAATGTACATTGAACTATTTTAATAATCAAACAAAATGATTAAATCACGGTAAAATGCCTATATTACCCAACCTATGGGCACCGTGTAAGGGTTAAGATGGTCATAATACTTCGCCTTAGTTATCTTCTTCAAATACGTCACAAACTATTCTAATTCCTTGACTCCATAATGAATTTTGTTGTACTTTTTCTTGCATACAGAATGAAAAAAGTAGGCATATCATTTTCTGCAGTGTTAGAAGTGTAATCCTCAAATCTGCTGGTTCATATTCCTGCTTTGGTATCAAGGTTATTTGCATATGTCTGAACCGTTTTATGTGTTTGTGAGAAGAAGATGAACATACCGCTCTATGTTCTTCTCGTTCAACTGTTTAGATTTCCGATGTCAGTACTGTGGCGATTGTGCGTCGCCAGTTCCGAACTCGGGAACTCGTGCTTACGAGACCGACATTATACGTTTAAAGCAAAAGCTAGCTTCACTCCGAACTTATAATTCGGGTACACATCTTTGATCCGATGTCTTTGGCAGGAACAGAGTCGACTTGCTACCAGACACTCCCCCACCTGATAAGGAGCCCGGGTCGAATTTCGACGAGGAGGGGCTTCCCCTCCGAAATTCCCATCCGAATTTCAGTTGAGGGGCTGAAGATCGCCGGGAGGCGTGTCGCCTCGGGCGTGACGTCAGTCGTGGTCAAGCAGGAAGGGAATGGTAGGGCCTCTGCTCAGCGTGGTGCTGCCATCTCGTGTTGAGAGGTGAGATCGTTGGAGACAGAACGTTTTTTCGTGCTCATAGGTTCAGGGTAACCACTGTGGGGATTGTGCGTCGGCAGTCCCGAACTCGGGACCTCGTGCTTACAAGACCGACATTATACGTTTAGAGCAAAATTTAGCTTCACTCCGAACGTATAATTCGGGTACACATCTTTGATCCGATGTCCTTGGCAGGAACAGAGTCGGCTTGCTACCACAGTGCTGTGAACCATCCAATGTCACCACTGAGGCTACCCATCGGCGTGTTCCTCTTTTGTATTTTGCGCACGTCTGCAAATTTAAAATAGGAGAAAGACTATCGAAGGATAATCTTACTGAAGAAGAATTGGCTGTTATTGATGGAAATGTGTGGTTCTGATCTGCGATAGACCGGGTTAGTGGCTATTGCTCATTTGATTGCGGAGCATGCGTTCAAAAGCTCATGCACAGTTCTAGGTAGAACAAGTGGGACAATTTTCGTTCAATCAAGCCCATTGGCCAGCAGCAAGACTTCTTTAAATTTCTTAAGAAGGCTTTTTTAAAGGGCTCTTTCAACCATTTGAGGACCATGTCGCTATTAATGTATTCGGTATCAGGAATGTAGCGGCATCCCTTACAATAGCACATTTACAATAATACATTTTTAAACGACATACAGCTTTTCTAAGAAATGCATAAAATCTCTAAAAATGGTGACTTTATCTTACCTTTTTGAGAAAGAAGGAAATATTTCACTTCCAACAACTCCAACCACATTTTCTTGAAGAATAGAGAAAATCTTTCACTGTGTCTGGATCAGTACCTACACTATAGCTCCATATATTAAGTAGGGGACAAACTACATCAGTGTGCTTATGTGTCCATATATACTCATATGCCCATATTCCCCTACTCACCCTGAATGAAACCTTAACATAATAAATAAGCAGTTGCAAGGACAAGAAATTTTAATTACCGATGTTTGCAATTACATAAAGCGTTTCGAATTCAATTATCGTTGTTTGAGCGTCAACTTAAAAATAAAAATACTAACAATTTTCCATTTTTAACAAGTTCTAAAAAGATTATAGTAATTTATCGAATTACGCTGATAAAGTTTAAAACTATCGACATAATTGGATAGTTGTTTCTCTGAACTTGCAAAATATGGAAAAGGTTTTGAAATATTTTATTTTCCATTTCATGTTGATATTTTAATTGTTCTGGAAATACTGTAGCTGGAAACAATTGATTTAGATGGTACCAATTGATTTAGATGGTAACAGTTGATTTAGATGATAACAGTTGATTTAGATGGTAACAGTTGATTTAGATGGCAACACATTTACGCTACAATAGCTAAATCCAACTTTTACAACACATACGTGAAGCCGGAAAAGTATCCTAAATTAAGGTTATTTGCCCAAAAAATTGTTAATGCTTTCGAATTCACCTACGTTTATGAGGTTTTCTTTTCAAACATGAATTTTAATAGAAGTGAAAGAGCTTCTATATCAGGTGCGGATTTTAAACATTAATTAAAATGTGCAGCAACAAAATTGAAGCTGACATAAAACAAATTTGTGATAACATTGGACTGTTGTGTCGTTGAAATCAGCGAATACAGATACACTCGTCAAAAATGAAGTCACAACACTATGAAGGAATGCACATAGCCATATGCAAATCACAGGACCGGTAGAAAAGAGAATCATGTGCAAATGAATTGAAGAACAAAGATATGCAAAAGAAACATGTTTATTCAGTAATGAATGTGTTCCCCCACGGGCAGCTATACAGGCCGATAAATTAAGTATAATATCGATGAATCTATTAATGGTTTCCAGAGGTAATCCTTGTCAAGCAGTGTCCACTACGCTAAGCATTTCGTCTACTGTATGTACCGGTTGTCCCTGGTGCACCTGGCGTCCGATGATTGCCCACACGTATTCAATGGGATAGAGATCCGGCGAGGCTGCCGGCCAGGAAAAAATGAGAATTCCATTCAAGCTGTCGAGAGTTCACCTTGCGGTGTGGTATTGTGTTGATGATAAACCATGATGGTAACGACCTGCAACAGTGGCCGAACTACAGACAGCACAACTTGTGTGACCGATGACAGATTACCTGCAATGTTCACCAGACCTGTCCGCTGATCGAACATAATACCGCTCCAAACCATGATGCCCGTGTGAGACCAGTGTGACGCTCGATGATATGGGCTGGCAAGTGGCGGTCCTTGGGAAGCCGCCACACCCGTCAATGGTTGCCATTCCTTGCGGGGCAAAAGCGAGATCCATCCGTAAACAATACCCGTTTCATTCATTGGTCCAGATGCGATGACGATGACATCACGCCAGACGTGCATCCCTGTGTCGAGAGCTTAATGGCACCCGTAGCTGACCAGCTCTATTTCATGCATCTTGTTGCGAATGGTTTGGGTGCAAACAGGTGCAACCGTTGATGGTGGTAGGCTGTTTCGGATGTCCCTTGACATTGCTAATGGGTCTCGCCTAGCCGTTCGGCGAATCTGCAGAGAAGTGCGCTCTGTCTGCACCTGTTCGACCCACTTTGGCGTATTCTCTGGTGTTATTGCTTCCATCGTGTCATACATAGCTGAATGGTACTCACGTTATGCCTAACACGAGTGGCAATTGCACGGATCGACAAACCCACGTCACGCAGTTCCAGGATACGGTCTCGTTCTCCAGCCGTTAATTGCTGGTATACAGCTCGCTGACGTCTTCGAGGCATTGCGTCTTCACGTTTTCAAAAGTTCGGCTGCTACAAATCGTCGCTAATTGCATTTACGGGACGAGCAGTCTGCTGGTCTCTATCGCCCGAAACTGGATGTCACGCTACCCGATACATACGAAAACTACGAATGGTACTACATACGAATGGTAGAAGAGAGAATCATTTGCATATGACTCTCTCTTCTACCAGTACTGTGATTTGCATGTGGTTATGTTCATTCCTGCATGGTGTTGCAATTTCGCTTTTGAGGAGTGGCATAGGCCATGAGACGATATAACCGCTGGAACATTGCTTATTCCGTCGCTTATCGCGTTTCATAATATAGCTGGGTGTAAATGAGGTTTGACACTGGACTACTGTGCCACCGAAATTAGTGAAAGCAGTTCGTGAGGTAGGCTCGTGCCATATGGCGGCGGGGTCTCTGTAATAGAGTACTACATCGAATTCCGTGCTTCACTGTACATAACTCTGCATATTGTGGAACAAGGGGCACTTCACTACTGTGGCAGTCTATTTTGCTATATATTTTGATAGCGGGTTAGACACTGGACTGTTGCCAGCAAATAGAGCCAATAATATAGGTCTGGACCATATGGCGGCAGGACTGCTAGTACAAAGTATACCACACATTATAATGTGTTTTGATATATAGATTGGCAAGGGGTTTGACACTAGATTGTCAGTTTATCGAAACTAGCCAAAACTATTAATACTGTATTTTATTATCTCGAAAAAGCTTTCAACACATATTCTCCATTATACGATTTTCATAAACAATGTATCTATAAAACACTAAACATTATATTTTTATGAAAGAAATTATTAAATTTCTAGTAACTCCCCAATATTCTGAAGGGAGGGTGTTGAAACAGATCGATTTTTAATGAGAAAAGAGTAATTTTATTTAGAGTTAAATATTTTAATAATAACGCAGTAGCGGATTACAATGGATGGTCGGTTATTAACTATGAAATCGAAGTTTCGGTATTTTCAAAATAACAAAACACCTGCAATTACTATTTATTTTATTTCATTTATCAATCGCTTTATTAATATTTGAGATTAAAAGAAAAGTTCCTCACGGATTTTAAATGCTATTTTTAAATGTATCCGCAGTGACAGGAAAAATATTAAATATGGTTAAAGAAATAATAGGATTAAAGAGATAATAATTATGTGGGAGGAATACGTTGGTTACATTAAAATTAGTAGGATCAGAAATATTTCCCTCATGTGCCCATTTTTTTTTCTTCTTCTTTCTCTCTGTGTTTTGTAGTTAGGAAATTCATGGTATGCCCGGTGGTCCATCCGGCATCTTCATCACACAATTCATTATTATTGTATTACAACATATATATATCTATATCACTTTAAGACACACACATGAGAAAGAGAAGAAAGATATAGAAAATAAAGTGGTAGAGAAGGGATAGAGATTGAGAAGAGAGTGGTAGTAAAGAAAAAGATAAATAGTAGAGATAAAGAAGATATGGATGAAGACGAGAGAGGTAAAGAAGAGAGATAAAGAAGATGGAGATGATAAAGTGAGAGATAAAGAAGAGAGAAATAGAGATAGAAAAGACGGATGTAAAGAAGAGAAAAAAGAGAGAGATAGAGAAGAGAGAAGGGAGAGATAAAGAAGAGCGGAGAGAGAGAAAAAGATAAAGATAAATTATAAAGAGAAGAGGATGAAACAGGAGTCATAGAGTTAGATATAGGTAGATGAGATACAGATAGAGGGAGATGAAGATATATATATAGAGAGAGAGAGAGAGGGATAGAGAGATGTATACAAAGAGAGATACAGCGATATACATAGAAATAGAGGGATGGAGATAGAGATATAGAGATAAAAATATATAGATACTGAAATAGTAAGATATATAGATAGATGGTTAGCGATAAATAGATAGATAAATAGATAGGTAGATAGATAGATAGATAGATAGATAGATAGATAGATGGATAGATAGATATCTAGATAGATGGATAGAAAGAAATAAAGATATATATATATATATATAGATAGAGATAGAGCGATATACATAGAAAGAGATGGATGGAGATAAAGATATAGATAGATATAGAGCGATATACATAGAAAGAGATGGATGGAGATAAAGAGATAGATAGAGATAGAAATATGTAGAAACTGAGATAGTAAGATATATAGATAGATGGTTAGCGATAAATAGGTAGATAAATAGAAAGGTAGATAGATAGATAGATAGATAGATAGATAGATAGATGGATAGATAGATAGATAGATAGATAGCTAGATGGATGGATAAATAGATAGATAGATAGATAGATGGATAGATAGATAGATAGATAGAAAGGTAGATAGATGGATAGACAGATAGATAGATAGATAGATAGATAGATAAATAGATAGATAGATAGGTAGAGAGATGGATAGATAGATAGATGGATAGATAGATAGATAGATAGATAGATAGAGAGAGAGAGAGAAATAGAGATCTGGTAATCATTCTAAATCTCATTTTAAATGTCAGTGCAGTCCTGGTTAAGGTAGTCCTGGTATGCATAAAAAGGATAGTAAAGTTTCAAAATATTGCAATCAAATTAAAGAACCAAAATCATCCATAGAAGAAAATTTCCTTTTTATATCCTTTATGTATTACAGAAACTTTCTGCCTTCTAACAGAAGAAAAAGTTTTCCTATAGGAATCAGAAAACCAGATGTCCTACAGACATCTGGATTTCTGATTTGTGTAGGACAACTGAGTGTATATTTTTAACAGTTTATGTTAAATGTTAAATATATTTCCCCATACTCAGATTTAATTAAATTATTTTCTTCGAATTCTGTGTCAAAGAAAACCAGAAATTTAAATATACTTTGACACAGCAAAAGCCTTAAAGATAATTATTTCGAAGTGATAGCCAAATTAAATCTAAGGTACTTTTATTTTATTTATACAGAGATATCAGGGAAATAAAGTAAAATAATTAAAATGGGAGGACAGAAACAGAAGAGCATAAGCATTCACAATTAGTTTTAATTATTTTTAATGGAAGGATTAAGTTTACAATGGCGCTAATAAGGGATAAAATTCTAGATAATAGGGAATTGCTTGATACCGTAGAGAAATGATCTTTTCTTTTACAATTCACTGAATATCTTACATAGAAAATTTCATTTTGGTTTATTATATTATTGAAAATATTTCATTGTGATTTGTTTTAATCATTGGAATTTCTTTATTGCGAGTGAAAATTTTAGCCTCTTAACAAGAAATTTCCAAAACCTCTTAAAAGATTGACATTTACAATGAGATTTAGAATGATTACCAGATCTCTATTTCTCACTCTCTCTCTCTTTCTATCTCTATCTATCTATCCATCTATCTATCGCAAAACCTCTTAACAAGAAATTTCAAAAGCAGAATATTTTATATCACTTAATTTCTGACCTCACATCTACCTACTAACCATTTTTACAGGACAGACATCTTATGTGTTAAGATGACGTGGACTTCCTTTAAAAGCTGTAGTAACAGACGGAGGTTATGATGAAAAATTGTAAACTATCTAAACGCGGATACATCCATCATAGACTTGAGGAGAGGTGAAAAGTCATCCGAGTCTAAATGGTTCACATTTTGGTCTTCAGACGCATAAGATCCGATTTCACATTTTGCGTACGAATGTTTTGCTTACGAAGAGCCGTATACTGCACATGAAGGACCTTGAGTATGTATGCATACATGTAATGGTTTGGAAACCACTTTTATCAGTACGGATTCGGCTGATTTAGCTCTTGTCTGCTTAAAATAGTTAAAATAATACCATTCTACACAGTCAGAGAGTCAGCAAAACCATAACAATGCATACATTTTATATAACAATACAGCTTTTTTTACCTTACATGACATCTGGGATCTTACAGTCTACGGTGCAGCTTAGATCATAATTGTCAGTGCAGTAAATTTATTGTTGCAAATTTTAATGTCTAAATTCAATCACGGTGTGATTCAATAAAGTTATATCTGTGTTAGACGAATCTCTTGTAAATAAAATTCATGTTTCTAAGAGTATGACTATATGTACTTTCTTGATATATATACTTTCTTGAAATCAAGTACACCTGTACCTCTTTACCTTACATGACATCTGGGATCTTACAGTCTACGGGGCAGCTTAGATCATAATTGTCAGTGCAGTAAATTTATTGTTGCAATTTTCAATGTCTAAATTCAATCACGGTGTGATTCAATTAAGTTATATCTGTGTTAGACGAATCTCTTATAAATAAAATTCATGTTTCTATGAGTATGACTATATGTACTTTCTTGATATATATACTTTCTTGAAATCAAGTACACCTGTACCTCTTTATACGGCATTTCGATATAACGAACTTTTTTAATTATGGCACTTTTTCGATTTACTGGCCACAATTTTTCGTTATACTGCCAAAAAACATGGTGTACTGTTAGCGATCTTCTGTTTAGTTTCAGATTCTCCCTTTAGGCGGCACTGCTACATTGTGCCTCACGACAATATGAGGAACGCTTGGCACAACATTGTCGTCATTTTACTGCGTTGTCGCTTTAGTGTAGTTAGACGTGTTTATTCTTGTATGTTTTCTGGTTGGGTTTTGTTTCTGTTTGTATTAATTGGTGAATTGTAAACTTATTTGGTACGTATGTATTAGAAATACTGTATTTCCGTTACATATTTAATTAATTCATTAGTTCTTTTAAATATAACGTCCTTTTTTAATGAAAAAATGCCACCGAAACATTCATTGAATTTGGAGATTGATACTGATAAAAATAAAAAGAGAAGCCGAAAATCTGTCACGCTAGAAACCAAGCTAGAAGTTTTACGTCGTATTGAAGCTTGTGAGAAAATTGTTCAAATTTGTAATGTAATGGGACTGGCGAAGTCTACTACCGTTCAAACTATTAGCGATAAAAGAGAAGAAATTAAAACACATTCGCTATCTGCTGCACCTTTAGGTGCCTCAAAATAAACTCGCCATATTATTTTATTAAAAATTGGAACAGATCCAATTGATTTTGTATGAGTTTGTATCAAAATAATTGATTCGTTATACGGCTTTTTGCTTTACGGCCAACTTTTCCGGAACGTTTCTAGGCCGTAAAGCGAGTTATGGGTGTATGTGAAAATTAGGTAACTAATCTTTATCACCTTGTTTTATCATGCTTGGTTTCTTCAAGGAAGTATTAGATAGTTATATTCTTAGGAAAGCTGTATCTTAGTTTTGTCAAGAAAACCCTGTTCTCAACCTGAAAAAGAGTGTTCGTAGCTCCTTCGAAACAATTATATTGTAGTTAGCTAATTTTCTCATACTTATTTTTATCAAGGAAGCATTAAGGAAGTATAAGTTATAGAATCTCTTATGGTCGGAATTTTGTTAAATATTGAAACAGTTTTGTGATGGGCTAAAAGTATAGACGTTCAAAAACGGAACTATCAAATACTTCCTTAAATTTTCTCACGCAAAAGTCATTGATGCCCGTATTACATCTGAACTAGATGTTTTTGGATGAAGCATTTATTCATTTGAACTTTGATAATCTTGAAAATGATAAAAATTGCCAGTTCCTTTCGTCTCCGTAGGCTAGAAGAACATTATCCTTCCACATACTTGACTTTAAAAATTAGGACATACAGATTCTGTATTTGTTTCTTTTGTCCTTAAAGGCAGTTAGTTATTTACTCCTTAGTCCCAGTCTCAATCGCTAGTATTTCAAAGTAGTTTAATCAATTGTTATTTGAATTTAGATGATAATGTTATTTGATATATAGATTTCAAAACACTTTACTTCCTTACTTTTGTTCACATTCTTCTAAGTTCCAGTGTTATGCTTTAACATTTTTAAGTAATTTGTTAGCACGTTTTTATTTTAATATAGTTGATGAAGTAGCTATTTTGAACTTGAAAAACCGTCTTTTTCTTACGCACGCTACAACTGAACTACATATTTTAAATAGTTTCTTTTTATTTATTTCAATTCTGATAAACTTATTATTTCCTCGTGTTATGTTCCTCTTAATTCCAGGCTTATTAACTTGTAATTTTATTGCAGTTTGATCAAATGTCTTTTAATTGACAAGATTAGCTCATATAGCGTCCGAAAATGGCACATCCTCCAATTTATAATATAAACACCTTGATTTATCTATCTGTTTATCTATCTATCTCTGGGTAACTCTTGGCGAAATTTGTGTCGAAATTGGCGGAATATCATCAACTTAGCGAGCTTTTTTAAATGTTACCAAATTGATGAAAATGTCGCCAAATTGATATAAATGTAGCCAAATTGGTAAAAATGGCGACTAATTGATGAAAATTCAATATCTTGGAAAATACATAAGAATCCACTATAAGAATAACCCATTTCTCCGTCTGTAATGCTTGGCAAAATTTTGGTAGCGAATTTTGGTGGCATATCGCCAACTTAGAAAGTTTTTTTAAATGCTGCTAAATTGACGAAAATGTCGCCAAATTAATAACATTGATGCTAAATCAATGAAAATTACTGTGGGACCAGGAATAAGTGAGACACTTTTATGTTCATTATTTATTAGATCTGTAATGTTAGACAATGGCATCAGATTTAAGTACGTCAGTTTTACAGCACCCTAACCTGAGAGGTCAAGTTGGCCATAAACCTAGGAGGCTAAATTGAAGCCATGAGAATAGTTAAAAATATTGACCAATACGGAAGTTGGCTGGTCGCGTTGCCCTGAGGTCGACCAATGGTAGCCGAAAGGGCGTTGAGACCCAGACCGTCCGACATACCCGAAAGGTGTAAGGTAACCATTTGGACGGCAGGTAAGTGCCACCCAATTTAGACCGGAACCCAGTAGGAGAGTCATCCACAGGGACTGTACCCTCCTTCCCCTGCCACCAACCTCTCGGAAGGACTTACGGAACCACATGTTTAACGTGATCGTACTCCGCATGAACACGGCGGCAGTTGTGGCAGCGTGCAAATCCAGCGCGCAAACCACAGGGCTGCCGCGCCCGAAATGTGCCAGCCGAAAGGGCGTATCAGACCTCAGGCAAAAAAGGGGCGGCACCAAAAGGTTCTACAGAGTTTTCAGATACACGTCGATGACATAGAGATGGCAACGTTATGTTCTAATATACACTCGAACGTAAGATTCCAGTGTGACTGCAACGAAATGTCCTAATAGACACTAGAACGTAAGATTCCCGTGTGACTGCAACGAAATATACTGACATATACTTGACTGTCAGATTGCAGAGAGACGGTAACGAAATGTCCTAATTACACTTGGATGTCAGATTTCGGAAAAACGTCAACGAAATGTCCTGTGATAAACACTTCAACTCCAGATGAGATGAGTACCAGATGTAGTACTATAGAGATCGAGATGAAACAGAACCAACGTACGAGTGCTAAATTTACAAGAGAAGACCAGGAATAGTCGGGACAGTCTTATGTTCATTACTTATTAGGTCTGTAATGTTAGACAATGGCATTAGACTTAAGGACGTCAGTTTTACATCTTCCTGATCTGGGATGTCAAGTAGGCCATAAACCTAGGAGGCTAAAGTGAAGCCACGAGAATGGTTAAAAATGTTGACCAATATAGAAGTTGTCTGATTGCGTTGCCCTGAGGTCGACCAATGGTAGTCGAAGGGGCGTATCAGACCTCAGCCAAAAGAGGCTGCAACCAAAAGGTTCTACAGAGATTCAAATACACATCGACGACATAGAGACGAAACGATATGTCCTGATATACACTCGAACGTAATATTCCAGTGTGACTGTAATGAAATGGCCTGATATACACGTCAACGACATAGAGACGAAAACGATCTGTCCTGATATATACTCGAACGCAAAATTCCAGTGTGACTGCAACGAAATGCCCTAATATACACTCGAACGTAAGATTTCAGTGTGACTGCAAAGAAATGTTCTGATATACACTTGAACGTCAGATTACAGAGAGACGGTAACGAAATGTCCTAATATACACTTGAACGTCAGATTCCGGACAGACTTCAACGAAATGTCCTGAGGTAAACACTTCATCTCCGGATGAGATGAATACCAGATGTAGTACTATAGAGATCGAGATGAAACAGAACCAACGTACGAGCTGTGTGTTAAATTTGCAAGAGAAATTGAAGGTATGTGCGTATCCATTATTGTAGCAGGTCATAGAACCTTTTGATAACATTTACTTACCTGGTCTCACATGTCCAATCTCCTCCGCAACTCATGATAATTGTTATAATTAATTTAATAATTAACCAAATGTTCTCAATAAATAATATTATTTTTAAAGTTAAAAAATGGCGCAATTAATTCAGTAGCATTATGTTAATAAATAATCTATTACAGGAACTCGCACTAAAGATAATATGGTGGGATTTAATAGCGGCATAACGCAATAAGTTTTACGACGATATGATATTACGGCTATGTTTAAGAGTTTAATTCAATATATGCTTTGCATATTATCCTGGGGTTAAAGCGGCATTTCATGTTACAACGCAATGTAATTAATTAACTTCAACTAACTTCAATAATATTAAGTTTTGCGTACCACAATTACAACTAATTGGTGAAAATTCAATATCTGGGAAATAACATAACAAACGACTATATGAATAACACATTTCTCAGCTTGTCCGTAATGCTTGGTGAAAAATTTGGAGGCATGTCACAAACTTGGCGACTTTTCTAAATATTGCCAAATTGGCGAAAATGTCGCTGATTGCTGCATCTGAGGCAATACCTTGCAAATTTTTAATTCCGTCATATGACGTATATACCTTCTAGTTTGTAATATTACACCTAATTGAAGTTTCGTTGATTGGTACATTTTCTGTAGCCCGCAGCTGGCTTCTTGAAGAATTGCCAGATAAAGTGACATAGCTAAGAACTTTGGTACTGCTTCAAAGTAGCCTTGCGGCCAAGAGAAACTCACAGAACAAGTATTTCAATATAAAACATTTATTGACAACACATACCTTTTGCAGTAGCTGGCTGTAAAAGTTAAGAGGTCTGTATACAAAACAGACAAGGGATTGCACAGGCCCGTACAGTGATTAAAAATTAACACTTTGATAAATCCGTTGGTTGGTGATAATATGTTGTAATACTCGTAGTAATAGAATACGAACTACATATTCTTACCCAATTCATCAGTGGATGTCTGTATACGTCAGAAGGTCACTCTTGTGGTCTAGATCATTTTATTCTCAGTTATACACATATTGGCTAGTACATACCTTGGTAAACGATCGGTCAGACGTCCGATGTCTCTCTTATATTGCATGCTCCTTTTCGAGCTGGCGAACATGGGCAACTCAACACTAATACGCACACTCTTTTTTTTTGCGATCCGAAATTTTATCCTATTCTACTAGAGGATCGCAGAAATTGTTAGCTGGCTCAGGATTGGTCTACATAACCAATTCAGTAAAACATTGGATTTAAAGTGAATCATAATTTAGAATGTAAGCTAAGTGAAATCCTAACCAAAGGTTTTATTTACCTCACATTTTAAGTAGTTTGCTCAAATATTATCTGATTACAGTTATATGACGTCCGATGTCTCTCTTATATTGCATGCTCCTTTTCGAGCTGGCGAACATGGGCAACTCAACACTAATACGGACACTCTTTTTTTTTGCGAACCGAAATTTTATCCTATTCTACTAGAGGATCGCAGAAATTGTTAGCTGGCTCAGGATTGGTCTACATAACCAATTCAGTAAAAAATTAGATTTAAAGTGAATCATAATTTAGAATGTAAGCTAAGTGAAATCCTAACCAAAGATTTTATTTACCTCACATTTTAAGTAGTTTGCTCAAATATTATCTGATTACAGTTATATGAAGTTAGATAATATAGCTTCAAAAACCAGTTGATACCATTATTTTTGTTATAACGTTATTTCCTATCATACTGCTATCAGTTAATATATTATGTATATACAAGTGTAACTGATCAATATAAATATATTAGATATATATAAAACTGAGTATAAATAGTTGAGTTATATATATTATGTATATATAACTCAACAGTATAAATATATTATGTATATATAACTGCGCCGTAATAATATATACATTTAACAGTAAGTGTTTGCACACCTAATTTTATTTACGTAAATTAAAATCTGAAAATTACAGAAAGTCAGTATTACAACAAGTTATTAAGAACATTACTTTTCGAATAATTGTCATTCACATACTAAACCGTTAAGCATTTCTTATATTTGCATTATAAATAATTAAATGTAAAAATATATACAAGAATAATTAATATAAGAAAAATGAAAATGTAGTATAAGAATATAAATGTAATATAAAAATAAAAGTGTAATATTAAAATAGTAATGATATAATATAACTGGGGCAAAAATGTCTTCAATAACTTATATATTAGTGCTTTTTAAATAGTATTCTATAATCAAAAAAATATTATTTAGCTATTTTACACATTCTTTAGTGTACAAGATTTTGCATAAAATACGGCCGAGTTTTTCATAATAATGTTTTATGATATTATCTTGATTTTTTTCATTTCTATTTCAGCATTAATTTTATTAACTACTTCATTATTCTAATTTACTTATTTTAGTACTATTTCGATTTACTAGTTTAGTTATATATATATTTTTTTTTTGGGGGGGGGGCACTACTTTAGGATCATTTTAATTATCCTTTAAGCTATCTTATCAAGTACTTTTAAAAATTCTTCGGTGGCTCCACTCCAATGGAGCCCAAATAGTTTAGTTTTGCCTGAATCACATTTTGTAACATAAAACTCAACTTTTGTAACATCGAAAAAAGAACTCGATCCAAAATCTGATTATATGCACTTATACAGTTTTTAAGAGCTACAAATGCTTGCTTATTGTTTATAACTATCACTATTAATTTTTATAATTTAAGTATTACGAACTTAAAAACCATAAAATTTCCTTACTTCTTCCACAAGACTCGAAAACTGTAAGAGCTTTTTTAAAAAAATAAATATAACTTTAGGAACTAAATTCCTTCATATTTTTGTTCCTTACTATGCCAATTGATTCTTTATATTTTCGAAGATATTTCAAGTGAAAGTGTGAAAAAAAGAAAGAAAATCTGGTTCGGAAAGATAGTTTTTATTAGATTTTTCAAAAGAAATATACCTCGATCTAAAATCCAATTATATAATTATATACACTTGCATGGCTGTGAAACAGCTGCAAATTCTTGTTTATTGTTCAAAGATAGATCTTTCAGGTTTTGATATATAAGCATAACAAATTTGAAAAATGAAAAATTGTTCAATTTTTTCAAATTGAGAAGAAGATTACTCGAAAATTAATAATAAATATACATTTTAATTCTAAATTTTCAAGTACACATTTTTGGAGTTTACTTTTAAAATCCATATTTTATAGTTTATATATATTTCAAGTGAAAGTTAGAAAAATGAAGACACAATCTCTCGGAGAGCTACTTTTTCAAGTTTTTCGAAAAAAAAACTCCATCAAAATATTAAAAAAATCTGATGTGGGCAACACATGACTTTCCTTATATAATGAAATGAATTTACTACATTTACAGTAAAATAAATAGGTTTTTCTTCTAGTAGATACTAATATCCTTTCCAAGATATTGAATTTTCGACAATTAGTCGTCATTTACATTAATTTATCGTCATTTTTATCCATTTGGCGAGATTTTCATTAATTTGGCAGCATTTAAAAAGTCGCCAAGTTGGCGACATTCCGCCAATTTTGTCGCCAAAATCTCGCCAAGCGTTATGGACGAATAAATAAGTTATATATATATATATATATAACTTATTAGATATTGAATTTTCGACATATATTATATAACTATTATTATATATTTATATATTATATAACTTATTAGATATTGAATTTTCGACATATATTATATAACTATTATTATATATTTATATATTATATAACTTATTAGATATTGAATTTTCCACAATTAGTCGTCATTTTCATTGATTTAGCGTCATTTTTATCCATTTGGCGAGATTTTCGTTAATTTGGCAACATTTCAAAAAGTCGCCAAGTTGGCGACATTCCGCCAATTTCGTCGCCAAAATCTCGCCAAGCGTTATGGACGAAAAAATAAGTTATTCTTACAGCAGATAAATTGGCGTTCAAATGCAAAAGTATTACTCAAAGTATCTTTTTTCATGACAGGAACGAGCTAGATCCACGAGAATGATGTCATCCAATTTATCGCATGATATTATATACGAAAAGTGAACATGTTTCTCAATAGGAAATATTTTTTTTTTCTGTTTTATATGACTTTTTGATAATTTTTTTGAAAAATGTGCAATATCTGGAGAACGGTTCATGTTCAATAACGAGAACGGTTATTATTGGTTTTGATTTTTTGACGATTTTTTCAAAATTTCATTCGAAAATTTAGGGGGGTTCTGAACATTCGATTGCGTATAAAAACAATAGGGTTCCAGTGTTTACAGATTGTGATTTTTGTACCAAATTTGGTTCGAATCGGTCCATTCGTTCGTCAGTTATCCTCTCCACAGACCCACTGACACACACACACACACACACACACACACACACACACACACACGCAGACATCACTTCAAAAATGTTTGATTCGTGATCAGGGATGCTTGAAACGTGCTCTCCCGTCGAAAACTCGAATTCGAATTTTCGACCCCGTCACAATACTTTCTTTATACATTATGTATATAAGGAAAGTAATATTGAAATGATCATTATGGATTCATAATCTTTAACATATTTCCGACAAAACAAGAAAAAAAATACCTTTTTAACACTTTACAACACAGTGGTAAAGTGCTAATTACTTTGTCATTACTTGTTTGTGCTAATCATTCTGTCTGTCTGTTTGTCTGTCTGTCCGTTCGCAAGATAACTGTCGTAATAATGATTTTATCAAAATGCAATTTTCTTATGTTGTTTGGGACATATGTGAATGTAAATGAGTAGCATCATCCAATCAGTTTTGGATTGATCCCGGGTTCAGAAAATGGAATTCATTCAACCCTATGGGACAAATTCAAACAGTTTTAAGCGAATTTAAAATTCACAAATAGCTTCGAATGTTTGACGAAATATTCAAATTATCCCATAAAATATATACAAAAACTTAAGCAAAATATATTCGATAGTTTTCAAATAAAAATTTAAATAATAAATACACCCATATCATGTAAAGAAATCACGTGACACAATTCAAAATAAAGTATGGCATCCATATTTTTCCCAGTATCAAAATCATGATTTTTAAAGTTCTTTTTAATTTATATTTAGTGTTGCATCTGTTCTAAAACCACATTATTTATGTGTAATTTCTGTGCATCTATATTCTGCGCCAACGCAATTAAAATATCTTTTAGTTTAAATGATCATCAAACTTTAATTATTTTCTCGACGAAGCCTAACTTTAAAGTATGAAGAATGTAAACATAGCAAGCTGTAAGATGAGTTGTATAAGAATTGCTGAAATTTTTAAAGCAAAATCATTTAGCTGTGTAGTCTGGAATATAGCTGATATGAATGAAATATTCATTGATTTTATATAGAGAAGCAGACGATTTTATAGCATTGTCTGTTTCGATTGTTTCCAAGTTTTAATCATGGAGTTAGAAAGTACTTTTAACTGCACGATTTTAAGTTTTTAAGTAAAATAAATTATTATAGTATTGTGATAATTACTAAAATATCACCGCTGAATGAAAGGAATGGAATAAAAGTGTATGAATGAAATATTCACTGCTTTTACATAGAGAGCCACGCGATTTATATTTCGATGACATCATTTGAATGAAGTTCATTTTTTTTTTGATGAAGTTTAAATTTGTCAAATATAATAAATTCTTACAGTACTGTGATAATTTAAAATATATCAGCGCTGAATGCATCGCATTTTAGAGGTGTATAAGTAAAATTGCGTAATAAAATATTTCATAATCGATGCTTTACGCATGATTGATCTTTTTTGGCTGGGTTGTATAAGCGTCTAAAGTGTTTACATTTTTCCCAATAATCCGTTTTTCCGCCCGAGAAATCCCAGTCATGAATGTCATTCACATCAAAATAATATAATACTTAGTTTCTTTCATTACTTAGAAACATCATAAACCATATTCTAGGCTCATTTTAATTAATAATTACTGCTCTTGAAACTTGTAAAGAAAAAACAAACTTCTTTTTAAATCCAGTGGAAAAAATCATTTTTGAAGGCAATTACTTCCAAATAATCCTCAAAATAATTTCGTGTTCAGTATCTTTTATTTCAATAATTAAGGTAGATCCAAGGGAAAAAAAACTAAAACAGAACGGAAAAGATCACAAAAGACGTTTATAATTAACTTTGATAATATATAATGGAAGGATGAATTTAATATGACAGTAATAACGGATAAAATTGCACATGCTAGTTTTTGATACAGAGAGATTATTATTATATCTCAAAGAAACATACTTTATTACACATAATCTTTTATTTACTCGTTTTCTCTCATAGCATATGCTCTTCTACATTCAGCGCTCCTGTAGGATGCATAATTAAAGCTGTACTGTAGAATGTAAAACGTATAATGTTTATATATTAAAAAAATCTGATGTGGGCAGCACATGACTTTCCTTATGTAATGCAATGAATTTACTTCCTTCACAACGAAAAAATGCTGTATAAGGTCCACGACAGTGTTTATAACTCTTTTTTACCATTGGCACTTTTCCATTGGCACTTTTTTTTCTATTTTGAATTTTACCATTGGCACTTTTCCGGAATACAACATGTAAAACTATTTCGCATCCAATTAACTTGTATTTCATGCAACACTAAATTAACAATTATCAATACTGATAGCATCCCCGATAAGCAATATAATCTATAAACAGAAGGTCGTTTGCACTTTGATAATGAAACGATTTTGAAAATTAATTTTGATGCATAAAGGGCGTATTTCTTGCGGCGATTTGCTTCTATCTGATAGCGTTGATTCTTGACTATAGCTAGCTCGGATTTTCCAGGAAAGTAGACCTTTTTTTAGCATCGTCATGTCAATTTTATTCCACTCCTCTTGGGTCGTTTTCCAATGTCCGTTCAGTGTTCCTAGATGCCGTTTTCCTAAGTCTCGTTTTAACAAACCGAAAGTGCAAAAGTCCATAGGAGAAAGGTCAGGTGATTTTTCCGGTATTTCATTAAATGGGATACATTTTTATCCTGTTTCTGATTCTTTCTTTGCCAAATATGCTACAGACGTGTGACTAGAGGCTTTGTACATATGAATCTCAACTTTATTGATGTCCTTCCCAAAGAAAGCTGGAGTTTCTTCTTCAAAAATAGGTTCTAAAATATTCTGCTGATAGTAGAGTGAATTAATTTTAGCTTTACTTGAGACTTTTTTGAGTTTTAATTACATTTGTGATAAAATTCTGCAACTATCATGAATCCCCTTGGGAACTTTTTTGTACAATGACGAAGCCATTTTGTACGGTCATTTTTGTCAGTTGACCAATAGAAAATTAATCTTTTTTTTATTACAGTCACTTAAATACAACCATGCCTCATCGAGTTTTACTACAAATTTCCATTTATCAGCAGCTAGGTGTTTTTCATATAATTTTTCTACATTTTTTTTTTGTTTACGCAATATGCTTTGGCAAAAGCAGATGAATTTTAGATGTAAACATATTTTATAACTTCATATCGTTATGAATGATTTTACTTATAGTACCAGAAGACATTACCAGTTTAGATGCAATGGATTTTTGTGTCGGTGGATTTCCGTTTAGGATCAGAGACTTTGCTTTTTTGATATTTACCCGCGTTCGAACAGTCTTAAGATGCGATATTGCGGCCATTTTTTTCATTTTGACCTTCAGCTAGTTGCTTTTCCCTTTCAAATTTAATATATTAAAAATACCTCTCTTTGAAATGCAATAACCTCGATTTTTACACCGCTTTACAATTTGATACTACGAATATTTTTCCTCGGAAAGCGCATTTACGTAACCTTCAAGCCATCTATCAATTTCAGGAGCCATTTTCAAAATAAATCTTTTATTCTATAAACAATAGCAAACGATTATATTGAAAATGCCAAATCTTTATCTCAAAATGCTAACGAGAAACATAAATAGAAAATCGTTTCCATAAAGTGTGAATGACCTTCTGTATTTAAATATTTTAATAATACATTCATCAATAAGCCGCCATGATTGCAAGTTTGACGAAATCTTCATCAATCTAGGACTAAATATCACCAAGTTAGTGATATTTCGCTAGATTATTTGCTAATTTCGTCAAATGTATCACCAAGTATTACAAGGAAATGGAGTGAAGGGCATTCTTTACATACTAGAAGGTTTGCTGTTATATATAAATGAATAAAAAATTAGCAAAACATTACTTCCCATTTAGCGTCTCTTTTATCAATTGCACAACATTTTTATCAATTTGGCAATATTTTTGTCAATTTGGCAATATTTTAAAAAATCACAAGTTGGCGACATCCCACAAAATTTTTCGCCAAGTAGTTGCAGATGGACGGTGTAATGGGTTAGAGTTATTCTTATAATCGATTTCAAATTCGTCACCAAAATTTCGCCAAGCGTTATGGACGGGAAAAACATTCTTAACGTAGATTGTTATATTTTCCCAAGGTACTGATTTTTCATCAATTAGTCGTCATTTTCATTGAGTTAGCGTCATTTTTATAATTTCGCAACGTTCTTATGAATTTGGCGACATTTTTTTCAATTGTGTAACATTTAAAAAAATCGCCAAATTGATGTCAGTTGTGTATATATGGCCACGCCCAGGTTTGTTCTCTCCCATTTTTAGCATTAGAAATGTTTTATGCCTTTAGTTTCCTTGAAAATTGCAATGACGTTTATTTGCAATAAATATAAAAGAGAGGGGTTAATTTTGAAGTAAATTGCTTTATTCCTAATCAATACTAACGTAGGTGATAAAATGACCAAGAACAAATACGGAAATTGAAATAACAGTTTGGTACTGGCGTTAATTTGACCATTTCAAGCTTAAATTTCCTTTTATTTTATTTATATTGCAAAAGTTAATAACTTTTATTCTGTTTATTTTCAAATGCTGCCATTTGAACAACCCTTAGTCAAGTCTGAAAAGGATAACATTTTATTTCCTTATAGAGTATGCCTGCAAAAAAATTAAAAGTGAAATTCGCTTACGTAGCGAAAGTTACCAATAATATTTACAAAGTACATTTTACATAAAATATTATTTCGTTTAAACGGTAAGGGTAGATCCAATTTCACCAGTCAAGGAAGCTGCGCCAAATAAGGGTGTAGTGAATTTATTATGAGGAAAACAATTAACTGTGAATTATCCTCTAGACAACGTCAGTGGACTGTGTAGCAGTTCGCTATTTTGCAAGAAAATCCCCTGTGTAGCATTGTTTTAAATTTCACCAACGATAACTTAGAGCAATTGCAAAGACCTTTAAACAAACTTTGTTGCTAAAAAATGTATGGATCCAGTAATGCAGTAGCTTGGCACATGTAAACAATAAATACAATTTTAAAACAGAACGTTAATATACAAATGAAATATTTACATTATTCACAAATTTTATGGTTTAAAACCATATTATTTTTTAAGTATCGGCTCTTGGCCGACATTTGGTTCATGGGCTGACGAAGGATGGGTGACTAACACCCTCGTATTCTTAAAGTGAACTCCCTCATTTCCAAAGGTTCTCTCCCTATCCCTTGGTTTGCCATAGTTCAACAGTTTCTTCAGGTGCGGATCCATATGTATGACACATAAAAACGCAGTCTTAAGATTCCGCTTTCTTATGTTAGATACAAAATCTAAAGCAAATGATTTTTAGTGCCCACATATGTGGGATATCAGCCATTTCCCTTCATAAAAGTGGCCAACATCCGCGTGAGTGTGGGCGTCGAAAGTTCAGATTCTCTATGCTCCACGAAGAATAAAATCTATGGATGTAGGTGAAAAAGACATCTCCGCCCCTCATGACAGTTCTGTACCCTATCCGAATCTGTGACATTTCTGGAAACTATTAATCTGCCATCTCCAGCACAGTTTATTACTTTGAAGCTTTCTGTTAGTTCACAGACGCTCTAAATTTTCTGGTAACATGATATTATAACTAATAAAAATTGAGCTACTGCCGCGAAACTCGGCATGTAAATGTTATTTCAAGAGTTATACAAATGATTAAACTGTCATCGCCACTGATGTTATAGAAACCATATGAGTTCTATCACATCAGTAGAGATGTCACCGCGCATAAGAGCAACTCATCGTGTAACCTTTTAAATCACTGGTGCTATCACCACTTGAAATTGGGACTGGATTTTCTGCTTTAATACTGCAAGTCTGCTTTAATACTGCGAGTTGCCTTTGAGACGTACTTGACGTGCTATGAACAACTGCCGGATTTAGAGAGAGGTCGCATCTTAAGCCTAAGGGAAACTGGCTGGTACAACAGATGTATCATTCGCTATCTTGGACGAAGTGATATATTAGTTGCGCGGTGTTGGCTACAGTGATTCAGAGAACGCTCATGTAATTAACGCAGAGCTCATGATGCCCCAGCCATACAACTACTCCAGAGGATCCGGCACTCAGGACAGGAACCACGTTCACACCAATGGCGTCTCCATGCAGTTAGAAAGGAGGAGATAAAACTCCGATGGATAAAACGTTTGAAAATGCCATAATGCTTTGAGAATTATATCTAGATGTCACTAGTGTTTGTAAAGTAGTCGCTATTGTTAGTTGACACTATAGAAAGACGTAGTATTTAGTATATGTATTTTTAAAATTTTTTGAATTAAGTATTCCTTAATTGTGAGTATAATTAACCAGTACTTTTCATAGTTGTAGGATAGAGTACAGAATATGTGGAAGTAAAAATGAATTGGAAAGTAAAATAATTTTGAATACGTAGGAATATTTTTTATTGCTTCCGTTAATCTTTGCGTTGTATTAATAATTAATGTTTACAAAATTGACAGTTTAAATAAATATTTTAGGTCTTTCGCCATAGAAATGCATACCATACAGGACTACTTATCGTATCCCAGCGCCACCTGAATTATTGTCTCAAACGATATTGGCGTTTTCTTAATATGAAGATTTAACTCCTTACTTTTACCTCCATGGGCGTTTCTATTAACGATTCAAAGGCACTTGCCATCCACCATGCATCCTGTACCAAAGGATATCTAATTTTCGGAGACAACTGGCAGAAGTTGGGATTAGGTATTGACATTCACTTAGGAGCCTATCACTGACACCCCAACTTCTGGATTGGCTGACGGAACCATCTGAATTGTCTGACAGAACCATTTGGATTGGTGCAGATTTCGGTCTGTCTGAACAGTGCGCGATTGGAAGTATGTTGTTTTTACCGATAAATTTCGCTTCTCTCTCAGTGCTGATAACTTCTGTGGATCTGAGCAAATCTGTCGGCTCAGGACGATATTCTGCAACCGAATGTTCTGTCTATGTTGTCAAGTAGCTCAGGTTCAGTTTATCAACAACAGAACTGTCGATCTCTGTAAGACGACTTTCTCAA
Source organism: Amaurobius ferox (assembly GCA_951213105.1). Taxonomy (NCBI): domain Eukaryota; kingdom Metazoa; phylum Arthropoda; class Arachnida; order Araneae; family Amaurobiidae; genus Amaurobius; species Amaurobius ferox. The sequence goes on along the minus strand of OX578147.1, from coordinate 43,528,908 downwards.
TAATGTTTTCGAGGATTTAATATATTTCCATAGCCATCCAGATCGTCAGATCTATCACGAATAGAACACGTCCGGGACATGCTGAGACGGAGACTGCTACATTGTCAGAATACCAATGAATAAACTGACTGATTGCAACATTTGTGGCAGAATCTGTCGCATAGGGATATAAGCAACTTATTTGACGCCATGCCTCACTTATATTGGGCCAATTCTGACACAAAGTCCTCTTTTTCCTGTTTGTCCAATATTGGATCTAATAATAAGCCAATATTGGATTTCTACTAGGGTACAGTGTTTAAACACCTTGATTTATTATATGTGTTGCTAACTTATCCATTCATGGCTAGATTTAGCCATTTAGTGCTCAAAACTGGCTAATATAGTCCTAACATGGCTAAGTTTTCAACAACAGGTAATTGACATCACAGAAATCTAGTCTTTTTATGTTATCACCTCTCTAAATGTGCGGTATCAATATGTCAGAGCACCGACTGTAACCCCGAGTGCAGAAAAATCCCATACTAATTCAACCATGCTAAATCTAAATCTGAAATCCGTTCTCAATTTGCCCCTTGGATATGGCTTCTCAAAGTTAAGCGTATTTTGTTATTTTTGTGCATATAGCTTATATCTCAGGCCAAAGGCGTTGCCACAGCATAATGCAATTGCATGACCGTGGGACTAAAAGGACCACCTGCAAGATTCAGTTGCATAGGAAAGTTAATATGTTAATATTAAAAGTTAATAATAGTTCATACCAATTTAAAAATTCAGAACCATGGAGTTAGAGAAACTTGATTCCTCCTTTATCTTCAAATTCATGTTTTCAGCAATCCAATTAATGTTTATAGATATATTAGTTAGAAGTAGAGGAAGTTAGCCCATGATATGATCAGAAATTAAAAACTTGAAATCAAAAGCGTGAGGTATAAACTTGGTAAATTCGTTTGTTAGAGGGTCTCGGAAAGCGTAAATTAATTGCCTTATGTTAGGAGTTGGTATAGCATTTATGTTTTGATAGGGAGTCGCAGAAGAGATAGTATTATGGAATGGGGGTAGGTATGGATCGTATGTGTCGGAGGATATTAGAAGCGGATGGATGGATCAACGAGAGTTGATATCCGACGGTTGCTGTTTCCCATACATGGCCGCAGTATACCAGGACGGGCGTAGCATACGAAACGTGTGGACTTGCTTGTTTTATATAATTTGACATGGTGTATAGATATTCGTCGCATTTCATATATTTAAGGCCCTGACTAGCCAAGTTTCAAAAATTGTAGCGACGTGAAATTTGATATGTCGTTGTCTTTTGAGGTGTATTTAAATTCTTTTGAATGTCAACCTTATTAGGCTAGCCCGTCTGAGTCCGCCATAAAATTTTAGTCCCTTTGATGTCCATGCAAGGCAATTTTGGTGTGGTGACAGTTTATTTACAGCAATGGTGATATGAATACAATTGTAGAAAGATTTTTTAAAAAGAGTCCGATATTCAGCTTAACTGTATCCTATATGTATATAAAAGATAAATTTTTACATTCGATAAAAATAGAGTAGCTCAAACTTGGACTTTTTTCTAGACATTTAAGATACATTATCAAATAATAAAAGGGTATACTTTAAAAAAAAAGTTATTTTACTTTTGCTTGTTATGCCATGATTCTAGCCATGGGGTATATCCGACTGTTGACAACTGTTTTTCATCATAGGAGTACTTTTCATCTGTACTCAATTTTAATTTGAAATTTACCTAGTCTGTAAATGAGCTTTGCCTGTTAATATTATTGCCCGTTTAGGAGTTGGCTTAAAAAAGAAATAAAACCGATTGATATATTAACCCTGTTGTGCCCATCGTCCTAAATGTAGATGGTATACATAACTTGTTATTATATCATTACAAATGGGTACTTTAATGTATTTTAAACGCTTGATAGTTTTCACAAATTCAATATTTACATCCTTGTCGTTTAATTAATTGCATATTAATCCACATGGTTTTGGTTGTTTGGTCACCAAAGTTTGTGGTTTTGCTTTCAATTTCTTAAGTAAACAATTGCCGTATTGCATTTCAACTTGCGAATAAACCAAGTACACCTATGTACAAAACCAGGTTTATATTATTATACTAAAAAAATACGTTTAGGTAAGCATATTTAGAGAGCATTGTCATTACTTAACCGAGTGTTTTAAAAATAGGATGGTAAAATCCATTACGATAATCCTTATTTCTCTAATCAGTAGAATGATGATTTCTCTCTCTCTCACTCTCTCTCGGATGCGATATCTTACGAATAAACAGGATATTTCGAACGAAATTTGGCATAAATATTACAATCAGTGAATACTTGAAACATATTGTTTTGAAACTCAATCAAATATTCGGACGATACCACAAAGCTTCAAAAATTTTCAATTTCGGAATTTTTTTTATAAAATCATTAAAAAATCAGAACCTTAAATAATGATAAGTAAATAATTATTTTGTAATATTTCATTACAAAACGGATGATACAACTTTTAGATCGCTGTCTTGAACAGTTCTTGAAATATCGCACATTTTTCAAATAAAGTTATCAAAAAATCACATAAAATTTAAAATAATTAACTATTGTGAAATACGTTCGCTTTTTATATGCAATAATATGCGATAAATTTGTTAACATCATTATTGTGGATCTAATTCGTTCCAGTCACGAAAGAAGATACTTTTGTAGAAGTTTTGAATTCTTCGCCGATTCGCCAATAGTCATTTACATATAAAAAAGCGTCTTTTCTCCGTTTGCTTGTAATGCTTTGGAATAAATTCGGCAACTTACCGACTAATTTAGCGAAATATTTGGCGATATTTTTTTCCAGATTGACGAAAATATAGTCAAAATTTGGAAAAAGATGCCAAATTAATGAATAAAATATTTAAGTATTTTAATATATGGACTATAATGGTTGCTTCTGATGCTGTCAATTATGAAATTCCGCGAAATATAAGTTAATTGGGCACTTTAAAATAGTTTTGCATGTTGTCATCAGAAAAAACTTTGCATGTGCAATTCAATGTCACAAACATTGCGCTGTTCTTCTTGTACATAATTTTTTAAAAATTGCATCTTAGTTGGAAAGTGTTTCATATTCAATGCTTTACATATGATAGATCTTTCTTGTTATATATTCTTCCACTTAGTAGGATTTGGATATCCTGGGAAAGCCCCATTTACAAAGGGTAAGATGCCGCATATATACTAAACAAAGCAAAATTTGATCTTTAATTGTTAGTATAAGTGTAAACATATGTAATTCTACAGCTATCGTTTTCTGTCATTGTCCCAGCCGCGCGTTCACCGCCGGCATCTCAAACTTCTGCAGTATCAGCCGTTTGAGGTTTTTAATGGCCTCAAACCCACTGGGTTGGCTCCTGAGCTCAGCATAATAATACTAATACTATATTCATCCCCCTTAAAAATTCTGAGAGCCGTTTATGCTACTCAAATATTGTCTGTACTTCGTGGGGTGGGGCAAACAACATAGTTGTGTCTTTACTTGGGATCTTTGAAAACACAAGTAATTTATTAAAAGTTGAGAAAAGGGTTAGAAGTAGTCGAAATCAAATCTATATTCCATACTGCATTACGTGATATAACAATATAAAAGAGTAGATCTTTTTGACAACTGAAATATATTTCACATTGGATTGAAATATATTTCACATCCGTACAAGGAAAATATGATAGTAGCCATTGTTTGTAAGCGTCTTCGAAACTGCTTTTATTGCTGCATAGAAATCTTCAAAACCGTTTTCAACGGGTTCGAATTTTTAAATCTATACTAGAATTTTGAACAGTCGTAGCATTTGGCAAATTAGAATTCCGATTTTCAAGAATGTATTTGTTATAACACTGGGGCTGCAATTTCGGATTTTTATAAAGCTGCAAAATGATCACGTTATGGAAAAAAATCGCAATAGAGGCAACAAAATAGATGCCAGTTAAAAATTGCAGTGGAAAGCTCACAACAATATGCCAAAAATATAGGGTAGGATATACAGGATAATATGGGTGTTTAGGATACGTTCTTTACAATTTAAAAGAAAACGCACAATTGCATATTTTACCATCGTCCTATTTTTAGAACAGGCTGTATTGAATAATCTGTTAAAGTTGCATATTTTAAAAGAAGACAACAATACTCTCTTATTATTGTTTCGGGCGTGCAGAGTCTCTGGGAGCGTTTTCATGAAGTCAAAGCTAGCTTCTAACCAGGAAATAGGGGTCGCAATCCCCCTTGACCTTTCTGCAACCCTGTAAAAACAATCATTCCATCTATATAATTTCTTTTTTCATTTTAAATCTTATTTTTCAAGACTCTGATAGTGCGGCAATTTGCGCCTTTCTCTTTCTTAGATTTCATACTTTTTGGGATTGTATTTCTTTATATATATATATATATCCCATAATATGTATTAAATTCGACAGTTAGTGGCACTTCTATTACATAATTTTTTTCATCCCTATCATATTTCACTCCTGATTTACTCCTGATTTACGTAATCACAATTTACTTTGACTCATATCAAGTCAACAACCCAACTGAACGATGATGACCTTATATACTCTCTGTGAAAAGTTCTGGAAAAGCATGTACCTCTTGAAATTCTTAACCAATCTACAAAATTTGAGAAGTTTTCAGAGATCGCCAACGTTGGCGATATTTTAAAAAAATTCGTTACAAACAATACCAAATTTGTTGCAAAGGTACTGAAAATTATAATAATTGTTTCTTGTAAGGTATTCGTAACAATATAGGGTAACTTGTATTACATACTTCTATTTCATCCCACTCATATTTCTCGTATCTTGCACCCTAAGATGTTTCACCTAAAAATACTCACATTTTAATACATAAAAACTCCTTCTTCTAATGTAGCCTTTGAAAACAATTAAAAAGTGTTCAATATCTTCTTTATAGCTAAACATTTCCATTTCTTTTAATATCACCAATTTTTTTGAAATTCTTTTGCATTTTAAGGGTGTGGTTAAGAAAGGTATTAATAGAAAAGTTATTAACTTTAAATGGAGCATGATTGTAAGAGAGATAATCATAATAAAGAGAGATAATAACTTTATGTAAATCTTTAATATCAATGTTAAATAGATCTTTAAAATCAAAGCTATGGAAACCAAGCATATGTGGAAGCTTGCTAAGGTGATTAACTAAGTCAAAACTATTATTCAAAATGGAATATCCTGAAGATCGTCAGCATATCTCGAAGCATAGTCAGCTGATTCATATGTTCGAAGCATAGCTAGTTGATCTTTAAAAGTGATTTTGCGTCCAAGCCTGGAATTTAAACAATATTGTGAAAGATATACAGCATGAGAACATAACAAGAAAGATCAATCATGCATAAAGCATTGATAATAAAACACTTTCCAACAAAATTGCAATTTTTTAAACATCTCTAAAATGCGATGATATTCAGCGGTGATATTTTTTTAATAAAGGAATATCATGCTTGACGTTTTTCTAAAATTTGTATTTGTTCTTTTCTTGTAATATTTAAAATTCGTAAGCGTTTAAATTTATTGTGTAATTTCAGTGTATATTTCTTGTATTATTTAGTAAATTCATTTATCATTTTATATTTTATGCAAATTTGATTTAAAATGGTCTCTATATATATAAACATTCCATGCTTTTACTCTCATGTAGCCACTGATGAAGGGCGTATGTACGCCCGAAAGTGCTCTGGCTGTTTTTAACAACTTTTGTACGTCTTCTAGGATGTTAAATAAAAGACCTTTCGTTTTTTAAAAACGTTTTGTTCTTGGTTTTGTCTATTGTATGCAGACGTGGTGCCAATCTTGATTAATTTATTTTACTTCAACATTTAAAACTTCATCGACTTTATTCAAATGACGTCACCGAAATATGAATCGCCTGGCTCTCCATGTAAAAGGAGTGAATATTTCATTCATACATTTTTATTCCAGACTCTATAGTTAAACAATTTTGCATGAAAAAAAAATTCAGTAATTCTTATACAACTCGTCTTACAATCACGTGTTTACATTCTGCATCCATTAAAATTAGGCTTCGTTATGGAAATAATCAAAGTTTGATTACCATTTAAACTAAAAATCATTGTAATTGCTTTGTCGCAGAATATAGATGCACAGAAAATACGCAACAATAAATAGGTTTTAGGACGGATTCAACAGTAAATGCAAATTAAAAAGAACTTTAAAATCACGATTTTGACACAAGATGATGCCATATTTTATTTTGAACTGAGTCGCGTGATCTCGTCATATAACATGGGTGTAATTAAATCCCAACTGAATTTTAACTTAAATTAAAGCATTTTCCGCAATATCATTAAAAGTCATTTTCTTCGAAACAAACGAATGCGTACTTATCAACGAGATAGTACAAAATGTGACAGAAAAATCATTTTGGCGGCCATACGACATCATTATCCCTTACGATATCTAAAACACTACTATGATGCTCTTCACTGCAAAGTCAAAAACGCATTTTACACTGATTTTGGCAACATCGATATAATATAAATTCTGTTGACAACGTATATGTTGATATCGTCATCTACGTATCTCTCTAAGTACTTGTGTTTCGCATTTGAAACATAAAAGATATTGTGTTCACGGGACCTTCATTTCATAAGTAATGTTTTCCTTTCTTTGATTTTTCACTCCATCTGTATCCCTTTGAATGTGCTCGTTGCTTCTGTTTTCAGTCCTCGTTTATGTCTTTTGCTTGCCAGTCTCTCGGAGATTATGCTTCAAGAAGGTATCGGCTCCGGGAGTATTACCTTGGTGTAATAACTGGCTATAACCGGGAACAAGGGGTTACAATCCCTCTTGGCCATTTAATATTTTACCTGTTGGCACTTTTCTATCTTGTTCTTTTGACATTATTACATATGTATATATATATATATATATATATATATATATATATATATATATACAGAGTGTCCCCAAAACATTGACCTCCGCTTTTACTCCTTAAATTTTGATCTTAGATATATAAATTACAAAGTTGCTTAAAAAACGTAAAAGGTAAGAATTTTATGAAATCGATTAAAATTTTCAAAGGAATTAAATTTTAAGATATACAAAATTTAAATTTTTATACTGCCCCGTATAAAAATATTTCTTATGAGTAAAATGTGCCCCATACTCTAATAAGGTGTTTTACAGAATTTCAGCATTTTATCATAAAAAGTCCCAGAGATATGAAAGAAAAAAATGCTGACTTAAACCACTTTCGATGTATCGACATGGGTTCTCAGAGGGTAAAATTCATGTCGGCAGATCGCGTTTCAGGGGTCATACGCAAATTAAGAAAGACAACACTTATTAGTAAATAAGTAATAATTTTGCTATTTATTGGTACAAAAGTATATACACTGTGTAGAAATAATTACTTTACACAAAGATTACAAAGCTTGTTCTGAATATTTTCCATCTACGCCAATCAGAGCTGCCTTCACCTGATAACACTTCTGTGCACTCGATCAAGTTCTTGTTCGATGATGTCACGACAACCATCTTAAATGCGTTGTTGCAATTCTGCTTTATTTAAGAAAGGTGACAGATAAACAGTTGTGCTTATGCTTAAACGAACCCACAAATAAAAATCCATAGGCGTTAAATTAAGCGATCTAAGGGGAAATCTGCCTGGCCCATGCAAGCCAGTTCAAATGTACAAGTGAAATATGCAATACAAGTGAAATGTGTCAATACAAGTGAAATGTGTCAATACAAGTGAAATTAGGAAATAATTAATGGAAATATAATAATTAATTATTATTTGGACTTGATCATAATTATATCAACAGTGCTGCAAGTAGTAAGTAGTTAATTCGAAATATATTTAAAATTGCTAAAGTTACAATATATTTAAAATGATTAAAAAACTGTATGAGCCAACGCTTTATGATTCCAATTATGGCTTCGGACGAGATTGGATATTAAGTGATTAATCTCATTAAAACTGTCACAGATAATTAAATTTTCCGTAGAGTCTTCAGAATGATGTGGCGTTCTGCACTTTCTGCGTTTTGTAAAATCAATATGATTTGATGAAAATAGGTGATACTTCTAATTTATACGAAACTTCATAATTGCACGTAATTTAATTGTCACTTATTTAAAGCTCTACTGCACAAAAGCATTAGCATTTTAATAATAGTCCTCGAATTTATAATTAATTTCGAAAGGCTTTAATTGTCAGAACACTTTGTTTTGAACTTTCTGCCACATATGTTGTTTACTTGTTTTGGCAACAGTTTTTGCATGCGATTATCAAAATAGCAATGTTTACACTCTCATAGTAAAGAGAAAATATTGTTTTCACAAAATTTTTCGATTTCGTGATTTTAATGCCAATATATGTTTCAGGAATGCCAATATATGTTTGTCTTGAACACGTTTTGACTATTTTTAGAGTGATGTCCGTCTGCCTGCCTATCGCCCGCTTGTCTGGGGTCGATTATTTTTGCACACGATAACTGTCACAAATATTAATGGATTTTCACAAAATTTTTCACCCGAATATGTTACCGAAGAATCTAGAACTAAATAGAATATCTTTGAAATTCGAAATAAAACTTCGAAAACCATTCGACATTTTATATTTTCTTAACATGGCAACAAAGCTTGACATAATTATGCTGAAAATGGGTTATCTGCTGGTCAATGATCACGGAATTTAACAGTTTCAATTATTGTAGTGACAAATAGTCGCGAAACAATTTGTGTGCTCGAAATACCATTAACCCCTTTCGGGGATGAAGTTACCCCTCGAGGGGGTACATTGTCAAACTTTGCATCAATCGAAAAGATTTCATAAATGTTGAAAATGAAGGGTAACTTCTTGAAATTGTGATAGTTTGAACCAACGATGCCGATTTTTAAAATAAATTCTTGCAAAATTTGCGACAATAAATAAATAAATAAATAAAATAAAAATAAAAAATAAGTGGAACGTGGCCTTCTCATACCAGAATCCATTTCTAGTAGCTTTATCTTTTTTTCAACTTTTACAAGAAATGTTTTGAAAAATCTGTATGGAAGACTATTATGACGTGTTACCTTCGACATTAAAGGACTTGAAAAATCTTTCAATTGATACCATACTTCACAATGTACCCCGGGGCAGGGGGTAAACTTGCCCCTGAGAAATCTAATGATTTCACGAACAATAAAATTGTGTCGCGGCTATCTTTCACAACAATGATTGAAATTATTTAGTATCATGATCATAGAGCTATAAATAAAACCTTTTTCGCTTAATTATGGCAAATTTTGTCCTATGCAGCCTTTTTAAAATATGTACAGGGTGTCCCAAAAAGAGTGTTCTTTACCTGTTGGAGATAAGTGGGCAATGTAAATAGCAAAAATGTTGAAAGTAAGGTAGGAAATAGGACTATGTTAATGAAATAATCCCCCCATTAATTTTCAAAAAGTTACACTTTTTAAATTTTTATACGACCCCCTTAGACAAATTGTGTCAATTGGAAAATTTTTATTTTTAATGCAACACGATCATTAAAAAAACAGCATATCTGTATCTGTAAAATTGAGCGAAGTATATTTAATTGAAAATGGAACATAGTGAATGGGGACCTATATCAAATTAGAAATGTGAATTTGTTAAATATCACAAACAGATAAAACTGGATGATAATACATAGTATACCCAACTACGTAGTGAGTACCACTGCTTTATATGATCTCTGTCTGTGCAATGCTTTATTTAGATGCATTTGTGACACAATTTTTTGACACATATTAACGTATTTTTGATCTAAAGAATTTTCATCGTCAATTTGTTTATGATCCTCATATTCACTAATGAAACAGCCTTTCACATGGTACGGAAAATTGGCATGTCAGATTTTTTCCTTTATCATAATTCAATTGATTTTAACGATATAGATATGCTGTTTTTTTAATGATCTTGGTGCATTAAAAATAAAAATTTTCTGATTGACCAAATTTTTTTAAGGGGGTCGTATAAAAATTTAAAAAGTGTAAATTTTGAAAAATGAATGGGAGGACTATTTCATTAATGTAGTCTTATTTTCTACCTTACTTTCAACATTTTTGCATTTTACATTGTCTACTTACCTTCAACAGGTAAAGAGTTAAATAGCCTTTCAACCTTTTTTGGGCACCCTGTATATAATTTCGAACACATTTTAAAGTTTCCGCTTGAATTAAAAAAAAATTCCATCTAGTTCTAGTTTTTCTTATAACAAAGGCGGATATAAAATTTGTTGAAAATGCATTAATATTTGTGGCCTCTATCGTGCACTCAAGGAATTGACCAGAGACATCCAGACAGACATCACTTCAAAAATACTTAAAACCTGTTCAGGAGGTATTAAAACATACATTGATCGCAAAATCTCGAATTCGAAAATTTTCGTGAAAACAACACTGTCTCTATACTGTATCACAAGCAACTTAAAAATGGATTAAGGTATGAGAAAGTTGAGTCAAACTCCATTTAATTTTTATTTACATGTGACACAAACAATGAAAAAGCATCACAGAGCTTCTTCTGGTATAACATAAATGTTATACCAGGATATCATCTTCTTAGCTACTGATACTAATATTTATGACATTAAAATGTGAACAAGAAAGATCAATGATGCACAAAGCATTGATTATGAAACACTTTCCAACTGAAATGCAATTTTATTTAAACATCTCTAAAATATGATACATTCAGTGCTGATATATTTTAAATTATCACAATGCTTCAGTAATTTATTATATTTGAAAACTTTAAACTTCATGGAAAGAAATGAACTTTATTCAAATGACGTCATCTGAATAAAAATCGTCTGGGTCTCTATGTAAAAGCAATGAATATTTTATTCATGCCACTTATATTCCAGACTACAGAGATAAATAATTTTGAGTGAAAAAAAATTCATCAATTCTTATACAACTCATCTGACAATCACTTGTTTACATTCTGCATCCATTAAAATTAGGCCTCGTTGTAGAAATAATCAAAGTCTGAAGATCATGCAAACTAAAAAATATTGTAATTGCGTTTGCACAGAATATAGATGCACACATAATACGAAAAAATAAAGCGGTTTTAGGATGGATGCAACGCTAAATATAAATTTAAAAGAACCTTAAAGATCATAATTTTTACACTGGGAAAAAAAAAATGGATGCCATATTTTATTTTGAAGTGGGCCACATGAACATATTTCGCTGAAATATTTTTTATATTATTTATGGGCTAATTTGAATATTTCCTAAAATTTTCGAAGCGATTTGTGAATTTTAAATTCGCTCAAAAAATGTTTGAAAAATTAGGTGCCGTAGGGTTTAATGTGTTTCATTTTTTCAACCCGGGTTCAATCCAAAACTAACTGGGTGATATTATTCATTTACATTCCCATATGTCCCACACACCGTCTCAACAACATACTAAGATTTTATTTTAATAAAATTTTTTACGGCAGTTGTCGAATAGATAGCATACGAATAGACAGACAGACAGAATGTCCAACGTTATAAACACTTTTCAACTATGTTGGAAAGTGACAAAAACAAATTAAATCTTTAGTGTCCTATTTCAATCTCTAGTTTACGGCTTAGGAATAAAAGTAAAATGTTCTTGTACAAAATAAAGAGCAAAAGGCGTTATCATATCCGAAGAACTTATCAAGCTGACAAAGTAGGAGGAAAGTTTTTTGCCTCGATCAACTTCGTAAAAGTTGTGAGAAGGCTGTCTTGAGGGACAAGACAGGATGCGATGTTCGGTGCAGTCTGTCAAGAGAGGGTGTGAGGTGTATAAGATAAAATGGAATATAATTTTGTATTTTTTTTTACTCGCTGGCAATAACATAGAATAAATCTATGAGAATATCTAGATTATTTGCTTTATCAGTACGGACAGCAGCGCAGCTTTATTTATTATTCAAAACTGCCGAAATCTGTTTATTATGCTTTATTGGCTGTACTTCTATTCATAGAATAACCACAGTTGGCACTGTACAAATAATTGTTAGTTTCAGGGAGAACTAAAGTTGTGTTGTGCGTTGATTCACAGCACTCGCCTAATTGTTCTGCACTAAATAGGATTCTATGCAATTTTATTTATCTAAAATTTATCTAAAAGTTTACTGCAGAACATAAATTTAATTTTTTAACAAAAAAAGGCCTTTAAATTTTTCATTTTAGAAAAATAATGATTATATTTATCATTTTGAAGTACAATGATTTTATGATAATCCCTAATTTTAATATTGCAAACAATAAGTTATTAATTTATTAAAACACTACAGGAATTCAATTACGTTTAAAAGTCAGTCAAAGACGTGCTCTGGTAAGTGTTAACAATTACTCGTGTCATACTGACACACGGCACCAATTGTCAAACCGGTATTTCGGTTGACACGGCGGACCATCGAAAATAAATACGCTTCTAAAAAACATGAAAATCCGCCCAACTTTCTCAAACAGCCGTGAACTCAAATTCTCTATCCTTTCCGCACGGGATACTTTGATACAAATTTCATCAACTCAGGTACCGAAATGCTCTCGTCCTGGAGAAAACTCCTGAGAGGACCTGTCACAATTACAAAATGCAAATAACACTATACAACAAAACCCTTACCTTGTAAGATCCTCATCGTCAGCTAAAAACACATATAAAAATAAAATTCAATAAGACAGAAATTACTCTAATTAACCACAGAGGTTTTTAAGTTTAAATTATTATTCTTTATTTAAGTATTAGAATTTAGTATGGAGTTATCAATTTATTAATCACAGTTACTGATTCCATATCAGAATATCTATCACTGGACACAGGACTCAAATTAATAACTTAAACAGCCACATGTTCATTGCCGAAATAATAAATCATTAAAATAATATAATAATTCCGGCATGGCAATATTTACATTTTAATTAACATAATATGGTATAGTCTCGGAACAGGGAGCGAACACACTCAAAGGAATAACTTTAGATAATGAATTTATAATAGCATGATATAAAAAAAAAATCTGATGTGGGCAACACATGACTTTCCTTATATAATGCAATGAATTTACTACTTTTACAGTTAAAAAAATTTTTATTCTTATAGTAGATACTTATATTCTTTCCAAGATATTGAATTTTCTTCAATTAGTAGTCATTTTCATTGATTTATCGTCATTTTTATCATTTTGGCGAGATTTTTGTTAATTTGGCAACAATTAAAAATGTCGCCAAGTTGGCGAAATTCCGCCAAATTCGTCGCCAAAATCTCACCAAGCGTTATGAACGGAGAAATAAGTTATCCTTACAGCAGATAAATAACTATTGGCGTTCAAATACTAAAGTATTACAGTATTACTCAACGTATCTTTTTTCATGAATGGAACGAGCTAGATCCACGAGAATGATGTCACTCAATTTATCGCATGGTATTACATATGAAATGTGAACATGTTTCTCAAAAGGAATTTTTTTCTTATTTTATATTACTTTTTGATAATTTTTTTGAAAAATGTGCAATATCTCGGGAACGGTTCATGTTAGCGTTCTAAAATTTATGTAAATCGTTTTCTAATGAAAAATTACATAAGAAATGTCTATTTGCGTAACTTTATTAGCAGTTTTGATTTTTTGACGATTTTTTCAAAATTTCACTCGAAAATTTAGGAGGGTTCTGAACATTCGATTGCGTATAAAAACAATAGACTTCCAGTGTTTACGGATTGTGATTTTTGTACCAAATTTCGTTCCAATCGGTCCCTTCGTTCGTCAGTTATAGTCTCCACAGACTCACTGATACACACACACACACACACACACACATACTTTCACACACACACAAACACACACACAGACATCCCTTCAAGAATGTTTGATTCGTGATCAGGGATGCTTGAAACATGCTCTCCCGTCGAGAACTCGAATTCGAATTTTCGAACCCGTCACAATACTTTCCTTATACATTATGTATATAAGGAAAGTAATTAGCATTTTCTCATTTTATGCAGGTAGTCAAACCATTACTCTTAAGTATATGCTGAATTTTATGGTAGCGCTTCCGAAGATTTGATGATCAATCGAAGAGCAAACACAACTCGCTTACCTCCGGAACACGTAGTAATTACGATGAATCGTTGCACAAACCTCCGCCGCATTACCCTCGGCAAAAGCCGTCCAAGCTAAAGACCGGCACACCAAATGCAGGTTGACTGTATAGGCCCGGCCAGGGCCAGGCATCATACTGCGCTTCAATTCACCAACATACAGACCCAGCAGAAGGACCTCGGGCCAGCGTCCGTTCGTCGTCGACGTCGTCGTTTTCGCGGAGTATGGAAGTAAGTCAGCGACGATGACCAACACCTAACCCAGCAGGTCAGCAGGATCCTTCTTCGTTGTCCTCGGCTACATTTCCCCATACCCACAGAAGCAGGGATCGACATGATGTCAGACCCCCGTTTTCACCGTGAGCAACGTAAAGCACGGTCCCGACCGACCTGGAGTTGTCGGCAGTCAGACAGGGAAATGCGCCACTAGCTCTCCAAAAAACCCCTTTTTATACGTAAAAAGCCATTTCGGGTCCAGAATGCACACTCGGACCTCCAAGAAGACTACACCAGATTTTAGCCAATCAGAATCTTATTTGACTTTGAAGTAATTACCAGGGACGAGTCTGCTACCCACACCGCAGGGTCCCAAATATTCACCAACAGTCAATTTCGTAGCCGAACAAATGTATTGAAAATGAAATCTTGCACTTAATTGCGTCACTCCAAACACATGCTTCTGGTAGGTCGGACGGTCTGGGTCTCAACAACAACAACCCCAAACACATGCAGAGAGCCATCAACTTCTACATAAGACTTCCGTTTTTGCCTGCGAAACATGACCCTGAAATTAACGGTCTAAATTCCTCGAGTGCGATCGTCTGAAAGAAATACTTTTTAAATACAAATGGCCACATGTTTCTGATTGAATATAAAGATGCATTTAAAATATTAGATATATATATATATATATATATATATATATATATATATATATATATATATATATATATATATATACATGTATTAGACAGGCGACTGTTCCAGGGCAGAATTAAATCAATATAAATATGCATAAAAGTATAAAGATTAATATATAATGCAGATTTTATAACTTACACAAAATTGACGAGAGATTAAGAAATCTCGTCACGACACTCGCTAACTGTTTGAAGTTAGCTAGAACTTTTAGTTTTGACTCCGATTTCATCTGAAAACTCCGATGAAAAAACTTCAAGTCAAAATGTTGAAATATTTTACTAACTTTGCTTGGTATATAAAGTAAGCTTATACAATATATCTTACGAGTTTTCTGATTCAACTTAACCTAGAAACTTGCCTGGTGGCATATAAATATGCATGTTTCCATTTATTCAGTTCAAACCTCATAAATCAAGAACTTACTCTCTAGAAACCCCACGTTCATTTAACCTTCTAAACGTTTTAAACAGAATAAATTATCTCCTAGTTTTGCACTAATATTTCAGTAGGGAGTGAGTAACCAGATTGAGCTGTGATTTTAAATATTACAGATTTCCTACCCATTGGAAAACCTAGGTCAAAATACTAAAATATTGAAATTATAGCCATTATAATTCCAATTTCAAAATCCAATTATATGTACTCTCTGGGCTCAGAGAGTTACACATATTTGCTTATTTTTAATAGCTAGCACTTCTTGCGTTTGAGGTGTAAGACTTACAAACTTACGATATCTGATGTGGGCAGCACATAACTTTCCCTGCCGACTCATATTCATGGTCTCTTCATTTTTTTCATAATTCAGTAAATTGAGTTTAATTGTACAAAATAACACTAAATTTGCATTTCTAATTCATTTTTGTATTTTTATGGTAATTGGACATTTTACCGAAATCGGCGTAACAAAGATGCAAAATATCTCAAATATCTTGAGAACGGTTAGTACTAAAGTATAATGGAGTGTGTTGTGATTCTTTCCCTCGTTAAAAATGGCGTATAAAACAAGAAATTAATTGATACATTTGAGCATCCACTACATAGTTTTTTTTAGATTTTGGCGATTTTAGCGGGCCATTTCGTAAAAAAAAGGCAGATTGTTCTTTTTCGAATCCTACTAAAATCTAATCAGCACCAGAGTAACCCACAAGTAACTTATCTACTAAATTTTGTGAAATTTGGTTAATTAGTATTTTAGCTAGGGTGGATAAATGAAATTTTTGCGGGCCATTTCCTTAGAAAAGGCAGATTGTTCTTTTCCGAATCGTACCAAAATCTAATCAGTACCAGAGTATCCTACAAGTAACGTATCTACCGAATTTTGGGAAATTTGGTCAATTAGTATTTTAGCTAGAGTGGATACATGAAATTTTTACGGGCCATTTGGAAAAAAGGCGGGTTCTGTTTTCACGAATCCCACCAAAAACTAATCAGCATCAGGGTCTCACCCAAGTGACTTACCTACCAAATTTTATGAAATTTGGTCCATTAGTTTTTTAGTTAGAGTGGATACATAGATTGCCCAGACACTTTGGAGTTTACTTTTAAAGTCCATATTTTATAGTTTATATATATTTCGAGTGAAAGTTAGAAAAATGAAGACACAATCTCTCAGAGAACTACATTTTCAAATTTTTCGAAAAAAAAACCCTTCAAAATAATAAAATATTTAAATTATCATTATGAATTCAAAATCTTTATCATATTTCCGACAAAACAAGAAAAATATTTATATTTTAACACATTACAACACAGTTGTAAAGTGCTAATCACTTTGTTCATTCTGTCTGTCTGTTTGTCTGTCTATATGTATGTCTGTCTGTATGTATATCTGTCTGTATGTATATCTGTCTGTCCGTTCGCAAGATAACTGCCGTAATAATGACTTTATCAAAATGTAATTTTAGTATGTTGTTTGGCACATTTGGGAATGTAAATGAGTAACATCACCCAATCTGTGTTAGATTGATCCCTGGTTGAAAAAATGAAATGCATTAAATCCTATGGGACATATTTTTCAACCATTTTATAAGCGAATTTAAAATTCACAAATTGCTTTGAAAGTTTTACGAAATATTCAAATTATCCCATAAAATATATAAAAAAATGAAGCAAAGTATGTTCGATAGTTTTTTAAATAAAATTAAAATAATAATTACACCCATATTATATGAAAACATCCCGTGACCCACTACAAAATAAAGTATGTCATCCATCTTTTTTCCCAGTGTAAAAATCATGATTTTTAAAGTTTTTTTTAATTTATATTTAGTGTTGCATCCGTTCTAAAATTATACGATTTATGAGTAGTTTCTGTGCATCTATATTCTGCGGAAAACGCAATTACAATATCTTTTAGTTTAAATGATCATCAAAATTTGATTATTTCCGCGACAGAGCCTAATTTTAACGTATGAAAAATGTAAACACATCAAGCTGTAAGATGAGTTGTATAAGGATTGCTGAATTTTTTAAACCAAAATTATTTAGCTCTGGAGTCTGGAATATTGCTGATATGAAGGGAATATTAATTGATTTTATATAGAGAAGCAGACGATTTTATAGCATTGCCTTTTTCGATGAAATTTTAAGCATGGATTAGGAAAAGTAGTTTTACCTCCATAGTTTTAAGTTTTTAAGTAAAATACATTATTATAGTATTGTGATAATTATTAAAATATCACCGCTGAATGGAATAAAAGTGTATGAATGAAATATTAACAGCTTTTACATAGAGAGCTAGGCGATTTATATTTCGATGACATCATTTGAATAAAGTTCATTTTTTTCGATGAAGTTTGAAGTTTTCAAATATAGTAAATTCTTGCAGTACTGTCATAATTTAAAATATATTAGCGCTGAATGCATCGCATTTTAGAGGTGTATAAATAAAATTGCATTTCAGTTGAAAAGTATTTTATAATCAATGCTTTACGCATGGTTGATCTTTTTTGGCTGGGGTGTATAAGCGTCTAAAGTGTTTACATTTTTCCCAATAATCCGTTTTTCCGCCCGAGAAATCCCAGTCATGGATGTCATTCACATCAAAATCATATAATACTTAGTTTCTTTCATTATTTAGAAACATCATAAACCATATTCTAGGCTCATTTGAATTAATAATTACTGTTCTTGAAACGTGCAAAGAAAAAAAACCTCAATTTTTAAATCCAGTGGAAAAAATCATTTATGAAGGCAATTACTTCCAAATAATCCTCAAAATAATTTCGTGTTCAGTATCTTTTATTTCAATAATTGAGGTAGATCCAAGGGAAAAAAAACTGAAACAGAACGGAAAAGATCACAAAAGACGTTTATAATTAACTTTGATAATATATAATGGAAGGATAAATTTAATATGACAGTAATAACGGATAAAATTGCACATGGTAGTTTTTGATACAGAGAGATTATTATTATATCTCAAAGAAACATACTTTATTACACATAATCTTTTATTTACTCGTTTTCTCTCATAGCATATGCTCTTCTACATTCAGTGCTCCTGTAGGATGCATAATTAAAGCTGTACTGTAGAATGTAAAACGTATAATATTTATATATTAAAGAAATCTGATGTGGGCAGCACATGACTTTCCTTATATAATGCAATGAATTTACTTCTTTCACAAAAAATGATGTGTAAGATCCACGACAGTGTTTATAACTTTGAATTTTATCATTGGCACTTTTCCGGAGTACAACATGTAAAACTATTTCGCATCCAATTAACTTGTATTTCATGCAACACTAAATTAACAATTATCAATACTGATAGCATCCCCGATAAGCAATATAATCTATATACAGAAGGTCGTTCTACTTTGATAATGAAACGATTTTGAAAATTAATTTTGATGCATAAAGGCCAATTTCTTGCGGCGATTTGCTTCTATCTGATAGCGTTGATTCTTGACTATAGCTCTAGCTCGGATTTTCCAGGAAAGTAGACTTTTTTTAGCATCGTCATGTCAATTTTATGCGACTCCTCTTGGGTCGTTTTCCAAAGTCCGTTCAGTGTTCCCAGTTGCCGTTTTCCTAAGTCTCGTTTTAACAAACCGAAAGTGCAAAAGTCCATAGGAGAAAGGTCAGGTGATTTTTCCGGTATTTCATTAAATGGGATACATTTTTATCCTGTTTCTGATTCTTTCTTTGACAAATATGCTACAGACGTGTGACTAGAGGCTTTGTACATATGAATCTCAACTTTATTGATGTCCTTCCCATATAAAGCTGGAGTTTCTTCTTCAAAAATTGGTTCTAAAATATTCTGCTGATAGTAGAGTGAATTAATTTTAGCTTTACTTGAGACTTTTTTGAGTTTTAATTACATTTGTGATAAAATTCTGCAACTATCATGAATCCCCTTGGGAACTTTTTTGTACAATGACGAAGCCATTTTGTACGGTCATTTTTGTCAGTTGAGCAATAGAAAATCGATCTTTTTTTTATTACAGTCACTTAAATACAACCATGCCTCATCGAGTGTTACTACAAATTTCCATTTATCAGCAGCTAGGTGTTTTTCATATAATTTTTCTACATTTTTTTTTTGTTTACGCAATATGCTTTGGCAAAAGCAGATGAACTTTAGATGTAAACATATTTTATAACTTCATATCGTTATGAATGATTTTACTTACAGTACCAGAAGACATTCCCAGTTTCGATGCAATGGATTTTTGTGTCGGTGGATTTTCGTTTAGGATCAGAGACTTTGCTTTCTTGATATTTACCCGCGTTCGAACAGTCTTAAGATGCGATTTAGCGGCCATTTTTTCATTTTGACCTTCAGCTAGTTGCTTTTCCCTTTCAAATTTAATATATTAAAAATACCTCTGTTTGAAATGCAATAACCTCGATTTTTACACCGCTTTACAATTTGATACTACGAATATTTTTCCTCGGAAAGCGCATTTACGTAACCTTCAAGCCATCTATCAATTTCAGGAGCCATTTTCAAAATAAATCTTTTATTCTATAAACAATAGCAAACGATTATATTGAAAATGCCAAATCTTTATCTCAAAATGCTAACGAGAAACATAAATAGAAAATCGTTTCCATAAAGTGTGAATGACCTTCTGTATTTAAATATTTTAATAATACATTCATCAATAAGCCGTCATGATTGCAATTTTGACGAAATCTTCATCAATCTAGGACTAAATATCACCAAGTTAGTGATATTTCGCTAGATTATTTGCTAATTTCGTAAAATGTATCACCAAGTATTACAAGGAAATGGAGTGAAGGGCATTCTTTACATACTAGAAGGTTTGCTGTTATATATAAATGAATTAAAAATTTGCAAAACATTACTTCCCATTTAGCGTCTCTTTTATCAATTGCACAACATTTTTATCAATTTGGCAATATTTTTGTCAATTTGGCAATATTTTAAAATTTCACAAGTTGGCGACATCCCACAAAATTTTTCGTAAAGTAGTTGCAGATGGACGGTGTAATGGGTTAGAGTTATTCTTATAATCGATTTCAAATTCGTCACCAAAATTTCGCCAAGCGTTATGGACGGGAAAAACATTCTTAACTTAGATTGTTATATTTTCCCAAGGTACTGATTTTCATCAATTAGTCGTCATTTTCATTGAGTTAGTGTCATTTTTATAATTTCGCAACGTTCTTATGAATTTAGCGACATTTTTGTCAATTGTGTAACATTTAAAAAAATCGCCAAATTGATATCAGTTGTGTATATATGGCCACGCCCAGGTTTGTTCTCTCCCATTTTTAGCAATAGAAATGTTTTATGCCTATAGTTTCCTTGAAAATTGTAATGACGTTTATTTGCAATAAATATAAAAGAGAGGGGTTAATTTTGAAGTAAATTGCTTTATTCCAAATCAATACTAACGTAGGTGATAAAATGACCAAGAGCAAATAAGGAAATTGAAATAACAGTTTGGTACTGGCGTTAATTTGACCATTTCAAGCTTAAATTTACTTTTATTTTGTTTATATTGCAAAAGTTATTAACTTTTATTCTATTTATTTTCAAATGCTGCCATTTGAACAACCCTTAGTCAAGTCTGAAAAGGATAACATTTTATTTCCTTATAGAGTATGACTGCAAAACAATTAAAAGTGAAATTCGCTTACGTAGCGATATCTACCAATAATATTTAGAAAGTACATTTTACATAAAATATTATTTCGTTTAATCGGTTGTGGCACGTCGGAATTTACCAGTCAAGAAAGCTGCGCCAAATAAGGGTGTAGTGAATTTATTATAAGTAAAACAATTAACTGTGAATTATCCTCTAGACAACGTCAGTGGACTGTTGTTGTTGAGACCCAGACCGTCCGACCTACCAGAAAGGTGTAAGGTAACTGTTTGGACGGCCGGGAAGTGCCACCCAATTTAGACCGGAACCCAGTGGGGGAGGCATCCACAGGGACCGTACCCTCCTTCCCCTACCACCAACCTCTCGGAAGGACTTACGGACCCACATGTTTAACGTGATCGTACTCCGCGTGAACACGGCGGCAGTTTTGGCAGCAGCTGGAATCGAACCCGGGCCTACCGAGTGCAACTCCAGCGCGCTAACCAATGGGCTACCGCGCCCAACGTCAGTGGACTGTGTAGCAGTTCGCTATTTTCAGTGTTCATAATTCTAACGTCAGTGGACTGTGTAGCAGTTCGCTATTTTGCAAGAAAATCCCCTGTGTAGCATTGTTTTAAATTTCACCAACGATAACATAGAGCACTTGCAAAGACCTTTAAATAAACTTTGTTGCTAAAAATGTATGGATCCAGTAACGCAGTAGCTTGGCACATGTAAACAATAAATGCAATTTTAAAATAGAACGTTAATATACAAATGAAATATTTACATTATTCACAAATTTTATGGTTTAAAACCATATTAATTTTTAAGTATCGGCTCTTGGCCGACATTTGGTTCGTGGGCTTCCGAAGGATGGGCGACTAGCACTCTCGTATTCTTAAATTGAACTCCCTCTTTTCCAAAGTTTGTCTCCCTTTCCCTTGGTTTTCCATAGGTCACCAGTTTCTTCAGATGCGGCTCCATATGTATGACACATAAAAACGCAGTCTTAAGATTCCGTTTTCTTATGTTAGATACAAAATTTAAAGCAACTCATTTTAGTGCCCACATATGTGGGATATCAGCCATTTCCCTTCTTCATAAAACTGGCCAACACCCGCGTGAGTGTGGGCGTCGAAAGTTCAGATTCTCTATGCTCCACGAAGAATAAAAGCTATGGATGTAGGTGAAAAAGACATCTCCGCCCCTCATGACAGTTCTGTATCCTATCCGAATCTGTGTCATTTACGGAAACTATTAATCTGCCATCTCCAGCACAGTTTATTACTTTGAAGCTTTCTGTTAGTTCACAGAGGCTCTAAATTTTCTGGTAACATGATATTACAACTAACAAAAATTGAGCTACTGCCGCGAAACTCGGCATGTAAATGTTATTTTAAGAGTTGTACAAATGATTAAACCGTCATCGCCATTGATGTTTTAGAAACCATATGAGTTCTATCACATCAGTAGCGATCCGGCCGTCCAAATAGTTGCTCAAGTCCACTGGATGAGTCGGACGGTCTGGGTTTTCAACATCAGTAGCGATGTCACCGCACTTAAGAGCAACCCATCGTGTAACCTTTTAAATCACTGGTACTCTCACCACTTGAAATCGGGACTGGATTTTCTGCTTTAATACTGCAAGTCTGCTTTAATACTGCGAGTTGCCTTGAGACGTACTTGACGTGCTATGAACAACTGCCGGATTTAGAGAGAGGTCGCATCTTAAGCCTAAGGGAAACTGTCTGGTACATCAGATGTATCATTCCCTATCTTGGACGAAGTGATATAGTAGTTGCGCGGTGTTGGCTACAGTGATGCAGAGAACGCTCATGTAATTAACGCAGAGCTCATGATGCCCCAGACAGACAACTACTCGAGAGGATCAGGCAGTCAGGACAGGAACCACATCCACACAAATGGCGTCTCCATGGAGTTCGAAAAGAGGAGATAAAACTCCTATGGATGAAACACTTGAAAATGCCATGATGCTTTGAGACTTATATCTAGGTGTCGCTAGTGTTTGTAAAGTAGTTGCTATTGTTAGTTGGCACTATAGAAAGGCGTAGTATTTAGTATATGTATTTTTAATAATTTTTAAATTAAGGATTCCTTTATTTTGAGTGTAATTAACCAGTATTTTTCATAGTTGGAGGATAGCGTACAGAATATGTGGAGATAAAAATGAATTGGAAAGTAAAATAATTTTTAATAATTAGGCATATTCTTTATTGCTTCAGTTATTCTTTGCGTTGTACTAATAATTAATTTTTACAAAATTGACAGTTTAAATAAATATTTTAGGTCTTTCGCCATAGAAATGCGTACAATGCAGGACTACTTATCTTATGCCAGTGCCACCTGAATTATTGTCTCAAACGATATTGGCGTTTTCTTGATATGAAGATTTAACTCCTTACTTTTACCTTCATGGGCGTCTCTATTAGCGATTCAAAGGCACTTGCCATCCACCATGCAACCTGTACCAAAGCATATCTACCTTTCGGAGACAACTGGCAGAAGATGGGATTAGG
The DNA here is from genome assembly GCA_951213105.1 of Amaurobius ferox. Taxonomy (NCBI): domain Eukaryota; kingdom Metazoa; phylum Arthropoda; class Arachnida; order Araneae; family Amaurobiidae; genus Amaurobius; species Amaurobius ferox. Next base: position 43,505,239 of record OX578147.1, on the reverse strand, counting down.
TATTGACATTCATTTAGGAGCCTATCACTGACACCCCAACTTCTGGATTGGTTGACAAAACCATCTGGATTGGTGAAGATTTCGGTCAGTCTGGACAGTGTCCGATTGGAAGTATGTTGTTTTTAGCGATGAATTTCGCTTCTCTATCAGTGTTGATAACGTCTATGAATCTGAGCCAATCTGATGGGTCAGGACGATATTCTGCAGCCGAATGTTCTACCTATGTTGTCAAACAGCCCAGGTTCAGTTTAGCAACAACAGAACTGTCGATCTCTGTAAGACGACTTTCTCAATAATGTTTTCGAGGATTTAATATACCCCCATAGCCATCCAGATCGTCAGATCTATCACGAATAGAACACGTCCGGCACATGCTGAAACGGGGACTGCTACATTCTCAGAATACCAATGAATTAACTGACTGATTGCAACATTTATGGCAGAATCTGTCGCATAGGGATATACGAAACTTATTTGACGCCATGCATCACTTATATTGGGCCAATTCTGACAAAAATTCCACTTTTTCATATTGGTCCAATATTGGAGCCAATAATAAGCCAATATTGGATTGCTACTAGGGTACAGTGTTTAAACACCTTGATTTATTATACTTTTCACAGCTTTGCTAACTTAGCCATTTTATGGCTAGATTTAGCCATTTAGTGCTTAAAATTGGCTAATCTATTCCTAACATGGCTAAGTTTCCAACAACAGGTAAGTGACATCAAAGAAATGTAGTCTTTTTATATTATCACCTCTCTAAATGTGCAGTATCAATATGCAGAGCACCGACTGTAACTCCAAGTGCAGAAAAATCCCATACTAATTCAACCATGCTAAATCCAAATCTGAAATCCGTTCTCAAATTACTCCCTGGATCTGGTTTCTCAAACCTAAGTGTATTTTGCTATTTTTGTGCGTATAGCTTATATCTCAGTCCGAAGGCTTTGCCACAGCATAATGTAATTACATGGGACTAAAAGGACCACCTGCAAGATTCAGTTGAATAGGAAGGTTAATATTGAAAGTTCATCCCAATTTAAAAATTCAGAACCATGGAATTAGAGAGACTTTATTCCTCCTTTATCTTCAAATTCATGTTTTCAGCAATGCAATTATTGTTTATAGATATATTAGTTAGAAGTGAATTGCATGGCACGTGAAGTTAGAGGGGGTTAGCCCATGAATCAGAAATTAAAAACTTGAAATCAAAAGCGTGAGGTATAAACTTGGTAAATTCATTTGTTAGAGGTTCTCGGCTTAAATTAATTGCTCTACGTTAGGAGTTGGTATAGCATATATGTTTTGATAGGGAGTCGTAGAAGAGATAGTATTACGGAATGGGAGGTAGGTATGGCTCGCATGTGTCAGTGGGTTTTAGAAGCAGGTGGAATGATCAACAGGAGTTGATATCCGACGGTTGCTATTTCCCATACATGGCCGCGGTGTACTTGGACGGGCGTAGCATACGAAACGTGCGGACTTGCCTGTTTTATATTATTCCATATAGGGTATAGATATTCGTCACCTTTAATATACTTGAAGCCCTGACTAGCCAAGTTCCAAAAACCGTAGCGACGTGAAATTTGATATGTCGTTGTTTTTTGAGGTGCATTTAAATTCTTTTGAATGCCAACCTTATTGGGCTAGCCCGCAGGAGCCCTCCTTAAAATTTTAGTCCTTTTGATATCCCTGCAAGGCAATGTTGTTGTGGTGAGAGTTTGTTTACAGCAATGGTGATATGAATACATTGTAGAAATATAGTTTAAAAAGAGTCCAATATTCAGCTTAACTATATCCTACATGTATATAAAAGATAAATTTTTAACATTCGATTAAAATAGTGAAGCTCAATCTTGAACTTTTTTCTACACATTTAAGATACATTATCAAATAATAAAAGGGTATACTTTAAAAAAAAAGTTTTTTTACTTTTGATTGTTATACCATGATTCTAGCCATGAGATTTATCCAACTGTTGAGAATTCTAAGTTTTCCTCATAGGAGTGTTTTTTATCTGTACTCAATTTTAATTTGAAATTTACCTAGTTTGTAATTGAGCTTTTACTGTTAATATTATTGCCCGTTTAGGAGTTGGCGTAATAAAGAAATGAAGCCGGTTGATTTATTAACCCGATTTTGACCATCGTCCTAAATATAGATAGTATACATAACTTGTTATATCATTACAAATGGGTACTTTAAACGTTTTGGGTACTTTAAGGTACTTTAAACGTTTAAAAGTTTTCACAAATTCAATATTTGCATCCTTGTCATTTAATTAATTATATATTCACCCACATGTTTTTTCAAATTTTTCAAAGTTTGTGGTTTTGTTTTCAATTTATTAAGTAAACAATTGCCTTATTATATTTTAACATGTGAATAAACCAGGTATACGTATGTACAGAACCAGTTCCATGTTATTATACTGATAAAAAAAAACGTTTAGGAAAGTATATTTAGAGAGCATTTTTCATTACTTAACCGAGTGTTATAAAAATAGGATGGTAAAATCCATTACGATAACCTTTATTTCTCCAATTGGTAGAATGATGGTGTATACCGTTTCTCCCCCCCCCCCCCATCTTTACGTTCTTCAAGGGTATATTTCCTTCATATGTGAAAGTAAAACAACCCCTTTGTATACAAATGAGGTGTATATATTTTTACTTTCCCTATAAACATAGTGTAATGCATGGGGAAATTATTATGACAGAGTCGAAAATTCGAATTCTAGTTTTTGACAGAAGAGCACGTTTTAAGTACTCCTGGCCTAGAATCGAACATTTTTAAGGCGGTGTCTCTCTCTCTCTCTCTCTGTGTGTGTGAGGATGCGATATCTTACGAACGAACGGGATGTTTCGAACGAAATTTGGCATAAATATTACAATCACTGAATACTTGAAACATACTGTTTTGAAACGCAATCAAATATTCGGACGATACCACAAATCTTCAAAAATTTTCATATTCGATTTTTTTTTTTATAATTCATAATAATTTAAAAAATCAGAACCTTAAATAATGATAGGTAAATAATTATTTTGTAATATTTCATTACAAAACGGATGATACAAACTTGTAGATCGCTGTCAGGAACCGTTCTTGAGATATCGCACATTTTTCAAATAAAGTTATCAAAACATTACATAGAATTGAAAAAAATTTTTAACTGTTGTGAAATATGTTCACTTTTTATATGTAATAATATGCGATAAATTTGCTAACATCATTCTTGTGGATCTAGTTCGTTCCAATCACGAAAGAAGATACTTTTGTAATAGTTTTGAATTCTTCGACGATTTTGCCAATAGTCATTTACATATAAGAGCCAACGGCTGTACCGTGCTGAAAACACCGGTTCTCGTTAGATCACCGAAGTTAAGCTGCATCGGGCGCAGTTAGTACTTGGGTGGGTGACCACCTGGGAACACCGCGTACTGTTGGCTCATTTCAGTCGACGTGGTGACCGAACGGTCAAGGCGAGCGTTTCCAACGATTGATCGGCCGCCACGTTGTGGGTTCGAGTCCCACGTAAGACATGGATGTTTGTGTTGCTGGGCGCAATTCCCACCCCCACTGGTGCGCTGGGGCAACATCTTTGACGGCTAAGATGTTCACTGTTCTGACCGATGTATAGGCGAAGATGAAAGAGTCAATGCCTGTCCATTGGGAAAAAATAAAATTACATATAAGAAAAAGCGTCTTTTTTCCGTTTGCTTGTAATGCTTTGGAATAAATTCGGCAACTTACCGACTAATTTAGCGAAATACTTGGCGATATTTTTTTCCGGATTGACGAAAATATAGCCCAAATTTGGAAAAAGATGCCAAATTATTGAATAAAATATTTAAGTATTTTAATATATGGACTAAAATGATTGCTGCTGATGCTGTCAATTATGAAATTCAGCGAAATATAAGTTAATTGGGTATTTCGAAATAGTTTTACATGTTGTCATCAGAAAAGACGTTGCATGTACAATTCAACATTACAAACAATGGCATGTTCATCTTGTACATATTTTTTCAATGTGAAAGAAGTAAATTCTTTGCACTACATAGAGAAGGCCATATGCTCCCCACATCTGTGTTTTTAAACAGCCTATTTTACTAATTAACAATCAAATTACTAGATTTTAAGTTTACTAGATTTCTTACTAGATTTAAAGTTTACTAGATTTCAAGTATAAGCAATTGACTGTGAAACGGATAGTGAATCACCACCAACTTAGATTGGAAAACCAAAATCGAGTAAATAAAAAGATTCTAAAATCACAGAGGAATGAAGAAATAAACAAACAAAATAAGAAACGAATATTATGGCATTCATTTGTTGAAAGTTTTATGTTCATGATAAAAGTCCTGGAGAGCATAAAGTTTATATATAAACATTTAAGTCACATGGATTTTTAGACAAACTTCCAAAAAACTATTTCTTTGTTACTGGTACAGTAAAGAGAAAATCGCATAACAAGTCGTTTTGTGTAGTCATCTAAAATTTTGCTAAAATGGAGTTGGTTCTTTGACTCCTTATCAGATACGTTAAACAGGATTATAGCTGTTCTTTGCAGATATGGCCACTTATAGAATTGTGGATATTTTTACAAATAATTATGATGGGCCCCCTCTGTATTTGATTTTCGTTCCTTGTGCATATTATCAACACTTTACAACATAGTTGAAAGTGTTTATGACTTTGTTCATTCTTTCGGTCGGTCTGTCTGTCCGCTCACTCGATAACTGCCGTATAAATGACTTTATCAAAATGAAATTTTAGTATATCGTTGTGACTGTCTGTGGTACATATGGGAATGCTAATGAATAATATCACCCAATTAGTTTTGGGTTGGAACCGGGTTGAAAAAATGAAATACATTGAACCCTGCGGGACCTAATTTTTCAAACATTTTTAAACTGAAGTTAAATTTCACAAACTGCTTTGAAAATTTTAGGAAATATTCAAATTATTCTATGAAATATATAAAACAAATTTCAATAAAATATGTTCGGTATTTTTAAATAAAAATTAAAATAATAATTATACCCATATAATATGAAGAGATTAAGTAATCCACTTCAAAATGAAATATGACATCCATCTTTTTTCCCAGAGTTAAAATTGTAATTTTTAAAGTTCTTTTAAATTTATATTTAGCGTTGCATCTGTCCTAAAACACTTTTAATTTTGTATTTTTTCTATTCATCTATTCTGTGAAGCAATTATAATATTTTAAAGTTTAAATGATTATAAATTTTGATTATTTCTACAAGAAAGCCTAAATTTAATGAATGCAGAATGTAAACAAACGATTATAAGATACGTTGTACAAGAATTGCTTAATTTTTTCAAGCAAAATTATTTAACTATGAAGTCTGGCATAAAAGTGTATGAATGAAATATGCACTACTTTTCATAGAGAGTCAGATGATTTATATTTCAATGCCGTCATTTTTATAAGATTGATTTTTTTTCGATAAAGTTTTAAGTTTTGAAGTAACATAAATTATTGTAGTTCTGTGATAATTTAAAAAATATCACCGCTGAATGTATCACATTTTAGATGCTTAAAAATTGTATTTTAGTTGGAAAGTGTTTCATAATCAATTCTTTACACATGATCGATCTTTCTTGTTATATATTCCGCCACTTAGTAGTAATTGGATTTCCTGAGAAAGTCCCATTTCCAAAGGTTTAGATGGCGCATGTATACGAAACAACAAAGCAAAATTTGATCTTTAATTGTTAGTATAAAGTGTAAAAATTTAATTCTACAGCTATTGTTTTCTGGCATTGTCCCAGCCGCGCGTTCACCGCCGGCATCTCAAACTTCTATAGTATCAGCTGTTTTAGGGTTTTATAGTCACAAACCCACTGAGTTGGCTCCTAAGCTCAGCATAATAATAATAATAATAATATGTTCATCCCCCTTAAAAATTCTTCCGTTTTGGGATTTTTAATGACACAAGTAATTTATCAAAAGTTAGGAAAAGGGTTAAAAGTAGTCAAAGTCAAATCTATATTCCATACTGCATTACATGATATAATAATATAAAAGAGTAGATCTTTTTAACAGCTGAAATATATTTCACATTGGATTGAAATATATTTCACATCCATACAAGGAAAAAATAATAGTGGCCATTGTTTGTAGGTGTCTTCGAAACTGCTTGTGTTGCTGCATAGAAACCTTCAAAACCCGTTTCTGGTTTGATTTTTCAAATCTATACTAGAATTTTGAACAGTCGTAGCATTTAGCAATTTAGAATTCCGATTTTCAAGAATGTATTTGTTATAACACTGGGGCTGCAATAACAAAATTTGGATTTTTATAAAGCTTCAAAGTGATCACGTTATGGAAAAAAATCGCAATAGGCAACAAAATAGATGCCAGTTAAAAAATTGCTGTGGAAAGCTGACATCAATATGCCTAAAATGTAGGGTAGATTTGTGTTTAGGATACGTTCTTTACAATTTAAAAGAAAACGCACAATTGCATATTTTACCATCGTCCTATTTTTAGAACAGGCTGTATTGAATAATCTGTTAAAGTTTCATATTTTAAAAGAAGACGCACAGTTGCATATTTTACCATCGTCCTATTTTTAGAGCAGGCTGTATTGAATAAACTGTTAAAGTTGCCTATTTTAAAAGAAGATATATTTTACCATCGTCCTATTTTTAGGGCTGTCTGTATTTAATAAACTGTTGAAGTTGGCTATTTTAAAAGAAGACGCACAGTTGCATATTTTACCATCGTCCCATTTTAAGAATAAGCTGTATTGAATAAACTATTAAACTTTTGGTTAATCTTTTGATTTGATATTCACTCTTAAGGTTTAAAACATATGTTCTGAAATGTTCGTACATATTTTTTATTTTTTTTTATGTTTGGTCACATACAGTAATATTTAACTGTTTATGTTGTTCAGCTAGCAACGTATTAATTTTTAGGAATGTTCCATGAAACAGTTTGAGCGAGATTTTATATTCATACTGCAGTCTCATTCTTCTTATCAAATGTAGTTTCATTAGTCTTATTGTAAGGCGTAAAATTATTCAGAGAGCACAACTTTTATAATGCAGCAAAAGGAGATCTACATGCTCGTAAATTTTATTCTAATTGAAGCACTTTGAATGCCTTGCGCCTTGAGCGTGACTGCAGCCTTCATTTCTAAGTCTGCATTAAATGAAATAAATGAGCTGCACACTAGACTTTATTCCCTGATAGGTTAACAAATTTTATCATGGCAGAAAGGGCATTACATACTCTTGTTAAAACATTGTTTTAAATACTCTACATCTATAAAACATTGTGACATTATATGTATTTATGTATCATGGGTTGGTTCATTCTATGGTACAATTAATGTAGAAAGAACATGATTAATGCAAGTTTCGAATAAAGACCACATAATCATCTCAGTAGATCATTGAATGGAGTGTTGTCTGGGCAAGTGGGAAAATGATTATTTGATTCTTTAAAACTATTTAAACTTCGTTTGAAGAAATATTCAATATCAAATTAAAAGTATCCGCCGGTTTTGGAGGCGCAACCATCGTCTAAACAAGATCGGCAATGTTTGAATTTTTGCTGAGGTATCGGTATTTCAAGCATAATACAAAATGGAACAAATATTGATTGATTGACACAATGAATTGAAGGTGCATATGGCTACAACAAGAAATATTTTTTGATTGGTGATAGTTGAATACCGCCAATTTAGATTGATACATTGAATTATCTTTGCAGCATCTAATTAAATATTTACAATTCAACTAAATTCACAGGTGGTTCTTCAAGTTTATAATCTACAAAATTGATCTATATTACAGTGAAACCTCTCAAATCGGAAATTTCGTAAAAACTTACATTTGTTAATCTTTTTTAAAGTTCCTTAATAAAAAGTTGTACTAAAAATGTATATATATAGAAAAATGTATATATATAGAACCCGCATTGCCAAACTTAAGATTGCGTTCCCATTGAAAATAACAGCACACTGTAAAATGTAACACAATATTTGTATTACATGTTACATTCCAATTACGGATGCCAACCTAGCCATTTCGAAATTCCAATTGCGGATGCCAACCTAGTTAATGAGCTATTTAAATGCTGCGGAGGGAGCCAATGGCAATACAAACATAAATAAGCAGCGCATCCCCTTCTTCACTTCAACGAATCAACAACAACACTACAATGTGAAAAGAAAAAGCTTGGCGAGAATGTTCTAGAACTTTCCACAGATGCAATTTCGACAGCGTCCTAGACGCACCTGAAGTTTTTGGTAGTCGTCTTAAAACTTTCAAACGAGTCAGCATCATGTTTTTGGTTTTTGTGAAAAAGTGTATGTAGATTGTGAGCAATAGAATGGTAGCCTGCGCAAGTACGCGAAGTGCAACGATTTTCCCACATCATTGAGATGGCACGAATATGCACGTAACAAAGAGTAAAGGTAACCAACTTTCAATTGTCACTATTAGCACGGAAGGCACACCTTTAACGATTATTAAAATAATTGACTACCAGTTCATATGAGTAGACCATATGAACGAGTTCGTAATATTGAACTATAAGAACTATTCTTTATCGATTGTTTAAAGGAAACTGTTTTTAAGAAATCTAAATCAAAGATATTATGTGTGTAAATATATATATAGCTATTAATGTAATATTGTCAGTATTATGTGTCTTTTAGTAATTGATTTAATTATAGCATAGTTACTCCAGATATAATAGATATCTATTAAGTAAAATATTAAATAAATTGACCAATTAAGCATGTGTGTTTCTTTATGTTTTGTGTGTTCGTAGTCCGAGCTTGAGAACCGGGAGCTTACATGCTCCACCCTTAGTGGCGGCATCATAGGTAAGTCCTATACTGGTAAATTTTGATAAGGACAATTTTACCTTATGACATGATGTCCCGCGCGAATTGGTGCCGTATGTGGTCAAGCTCGGAGAGAATTAATTTTCATAAGAGAAAGTAAAATATATAAGTAAAAGGCAAAATTAAATTTAATAATTAGTTTGAATATAATATTAAATTTAATAATGAGTTTGAATATAAAAGTGAATTTAATAATAAGTGGAATGTAATATTGAATTTGACAATGAATTTAATAATGAGATATAACTCAGTAGAATGATAAGAATAATCATGAAAATGATAATTTTAATATGTATTATATTATTGTGTATATATATGTGTATTAGTGTAGATATTTAGTATATAGTCAGAAGTGTATAACAGTGTATTAAATCATGGCACCGAATAAAACTAGGCAATTAAGTAAAAGATCGAGGCAAGATGCTCCAATTATCGATAATATACAGCAGGAGGTACATATAAATAACAGAGTAACAGATAGTTCGGCAAATAACACGGTTCATGTACAAATGCCCACTAATTCATCGCTGCCAATTATGCAGATGTTGCCATCATTTGATGGACAAAAAGACAACAACGTGCATTTTTTTTATAATGCAATTCAATGAAATATCGGATCTAACAGCATGGTCTGAACAAGAGAAAATAATAATTGTGAAATCTAGATTAAGAGGAAAGGCTCAACAATTTTTGGCAGAAAATATTGCTCTGCAAAAGGAAAAATCATATGAAAAATTCATGGAGTTATTAAAAAACAAATTTGAAAGGAAACAAACATTAGTGCAAAAACACAACAATTTTAACAATCTGAAACATTTACCAAATATGACAATTAAGGAGCTTACACAAGAAATCGAAAACCAGGCGATAATTTTTCTAGAAGTAGATGAAACAATGGACGCAAATGTAAAAAAAATTACAGAGAAAATTAAACTCACCAAATTTTTACAGATAGTCAGAGAAGATTTAAGAACAGAAATAAAAAAAAATGACCCGAAAACCTTTGACGAAGCAGTGAAAATAGCTGAGGTAATAGAATCCGCATTGGAGGAAGATAGTGATTGTATAAATAATATTGAAGTAGAAAATAAAATAATTGAGAATGTAGAAATAAATCATGTAAAAACTGAAAATAATGCAGAAAAGCCGCCACAGAAATTCTGTATAGCGTGCGGTCGCAACAATCACTGGATGTCCGAATGCTATATGCTTTATAAAGTACAAGACAATTTAAAAAGGGCGATGACAAATGGAAATAACATTCAGGAAACTACCAATTTTCAACAAAGACCCACTATTCAAAATAATTATGCACACTATAGTAGGGCGAATTTCAGAAGAGGTAATTTCATAAATAACCGGGGAATACGGCGGCGTGCAGGAAATAACAGACAATTTCAAAGTAATAACAGAAGATCATATCAGAATAATGGACCACATTATGAAAGCAATCATAGGCAATATCAGAATAATGAATATTTAAACTAAGAAAGGGACCTCGAAATAAAAGACAAACAGAAAGTTATAAGGCATCAAATAAGGATTCGAGATCCCATAAAATTGCAAGCAAAATTAATAAGGATGCACAAAATTTAAATGAACATTTACTGAATTCAACATATGGACAGAGTGACGCATTGCCAATGATTAACATTAATTTAGAAAATATAAAAACAGTGGCTCTCATAGATAGTGGCGCAAGTGTCACTTTATTATCAGATAACATTTTTCAAAAAATCAAAAATAAAATTAAAATTAACTATTTATCTAGACAAGTAAAAATACAGACTATGACCAAAGAAAACATTCAATTTTCAAAATGCATCAGCTTTAGCTTTAAAATTGAAAACAAAAGATGCAAAAATTCTTTTTTCATAACTAAACAATTAAACAACACACCCTATGAAATAATCTTAGGATTTGATTTTCTCAAAAATCATCATGCCATAATTGACACAAATAAATTAATATTAAAGTTTGTCAAAGAATCCATATCTATACCATTTCAAGACAAAAATCAGAAAAAAGCACAGGAACCAGAAAATAATTATACAAGAGTTGAACATATTCAATGCTTAAATGCAAGCTTAGCGCATAAAATTAAATTACTACCTAAAGAAACAAAATCAATAAAATTAAAATTAAATGAAAACCATTTTGAGGATAAGGAGGTATTGTTAAATATTACAAATTCATTAAAAGATTTACACGCTGAGCATTCTTTACATTATGTAAATAATAGAAAATTTATTTCTACTCTTTTAACAAACAAAACAGAAGAAGAGATTCATCTAAATAAAAATATGATATTTGGTACTGTAACACCGCAGTTTGAAATTTATGAAGAGAAACATGATACTGATAAAATTTTACAGATTAACAATATAGAAAGCTTAAATGATCCACAAAAAATGGACATTTCAGCGTTACGAAAAGGGGAATTAACACCGCAAGATTTTAAACTAGATCACTTACAAGAAAATGAAAAACATATATTGCTAAAATTACTGTTACAAAATTATGATGTATTTTCGAAATCATACAAAACGCTGGGAATGACGGAAGAAATAGTACCGGAATTTAATTTACTACACCAATACCCAATTCAGTGTAAACCTTATCCCTTGCCAAAAATGTTAAAACCTGTACTAGAAGGTGAAATCAAACAATTGTGTGAAGCTGGAATTATAGAAAAATCTACAAGTAATTATGCGTTCCCATGCTTATTGATAAAGAAGAAAGCCAGTATTAATAGTAATGATGCCAATAAAGAACAAAAATATCGTTTAGCCGTAGATTACAGGCTACTTAATCAGATTACTGAATTACTGCCCGTAAATATTGGTAAAATTAGCGACATTCTGCACAACATCGCAGGCCACAAATTATATACTGTAATTGATTTAAAAGCCGCGTTTTTTCAGATAAAAATCAAACCTGAATATGGGTCGATACTCACATTCGTAACGAAGGAAGCCGCCTATAGCCCTAATAGAATGCCTTTTGGCGCAAAAAACTCAGCAGCCTATTTCTCATTACTAATGATGAAATGCTTAGGAGATTTGAAAGATCAGAAAATTGAATTTTATTTAGATGATATTGTAATGGCCGCAAATTCATTCGAGAAAATGTTGGAGAAATTAAAAACGGTATTTTCGAGATTAGCTAAATTTGGTTTAACCATTGACAATTCAAAATTACAAATGTGTAAAGAGAACATTAAATTTCTAGGATTTAAAATAAGTAAGGAAGGCATAACACCTTCAGATGATAATGTACAGAAAATAACGAAATTCCCTGTGCCAACGACAGTAAAAAAAGTAAAATCATTTTTAGGTTTATGTAATTATTTTAGGCAGATCATACCAAAATTTTCTGAACTATGCAATCCTTTAATTGAGTTAACAAAGAAAGATAAAAAATTTATATGGACGGAAAAATGCGAAGAAGCGTTTGTAACATTGCAAAACGCGATTTTATCGAAACCGGTAGTCAGGGCAGCTGATATGTCAAAGCCGTTCTTTTTGTCGACTGATTGTTCAAAAGTAGCCGCGTCAGGAATTTTACTTCAATCAGTGAACGGAAATTTTCATCCTATCGAGTATTATAGCAGGAAACTTTCAGACAGTGAAAAGAAATATCCGAGCATGAAACTAGAATTGCTAGCAATTCATGATGCTATAATACATTTCAAAGATTTTTTATATGGTACGCATTTCACAATTTTGACCGACTCTAAAGCTTTAACTCATTTTATACATTTGGAAAATCAAAATTCTGATTTAATCGCAAGATGGTTATTAAATTTACAACAATATTCATTTGACATCAAATACATTAAAGGACAAGATAATCCCAGTGATTTTATGTCACGCCAAATTTTTTCTGAACAAACTAAGACTAAATTAATAAATAACATTATTGCTAATGACAGCGCTATAACAATAGCCAAAATTTTAGAAGAGCAAGCAAAAGATAGAGAGATAAAGAAAATTATTAACGGACTAAATGCAAAATGTAAACAGCCAAAATATGTAAAGAAATACTATAAAGATGTAAATACGGGTTTAATTATGATAAAGACTGCTAGATATATCAGAAATCCTATGCAAAACGACAGAATTCTAATACCTCACAGTCTAAAATTCGCAGTTATTGAGTTAGCTCATACACCACATTTTGGAGTAGAAAAAACATATCAAATTCTGAATAGAAAGTATTACTGGAAAGGGGCATACAGTGATGTAAAAAATTTTTGCGCATCATGTGATGCATGTTTATGTTACAAGAATAAGGCTATAAGACCTATGGCATTACAACGTGTCCCACGTCCATGTAAACAAAATCACACGGTGGCATTAGACATTGTAGGGAAGCTACCGAGAAGTAACGGACAGCACGAGTACATCATAACGATGATAGACCATTACTCGAGATTCCTGGAGGCAGTACCCGTGAGAAATATTACAACTGCGAGTGTATTACAGGTCCTAACGAATTGGATTTCACAAAATGGCGTTCCTATGTGGCTGCTGACCGATAATGCTCGGCAACTGAAAAGCGAGGAATTTAAAAAATTCGCAGAGCAACATGGTATAAAATTGAAATATACTTCAATTTACAAACCCAGCTCAAATGCAATTTTAGAAAGAAGCCACTTGGGAATAAAAAATTCTTTGGCAGCAATGGCTGACCAAACATTTAATTGGCACAAAGTCTTGCCATATGTCAAATTATTTCATAATGCGACACCCAGCGCAAATATAGACCACAGTCCCGCTATTTTGTTTCTCACCAGAGATTTGAAATTACCCGGAGAAAATAATCTGGAAATAGCGGACCCTGATGACAGTCCGATATTAACTAAAACTGAATATGATAATGACGTCAGTGAAGCACTTACTTTAGCGGAAAAAATTAATAGATATACAAAACGAAAAAAAATTCAAGCCCAAAGTCGCCAAGAAAGAATTTTTAAAAGAGTTAGACAGCAGAAATTATTAAAAGGACAAATTGTGTACTTAAAAAACCTGAGACCCACCACAGCATTACAAAAAAAATTTCAAGGGCCATATCGCATCGTAAAGGTGATCCGTAACAATAATTACGCTATCACACCTATGAACGATCCAAATAAAAAATGGATAGTTGTTCACGCGAATAAATTATATAAAGCAGAGCCGCGTAAAAAGTATTTACAAAGTAAACAAACACGGCGAACTGTCGACAGAAGTCAATCGCATGTAAACAAAGAATATAACGCCAATAATCCAAATGATGGGAGTACTAGACGTTATAATCTAAGGACACGCAAAAAATAGTATTCGAAAGCAAAATAATATAAAAAGTAAAAAAAAAAAAAAATTAAAATTGTCTGCTAAATTAAGTGGAAAAATTAAAATATTATAGAGCAGAAATAAATAGTAAGTGTATGCAAATAAATGCAGCACAAGGTGTAGAGCCAGTGAATTCAAAAATAAAATTTGGAAAAGTTTTACAGTATGTGTAATATTATACAAGAATGTTAAAATTAATTCAAATGATATTCTGCAAAATAAATTTTTTTAGTATTCTACAATAGTTATTGAATATTTTAGAAGTTGTTCTGCAATAATTGGTTTTTACGATTCTACAATAAAATTAAAATTAATTGGAAAGCATTCTACAAGATGTGTAGCAGTCTATAATAATTTTAAATTAAATTAGATGGTATTATAAAATATATTAGTTTCCTACAATATTTTGAAATTAAATTGGAAAGCATTTTGAAATAATTTTGGTAGTCTACAGTAAATGTAAAAATTAAGTTGGAAGGTAGTCTACAAATAGATATTTTTGGTTAATATAAAGAAAATGAATATAATTATAATAATAGAAAATTTATGTAGATAGAGCAACTTTCAAAATTAAGTGATAAATAAGTAAATAGACAACAAGTGTGTTACAAATAGCATAGTGCCACAATATGTGCAAAACATAGGGCAGCAAAAGTATATGGTTATTTTAGTATGTATTGTGTATTGTATATTATGTATGGTATATTGTGAAAACTGTAGTGTTGAGGAAAAGTGTGTAGTAGTGAAGACTTAGTGTGAGGATAGGCATGATAGTTATCCAAAATGCACGGTAGTCAACAAAATCGCAAAATTAAATAAAACTTCAAAAAAAATTGTCTGGAGGAAGGCAAGTCCAGCGGATAGGAATTTTTAAATCATGGATTTTTCTGCAACAACAGCAACAAAAAAAGAACAGTAGGAAAGTTTATCAGCGGGTTGACTGGTTAGCAGTAATGTTGTCAATAAGTATCAACGTGTACAACGTAAAAGTATTAGCGCCAGCCCATTTTATTAAAATTATCAGCGTTTCATCAAGTAGCAGTACAGCAAAATTAAAAAGTTCTAGATTCCCGTCCCTTTTATGCAAGTAGATATTAAATAAATGAACGGACAATGATAAAAGATAAATAATTTATATGAAAATATAAGTAAAATAAATAAATTTAATCTTAGAAAATATAAGTAAAGTAAATAATTCAGTGGACGTAAAAAAAAAAAAATAAATAAAATAAAAGATATCTGAAGTATAAATAATATGTAATACAATGATGATTTCAGGAAATTAAAATATCTGAGAACAAAATAAAAACGGAGACTCGGAAAATTTTGAAGTGAAAGAAAATAGTAAATAAATGTTTTTTCCCTTCCAAACAAAATAAAAATTAGTCTACGTTATAAAAATGGACATTGTCAAATACTATGTAAGTGGGGATAAGAGCAGGGAGATTCGGACCTACGAACTCGTAGGGCAGTTATAAAATAAAATAAATATGAGGATAATATTTTTTGTAAAACAAATATGAGGATAATATATTTTGTAAAATAAATATGAGGATAATATTTTTTGTAAAACAAATATGAGGATAATATATTTTGTAAAATTAATATGAGGATAATATTTTTGAAAAATAAATATGAGGATTTTGTAAATATGAGGATAAAACAAAAATATAGGTAATAAATAAACATTTATGTATAGATACATAACTTATATATAGAGCAATAAATATCAGAAAAAATATGTAGAAGTGATAAATAATACATACAATACCCCTCAATGTTCTAAAATTAAATAAACTAACATGTGTTGTAAGAAAGAGAGAGAGAGAAATAAATAAATTTTACTTACTTTCAATTTGTATTACTTGTACGGTGACTGATGAATTAAGGGTAGGAGTGTCGTAATAGGGAGTTGACAATTCAAGAATCTTGATGGTCATGTGTCTTTATTGATAACAGATGATGAATGGCTGTAGAGGTCAACGAGGAAGTGGCAAATTTTGTCTCCAATGGTAACATGCTGATGAAGTATATGCACTGTTTCCTTTTCTTGTACGGGTCTTGAAAAAATAGTATAACATAATTAATAAAATGCAAAATAAAGTCATGGAACATGGTAAATGCAAGTACAGGATATTCAAAATCATAAAATTATTAATTAATAGTTCATAAAAAGCTGATAGATTACAAGCAAAATCATAAATAAATAAATAAATAAATAAAATTGTGAAGTCAAAATAAACACTCACAGCTGATGTAAAAAAAATAATTAATAAACTAATAAATATATATATTGCATAAATAATGTATACAGACCTTACAAAAACACGCAATCTGGAAAACAAAATAAAAGTTAATTACATACATGGATGAATAAAACTTGAATAAGTAGTAGTAGTTTCCCAGCCTTCACAGTCAGCCTAACAGCTCCATATATGGCCATTGTACGGCGAAAGCTAGTCACCTTCAAAATAAATAGCCAGGCTAAAAATAAAAATCGGAGAAAATCTCCCCTGCATAGTACGAAAATAATACAAAAGGGTTCTATTGTAAGCATACAATCAATGTATCAAAATTTAAAATTATAATTGCAGGCAATTATAGTTATTTAAAAATACCGGCCGGTATATAAAAATAAAATACATTTAGGAAAATGCAGAAATTGTATGTAAATGATAAATGAATTATTTAGTATTAGTAAAAAATTAATTCATTAATTAAACTTCACTGTAAATAAAAAGAAATAACAGATAAAATTAAATATGAAAGAATTATATTTAAATAAATAAATATGTAAAGTTATGCTGAAACGGGAACATAAAGTCAGTTATATCAATAACATAACAAAAGCATGGTATATTCATAATATTACACATAAAATAATATATCACGCATTGTTGCAACAGGGGATAAATAAATCCAATAAATTAAAAGTACATGAAATCAAAATAATAATTCAACAGTCAGATCTGTGTTAAGGTCATAAGATAATAATAATAAAAAAAATATATATATATCAAATTAAATAGAATTATTAACAAGATAAGTAGAATAAATATAAGTAAGAATACAAAAAAAGAACTTGAAAGAAAAAGTGTAAATAAATTCCTTAAAAGATACAGCCAGAAAATCCCACGTCAATGTTAGCTCGTACATTCACCACCGGACAGTCTAAAAGCCCGCGCTTGAGAAGAAGATACCGCCAAACTTGCACGATAACGATTAAATCTTTAGCGATACATGCAAAAGGCAGTTAAGATCCCTTTTACGTAAGTTTGCGCTCTGCAAACAATGAAGACACTCATTCAAGGCTCGCCGTGGGGGTCAACAGATTCGCAGTTGCCATAGAAACACGTTGAGGGGAGCAGAGGAAAGCTACGGGTCAAGCGAATTTTTTCTTTTTTTCTTTTCTCCCTTCCTCCCGTGCAATTCTTACACACGAAAGGGCAGTCGAAGAGGAAATTTAAAGTGCGTATTGTGAGATGCACAATATTTTGAAGAGCGAAATGAGTACATTTGATATATATTGATGATATATATGTGATATTTTAAAGGCCGAGATGTAATATGATATAAATATGGTGTTCAAAAGAGTCATGATTTATACACACAAAAAATATATAATATGTTATTCATTGTAACAAATAAGAAATATATACAGCTAAAAAAAATTGTCTAAAAAATTATTTACGTCTGTGAAAATGAGAAATCAAGGTAATGAATTGCGTATATTTTAATGTAATGTTGTGAACTTGTATATAAATAGAAATGCAAATAACAATTATGATATAGTCTTCATTTGAAGTGTACAATAGACTGTACTAAGCAACATATTGAAAATATAAATATTGAAGTACCGGAACTTTGAAAGTTAAGTCACAGGATGGTGACTCATTCTTTCGTGCTCATGATAATTCAATGTGACAATAAGGTGTCTTCCGTGCTCATGATAATTCCATGTGACAATAAGGTGTCTTCCGTGCTCGTGATAATTCCATGTGACAATATAGTGTGCCTTCCGAACAGTGATAATTTCTTCATGTACAGCAGTATATGTGTTACCAAGTACGATGGTGTATCTTCCGAACAGTGAGTGCCTTCATTTTAGTGACATGTCGGTTGTAATGCACCGATATATGTATGTCAATGTTACAATATAGTGTGTCTTACATGCGGTGATCTGCATTTCTGTGACAGATATATGTGCAGTGGATCAAAGCAACATTTCCACAGTAGCCGCAATGTGTACACATATGTATTCAGTGCAATGTTTACCGTGTGCTGAAATTTTCTCTCTGCAAGGGGGGATATCATGTAACACAATATTTGTATTACATGTTACATTCCAATTACGGATGCCAACCTAGCCATTTCGAAATTCCAATTGCGGATGCCAACCTAGTTAATGAGCTATTTAAATGCTGCGGAGGGAGCCAATGGCAATACAAACATAAATAAGCAGCGCATCCCCTTCTTCACTTCAACGAATCAACAACAACACTACAATGTGAAAAGAAAAAGCTTGGCGAGAATGTTCTAGAACTTTCCACAGATGCAATTTCGACAGCGTCCTAGACGCACCTGAAGTTTTTGGTAGTCGTCTTAAAACTTTCGAACGAGTCAGCATCATGTTTTTGGTTTTTGTGAAAAAGTGTATGTAGATTGTGAGCAATAGAATGGTAGCCTGCGCAAGTACGCGAAGTGCAACGATTTTCCCACATCATTGAGATGGCACGAATATGCACGTAACAAAGAGTAAAGGTAACCAACTTTCAATTGTCACTATTAGCACGGAAGGCACACCTTTAACGATTATTAAAATAATTGACTACCAGTTCATATGAGTAGACCATATGAACGAGTTCGTAATATTGAACTATAAGAACTATTCTTTATCGATTGTTTAAAGGAAACTGTTTTTAAGAAATCTAAATCAAAGATATTATGTGTGTAAATATATATATAGCTATTAATGTAATATTGTCAGTATTATGTGTCTTTTAGTAATTGATTTAATTATAGCATAGTTACTCCAGATATAATAGATATCTATTAAGTAAAATATTAAATAAATTGACCAATTAAGCATGTGTGTTTCTTTATGTTTTGTGTGTTCGTAGTCCGAGCTTGAGAACCGGGAGCTTACATGCTCCACCCTTAGTGGCGGCATCATAGGTAAGTCCTATACTGGTAAATTTTGATAAGGACAATTTTACCTTATGACATAAAACATTTCCAAGCATGTTGTTGAAAGTTTCGGGGAATCAGCTGTCTAATAGATATGATAATATATATATATATATATATATATATATATATATATATATATCCCATAATATGTATTAAATTCGACAGTTAGTGGCACTTCTATTACATAATTTTTTTCATCCCCATCATATTTCACTCCTGATTTACTCCTGATTTACGTAATCACAATTTACTTTGACTCATATCAAATCAACAACCCAATTGAACGATGATGACCTTATATACTCTCTGTGAAAAGTTCTGGAAAAAGCATGTACGTCTTGAAATTCTTAACCAATCTACAAAATTTGAGAAGTTTTCAGAGATCGCCAACATTGGCGATATTTTAAAAAAATGCGTTACAAACAATACCAAATTTATTGCAAAGGTACTGAAAATTATAATAATTGTTTCTTGTAAGATATTCATAACAATATAGGGGAAATTGTATTACATACTTCTATTTCATCCTACTCATATTTCTTTCATTTGTTTCGTATCTTGCACCCTGAGACGTTTCACCTAAAAAATACTCACATTTTAATACATAAAAACTCATTCTTCTAATGTAGCCTACAGAAGTAATTAAAAAGGCTCAATATCTTCTTTTATAAAAAAAAATCCATTTCTTTTAATATCACCAAATTTATTGAAATTATTTTGAATTTTAAGGGTGGTTTTAGGAAAGTTATTAATAGAAAAGTTATTAAGGAAGGACATAGGAAAGTTATTAACTTTAAATGGAACATGATTGTAAGATATTGTAAGATTGTAAGATAATCATAATAAAGAGAAATAATAACTTTATATAAATTTTTAATATCAATATTATTAAATAGGTCTTTAAAGTCAAAGGTATGGAAACCAAGATTTTGTGGAAGCTTGCTAAGGTGATTAACTAAATCAAAACTATTGCTGAAAATAAAATATCTTGAAGACTTAAATTTAAAAGAGTCATTAATTCGAAACATAGTCAGCTGATTCATAGTGTTCGAAGCATAGCCAGCTGATCTTTAAAAATGCTTTTACGTCCAAGCCTGGAATTTAAACAATATCGTAAAAGCTATACAGCATGAAAGCATAACAAAAAAGATCAATCATGCATAAAGCATTGATTATGAAACACTTTCCAACAGAGATGCAATTTTTTAAACATCTCTAAAATGCGATGATATTTAGCGGTGATATTTTTTTAATTTTCACAGAACAGGAATAAATTATTTTACTTTAACTTTTTAAAAATTTAAAGCTTCATCGACTTTATTCAAATGACGTCATCGCGATATTAATCGTCTGGCTCTCTATGTAAAAGCAGTGAATATTTTATTCATACATTTTTATTCCAACCTCTAGAGTTAAATAATTTTGCATGACAAAATTCAGCAATTCTTATACAACTCATCTTACAATCATGTGTTTACAGTCTACATCCATTAAAATTAGGCTTCGTTGTAGAAATAATCGAGAGCTTGATTACAATTTAAACTACAAAATATTGTAATTGCGTTGCCACAGAATATAGATGCACAGAAAATACGCAACAATAAATAGGTTTTAGGACGGATTCAACACTAAATATAAATTAAAAAGAACATTAAAATCACGATTTTGACACAAGATGGATGCCATATTTTATTTTGAACTGAGTCACGTGATCTCGTCATATAACATGGGTGTAATTAAATCCCAACTGAATTCGAACTTAAGTTCAAGCATTTTCCGCAATATCATTAAAAATCATTTTCTTCGAAACAAACGAATGCGTACTTATCAACGAGATCGTACAAAATGTGACAGAAAAATCATTTTGGAGGCCATACGACAGAATTATCCCTTACGATATTTAAACGAATTTTATACTGATTTTGGCAACATCGATATAATATAAATTCTGTTGGCAACGTATATGTTGATATCGTCATCTACGTATCTCTCTAAGTACTTGTGTTTCGCATTTGAAACATAGAAGATGTTGTGTTCTCGGGACCTTCATTTCAAAAGTAATGTTTTCCCTTCTTTGATTTTTCACTCCATCTGTATCTCCTTGAATGTACTCGTTGCTTCTGATTTCACTCCTCGTTTATGTCTTTTGCTTGACAGTCTCTCGGAGATTATGCTTCAAGAAGATATCGGCTCCGGGAGTATTACCTTGGTTGTTGTTGTTGTTGTGGTTGAGACCCAGACCGTCCGACCTACCAGAAAGGTGTAAGGTAACTGTATGGACGGCCGGGAAGTGCCACCCAATTTAGACCTGAACCCAGTTGGGGAGGCATCCACAGGGACCGTACCCTCCTTCCCCTACCACCAACCTATCGGAAGGACTTACGGACCCACATGTTTAACGTGATCGTACTCCGCATGAACACGGCGGCATTTGTGGTAGCGTGCAAATCTAGCGCGCAAACCACGGGGATACCGCACCCGAGATGGCCAACAGCACGCGGTGTTCCGAGGTGGTCACCCACCAAGTACTAACCGCGCCCGATGCTGCTTGACTTCGGTGATCTAACGAGAACCGGTGTTTTCAGCACGGTACGGCCGTTGGCCCGAGTATTACCTTGGTGTAAAAGCTGGCTATAATCGGGAACAAGGGGTCACAATCCCTCTTGGCCCTTTAAAATTTTACCTGTTGGCTATTTTCTCTCTTGTTCTTTTGACATTATTACATATATATATATATATATATATATATATATATATATATATATATATATATATATATATATACACAGAGTGTCCCAAAAACGTTGACCTCGGCTTTTACTCCTTAAATTTTGATCTTAGATATATATAATAAATTATAAAGTTGCGTAAAAAAAGTAAAAGGTAAAAATTTTATGAAATCGATTAAAATTTTCAAAGGAGTTAAATTTTAAGATATACAAAATTTAAATTTTTATACTGCCCCGTATAAAAACATTTCTAATGAGTAAAATGTGCCCCATACACTAATAAGGTGCTGTACAGAATTTCAGCATTTTATCATAAAAAGTCCCAGAGATATGAAAGACAAAAATGTTGACTTAAACTACTTTCGATGCATCGACATGGGTTGTCAGAGGGGAAAAAATCATGTCGGCAGATCGCGTTTCAGGGGTCATACGCAAATTAAGAAAGAAAACACTGATTACATAAACAAATAATAATTTTGCTATTTATTGGTACAAAAGTATCTACACTGTGTAGAAATAATAACTTTACACAAATATTACAAAGCTTGTTCAAATGCTTTCCATCCATGCGAATACAGAGCTGGATTCACATGACAATACTTCTGTGCATTCGATAAAGTTCTTGTTCGATAATGTCACGACAACAATCTTAAATGCGTTGTTGCAACTCTGCTTTATTTAAGGAAGATGACAGATAAACAGTTGTGATTATGCCTTAAGACCCCACAAAAAAAAAAATCCATTGGCGTTAAATTAAGCGATAGAAGGGGAAATTCGTCTGGCCCACGCAGGCCAGTCCAAATGTACAAGTGAAATATGCAATACAAGTGAAATGTGTCAATACAAATGAAATATGTACAAGTGAAATTAAGAAATAATTAATGAAAATATAATAATTAATTATTATTATTTGGACTTGATCATAATTATATCAACAGTGCTGCAAGTAGTAAGTAGTTAATTCGAAATATATTTAAAATTGCTAAAGTTACAATATATTTAAAATGATTAAAAAACTGTATGAGCCAACGCTTTATGATTCCAATTATGGCTTCGGACGAAATTGGATATTAAGTGATTAATCTCATTAAAACTGCCACAGATAATTAAATTTTCCGTAGAGTCTTCAGAATGATGTGGCGTTCTGCACTTTCTGTGTTTTGTAAAATCAATATGCTTTGATGAAAATAGGTGATACTTCTAATTTATACGAAACTTCATAATTGCCCGTAATTTAAATGTCACTTATTTAAAGCTCTACTGCACAAAAGCATTAGCATTTTAATAATAGTCCTCGAATTTATAATTAATTTCGAAAAGGCTTTAATTGTCAGAACACTTTGTTTTAAACATTCTGCCACATATGTTGTTTACTTGTTTTGGCAACAGTTTTCGCATGCGATTATCAAAATAGCAATGTTTACACTCTCATAGTAAAGAGAAAATATTGTTTTCACAAAATTTTTCGATTTCGTGATTTTAATGCCAATATATGTTTCAGGAATGCCAATATATGTTTGTCTTGAACACGTTTTGACTATTTTTAGAGTGATGTCCGTCTGCCTGCCTATCGCCCGTTTGTCTGGGGTCGATTATTTGTGCACACGATAACTGTCACAAATATTAATGGATTTTCACAAAATTTTCACCCGAATATGTTACCGATGAATCTAGAACTAAATAGAATATCTTTGAAATTCGAAATAAAACTTCGAAAATTATTCGACCTTTTATATTTTCTTAACATGGCAACAAAGCTTGACATAATTATGCTTAAAATGGATTATCTGCTGGACAATGATCACGGAATTTAACAGTTTCAATTATTGTAGTGACAAATAGTCGCGATACAATTTGTGTGCTTGAGATACCATTAACCCCTTTCGGGGATGAAGTTACCCCTCGAGGGGGTACATTGTCAAACTTTGTATCAATCGAAAAGATTTCGTAAATGTTGAAAATGAAGGGTAACTTCCTGAAATTATGATAGTTTGAACCAACGATGCCGATTTTTAAAATAAATTCTTGCAAAATTTGCGACAATAAATAAATAAATAAATAAAACAAAAATAAAAAATTAAAATAAGTGGAGCGTGGCTGAACTCGACCTTATCATACCAGAATCCATTTCTAGTAGCTCAATCTTTTTTTCAATTTTTACAAGAAATGTTTTGAAAAATCGGTATGGTAGGTCCAACTGATTACTATTATGACGTGTTACCTCCCACTTTAAAGGACTTGAAAAATCTTTCGATTGATACCGTACTTCGCAATGTACCCCGGGGCAGGGGGTAAACTTGCCCCTGAGAAATCTATTGATTTCACGAACAATAAAATTGTGTCGCGGCTATCTTTCACAACAATGATTGAAATTATTTAGTATCGTTATCATTGAGCCATAAATAAAACCTTTTTCGCATAATTATGGCAAATTTTGTCCTATGCAGCCATGTTAAAATATGTACTGGGTGTCCCCAAAAGATTGTCCTTTACCTGTTGGAGAGAAGTGGGCAATTTAAATCGCAAAAATGTTGAAAGTAAGGTAGGAAATAGGACTACGTTAATGAAAAATCCTCCCATTAATTTTCAAAGGTTACACTTTTTAAATTTTTATACGACCCCCTTAGACAAATTGGGTCAATCAGAAAATTTTTATTTTTAATGCAACACGATCATTAAAAAACAGCATATCTGTATCTTTAAATTTGAGCGAGTTATATTTAATTGAAAATGGAACATTTGTTTAATTGAAAATGGAACATCAATTTGTTTATGATCCCCATTTTCACTAATGAAACAGCCTTTCACATGGTACGGAAAATTGGCATAAGTCAGATTTTTTTCCTTTATCATAATTCAATTGATTTTAAAGATACAGATATGCTGTTCTGATATATTTTAAATTCAGTGCTGATATATTTTAAATTATCACAGTGTTTCAGTAATTTATTACATTTGAAAACTTAAAACTTCATGGAAAGAAATGAGCTTTATTCAAATGACGTCATCGGAATAAAAATCGCCTGGGTCTCTATGTAAAAGTAATAAATATTTTATTCATGCCACTTATATTCCAGACTCCAGAGATAAATAATTTTGAGTGAAAAATTTCATCAATTCTTATACAACTCATCTGACAATCACTTGCTTACATTCTGCATCCATTAAAATTAGGCCTCGTTGTAGAAATAATCAAAGTCTGATGATCATGTAAACTAAAAAATATTGTAATTGCGTTGGCACAGAATATAGATGCACACATAATACGTAAAAATTAAGCGGTTTTAGGACGGATGCAACACTAAATATAAATTTAAAAGAACCTTAAAGATCATGATGTTTACACTGGGAAAAATATGGCTGCCATATTTTATTACTTTCCTTATATACATAATGCATAAGGAAAGTATTGTGACGGGGTCGAAAATTCGAATTCGAGTTTTCGACGGGAGAGCACGTTTCAAGCATCCCTGATCACGAATCAAACATGTTTGAAGTGATGTCTGTGTGTGTCTGTGTGTGTGTGTGAATGTATGTGTGTTTGTGTGTCATTGAGTCTATGGAGACGATAACTGACGAAAGAATGGACCGATTCGAACGAAATTTGGTACAAAAATCACATCTTTAAACACTGGAAGCCTATTGTTTTTATACGCAATCGAATGTTCAGAACTCCCCTAAATTTCGAGTAAAATTTTGAAAAAATCGTCAAAAAATCAAAACCGCTAAAAATTTACGCAAATAGACATTTCTTATGTAATTTTTCATTAGAAAACGATTGACATAAATTTTAGAACGCTAACATGATCCGTTCTCGAGATATTGCACAATTTTGAAAAATATCAAAAAGTTATATAAAATAAAATAAAAATATTTCCTATTGTGAAACATGTTCACTTTTCATATGTAATACCATGCGATAAATTGGGTGACATCATTCTCGTGGATCTAGCTCGTTCCATTCATTAAAAAAGACACTTTGAGTAATACTTTTGTATTTGAACGCCTATAGTCATTTATCTGCTGTAAGAATAATTTATTTCTCCGGCCATAACGCTTGGCGAGATTTTGGCGACGAATTTGGCGGAATGTCGCCTACTTGGCGACATTTTTAATTGTTGCCTAATTAACAAAAATCTCGCCAAATGGATAAAAATGACGCTAAATCAGTGAAAATGACGACAAATTGAGGAAAATTCAATATTTTGGAAAGAATATAAGCATCTACTATAAGAATAACATTTTTTTAAACTGTAAAAGTAGTAAATTCATTGCATTATATAAGGAAAGTCATGTGTTGCCCACATCAGATATTTTTGAAGTGGGCCACATGATATTTTCCTATAATATGGGTGTAATTAATATTTTAATTTTTATTAAAAATCTACTGAACATATTTCGCTGAAATATTTTTTACATTTTTTATGGGCTAATTTGAATATTTCCTAAAATTTTCGAAGCGATTTGTGAAATATAAATTTGCTCAAAAAATGTTTGAAAAATTAGGTCCCGTAGGGTTTAATGTATTTCATTTTTTCAATCTGGGTTCAATCCAAAACTAACTGGGGGATATTATTCATTTACATTCCCATATATGCCCACATACCGTTTCAACAACATACTAAAATTTTATTTTAATAAAATTATTTTACGGCAGTTATCATACGAATAGACAGACAGACAAACCGACAGAATGGCCAAAGTCATAAACACTTTTCAACTATGTTGGAAAGTGACAAAAACAAATTAAATCTTTAGTGTCCCATTTCAATATCTAGTTTATGGCTTAGGAATAAAAGTAAAATGTTCTTGTACAAAATAAAGAGCAAAAGGCGTTATCATTTCCAAAGAACTTATCAAGCTGACAAAGTAGGAGGAAAGTTTTTGCCTCGATCAACTTCCTAAAAGTTGTGAGAAGGCTGTCTTGAGGAACAAGACAGGATGCGATGTTCTGTGCAGTCTGTTAAAAGAGGGTGTGAGGTGTATAAGATAAAATGGAATATAATTTTGTATTTTTTTATTCGCTGGCAATAACATAGAATAAATCTATGAGAATATCTATATTATTTGCTTCATCAGTACGGGCAGTAACGTAGCTTTATTTACTGTCCAAAACTGCTGAAACCTGTTTATTATGCTCTAGTGGCTGTACTTCTATTCATAGAACAACCACAGTTGGCACTGTACAAATAATTGTTAATTTCAGGGAGAACTAAAATTGAGTTGTGTGTTAATTCACAGCACTCGCCTCATTGCTCTGCAGTGAATATGATTGTATGCAATTTTATTAATCCAAAATTTATCAAAAAGTTTACTGCAGCACACAAATTTATTTTTTACACAATAAAAAAAGCTTTTAAATTTTTTAGTTTAGAAAAACAATGATTATAGTTATCATTTTGAAGTACATCGATTTTCTGGCAATCCTCAATGTTCATATTGCAAACAATAAGTTATTAATTTAATAAAACACTACAGAAATTCAATTACGTTTAAAAGTCTGTCGAAGGCGTGATCTGTTAAGTGTTACTCTCTAACTGTTTGAAGTTAGCTAGAACTTTTAATTTTAACTCCGATTTCATCTGAAAACTCCGATGAAAAGACTTCAAGTCAAAATATTGAATTATTTTACTAACTATGCTTGGTATATAATGTAAGCTTATACAATATATCTTACGAGTTTTCAGATTCAACTTAACCTAGAAACTTGACTGGTGGCATATAAATATGCATGTTTCCATTTATTCAGTTCAAACATCATAAATCAAGAAATAACTCTAGAAACCCCACGTTCATTTAACCTTCTAAACGTTTTAAACAGAATAAATTATCTCCTGGTTTTGCACTAATATTTCAATAGAGAGTGAGTAACCAGATTGAGCTGTGATTTTAAATAATACAGATTTCCTACCCATTGGAAAACCCAGGTTAAAATACTAAAATATCGAAATTATAGCCATTATACTTCAAGGAGCTCGATTCAAAATCCAATTATATATACTTTTTGGGCTCAAAGAGCTACACATATTTGCTTATTTTTAATAGCTAGCACTTTTTGCGCTTGAGGCATAAGAGTTACAAACTTAAAAAATCTGATGTGGGCAGCACATGACTTTCCCTGCCGACTCATATTCATGTTATCTTCATTTCTTTCATAATTCATTAAATTGAGTTTTATTGTAAGAAGTAACACTAAATTTGCATTTCTAATTCATTTTTGTTTTTATTTGGTAGACATTTTTCCAAAATCGGCGTAACAAAAATGCAAAAAATCTCAAATATCTTGAGAACGGTTAGTCCTAAAGGATAATGGAGTGTGTTATATTCTTTTCCTCTTCAAAAATTGTGTATAAAACAATAATTTAATTGATACATTTAAGCACCCACGTAGTCTTTTTTTTTAGATTTTGGCAAATTTAGCGGGCCATTTCGTAAAACAAGGCAGGTTCGAATCCTACCAAAATCTAATCAGCACCAGAGTAACCCACAAAAAACTTATCTACTAAATTTTGTGAAATTTGGTCAATTAGTATTTTAGCTAGTGTGGAGAAATGAAATTTTTGCGGACCATTTCCTAAGAAAAGGCAGGTTGTTCTTTTCCGTATCGTACCAAAATTTAATCAGTATCAGAATATCCTACAAGTAACTTATTTACCAAATTTTGTGAAATTTGATCAATTAGTATTTTAGCTAGAGTGGATACATGGAATTTTTATGGGCCATTTGGCAAAAAGGCGGTTTCTGTTTTTACGAATTCTACCAAAAACTAATCAGCACCAAGATCTCACCCAAGTGACTTACCTACCAAATTTTATGAAATTAGGTCCATTAGTTTTATAGTTAGAGTGGATACATTCTTTGCACAGACACACACACAGACCCACAGACAGACACACACACAGACGTCACTCTAAAAATAAGTTTTTCGTATTCTAGAGGTCTCGAAACGTATAGATCCGTCGAAAACTCGAGTTGTGATTTTCGGTATGATTTCAATACTTTCCCTATACATTACCATGTATTGCCCGGAAAGTGAAAACGGATATTTTGAGTTGAAGTAAAAAAAATTAAAAAAATACTCGCTGGGACAGATAATTTTTAAAGTTTTTACGAAAAGTAGTTCAAAATATTAAAATATTGAAATTATTTTTGATATTCATAATCTGGTGCACATTTCCAACAAACCAAGAAAATTATTTACATTTTATCTATTAAGGTTGGAGATATAGCGTCCAAATTGTTTACATTTTTCGTAAAGCTCTGAATCCCGCTGTAGATATCCTAAGCATAGATATTATTCTCATTAATATATAATTGGATGATCTTCGTAATCTTCGTCGTGGTTTGATGTTGGCTTGGTTAGACATATTCCGTGCGACTTGTTGCAGAATGCTTAATCTAGACACAATTTTGACGTGCATGCTAGGAACTGCATGAGTCGGATGAGTAGAATAGATGTGCCATGCTGTTTCAATATTAATAATCGGAGTTTCAGAGGGGGGTATTTAATGGTTTATATTTGCTAATTATCACAGTGATATTTATGTATTAAAAATAGCTGAGCTCACCGTAGTATCTTTGATAATTCACTTTCGCCAGTGATCAGCGTAGTTTTCCAATATTTATAAGCTCTGAGTAATCAGTGCTGTGTCTACACCAAAATTGCCACCGTGGTTTGTGCCTACGGTCCATATAAGGCACTCATTGAAGATCACCTAACTGAGGTAATCTTTCTATTGTTTTGTTTAATCCATGGTCACGAAAGGAAAAAATCTGATGTGGGCAACACATGACTTTCCTTATATAATGCAATGAATTTACTAATTTTACAGTTAAAAATATGTTATTCTTATAGTAGATACTTATATTCTTTCCAAGATATTGAATTTCCTTCAATTAGTCGTAATTTTGATTGATTTAGCGTCATTTTTATCCATTTGGCGAGATTTTTGTTAATTTGGCAACAACTAAAAAAGTTGCCAAGTTGGCGACATCTCGCCAAATTCGTCGCCAAAATCTCGCCAAGCATTATGGACGAAGAAATAAGTTATTCTTACAGCAGATAAATAACTATTGGCGTTCAAATACAAAAGTATTACTCAAAGTATCTTTTTTCATGACTGGAACGAGCTAGATCCACGAGAATGATGTCACTCAATTTATCGCATGGTGTTACACATGAAAAGTAAACATGGTTCTCAATAGGAAATATTTTTTTTATTTTATGACTTTTTGATAATTTTTTTGAAAAATGTGCAATATCTCGAGAACGGTTCATGTTAGCGTTCTAAAATTTATGTCAATCGTTTTCTAATGAAAAATTACATAAGAAATGTCTATTTGCGTAACTATATTAGCGGTTTTGATTTTTTGACGAATTTTTCAAAATTTCACTCAAAAATTTAGGGCGGTTCTGAACATTCGATTGCGTATAAAAACAATAGGCTTCCAGAGTTTACGAATTGTGATTTTTGTACCAAATTTCGTTCGAATCGGCCCATTCGTTCGTCAGTTATCGTCTCCACAGACTCACTGACACACACACACACACACACACACATACTTTCACACACACACATACACACACACACACACACACACACACACACACACACACACACACACACACACACACACACACACACACATACACACACACAGACATCACTTCAAAAATGCTTGATTCGTGATCAGGGATGCTTGAAACGTGCTCTCCCGTCGAAAACTCGAATTCGAATTTTCGACCCCGTCACAATACTTTCCTTATACATTATGTATATAAGGAAAGTAAAAAGAAATGCTGTCTACGTTATAATCCATTCACTGTAAAATGAATGTAAATTGCATGAAAAACAGCTCATTTAAATTATGTATGTCAAATGTGTCTTTTTGTTATTCAAAACGATATATATATATATATATATATATATATATATATATATATATATATATATATATATATATATATATATATATATATATATATATATGTATATATTTATGTATATATATATATATATATATATATATATATATGTATATATTTATGTATATATATATATATATATATATACATATATATATATATATATGTATATATATATATATATATATATACATATATATATATATATATGTATATACTATATATATATATATATATATATATATATATATATATATATATATCGGGTGTTTAGACTTAATGTGTCCCTGTGCAGAGCACTGTAGAGAAAAATATCAGTGGTCATAAGAACGCCAAATCTGTGTGATGTGCATTTCAGAACATGGGGAAACGAATGACGCAAAAGAAAGTCTAAAAATGACCGATATGGAAGAGATGGCGCTGCGTCCTAGTTAAAACATTATTTAATGAAACGGTTTTGCAGTCGTGATGTATATTAATCATGAATTGTAAGTGGCATAAGGGTGCGATATATACTGACAATAGTCATAAACACCCAAATGTTGGTTTAATTAATGCATCTAGAACATGTTATATGTTATGCATCTAGAACATGGAACTCAGACGGGAAGAAGGCTGTCGCAACAACTTCTGAATAGGACGGCAGTGTGGAGAGGTGCTCCAACTTGTTGGAATATATGGCAGAGCTGAGGCATCCTCGTTGCTGAAGATAAGTAATAATGAAGTTCTGCAACATGTTCCATAACGGTGTTCAGTAACTGAACAGGTCTTTGGTGCCTGTTGATGGATTTCTTAAGACAATAGGGGCTAGCCAGAAATGTTGCTGTAAACCCAAACAAAACGGTTAGTTTTGGAGAAAATAAGGGGATCTGTTGAAACTGGCTGGAAAATTCCATTGCCCAGATGCGGCTGTTTTAGGCCTTTACTTTTCCACACAGAAGAAAATGTGTCTCATCACTCCACATGATATTCCAAGGCCAGTTGGCGTTTAACTGCCTGCCTGAAAGGAATGTCAAAGCCAAAGATTCACGGATATCTGTATTAGAACCTTGTAACGCTTGGTGACGCTGGATGTTATATGGATAACTTTCTAAAGTTTTCTGCAAACACTTTCGTACTATTAAATATAGCGTAAATCTATTATAGAGTAAATCTAATTGTCTTGCTACGGCTAGAGCACTACTGATTCCTGTCTCATTGTGACTGGTTTGCAATCTCTTCAGTCTTTTCAGCCACTTGAGTTGTCACAGGTTTTCAGCCTATTCTTGGTCGAACTGAGAAGGTTACTATCTCTTCAAAGTATTGAACCATTCTCTGGACGCGACAGGCTGTCAGAGGAGCTGCACGCAACGATTTCAAACGTCTGTACTCGCGAAGAGCACCAGCAGTCATTCTTGTAAAACAACTTTAATTACAAAACACGGTCAGGCAATGTGAGTCCCATAGCAATTGTCGAATGTTTCCACAAAGCTTGGAGCGTGTTTTTATATCAAATTGTGTTTAAACAATTTGCATAAAACGACGTCTTCTTCATATGTCGATGCCGTATGGAGCATTTGCAAAAATGCTTACCTAAATTTCATATCCAAGGTTTATAACAGTTAATGGTCGTTTATACCACTTACAATTCCTAACTAATATGCATCACGACTGCCAAGTCGTTTCATTGAATTATACTTTTACTACTGACTGTACGCAGCGCCAACTCTTCACCAATCGGTCAATTTTGGAACCAATTCTAAAAAGATGTGAATTTTAATAGATGGAATTAGATAGAGCTTCTACAGATGCTACTTTTCTAGGATCTTTGCATCTGTAGAAGTACTATATGTGTTCCAAATTATAATGCAACACACGTGGTTGAAATATTTTTAAAAGATGCAACACATTATAAAAACAAGAAAGATCAGTCATTCATAAATCAGTCATTCATTGATTATGAAACACTTTCCAAATGCAATGCAATTTTATTTAAATATCTCTAAACTGCGATACATTCAGCGGTAGTATTTTTTAAATTATCGCAATACTATAATAATTTATTATAATTTGAAAACTTAAAACTTGATAAAAATAACGAACTTTATTCAAATGACGTCATTAAAAAATAAATTGCTTGGCTCTCTATGCAAAAGCAATAAAAATTTCATTTATAAACATTTATTCTATTCCTTTCATTCATCACAATACCACAATAATTTATTCTACTTAAAAACTTAAAACCATGGAAGTAAAAGTAATTTATCTCTGTGCGTAAAACTTCACCAAAAAAGTCTGCTATAAAATCATCTGTACTCTATGTAAAATCAATGACAGTTTCATTTATATCAACTATATTGCAAACTCCAGCGCTAAATAATTTTGCGTTAAATAAATTCAGTAATTCTTATACAACTCATCTTACAGCTTGATGTGTTTACATTCTCCATAAGTGAAAATTAGGCTTCGTTGTAGAAATAATCAAAGTTTGATGATCATTTAAACTAAAATATATTACAATCGCGGTGTTCCAGAATATAGATGCACAGAAATTAAGCAAAAATAAAGCGGTTTTAAGACGGATACAACACTAAATATAAATTAAAAAGAACTTTAAAAATCACGATTTTGACAAAAGATGGTGGCATTGACCATTTAAACTCAAATATAATGTAATTGAGTTATTTCAAAATATATATTCACAGAAATTAAGAAAAAATAAACCGGTTTTAGGATGGATACAACAGTAAATATAAATTAAAAAATAACTTTAAAAATCACGATTTTGAAGCAAGATGAATGCCATATTTTATTTTGAAGTGGGTCATGTGATTGATCTCTTCATATAATGCGTGTATAATTATAACTATAATTATAACTATAATTATAATTTTTATTTAAAAAACTACCGAATATATTTTGCTGAAATGTGTTTCATATTTTTTATGAGAAAATTTAAATATTTTCTAGAACTTTCGAAGGAATTTTTGAATTTTAAATTCGCTTAAAGAATGTTTGAAAAATTTGGTCCCTAAGGTTCAATGTATTTCATTTTTTCAACCCGGGTTCAATACAAAACTAATTGGATGATATTATTCATTTATATACCTGTATGTCCCACAGACTGTCTTAATAAGATACTAAAATTTCATTTTGATAAAATCATTTCTATGGCAAATATTGTCCGAACGGACAGACAGACAGACAGAATGAACAAAGTCATAAAAACTGTTCAAAAATATGTGGTAAAGTGTTAATAAAAATAATAAGAGAAAATGGAAAGGACAGTATGATAGTCACAGTAAACAAATTAAAATAAAGTTAACATGTTAATTAATAATGATGAAATCAGAAATCAACAAGAAAGATTAATCATGCATAAGCATTGATTATGAAACACTTTCCAACTGAAATGTAATTTCATTTAAAAATTTCTAAAATGTGATACATTCAGTGGTGATAACTTTTGCATTATCACAGTACTACAGTAATTTATTATACTTAAATATTTAAAACTGTATCGAAATATAAATCATCTGATTCTTTATGCAAAACCAAAGAATATTTCATTCATATAACTTGTATTCCAGACTGCAGAGCTAAATAATTTTGTGTGAAAAAAAATTCAGAGATTCTTATGTAATTCATCTTACAATCGCTTGAGATATTTGCATTCTGCATATGTTAAAATTAGGCTTCGTTGAAGAAATAATAAAAGTTTAGGGATCATTTAAAATCACAACTATTGTAATTGCATAGGCACGGAATTTAGATACACAGATAATACACAGATAATATATGTGTGTATGTGTATGTACTCAAAGTATTGGAATCGTGCCGAAGATCGGAAATCGAATTTACAAAGGATCTACACGTTTTGGGACTTCTAGAACACGAAAAAACTATTTTTAGGAAGACGTCTGTGTGTGTAAGGGTGTATCTGTGTATGTTTTGAGTGTGTCTGTGTCGATATTACAGCCACTCTAATTGAAAAACTAATGTACCGAATTTCATACAATTTGGTAGGTATGTTTTTTGTGGGAAATCCTGATGTTCATTAGATTATAGTACGATTCGTAATAAAAGAATCTGCCTTCTTTGCCGAAATGACCGCAGAAATTGCCTTTATCCACTCTAGCTGAAAACTAATGGAACAAATTTAATAAAATTTGGTGTATAATATTTCAATAACCTACAAGTGATTTATATACCAAATTTAACAAAATTTTGTATATAAATCATTTGTAGGTTATTCTAGTACGATTCGGGAAAAAGGAACGGACTATTTTTGCGAAATGGCCCGCAAAAATCGTTAAATATAAAAATAAAAGACTACGTGTGCTCAATTATATCAATTAAATTCCTATTTTATACGTGATTTTTGACAACAAAAAGAATAAGACTAATCCCATTACTCTAGGACTAGCCGTTCTTGAGATATTCTAGTTTTTTCGCGTTTTCGCTACGCCACCTTTGACAATAAGTCCAGCTATCAAATGAGAACCAAATTTAAGTTTAACGTGTAAATTCAATGTCATTTAAAATACTTATGGTTGTTATTTTGTGCAGATAAACTCAAATTATTATTGAATAAATAAAGAGAACGAATATGAGTCTGCAGGGAATGACATGTGCTGTCCACATCAGAATTTTTAACAATATTACAACAATGATTTATAGAAGTGAACGGGGATTATTTTCAGGCCATTTCGAAAAAAATGTATGGTCTATATTTAAAGATCCATCAAATTTTTGTCGAATAAAATGTTTAACAAATTTAAGCTGGGTACCAAATTTGAACTCTCTAGGACGTAGGAAAGTGCATTAAAAATGCCATCAAATAAATTTATCATGAAGAGTTACATAAAATTTTTAAAAAATGAAAAATTGTTATCTACCAAATTTATTTTAAATGTAAAGCCTCTCCCATATGCAAAACGCTTAAACAAATGGAAAGATATTTATTATAAAATATATCTCTCTTTTCTTTCTGGAAGATATCTCAAAGTCAGAATTTAATTGAATTTGTTTTTTTCCCTATATTAAATAATTTTTAATTAAAAAACTACTTAACATATTTTACTGAATTTTTTTTTATATATTCTATGGCATAATGTGAATATTTCCTAAAAATTTCGAAGCAATTCGTGAATTTTAAATTTACTTAAAAAATGTTTGAAAAATTAGGACCCATAGGGTTCAATGTATTTCATTTTTTCAACCCGGGTTCAATAAAAAACTAATTAGGTGATATTATTTATTTATATTCCCATGGGTCCTACAGACCCTCTGAACAACATACTAAAATTTCATATTGATAAAGTCATTTTTATGGCAGTTATCGTGCTAACGGACAGACAGACAGACAGACAGACAGACAGAATGAACAAAGTCATAAACACTTTTCAACTTTGTTGTAAAGTGTTAAAAAGTTATACATACGAAGTACTTCATACATAACGCCGAAGAGTGCAATGAATTACCACAAGAAAGATACGCGATAAAAAAGTTGAGAAAGCGCCATCTGATGAGTATCATTAGAAATACACCTGATGAAGATTGATAATTATGAGAACATTGATATATAAATAAATTACAGCAGCAGGTAC